>ML675655.1:16551546-16853812 GCA_007922155.1 Mesoclemmys tuberculata
TTCTAATCAATGGTTGTGAATAGGCCTCATCTACTCTAAGTGAATGGACTCTGTTAACACTTGCCCTCCACATTGTTGTTTCTTACCCTTGGAGGTATATATATACCTGCTATCTGTGATTTCTATTTCATGCATGTGACGAAGTGGGTTGCAGTCCACGAAAGCAGAAATGTCTTAGTCTTTAAAGTGCTATAGGACTTTTATTGTTTTTGCTGTCTGCTAAGCATGCTTATAGACATAATAATGGAAGTTACTGAAGCTGCAACAGCAAGTAGAAAAACCAAAATATCTCTATTAAAAATAGCCTTGGCTACAGGTCTTAAGCTTTAGGTGTTAAAGGCTTAGACCAGGGGTGTCAAACTCACTTCCTATGGTGGGCCACATTTAAATTAAATTCAGTTCAAGGGGGCCACGCATACCATAAACACCTAAAACACATACACTAAAACACCTCAGACTCTATTCTACTTCACATACTCCACTCTCTGCCGTGAAATCTCCCTGCAGGGTGAAATTCGGCGGCAGAGTAGGAGACTCCGACGGCCTTTTCCTTTTTGAGACGAGATCTCGCGGTAACATGCACTAACGCGAGATCTCGCACACTTTTACTGAGCTCGGCTCAGAAAAAACTGCTGGCCCGGATAACACAAGGTGGCGGGCCGGATTTGGCCCGCGGGCCGGATAACACAAGCCGGCGGGCCGGATTCGGCCCGCGGGCCTTGTGTTTGACACCTGTGGCTTAGACTGAGGCCTAGCAGAGGCTGGCAGTCGGCATCAGTTAGCATAAATATTATGTACCTGACCAAAGGTTATGAAATACGTGTTTGACACAAGGTTAAATATAGCAATATGGATCTTGCAATAGGTTCATAATGCACCTAGGGATAAACAGGTAAACGCAAATGAACAGATGGCAGCATTTTAGGGGCTTTTAGCAATAAAAGTTAGCTGCATTGATGTACCAAAACTATTGGGAAAGGGACTCGTGAATGGTGGGGTTAACTGTTGGAAATGTAATTATGGTCAACTGGAATACCACATACGGACAATCAAAACCCTAAAATTGGTCTCTTGGAATATCAGATATGAGTAGGGGGCTGAGATGTAATAAAAGATTGTCAAACCTATTCCTAGCTGGCTCACCAGGATGACAACATGGGGCAACCGAGTAAGAAGACTGGACCAGGGCCTTCCTCTTGTGGTAAGTGTTAAAGTAAACTCCACTTACTTTTTCTCCTGTCTTTACTATAATCAGTCTTCGTGACGTCGTAAGTATGTTAATCACCATAAGTATGCATAAGTATGTTATATTTATTGTGCTTCCTTTTCTTTGTCTATAATTTCAGTTATACTTGTCTGTGTTACCTAAAACATCATCAAGTCTCTATCTGTGCGTGTCTCTTCAATCCCATACTCAACCACGATCCCCTGTGTAGCCATCTGAGGGAAGAACCTGGCAGTGACAAGTACAATCTTACACTCTCAATATTTACCAGGCTGCCTCATGTTCCTCGATGCTCTGAGTTCTGGCCAGGTAGGAAGTGGAAGTGCCCAAACACCATGCGTGGAGATATTTCCAAGGAGTACAATTTTCAACAATGCCTAAATTTTATTTTTTCAAAAGTGACAGCACTTTGGAGCCTATATCTTGTTGACTTTCACTGGGCCTTAGGTTCCCAAGTGCCTAAACACATTTAAGTGCTTTTGAAAATATTACTCTTAGTCACTGACTTTTAAGGAGATTTAGGCTCTTAGGTGCTTTTGGAAATTTTATTCCAAGTATTTCCAGGCCTGCTGAAAGTGTTAGAAACTAAAGGAAGACGTGTGTTGTCATGAGATTTTGAGCCCAATTTTCCACTTCCACGGTGCTTTGACAATTCAAAAAGGTTTGGAGAAGCATGCAGACTTTCAGGTGCTGGACAAAATGGAACCTCTGGACTTTCTGAGGTTCGCCCATTGCTAGTATAAAGGACCATGAGGTGCCCTGGCATCTTGGTGGGAGCGAGAAGAGGGACCAACATCTTGCTGCCGGGTACCTGGCAATGACCTCCAGGTGGCTGGTGCACTTGTTCCCTGCTGTTTTTATTCTGCTTGTAGAAGTCGAATATCATGAGTGCAGCATAGACTTTCCCCACAGTCATTTCATCAGCTAGATTAGGAAATAGGAGGTGAAATGCAGAAGGGAGAGGCAGATGGAAAGTGGGAAAGGGGCAGGGGGAGAGAGGAAGAGCGAGGAAGGACCGGGTGTCACAAATGGAGGAAAAGAGAAGAATTTTATTTAAATGGGGGAATGTCAAATGGGCAAGAAAAGCAAGTGAAAAGACCCACAGGATGTCACAGCAGGAGTGGAGAAGGAGGAAAGAAAAAGAGAAAAGAAATGGTTAGACAAGACTTCTTCAGCTTAGCATTTTTCCTCTTCCTTCATTCTATCCCTGACCATTGTTGCCTTTCCTCTCTCTCGGGATCACAGCACCCAGTCTTTTAAAGCCACCCACCCTGTAGCCTCGCTCTTTGCTGAAAATATTTAGGGATACTTTATAAGAAAGGTGCCCTAGACAAGTAAATCTGTATGGCGTTGTAAGAATGAGAGACAGAAAAGAACATTTCAACTAATACCAGATCTGTACGCAGTTTTCATAATTGGAAAGGCCTTATTTTTCTTTCTTTATATTATCACCAGCAGGGGAATAAAAATTTAAATTGTATTTCTTTTTTCCAGATGGCTTTTTTGTTCATTTTTGTTTTACAGTTATTGCCACTGACCTCTCCCTGTCATACCGCTTAGCACTTGTCTTACAGCAAGGGGCCGTAAAGTCCCAGGATCTGACAGCGATGGCTGTGTGGGGGAAAGCAGCCATTGCCCTTTCAGTGCATCTCCAGGGCACCATCCCTTTCTCAGCTAATGATGCCCTGATTGGATGGGGCTGTTCCTCATTAATCAGCAAGCCAGTAAATTCGGAGCCCTTGCATTTGCCAATCAAGAGAGTTTCAGACTTTCCATTTTCTCAACACGTTCCCACAGGCCATCCTTAGGGGAGATTAAACCCTTTAGTACCAAACCCCCTTCCTATTACATGGGTTCTTTGCAACCTTTAACTTCCTTCTCTTGATTTTTTTTGGATGCAGACAGAGCCCAGATGGTAGAAATTGTTCCCCAGACCTGCGGGAGCCAGGTTGGGAGCAGATAAAACGACAGGAAGCTGCATAACAAACAAATCTTTTTTGAAGAGCCTGGACAAGGCATTGTTCTCTTTTGGCTGCTCTGTATTATATTTTTCCACAGTGCAAAGAATCTACTGGCTCAGGCATGAGGCACTAGGACATAATGTTTTGGGATCCATGCCTGGGTGTGACCTTGGGATTCTTACTACTGAGGGATGGGGACATGGGTCTGTGAGCGTCCCGGAGGTGACACTTGCAAGCTCCAGACAGAGGATGAAATGGGCTTCTATAGTGTTCTCTAGATTGCTGTGCACACCTAGGCTTAGCTCTGGGTACCATTCATGAGAGGGGAAGAACCTGGATTTTTGTGATTGCCTCAAATGGGTTTTAGGGTTCCTGTCTCTGCATTATTTCTAAGGGAAACAGGTTCTTTACGTAGCACTTACGTTTATGGGGAGGCACCAACAAGTCCAATGTCTTCTGGGACAGATTGGGCCAAACCAGAGAGATCTCTTTCCTCAGCTCAGCGTCACATTGGTGCTGCTTCACTCCCGCTGGGCAAGGGCAAAAAAGGCAAATGACGCTGACAGCAACCGACCATACATCCCACATGTACTTCCCTTATTTGCGCCTCAAGTGAATGAGCAAGCTTATCCCACTTGAGCAGAACCTGTCTTTTCCTATCCCAGTCCCCCTGCCTTCTTCCCAGAATACCACGTCAGGATCCCACTGATATTAACGGCGGTACGAGCCCTCGCCGTTAGAAACAAGTGTGTGATCTCTGGAATGGACTGTCTGACCAGTACAATGGTTTCAGGAACCACTTTGATCTGGTCCTTCTCTTTGAAACTTGTCACATCGTTAGCTGCTTTCAAGGGCAACGAAACCACAGCAGAAAAGAATCTGAGTGAAATAATGGTGGGCTTGAGCAATCAGATAAACACACCCCATTTTATCTCAGTGCATAGTATAGCTCAGAGCTTGAAGACTCATGGCTTTCACTTCCAGCAGACAGGATCATTACCAGGAAAAAGTTTTTCTTCTTATTGGTGTGGCTAAGGTAATAAAATCTAGAGTAAGGGTTGATCTAAAAAAAAAAAAAAAATCGCACCACTTGGTGCTTCCATGGGGCTTTTCATATCAAAGCCATCTACCCAGGTGACAAAGTAATGCTGTGCTCAGCTTACAAAGGGGTACAGAGTGGTGCTGGGACTTGTTGAGGACACACAGTCCATCAGCACTGCAGCCATGAGTGTAATTCCCAGCTCGCACAGACAAACGCACTAGCTCTGCTCAAACTCGCATGCTAAAATTAGCAGGTTGTAGCTGCAGGGATGGAAGATGAGACTAGCTGCCTGAACACAGTCCTGCACACCCCCTGGGCCAGGATACTTCCTCCATGGAACTCATCCTTCGTCATGTCGCCCTTCCTTTGGCTTCGGAGGGCTGGCTGGCCATCTGCAGAATAATCTGCTTGCAAGCTAGGTGCTGAACGCACGCTCCTGTTCGCACATCTCCCGCCTCACCTGTAGCCAGTTTGATTTCTAGCGCGGTCCGGATCAGGGCCATCAGCGTGGAAGTGAAGTGGACCGTCAGGTCCTGGTCCGAGATCGGCATGTTCATCCGCACCAGGCGCTGGGAAGCGAAGCAGAATTGCTGTCAGAGCCCGCTGGCGCTGCCCCTCCCCACCCCCACACACTGCCCCCTCTATTGTTATCATTCATCCCCCTGAGTCTGAAAATAGCAAAATTACAAACATGTGCGGCTCGGAAATGTTAACCTTTCGTGTGCTGGCTGGCAGGAGACTCCTTTTTTGGACTGCTTCGGCACTAAAGGGCTCACTGCAGGGCTCTGAGCCTGCGATTTGTCAGCACTGGTACTGCCGTCATAGGAGCATATCTCGTCTAGCGCTGGACAGATCCGATCTCCCGTCGCAATATCCTACATTGGGGCGTGGCTTCCTGCCCTCATCTCCCACCAGGGGAGCTCCAGGTGTCCAGGTTGGGGCACAAGAGAAGCCAAGAAGCCGGTGAGGCTTTCCCTCAGCGATTTTCGGGGTGCTACTGATGTTCCAGCCAGAACAACCACACCCTTGTTGTGTACGTCTCAGGAGAGCCATGCAGTTATGGTCACCTCTGACCAGGCATGAGGTATAGATCTCCTCTCCTCCTCTGGTGCAATGGCACATCCAGGAGAACACTCTAAGGCCGACTCCCGTTCCACACCTTCTCCTGGGTGGAAAGGGTTCCACATAGCTGCTTCCTGCACTACAGACTATACCCTGGAGACGAGCCCCACAAGCATCAAGTAGCTGTGAAGGGAGCACAGGTCAAAACTGCAGGGGAAGTTCCCTTCTGGGATAAGGGAGTGCAATGCCACAGAAGTGAGAGACGTATCTCAACTATGCAGGGATGCACACAAGGCATTTCTGGAGAAAGGGTTCTGAGAGATGTGGAGTGCCTCACCCTGAGCATTCACACACTTTTGTCTCACCCCCGGGTGCACCACCCGTCTGTAAGGATAGCTGGCATTTCTGATAGAAGCCCAGCATCCGAGTCGGAGGACGTCGGATCTGCCACTCACACTAGAGATGCTCCTAGCTATGGGAGAGGGAGGGTCCCTGTTATGATAGACACAAGACCAGACTCTTTCTCCTACCCTCTCCTGTTTTCCTGCAGATACCCTGCAATCCCATTAGAGCCCTGTAGCTCAACTCCTTGGCTTGCTGTCAGCTATGAACTCCCATCCAGGCCATATAGTGGAGGGAGTCCCATTAGAAGCAATGCTAGGCCCTGTCCCACTGGCAGTGGAGCGTGCTGCCTGCACAAAGCTCCAGCTCCTACTCCTTTGATGGGCAAGTCACAGTGTCATTGTGACTCTTTCCAGACTCTGGTTAAGCTCCTGGGAAACACTTCCTCCATCATCACTTGGTAACACCATCATTAGACTTCCCGGGCCAAATTCATCCCTGGTGGAACTCAAATGAAGTCAGTGAGATTACACCAAGTGTGCCACTTTGGCCCACCATATCTTCCTGACTTTTAACAGGTCAGTTCCTGCAGCATTAAATGCGCAGCCCTCCAGGCTAGCTGATAACTGTAGCACGGCACAGTAAGGACTGATTTCTTCTTGGGCAAGTGTGTGATTGCCCAGCTCCTCAGCTTTCATATAATGTTTAGAAACTTCCTAACCTGGAGCCAAATCAGATGAGCCTCTACATTTCTTTTCTCTAAAGTTTCATGCAACACAAGGAAGTTTCCAGCCATTATCTGTATGGATATTTGATTTTTTTGCTCCTGTGAAGGGGGTTTGCATAGGTCGGTAAAGCCCAAGAGTTGGGTATGTTTCGGTCCCTGGCACAGTGCCTGGAGAGTGCCTCTGGAAGCTGATTCGACTGTTATTTGATCCATATCGCTCCATGAAAGTCTTTTCTTTAACAGAAGTTCAACACTTCGCTAAGGGCATTTAAGTGGGTTCTTTGTGATTCTTCAGCATGCTGAAGATATTTGTACACAAGGGATTGCCACAGCCGTGTGTGTGCAGAAAGGGCCGGACTGGAACTAGGCACTGGACGGGCTTGCCGGGGGGGGCAAAGAGACATCCTTCTGCATCAATCTTCTCACAGGAGCTGGCCACTCCATTACTCCAGTCCCTCTGCTCTCCCAGCTACAGTGGTAGGGTCTTGCTAGAGCCTCCTGGGGTGCAAGCACTCCAACAGGGGTAGGGAAAGATGGAGACAGACGATGGCACTGTGGAGGCCCTACTGAGGAGGTGTCTCTTTTTGCCTAAACGCGCAAACACCTTCTGGGATAAACTGAATCTGGATTCAGATCCAACCATCACTTCCCTGCCTCATCTCCAGCCACTGCAGAGAGGGAGAGTAATATTTTCAAAAGTTCTTAAGTGATTGAGAAGCCTACATCCCATTTTTAAAAGTGACCTGGAGACTTAGGCCTGGTCTACACGTAAAAATCAAATTGACCTAGCTCCGTGGCTCAAGGCTCTGACAAATTGTGTGCCCTGAAAGCTGTCGTTGATATAAACGCAATGTAGGAGCAGCTAAGTTGACAGAAGAACTCCATCTTGGAGAAATGGATTGACACTGACAGAAAAGTCCCTTCGTCGATGCAGGAAGCATCTACATTCTGGTGCTACAGCGACACCACTGTAGCGTAACGGTGCACATGGCTGCCATGTAGACGTGCCCTCAGGCATCGAAGCCTCATTAAAAGCCAATGGGATTTAAGTCTGGTCCACACAGAATTTTTGTAGCAGTGTAATTACATCAGTTAAGGGTCTGATGTTTTTACCTGTATGGTAGTACTGGTACAGTCCCTTGTGCGAAGGCAGTTACACAGTTATTCAAGAGCCATATACTGGCATAGTTTATTCCCCTTCCATTACTGGAGTAAGCTAGACCACTATAAGCACATTTATTCTGGTATAACTGAGTCCATACTAGGAGGGTTATATTGCTTTAACTATACCTGTAGAGGTAAAGTACCACAACTTTTGTCTACAGACAAAGCCTTAGGCTCCTAAGTGGTTGGCACTCTTGAAAATGGGACTTCGACCCCTAAGTCACTCAGGTACTTTTAAAACCCACAGTTTTTTAACAGAGTCTCCAAAGCAACGTAGAAACAGAAACTAATCCTCACCATGTCTGTTAGCCTCTTTTTACAGATGCAGGAAAATGAGGCATAACAACGTGAAGGGAGTCGCCTGGGGCCACAGAACAAGCGAGGGGCAGAGCTGGGAATAGGATTCTGTAGGGCTCTTTACTCCCAGGCCTCCATTCAAATCATTAAGATGCTCTTCATAGAAAAGGATTGGATTGTAACATTAATATTTGCTCCTCCTTTTCCACCTTCAGGGGGAAAAAAAAGCTTTGACTCTTCTGGGGGAAAATCTCAGAAATGTTATATCCCAGTGGTGTAAACTGGACATTGACTTAGGAGCATGCATGGGCGGCCGCTCACGCTAGCTGCCAAACTATATACTCAGGGCTTCAGGTAGGTCTGTATTTGGGGCAGCTAGTCCAAGCTGCTGCCTGTGCCATGGTAGCCAAACTACTGTTTTAGATGATGTTAGTCTGTCTACTTGTGCTAGGAAGCAGCCATGTGTAGATGCAGCCTAGGAGTGACTCCTGTGAAGTCAACTGAAGTGCATTAGTGTAACGCATGTAGGATGGGAGAAATGAGGCCCGTCCTGTTTAAACATCACCGGTTGCTTACAGAAATTGGGGCGAAAAGCTCAAGCAGTAACCTACTATGCCCCCTCCAGGTTTAATCTAGTAATCCTTGAGCCAAGAGGTTAGTGGTGAGGTTCTGTGGCTTGCAACGTGCAGGAGGTCAGACCAGACGATCGCATTGGTCTCTTCTGACCTTAAAGTCTATGAGGCTAAGAGAAAGCAGCACAACCTAAAATAATCCTATTTAAAACAAGGACGAGGAGTTCTCTTCAGTGTATTGACATGAGGGATAATGAAATCAAAGCTGAGAATTTGCTCCCCGTATAATTCAAAGGCAATATCAAATGCTGGCAAAGCTACACAAATTTTGTCTGTTCAATGGTGTGAAACAGAATAGCACCTCAGTTGGAATATCCTCCTTCAGCACACCAAAGGTTAAAGCAAAAGTAGTGTGTTTAATGCAATCCAATGGTTAACTTACTGAAAGAGTCCCACTGAATCCCACTTCAGTGAGAGAGAGAGAGAATTAAGAGATGGAGAGAGAAAGAAGATGCATGGAAATGAAGAACAAGCAGGTGAGAAATAATTCCTCCTAGGAGAGCTCCGTCCTCCTGAGAACTGGGACTGCGAAACCTGTCTCCCCCCATAGACGTAACTGAGTTAACTCCTTAGAAGAGCTGAGCTCACGCACAGAGGACAGAGAGTACCCCAGGTTGTGAGTTTACATCACCATTGCATGGAGGCCCTTTCTCACAAGTTTAAATCAGTGCTGATGGGATTTTTCAAAAGAGAATTCTAAAATGGCCTGGTGCAGCCCTCTGGATCTGCAGTGCACACACAGACGTGTGCAATGCGGGTAACTGAGCAAATGTGTACACGAAAACAGGTGTTCTCTGGGCGCAGTGCTAGAGGCCCATGTGGACATGTGCTTCTCCATATTTATTTATTCTGTCCCTCACACTGACCCATTGTAACCATATTTCTTAATCACAGGAGTGATGCGACTAGCTGCCTTGCATTGCGGAGTCCTACATAGCCTTTACAGCCATGATGTGCAAACTAATAGGATGGCCTAATGTCAACACCTTTTGTGTGATCCAGCACGGGTTACTTCTGATTGTAAATGTGATCATTACATGCCAGCGACAGCACTGCAAACTGAAGGACACAAACAACTTAGCCTTTGTACGGCATTTTGTCATCTGAGGATCTCAAAGCACTTAAGAGATATTAATTTGGAGCTAAAATCTGGCTGTTAGCGTCCGAGGTGCGTGTAGTGAGTCCAGCAGACTCAACCAGAATCCCTCCTGGCGGAAACACAAGCTGCAGTGGTGCCAATGTGTGGCACAATCATGGCCCTTCACACCCTGCCAGCACAGAGGATGGGCAAGACCAGGGCCTTCCCTCTGCCATCCATCCAGCTCCTCCGACTTTGGGGTAGCTAGAGTGGGTGGTGATGCTCGCAAGGATCAGTGTGCACCCCTTCCAATGGGACTGTAGTTAGCCATTGAGCAAAAACAAGGGAAGTCTTTTCGCACGCTCTGCACTGCTTTACCCATCTATGCACATTCCGACCATAAGCCTCACTACCTCTCTCCGAGGCAGTTTGTTATTGTTCCTAGTAGGCAGAGAAATGACGTGACTTCCCCTAGGTTACAAAGAGAGTCAAGAGCAGAGTTGGGAAAAAGAACTCAAGAGTCCTGACTCCCAGTTCCCTACCTGAATGAGTCCTTCCCAAAGAGCAGAAGACAGGGAAGCAAATTGTAATGCACATGGATAAAGTGCTCTCATTATCTCTCTATAGCAAGATTTGGGTTTGTTTATTGCAGTGGTTTTAGGTCAGCTGGTTAGAGCAGCCATCCCTTTCCGAATGATCCATGGAGAAAAGAGGGGGGAAAAATCTGACCCTTTCTATGGTTGATTCCCCTTATTTGGGGGCCACCCACCATAGCATTTAATAAGCATTCAAGGGTCAGGTTTGTTAGGAAAGAAGCTGTCCTTTTACTAACTCCAAAAGCACCCACACTTCTGCAGGAAACTGCTCGGGTTTCTAGAAATGTGTAGTTCACACTGGACAAGCTGACTGATTCATATTGTCCCACCTTGCAACATAAACAGCAAATATCTCTTTAAAGTAACTTTTTTCTCCAGCTCCAGTACCTCTCAGCTCTATCTTTGATATGTGCAAAGTTCTTTATCTTTTTCTTTCTCTCCCTGCAACACTGCTAGGCCCTGCCACACAAAGAAGTGCCATTGCTTACATTTTAGAAACCCGATTTTCAACGGTGCTGAGCATCCAAACCCCCCCAGTGAAGGTAGCGAGTTCTGTGTGCACTCAGCACTTCTGAAAACCACACGATCAGTGCTCTCTGTGCTCTCATGCAGAGAAAAATGTCAAAACGTTGCTTAAACTGACACCCTGTTTCTGTGACCGTTTCTTGCAAATCCAGAGGACCTGGAGGAAGTAATTGCTTCATCTTTGATCTGCTATAGCTCTTGGAACCATGCAACGTGTGTAAAAGTCAGGTGAGGAGGCTTTGCATTTTTACTGCGTTACAAGCAATCGGCTTAGTCTGGGTCTGCTCAGGCATTAGAGCACTTCCTTCAGACTGGGGTAAACACATTTCTTAGCAGAGTCACCCCGACACGGGCAACTCGATGCCTAAACTTGCAAACGTTAGTTGATACCTCCCACAGAGGCTGGGGGTGGGTTCACCCTACACAGACTGAATTAATCTTCTCCAGTCCTCTCGGGCACAAGGCAACGCTGAATCACTATAACCCTGTGAGAACTAACAACCACGTTCACTGAGAGAGGGTGACTGTATAGCTGGCCCCTCTGCTCATCATGGCCCGCTCAAAACCAACCCCCCCATTTTAGCAGTGTTTCAGAACTGCAGTCCTCACTGAGACCCACAGAGCCTTAGCCCTTCCTGCTGCTTTGAAATGCAATTCAAAAATTTGCCAGAAGGAACTGTAGGGAGGAGGGGAAGGCCTAATTTGTAGCATTTCTCCATTATCCTAGGTCTTGAAAAAACCCATAAGTGTGTGTTGATACAGATGGTGAGGGATCCCAACGCTCCTCGACTCCAGCGAGGAGTTCACTCCACTCCAGGATCCCTTTGGGACAGCCTGCCACAAATGAAAAGCTAGCTACACTAATTAAATGGGGGGAAGAAGGCTACCTTGGATGAGAGGAAAAGCCTGCACCAGATCTCCGTGCCTGGGAGAAATAGATTTCTTTACACCTTTTTCTACCCTTCTCTTGCTCTCGCATTTCCTCAAATGGAGTTTTAAGAGAAGTACCAGGCAGGAGGTGGAGATGTAGTTCCTGATTTCCTACCTGTCCCGGAGAAACCTCCTCAATCCCCAGATCTTAATTAGGTAGCTTCAGAGTCATTCTCCCTGCTCAACATGGGCAGAACACAGGCTAACAAGAGGAACTGAACTAGTGTATGAGAAGATCTTGTTAATATTTCTGCGGTAAAAGGCCTCGGGCTGGGGCTGTGATATTCTCTCCAGAGCATCCTAATTAACTCTGCAACACAGAAGGGGGAGCAACCAGATAACAAGATAAAAGCCAGTTACAGAGTGGAGCATTTGCAGCATATCTTGCTCCAGTTACTAACATGGTCAGGAGGTGGGAGAACTAGATGTGACTCATCTACAAACAAGGGATGTAATTAGAGTTGAGCAACTAACTAACTGTGCACCGACAGTGGTTCAAGTAAAATACAGGACTGATCTTGCCTGAATTTGTGCCAATTTCATGTTCACTTTTGGCAAATATTTTCCTGAAAAGCGTTCTTTACAGGAATGCCACCGGCGACAGGGAATTTTAAACAGATATTCAGAATGTCAGGGGCAAATCATCATAGTGTAGAGGGTCACTATACAGCCTATACTACTCATGTACACAAGCCCTTACATCTCAGGGCTTACGTAAGGTTGCAGCAGCACATAGTCCTGTACACCTCTGCACAGAGGTGAATTTCACCCACAAGTGGCTATTGAACTTCTAAACGTAAGTATTTGTAAGGAAATCTGGCTCACTGTTACATTCATCCAAACGTCAGTGGAAAAAAATACCATGAGATCTGTATATCCCATTAAAACGAGATACCACCACTACGATTTTGGATATTGAAAACTCACTTTGACAACTTACAGGACAAAAATCACTGGGGGAATAATTACTAACAGTGAATAAAATTCAAAAGAATTGAGAACTGCTTGCAGACAATCTACTGGAAGAAAAAGAGTCTGAATGTGTTGAATAAATTATTTGCTATGAATAATTCACCCTGTCCTAGTTGTAACTATTATGCTCTGACTTATTTAACGTCCTGGCTTTTGGCTGGTTAGTCATTGCATTTCCCCATACAAACACTGCACGGAGAAGACAGAATGACCAGCCAGTTAGCAGAGAGACTCGTTCAAAGTCTGTGATTTGTTTAGAATCTTTCACAGCCTAATTCAGACATTCAAATTCTGCTGGCCCCATTCTTGACATGAAGCTTGGGAAGGAAGGAAGAAAACAAAAACAAGTATGGGATAAAGTTACCACATTCATGTGACAGTGATGGAGGACTAGGATGTCAAGGCGCATATTTGCCAGGAATCCCCAAAGCCAGTCTGGCTGGCTTGATACGAACTAAGAGCTCTAAAATATAGCCCATAGGCTTGGGTAATCAGATGTCTCGATTTTATCGGGACAGTCCTGGTAGTTGGGGCTTTGTCTTACATAGATGCTATTACACCCCAACCTCTGTCCAGATTTTTCACATTTGCTCTCTGGTCACCCTACCATAGGAACAACATCCTCGGTGTGCAAGGCTCAACCTTGGGTCAAAGAGAGGGCTACTCACAAGATGAAGCACTGCATGCTGGAATGTGTAGACACCATGGGCTGCACCTGTGGTTCAAGATGGGCAAGGTAAGGGGATAGCCTGGGTATTCATGGCAAATTGTCAGTGTGGTCCTCAGTGAGGCAAAGTTTGGGGCAAACAAAACTGTTGACATTCAATTTTTAAAAAGAAAATAATTTCGAGGGATAATATTGATGAGTCAAAATATTAAAGCTTTATAACCAGTAAACCACAATTTGTCAACATCATATGTCTAAATATATTAAGTAAATAGCCTTAAATCAAATTCTAATATGTTCTCAAGTAACATTTTTCTTAGCTTGTCTATCTGTAAACTTTCATTATTACCAAAAGTATTTTTTTCCACTGGTTTGTGTGAAATTGACATTTACTGACATTTACCAATAAAAATCAAATCCTTTCAAGCTTAATTACTTTACACTCAAGAGTCATTACCCTAGACTCAAATCTAACTGAAACCCCTCCTCCAAACTCCAGTTAATTTTCGCATCTGCTCAATAGCAATGCATTGCCAAGCACACAGAGGGCATTGCACTAGTTGGGTTTCTTCCCCCAATTTCTCTGCAGATACATCCGAAACTCTGTGATGTATAAAATCAGCCCCACCCTGAAAAAGCCATTGTCAATAGCTGAGCACAATGACTGCAAACACCTAAGGTTGGAATGCTCACTGTATTGCCTTGAAAATTAAGGAAAGATTTTCGAGTGAGAGCACAATGAACACCAAGATGCATGCACCCATTGCAACCACAAAACCCTTTAATGCATTCAGCTAATGTACTGGCCATTTTCCTGTGGAATTTCTCCAAGTATGCATGTATATGTACATAGACACAAGGGTGGAGTTCTCCAGGGTTATTTATCTACAGACCTGCTAAAAACACTACTATTTAAAAGCTTCCATGCTTGTAGTGTGCGATAGATGAAGAGGGGTGGCCCAAATCTAGAGCTGGGCAAATAATGGATTTTTTCTGTTTGCTGGTCATTTAAAAAAAAATTGGGGAAAAAAAATTAGAATTGAAGCATTTTTTTTTTTTTTAATTTTCAGCAAATCTAAAAATATTTTTAAAAAAAATTTCCGGTCAAACTCAACATTTCATCTGACCTGAAACAAAATGTTTCTATTTTGTCATAAATGAAACAATTCATTCAACCTGAAACTACGTGTTTTGTTTCAACTTTGAACATTTGTGGAGGGTTTTGTAGTTTTAATAAAGAAACAAAATGTTGTTTTGAACCAAACAAATCAAAGCGTTTTTGTTTAAAAATGTCACAATGAAACGGTTTTGATTATTGTGGAGTTGTTTGTTTTTGACAAAAACAGTTTGGCGAAAGTGACATGAACTCATCAAACGTTTTGGTGTTGCCAAACCTGTATTTTTTGTCAAAACATTTGGAGCAGCGTTCCCGTGGTTGCTGACACAAGGCCTCTTCAGGGCTAGGATGAAGCCACAGTATAATCAGTTAAATGGGCCAGTCTCTGATTTGAAACTACGCTCCCACTAGAACTTTGATCATCTGGAGAGGACCCAAAGTGCCATTTTCCCCTACCTCAGCCCCAGCAATGAGGAGGAAGGTGGCCTTCTGTTGAAAGCCCAGTGTCTCTTGGGACAGAGCTCTCCTGTCACCTGAGAAGTTTCAGAACAAGGCACTAAAAGATTCCCATGCATGAATTTCAAGGCAAGCACAAGCCACGTGCATAACAACTCTGCAGGGATTGGCTTTCAGTTCAGAAAGAGGGAACAAAATAAACAAATAAATAAATAAAAAGAATTTGGAAGGAAAGAAACAGCAGCCCAAAAAGGCTGGAGAAAAAAACCAAACACACACCAACACTGTGCAGAAATATCGAGAAGGTCAACTGACAGAGACAGGGACAAAACTACACAGACTGACCAAGTCTTTGCAACCAAAGACAGAGCCAGGAAAATACATATAACATGAAGAGGGACAAAGGGGCAAAAAAGGCTTTTGCTTGACAGAACAGAAAACAAGTGACTTTTCCTGACAGCGAGAGAACAGGAGAGTGCAGAAACAAAACACTGATTTCTTTCACTAGCTCTCTCTGAGCTACAGTTGCAAATTAGAGGTGTCATTTTAATTGTTATTTACTTATTTTTTGACTTCTTAGAAAGCTGATTTCTTTGTGATCTGAAATACGTGCATGTAATTTAGCATGGATGGTTGCACTGTGCCTCCAGAAGGGCGGACTGTCACAGTGAGTTTTCCCATCAGTTACAAACAGATCGATGGTAACACCAGGTAGACAATGACCAGTTGGCAACTACTGGAATCTAAGGCAACTGAATACAACCATGCAGCTTTAATCTGAGTGCAGATTTTCCGCACAGATATGTCTTCTTGCACATGCTCTTCCTACTTACGTCAGCTAATAAAAATGGAGGAGGGGGCAATGAAAGCCAATGTCATTATTCACAAAGGCATGGATTTTTTGGGGGGGAGGGGAGGTTAAATTAGTGAAATGCCCCAGTAACACTGCGATAGCTATGAATGGAGATGAGCCCAAGCTACAATGATTGATTTAACCCTCCTGTACTTTCGGGGGAATTCAGATCAAGATCCTGGTGCAAACTCTGCCAAAGGGGAACAATGTATCTGACCATCTTCAAGCTCAGGAAACGTCTGACTGTAAATCTGAATCTGAACTTCACTGCTTGGACTCTAGTTATGGCTCTCAGTTATACTCTTTGGAGAGCTGTTACTTGATGAGTAGAAATTAAGGATGGAGGAATCAAGTGGAGATATTTTTTTAAATACTCAAAGGCACCTAAATGCTATGGGAGAGGTATATAAATACAGACACAAATTAAACTGCATTTAAGAAGACTAACGTCCAAAGAACTTTCTGGTGAAGAATGAGGGCAGGTAAGTATCTAAGGTCTCAGCCTGAAAACATGTCTACACAGATAGGTTAAAAAGCAACAACAACAAAAAACATGCAACCTTTAAATGATGCAGAATTAAAAAGACAATAAACCTGTTAAAAGTGTGTATTTTAAACACACTTATTGGCTACTTTTAATGTACAGGGATAGGAAAAAGTAATACAATTGAAAATATTTTGCTCTGGTGGTGAGGGGTGTACACACATGCTATAAAAAGCATACATTGAGAGTGGCCAAAAAAAAAACCCAACAAAAAACTGCACCTCTGAAAATCAGGCGCAATGGGGTTTTGGGCCTCTAAAATGGAAACACTTAAAACCAGGGACTACTTTTACAAATGTGGCCCTTTGTGTGTGTATATGTTACCAACACATATTTTAAATGGCTAAAATATGAAGTTTAAAAATTGATAATGTGTCTGTGAAGTTTTTATAAGGACGTTTACTATATATCGGGTATTATTACATATTCATAATAAATATGCCCCTTCGGAGTACTCACATTTTATGCCAGGAATATGGCAAGATGAACACAGAAAATGTACCAAACTATCATTTGTATAATACTGAATCCAAAAGAATCTTCCAAGCCAACTATTCTACCTTCTTTCACTTTACCCCATACAGGGAAAACACACTACATTAGGGAAGGGCCATGTGGAAAGTATTTATTTGAAACTTTGGTTGATATTTACACGCCCTCTGAAGGCCACAGTGAAATTCAGATCTTCCCAGACATGAAGGTGGGAGTGCGGGGACTGTATCTGGGGTTTTGGTATGGGCCCATCTCATATGGAACCCCTACCCAAACTCAGTTTCACATGGTTTAATTGAGACACCAGGTGACACTTGAAGGTTTGATGTGTTCTGGGGTCCTTCCAACCTGTCACACCAAGCAAAGCTCAGGACGGATGGATGGGATTTTCAAAAAAGCTCAGGGCTGGCCTAATTCTGTTTCTACTGACGTCAACAGTAAAACTCCCATTGACTTTAATGGGAGCAAAGTTAGGTCAGTCCTGCTTGCTTTTCAAAATCCCATCTTTTGAAGGGATGAGAATCAAAGCGAAAGAAAAATTCCCCATGGAGCCCCCTTCAAATGAAAAGTTCATGCAGAATTTGGTGTTAGCAGTGCAGCTCTCACTAAAGTCAATGGGAGTCAATTGGCTGGAATCCTGGTATGTCTTTGTAAATTCAATCTAATTTATCTCTGCATTTCTACCACACTCTCCCTGGAAGAGTCTGAAATGTAGCAACTAACATATTTTTAATGCAATGTGTTTTGTGGTTTAATTAAAACCTTGTTTAGAACAAATTACATGTGATTTCTTTTTTTTCTTCGGACCAAAATGATTCAATTTAAGTGCATTTATTTCCAGGAGTGTATTAGGGAGCCTTTATGGTACCACCTGTATGTAATAACTTGCTACCTCCTATAGCCCTGCCTACCCTAATTATTTTCACCTAATTAAAAAAAAAACAACAACACACAACCAAAAAGCTAGTCAGAGTAGACAGAGATATACAAAAATAAGTGGAGTTTTGTTGGTGGCGTAAATTGCTTATTAACTCCCTGCAGGTGGACCAGAAAGGAAGCAGAAAGGTACAGAGAGCAACATCTATAAGATAGGTGGAGACATAGCTAGAAAGACAAACTGACGTGTCACAGTTTTAATGATTGAAGAGAGTATTATAAAAACGTGGAATGTTTAAAATCCAGGCTGCGTAGAAAGAAGATAAAGCGCCAGAAAGAACCCAGGATCACATCAATAATATCACAGGAAAACAGCACCCATTTCAGCCACGGCAAAAGAAGCTTTCACTGGTGGTTTGGGGAGTTTTTAAAGGTGATCTACCTTATAGGCAACTCGAGCAGGGCATTTCTTCCCCAGGCCTAGAGGTGGGGACATGTGTCTCAGCATCTCATACATGTCAGTGTAACTGATGCGCCCGCTTGGAATTGAAGTCGGGAGTGAGGGGAAGAGAGGGACGCAAAAGCAGGAGGACACACAGAAATCAAACCAGAACCAAAACAAAAAAGGGGAACAACACAAAGAGCAAAACAAAACCAGGGAGAGGGAAATGCGAGGCAGGGGAGAAAGCACACAAGAAAAACAGATATCCGGTTAATCAGATTTCTCAGGAAAGAGAAAAATAAACAAATCAATAAAATAAAGAGGAGGGTAAACTGAAGGATTTCTCCACTTCCGTCCCTTTGTTTGAACCCCTTGGTGTTTCCTCCTTATCTCAGAGAAATCCCAGTTTAAACACTGACACTTTAATCCCTGCGGCAGCAGTACGGAATGATTGACGTCTAAGTGAATGGACATGGGAAGGGATTGGGGGTGGGGAAGGATTTGGGAGGGGGTGCTGTTTTTGTTTACTGGTTTTTCAAATTAAAAAATGGTTGTATTCACCATGCCAGAGAGAGCTGGTAGGCAGAGTTATGGGACAGACAGAGATGTGACATATAAAATGCTTCTGTTTTCCTTTTGTGGATAAGAAGTTTTGCTTCCAATTTAGGTTAAAGGCTAAAAGAGAAAAAAGAAGAATCCCTTTTTGTTTTTTCACGTGGGCAGACTACGATGGCTTTGACTCACAGAAAAAGCTGAATTTCTGCAGCACAAAAGAGAGAATCCTCCAACAATACAGATTTGGGTCTCACAAGAACAGCCTCACAGATCGCAGCCAACCTTCAGTCTGCAAGTGGGGAGCTGGTGGGAGGATGTATTATTTCACCCTCTGTGGCCATTCCGTTGTCTAACCAACCGGCTTCATTAAAAGGGTCCATTGGCCAGCCTGCAAGTTTGGGAGCAGTGAGAATAGCTAGGAAGTAGGGACCCAACATAAGCTTTGCAACTTGGTCTCCATTGTTGATGAGATTTATTACAGCCAGAATCCATGACACATTAAATCCTTCATTGGGAAGAAGGGGTGGCAGAGCTGAAAAGCCATCCCTTTCTGGCTTGCTGCCCCTAGTAACACTGTTGATGACTTTGGCCACAACTGTAGTGTCTGGTTTTGTCTTCCTAGCTGGCTGTGTGTTAATAATGCTTCGTAATTCCATAGTGGCCTTTCATCCAAGGATACCAAAGCATATTAAAGAGCATTATTAATTAACATTAAGCCCTTGTGATGGTGTTATCACCATTGTATAGACTGGGAAACAGTGGCACAAAGAGGTTAAATGAACTGGCATAGCTCATACAGCAAGTCAGGCATAGATTTAGGAACAGAGCTCACGTACTCTGAGCCCAAATGCTCTAGAGTGACCATGACACCACAGACCCAACTGCTACACAGCTGGCTGCTAGATGGGGAAAAGAAAGGAAGAGAGAAACAACTCACAGAACCAAAAAGATACGTTTCTCTGCCTAGCAATTATCTCAACATTGAGATAGAGCCCTGGGGGGTTTTATTCCCACAGGAAAAAAATTTTTTTCCCTAAATTTTAAACCTCATTGATCGTATGAATTAAACATGGAATGTACATGTAGAGTGTATGAATATGGCAATCTGTAAAATATTGCCAAACGGGCAACTTTAAATACTTAAAAATGCAATTAGAAGCTTAAGATGCCTTTGTGGTGTCATGAGCCCAACACACCGTGCCAGTGGCTAAGAGAGTGCTGAATTCCCAGCAGTGCAGCTGGCAACTTGTCAGGAGCCTAATTTACGTATATTGGACTGCAGCTGCTCTAATAGTGAGGCACAGCCAACAGAGACAACATGTCCCAGCAGGCAACGCTCTGTAATCCTGTGTGACTCTGCAGTATTGTTCGAATCTGATTTACTCCGGTGTAAATCCATCGACTTCAGCACAGTTGTCCTGATTTCCACCAGGGTAAGTGAAATCAGAAGGAGGCCCCTACGCCCATAAACCACTGGGAGTGGCCCAAGCTTCTGTTTTAGAACTTTGTGTCCTGTACTTTGCGGTGTTCAAGAGCAGGCGAGCCAGAGCCTTGTCTTCTGCCCTGCCATATTTGTCAGCATGTGTTCGCTTTTTTGACTGCTGTTGGGCACTGTGTGGATATTTTCAGAGAGCTATCCGTAGTCTACAATGACTCCAAGATCTCTTTCTTGGGTGGTAAGAGATAATTTAGACCCCATCATTTTGTATGTATGGTGGGGATTATTTTTTCCATTGTGCATAACTTTGGCCATATCATAATTGAATTTCATCTGCCATTTTGTTGCATACAGTTTAGTGAGATCCCTCCACAGCCCTTCACACTCAGCTTTGGACTTAACTATCTTGAGTGATTTTGTATCATCTGCAAATTTTGATCTCTCACTGTACACCCTTTGATCATTTATGAGGGTGTTGAACAGCAAAGATCCCAGTTCCGACTCTTGGGCACTCCACTATATACTTCTGTCCTTTGTGAAAAATGAACATTTATTCCTACCCCTTGGTCTGGTCTACAATACAGACTTATATTGACATAACTACATTGCTCAGGAGTGTGAAAAATCCCCCCTGCATGACACAGTTATAATGATCTAACCCTCTGGGTAGACAGCTACCGCCTCTCAGGGAGGTGGATTAACTATGCCGATGGGAGAGCTCTCTCCCATAGGTGTAGAGCATCTTCATTAAAGTCCTACAGTGATGCAGCATTTTAAGTATAGACTTGCCCTTTGTTTCTTATCTTTTAACCAGTTACTGATCCATGAGGGGACCTTTCTCTTATCCCAGGACTGCATACTTTGCTTAATAGCCTTTGGTGTGGGACCTTGTCAAAGGGTTTCTGAAAGTTCAATTACACTATATTGATTGCGTTATCTTTGTCCACATGCTTATCGGCCCCTCCAAAGAATTCTAATAAATCGGTGAGGCCTGATGTTCCTTTACAAATGCCATGTAGACTCTTCCACAACAAATCATGTTCACCTATGTGTCAGTTAATTCTATTCTTTATTATAATTTCAACCAATTTGCCTCGCACTGAAGTTAGGCTTAGTGGCCTGTAATGGCCAGGATCACCTCTGGATCCATTTAAAAAATTGGCATTACATTGGCTATCCTACAGCCACCTGGTAGAGAGGCTGATTTAAGTGATATGTTACATACAACAGTTAGTAGTTCTGGAATTTCATATTTGAGTTCCTTCAGAACTCCTGGGTGAACACCATCTGGTCCTGGTGGCATATTACTGCTTCATTTATCAATTTGTTCCAAAATCTCCTCTACTGACACCTCAGTCTGGAACATTTCCTCAGATTCATCCCCTCAAAAGAATAGGTGGGGATCTCCCCCATAACCACTGCAGTGAAGACCAATGCAAAGAATCCATTTAGCTTCTCGTCAATGGTCCTGTCTTCCTTGAGTGCTCCTTGTGCACCTCGATCATCCAGTGGCCCCACTGACTGTTTGGCAGGCCTCCTGCTTCGGATGTCCTTAAAAATATATATGCTGTTATCTTTTGTGTTTTTAACTAGCTGTTCTTCAGATTCTCTCTTGGGCCTGCCTTGTGGAATTTTACACTTGACATGCCAGACTTTATGCACCTTTCTATTTTCCTCTTACTGTTTTGGTTTGGTTTTTTTCCCCAGAAGGGAATGCAGGGGTACACATCTAGTTTGAGCCTCTCTTATGGTGTTTTTAAATAGTCTCTAGGCAGTTTGGAGATATTCACCCTTTTGAGTGTTCCTTTTCATTTCCTTTTTACTAGAGCCCTCATTTTTGAGTTGTTCCCATTTTTTAAGTTAAATGCTACTGTGGTGGGTTTCTTTGGCATTTCCCCCTATAAAAAAGTTAAATTAAATTACAATTTAGTAACTATTATGGAGCAATTCAGTTATATTCACCTTTTGGATCAGATCCTGTGCTCTACTTAGGACTGAATCAAGAATCACCTCTCCCCTTGTGGGTTCCAGGAGAAGCTGCTCCGTATGTCTAGAAATGTTATTTCTGCATACCTTCCAATTCTCAGGCTAGTTGAAATCCCCCATTATTATTGCGTTTTCTGTCTTTCTAGCTTCTATAATCTCCCTGAACATTTCATAGTCACCCTCACCATCCTGGTCAGGAGTAAATACTATATTCTTACTGTTCAACTCTTATTGTTCAAGCATGGAATTTCTCTCCATAGAGACTCTATGGTACAGTTTGAGTCAATTAAAATTTTTACTTTATTTGACTCCACGCTTTCTTTCACTGACAGAGCCACCCCCCATCAGTGCAATCTACTCTGTCATTTTACATATTTTGTGCTCTTGTATTAGCATTTCCCATTGATTGTTCTCATTCCACCCAGTTTCCCCAATTTCTATTATACCATTATCCTCATTTCATGTGAGGCGCTTCAGTTCACTCAGACATCTAGCAGTTCCATATAAGCACTGGTACATTTGGTCCCTTCATGTGCTATATTTAAATGGCACTCTCCTACCTTTTCCTGTTCCTTACTAGGTCCTACCCACACTTTACCTACCAACTTCTTTCATATCATCTTTATTAGGCTATAGAGTTCCCCCTTTAATAAATTTATCCCTAATGGCGCTCTCCACCTAAACCAAGTGTTCCTCTGCACCTGTCAGCTTTCCCCCAGCTCTTAGTTTAAAAAATAATCCAAATCCTTTTTTAATTTTACATGCTAGCAGTCTGGTTCCATTTTGGTTTAGGTGGAGCCCATCCTTTCTGTATAGGCTCCTCTTTTCCCCAAAGGTTCCCCAGTTCCTAATAACCCTAAACCCCTCCTCCCTACACCATCGTCTCTCCCACATGTTGAGACATTATAATACTTTGCATTACACTGTCATGTGAGGATCTCAAAGAGATCAGTGCTGTTCCTAAAGACATTCTGGCGCTATTGCTCTTACACTATGGCAGAGAAAGAGCATTCAGTCCCTCATCGTTTCCCGACCCTATGTAAGCATCCTTTCCCCCTCTGCCCTCGAGCATCATTAACTTGGCCCTTGATCTAATATCCTTTCAACTCAGGAAAAAGTAGGGATCAAAGGTTAGTCACTAAACTGAAGATGCAACATCAGCTAAAAATCCAAAATAAAATGGCCCCACATCATAGATTTTCTCCTCAATACTCCACAGAAATATTACAATGCTGTTTCTCTCTCTCTGTCATATATATATAAGGAGCGTTTGCTCCTTCCTCCCCCCTTCTCATCTAGCCCATGAGGGATGGAAGCTTTCAAGTTCACTGTCTCATAAGGCTGCCTTTCTCCAGCCAGCTGGGGTGTAGGAGTAGATGGGGAATTGATGCATCAAGGGATAAGGAAGGCACTCAATCATTCCTTTTCAGGCAACGGGTTAGTCACGTTCCAGTTTCTTTTTGGTATCGTTTGCATTTGCAGTTTGGATAAAAAGGAAAAGAAAAAAGAAAAAAAAAAAAGAAGGAAATGCTGGACAGACTCTCTGAAATGCCAAACCTTGTATGCCACCCTAGGAGGGCACTTCTTTCCTAAGCCAAGAGGTGGAGCAATAACACGTAACAAATTGTACATATCCTTATAATGAATCCGGCAACTGGAAAGAAAACATCACAAGTTATCACAGCATAGGCAAGGAGGGAGGCCTCTCTCCCCAAAGATCACTTCCCTCCAGAACATAGCAAAAGGTAGCGGGGGGAGGAGGAAAACATTGTAGAAGCAAGGTTAGTTTGACAATGATTGGGTTCGCCAGGAAGTAAGACATCTTAATTCAGAGCTAGCCATAGCATAATGTAGCAGGATTATTTTAATTAATGTCCGAACAACAATGCAATAGAAAACATCTTCTAACCACCAGATTTAATTATATGAGTCACTAATGTTACACTTTTTTAATGTGTCTGAAATATAAGAACATCAAAGATTAACAGTCAGGCCAATAATTGCTATCTTAAGAGCCTTATGAGACTGATTAGGACTGAGAAAATTCAGATCCCATTAGCAACAACTGAAATCGTGAAGTTGTTTTTATGGTTAATTCTATTATTTAAAAAAAAATACATTTTCAGTTAATCTAGCCATTGGATCCAGAAACTTCATGTATTCATTTTTAATTTTATTTCTAATGAGCATTAGCCAAATCATCTAAAAGAAAGAGCAGTAGTGAACTTCAAGGGAACCTGAAAAGGAAAGCAAACTGGGATTGTAACTCCCCGCAAAAAACATTATTTCTTAGCTTCTTTATGAAAAATAAAAAGGCCTTAAAGACTCCCCCACCCCATTTTCAGGTGGCTTTGGTTTTTTGCATGAGAGTTCCAGGGCTGGTTTTTGCACAGGTATAATTATATCACTTTAGCAAACAATACGGTTCAATTAGTATAAGCCACTACCACACTGATATTAAACTGTGGCAGATTGATATTGTAGTGGCATTTTCTTTCAGTAAATGTACTGAATTTTTTAAACCATGATAAATACCATTGTAGTGAACCATGATTAATTGACAGTGAAACTGATTCTTATTTAGGCTATTTAAATCTCTTTGTTTTTCATTTGCTTTTGTTTAACACCAATTTATCTCAGACACTTATGAGAGAAGCTCTCCTTGTCAGGGATTCCACAACCCTGCTCCTTCTATTAACAGCTGAAAACATTGACCGTACATACTTCTAGGCCTCCAAGAAGGCTCTGACAAAACAAGAAAGACAAAGCTTGACATTGCTAATATTTCCAAGGGGAAAAACACATAGAAAAGACTCTTAATAAAAAAAATACGGCACATTTCAGGCCTTTTTTATACATTTTAAAGAAACAAAAAAGGGCATAAAGTTAATTTTATTTTATTTTGAAGGTCATCTTGAAGTTCAATGGTATTATTTTTTAAAATTACTAAAAGTGGCTGATAGTTAGAGCAAGATCACCATTTGTCAGTATCAAATACCATTTGTATTTACATGCAACAGATTTTCCCCAGAACCAGATTAGTAGGTTTCATAGCTCTCTCTCTTTCTCTGATGTATGGTGTTTCTACCATCCTTTAATCCATCATATTACCATATTTACCTTCTATTTAGTACAATACTTTTTTTACAAACAATCATATTTTCTCAGTTTTTACCTCTTTCTCAACATTTTGAATATCCCCCCCCTGAAATTTTAAAGTCTTAATAACCAGAAGAAAGATGATGATATTGATAATATTTTAAAGGTATAAAATATTAAAATATCTCTCTATCTTTTATAATAGACATAATATTTGTACTTTGCCCTCACACATCACCTTTTATCTGAGAGTCTCAAATAGTTTACCAAGGTAGATAAGACATTATTATGTCCATTTTATTGATGGGCAAACTGAGACATACAAAGGATAAGTGGTTTGACAAAGGTCACAAAGTAAATTAGTGATAGAAGTAGGAATAATAATCCAGTTTGCCTGAATCTAGATCACATTGCCATGCAATCCCCTTCCATGCAGATCATCCTGATTATGTATTATTCTCCATGACATGCAAATACCTGTACTATGAAGAAAGGGTCTTATCTCGGAAAGTGTAAATCAGTGGTATTTTAGGCCTCAAACCTGGGAACACTTAAGAATAGGCTTAGTTTATGAGTGTGGCTTCAGTGGAACTAGTGTCTGTGTAAAATTAAGCACAAGCGTGTTTTTGCAGGCTCAAGGCCTAAAATATCATGGGCCTGATTCCCCTTTGATTTACACAGTTGCACATTGGGAGTAGCTCCACTGAAGTCAATGGAGTTACACCAGTGGAAAACTGGAGTAAATTAGAGAATCAAGCTCCCTGATCTTCATGTGTGACATAGCATGCATGCTTTTAAAAATAAGTGTCGTTTGAAACGACCACTTCAGAACCAGGAGAGTGAGGAAATCATGCAGAAAACTCCCTCCTTATGACCCCAATGGTCTGAGCAGCAGAACCTTAGGAGAAGCACATTGGTGTTTTTTCTTCTGCCTTGTCTACAGGAAATTTATCTCATTGGTGCTAATCTGAGGTGAGATTATCTGTTAATGGGAGAACGGACATTCCCAAATTTTCAGCCTCACTGAGTTTTTCATCAGTGGTAAGAAAGAAAACAGGATTTGCAAAAGAAAAATAACAACTGATTGCTGATCAGATATTCACTAAGGACTGGTCTGTTTTAGAAACTTGCACTAACTAAAATCTAATTATACTGGTTCAAACCCCTAATGGGGATGCATTTGAGATGGAATAAATTATGTTTAAACAGATTTACCTACTGTATTAAAGCTAACACATTAAAACAAATTGATTTAAGTTTGATTTAAACTGACTTAAGAGCATTCTTATCAGGGGTTTAAGTTCTTGTCTATAAACATTTTTCCTACATCATCAGCCCTGCTTGTTGGGGAACAAAAACAGGGTGAAAAGCATAAAGGGGTTGAAGGCAGCTTTAGTTTATTTTGTGTGTTGTAGATGTACAAATCTGAAGCTTTTTCGTAGGAGAGCTGTATTTTATGGGAAACACATTGCATGCTGGATTTGTGGGGAGAAGGAGGCTAAGAAGTGGGTGGGAGTTTGTAAAAAAAAAATTTGCCTCCAATATACAATTTCTGAAAGCTGTGAAAGATCAAGGAAATGGTTCTGACTACACCTCAGAATATCTAAAACCTTCAGATTTATAGAGACCTCGTAGCCTCTACAGAAAGCTTTAAAAGGGTTAATTCTCCTGCATCATCAGAAAAGTGGCATCTCAAAGTAATATTCATAGTTCAGAGCTGGCACCTATCAGAATGCTTCTCTCCCCTACATTTCGTTGCAATGTTTTAAAGTAAACTTTGCTCCAGACCTGGAAACAAGATAACCTTGTGGGAGCCAACCCCCAGATCATCTATACCCTAAAACTCTTCCATCCTGACTTTTGATCTGCAGTAACATACTGTCCTTCTCTTATTGCAATGTTTCCTGCCATGAGGGACTCCAGTCAGCTGTGTCTTGATTCCTCCACTATTGCATTTGGATAACAACAAAAATCCAAGGCAGATTTCATTCAAAACCTCACTTTCTGGGGGAGAAAAACACACTGTCCCTTAAAAGATCTGTATATCAAGGGCATTTTATTGGAGATTCACTGGAAATTGAAAGGCTCAGAGAATTTAGGCTTATTGTTTTTTCTTCTCCTTATTGCTTTACCTGTCTCAGTTTTCACCCACTTATCCAAAAACCAGCATAGTCTTAAAAAGATGAAAGATCTCATCTGTAATTTGATGCTATTAAAAGGATGTTTCCAGGATCAAAACACAATTTCCAGTGATAATTCTCTATTTAAGATGTATGTTTTAATGAAACCAATGCTATATTAACACATATTCAGTCCTTCCCCCATTGTCTTGCACCTTACGTAGTCCCATACACCTGTAAAGAGTGGATGTAAAATGCAACTGGGTGTGAGTGGAGAATTATGATTTGGTAGCATTTTACACTCACATTGCACAGCAGAAAGTGATGACTCAACATGCAAAGAAATGGCAAATCAGAGCCACACTTTTTAGGGAGGTACGGCACCTTGAAAATGTGAAAAGAAAGCTTCATTGGTTTTCCATAGCCTCAAACCAAAACACATGATGTATTTTATTATTTTAAAGGATTAAGGCAGTTCTTGGTTCATTAACAAATGCTGCATCATCTTTGTTTATCTAAACTGGCTTTGGGGAGCTTAATTTCAAGTGTTTACTAAAATGCTGGTGATGGTGAGAGATTTCACTTCCCCCCTTCGCTTTGGGAAATGAAAACGAAAGATGTTCAATTGTGTTTCCAGAAATAATAAATGCCTTTTCTGCATGACCATGGAGCTAGGATCAGGCATCTGTTTGCATTGGACCCATTCTTTTTCTGGCAGGGTTAAGGGTTTGAGTTTCTTTCTTTCTTTTCTGATTCCCATGTCAGCTCAAAGGAAATTCTCCTGTAATTACATCAGGTTTGTTAATCTCAAGTGCACAGTGAATCTGGGCTGCAATCACCTCCCCAGCTCTTTACAACTCTGGATTTTGTTTTCCTTGTGGACTTATAGTCACATTAAAAACAGTACATATACTATGTGTGTGTGTATATATATAGTATATTTTATGCACCATATATACATATATGCTGCATACATACCAGGCAGCTGGGTCGTATTCAGCCCAGACCCGAATGAACTCATCCAGATGATGGGGTCCTAGGATGGAAGAGTCGCGTGTCAGGTACTCAAAGTTGTCCATGATTACAGCCACAAACAGGTTCAACATCTGTGTGGGGGAAAAGATATTGGTGTGGGGGAGGAAAGAAACACACTTGCCTTTTACCTTGTGGATTCGATTTAAGATGTGTGACTGAAGAAGGTGGAAGAACGAAGCTGCAAGTTGAGAATACACGTATTTGTTTAGCAGGAGGTGTGGTTTCTATGGTTATCTTGAGGACCCACAATTTTTAATTTTGGTTTTATTTTCATCATCACATGGTTTGGCACTGCAGTCACTAGCCACCCTTCACACCAAGAAGAACTGGAGAAATCCACCTTCGGGGCCTGTAATCATAGCTACTCACTAGCTAGCAATGGGAGACTTTCCCAATCCCTGACTCCAGAGGCTGAATGCACTGCTCTTTTCCGGCAGTGTCGTTCACTGCAGGAGCAGAGCCTGGTGCAGGCAGATGGAGAGGCAAGGGAGAATAGAAAGCACTTTTGTCTGATGCTTGCAACTAACAAGATCTGCAATCCTTCCACCAACACCCCGTGGCAAGTTCCCCTCCACACCATATAACCCCACCATAGAGCATCCATCTCCACATCGGCATCACCAGATCCTGCCATTCCACCAACGTCCTCCCGGTACCAGCATCTCTCCACTCAAAATGTCTGTCCCCACTCGGCAGCACCCACCTTTCTCTCCAGAATCCACAGATTCAAGCATCAAAACCCAGCCCCATCAACCCACCTACCTCAGACTCCCCACCCCAAAACAGCCCTGTTTTCTTACCAGGATGACAAAGAGACATAGGGTATGACTGCAAAGGATTGTAGGATTGGAACCATCGTGACTGGTTGGTTTGGGGGCCCCGAGTGGAGAACTGCTGAGGATTCCTGCTTTAGGAGTTTGCTGTGCGTATCAAGGAATATGGGATAGCTTTTTCTTCCTGACCACACTGCTAGGGTCAGGAACTCCATTTGGCCCATTCTTTGATGGCAGCATTAAGGTTACTTTCGGATGACCAGGAGCCCATATAGAAAAAGCTGCTGGTCAAAGTCAATTTCCACAACACAAAGACCAACACCCCAAAGGGCACTAATCTGTCATGGGGCCAAAGGCTCTTCAGGAGAATTAGGGCCTAACTGACTCATGAAAACCTTGTGGGTTGCACGTGGCAACAATCATGTGCTCCAAGTGGCACCCCTTTAGCTAATTAGCAATGGAGCAGCTGAGCTAGAAAGAAGCTGCTAGAACAGGATAAAGGAAAAGTTGAATAGAAGGAAGGGGGAGAGAAAAGGAGCTCTATGTAGAGAAAACCTGCAGCTGGCACAGGCTGGAAGGAGCCCTTGGGGGTAGAATAGGCCTGTGTGGGGGCAGGCCCTGAATGAGGATTTGGAGTTGACAGTGAGAGTGCAAAATGAACTGTCGGGGTCTGGAGAACGGAGACAGTGGTGGAGTTCCTCTTATTAGGCTCTGGGAAGATAGCAGCCATAGGCCTCCATCCCACAGAGTTCTACAGGTGGAAACTGGCTCTGCAGAAGGGATTAAGGAGGAGAAAGATGAGGTGGAAGAAACCCATAGGGAACGGAGTAGATTTCTGTGGGGGAAAGCCCTGAGTTAGGGTCTACAACAGTGAAACGCCCTTAAAATTCCATCTTCTTTTATTAATAAACTTGTTTTACTTTTAATCTAAACCAGCAGTGCTGTGTTAGAGTTACAGTGAAAAGCTGTTGGGTTGTCTCTCTTCAGAGGAAGAAACAGACCTTATTATTCCTCTGAATGATGCGGGGGAGGCCTGGCACATTGCAAAGCATGCAGGTTTGGGAACGTTCAGGACTAGGAGTGTGTTGGGGTCATCCCGCAAGGAGTAACCAATGCTGGGGGAAGCCACCATGTGGCAGTAGGCAGGCTGCAGGAGTCAGATATGATAATGCAGGGATGTACGGTGCACAGACACCCAAGGTGTGACTGGCATGCTTGTCTGCAGGTGTCCACAGCAGCAGGGCACTGAGGAACCCAGGGGTGCAGAGCAGGTGATGACAACTCCTCCCTGGTATGGACTGCACACTGGAATGTGACAAATGGATAGAAGGCAAGTTGGGCTCCAACCCCAGAGATAAACTGCCAGAGTCCCTGGGGAAGGGAAGCAGGCAGCATGGGGAATCCTGCTGGAGAAGAAGTAGTTACTAGTTTGGCCCAAGAGGGGCCGAAGATTGATTACACTGGATTTGTTTGGACGTTGTATTATCTGACAGGGGTTTGGATGTTTTGTTGACTTTATAACTTGGCCAGAGGGCTGAGCCACAGAAGACCCGGCGAGAGATAGACGGACAACAAGAGGCACTGGGGACAATGACTCCTTGCAGCTTTGTACCCGGACACAAGGGGACACCACGGGTGGTGAGTCCACTGCCTTACGCTCCCTTTACGACACCCTCCACGGAGTCAAGGACTGAACGGACCACGGAGAGTGAACTACCTTCTCATCGCCTGAAGACATCAGGATTGACACATGCTGGGGAACCACTCGGATGCTGTTTCCCATTCTACTTGCTGCAGTGGATAAAGAGGCGTTTGTTCTCCAGGGCTGCTAATCCAGCACCTTCAACTAGTGTGAAAATTCAATGCATATTGATTATTTTCACAGGAAACGTCTCTCCATTACAGAGGCAGTCATGCGGCATGATACAATCCAGAATATAACTGGAACAACATGACTCACTCTTCTCTGTGGAGAAACATTGTTTCCTTATTCACATGCAGGCAGAAGGTGGCAGAGATGCTCCAATCAACCAACCCATCATTGGGATGTATGCAGCCCCTCTCCTGAGAGCATTTCCCCGTGCTCCTCAAATCAGAGCAAGTCAAGACAAAACATTTCAGATACACATGTCTCGAACCTGGCTGTCCTCTGTTAGGATCTCAGAGATTAGAAGCCTCAAAGGGACCCAGGGAAGAGAGGTATAGCATGCAAAAGGTCTCTGCCCCAAATGGCAAGATCCTAATTAATACACAGGTGGGCAGATGTTCCAGAGAGAAAAGGGTCCAAATCAACTCCTATTAAAGTCAATGGAAAACCTCACAATGACTTCAGTAGGGGTTGAATCACGCTCAGAAGATAGGCCAAAGAGGTCACAAAAGATAGGTAAGATGATGTTAGTTTCTCTCACGCAAAAGGTAGAGGTAATGCCCTGGTGCTGGATAAAGACCTGCGTAGCACAAGGCAGCTTTCTAAAGTCCTGCTCTATTCATGGAGCTGGGTTAATATTCTGATGTGGGTGCTGCTTCTCAGCATTGCGTTGTGGACAAGGAAATAGTGCAGTGGAACAGTTTGCAAGTTCTCTGTGTGTGATCAACACAAATTAAACAGCAGTTAGCTGTCTCCAGCTCAGCTGCAGCTGCAAGTCATTAAAAGGAGACCAGGCAATTACGTATGGGGGTTGAGTTTGTGCAGTTTAAAAGAATCCTGCGTCTTTCCGTACTCACGAGGAAGAAGGGGTGGGGATCGTGTACAGGATGTGCTATTGCTGTTACTCATGACCCACTAATAAAGACAACGCGAATCCCTAACTCGCTGCCACAGTAATATACCATATGAATAATTAATCACTCTTGAGACCTTTCTTCCAATTCACATGGTATAACTAAGCCCATTATATAGTCAAGGAAACTGAGGCACAAAAAATTTAATTGACTTGGCTACCTGGTAAGGTGGAGAACAGAATCCAGGTATCCTTATTCTGAGACCCATGCTCCAATCTGCTAGAATTCTTTGAGGGGGACAACAAGCACGTGGACAAGGGTGAGCCAGCTGATATAGTGTACCTAGATTTTTAGAAAACCTTTGACCAGGTCCCTCACCAAAGGCTCTTAAGCAAAATAAGCAGTCATGGGATAAGAGGGAAGGTCCTCTCCTGGATCAGAAACTGGTTAAAAGATAGGAAACAAAGGGTAGGAATAAATGGTCAGCTTTCACAGTGGAGAGGGGCTCAAAAGTCTCGATTGGGACCTGTGCTGTTCAACATACTCATAAATAATCTGGAAAAGAGAGCGAATAGTGAGATGGCAAAATGTGCAGAAGATACAAAATGACTGATGATAATTAAGTCCAAAGCTGAGTGCCAGAGTTACAGAGTGATCTCACCAAACTGGGTGACAGGGCAACAATGTGGCCGATGAAATTCAATGTTGATAAGTGCAAAGTAATGCACATTGGAAAAAATAATCCCACCTATACATAAAAAAATGACGGAGTCAAAATTATCTGTTGCCACTCAAGAAAGAGGTCTTGGAGTCATCATGGATAGTTCTCTGAAAACAGTTGCTCAATATGCAGTGGCAGTCAAAAAGCAAAGAGAATTCTAGGAACCATTAGGAAAGGGATAGATAATGAAACAGAAAATATCCTTATGTCTTTATATAAATCCATGATATAGCCACACCTTGACTGCTGCATAATGTTATGGTTCCCCATCTCAAAAAAGATACATTATATTTGGAAAAGGTGCAGAGAAAGGCAACAAAAATTATTAGGAGTATGGAACAGTTTCCATATGGGGAGAGATTAAAAGGACTGGGTCTGTTCAGTTTAGAAAAGAGATGACTTAGGGGGGGATATGATAGAGGTCTTCAAAATCATGAATGGCGTGAAAAAATGAATAGGGACATGTTATATATCCCTTCACATAACACAAGAAGTAGGATGCACACAATGAAATTAATAGGCAGCAGGTTCAAACCAAAGAAAAGGAAATGCTTCTTCACACAACACGCAGTCAACCTGTGAACCTCAATGTTGTGAAAGCCAAAAGTATAACTGGGTTCAAAAAAGAATGAGGTAAATTCATGGAGGATCGTTGGCTATTAGCCCAGAGGATCAGGGATGCAATCCCATGCTCAGGGTGTCCCTACAACACCAACTGCCAGGGACTGGGCAATGGGATGGATCACTCAAAATGACCCTGTTCTGTTCGTTCCCTCTGAAGCATCTCACTCTGGCCACTGTCAGAGACAGGATGGACTGTTGCTTTGAGCCAGTATGGCCACTCTTATGTTCTTAAGGATCGGGGGAGGTACTGTTGAAAGCGTCTAAGTCACTTATGAGCATAAGTCCCATTTTGCAAAGTAACAGAGGCTTAGGAGACTAAGTCGGATTGAAAATCAGTGAGACAAATGCTCTGAAATGCCTACATCTTTTTTGAAAATTGGACTTGAGCACCTAAATGACTCGGGCACTTTTAAAAATGTTACTCCTAGACTACACTCTCTCAGGATCCCTTTGGCTATTCCCAAAATGCATTAGGCACAGTTACACTTAATACTCCCCCCTCCCACACTCAGAAATAACAATAAGAAGAGGTGGTTATTGAAGGAGGTGAGAGCTTATGTGGCATAAACTTGATGGCTTATCTAGAACTAACCTCCTGCCGGACTGGCACTGAAGATCACTGACTACTCCAGGGCAGCTGAGGCCACTCGAATCATTCCTGCTGAAAATCTATGGTTCATTTTGTGGAACTGAAGCCAGCTCACCTGCTTGTACGTATACCTGACCAAGTGTTCTGTGATACACATTAGCTACACAGCAGGCTATTCCGTACATAATTATTGCAATCCCACAGTTCTCACATCCATGGCAGCTTCTGTGAGTTTGGGGCTTGCTCAAAGAAGTCGACTGGAGTCTATTTTATAACTCCACTGAGTTTTCAATCAGGTTCTGGGTGGTAGTATCTGCTCCCCCCCTTAGGAGAAAAGAATGACTCTCTTACAACCAGTTCTATCCTCCCCAGGTCGCAGAGCAGGAGTCAGGGCGGGACCCTGTCTCCTCTCTTCTTTCTGCACTTCTCAGAAGAGGTGGCTGGCCACGGAGGGGAGTGCATGTTGCACCGCAGGTGCACTGAGAAGCTAGGGAAGGTTGTTCTCCCACGAGGGTGGTGCACTTCTGGGCAGTCCCTAGTGCAAGGCTGAGTTTATTTGACTGCTACAAAGCAGCTTCTAAAGTTGCTCTATTTTTTAGTTTCACCTTATTTCAAACGATGCAAATTAAACAGGGAAAATGATGGCAAACCGGACGTCCTCAAAGACACCGAAACAATGTTAAAAAGAAACACATTACATAATTTCCCCCAACTCTGTGATGTAGCAAAATCGAATAAACCATAAATATGCACTCTGCTGGCCAGGCTACTGCTCTATAATGGTTTGCTCATTTGTGGGGAGCCACATGTTTTATTGCCATGACGTGCCAAAGGCATTTTAAAAAGTGAGTAATGAGTCTGTCCTGAAATATGTCAGCTGGCTTACTTTCCACGATCTATTTTCGGAGCCCTTCCCATCTGCTGCCAGTGAACGAAGGGTGTAGTCCCACAGAGTTTTCGAGAGCTCTGACTCAAGGAGTAAGATCATGCAGGACTGTGCATTTCACAGATGTCCTGCAGCCTCCAATTCCGCTACTGCATTTGGAGCGTGAAAGTTGACGTGATTCTGTGAGGTTTTTTCCACAGGGGACCGGGGGGGCAGAAGGGGGGTGGAACTTGAGGAATGTTAATGGACTTTAAAATAGAGAATTTCTGATGTTAGGTTAGGGATTTATACAAGGAAAGATTTTTGCTTTAAAGTGCTGGAGTTCTAAAGGAATCAGTAAATGGAGCAGCAAATTTTTATCAGCTTCCAGGGTTCTAGAAATTTTAACACATGCAGGAAGGAGTGAGATGCCAGATACCAAGGAGGGGGCTCCATTTGGCCACAGGACCTTATGGTGACCTATGAGGTGGTATTTCCCTCCGCAATATATAAATGAAGCTAGTTTTCCTAGACAGTTTTTGTGGGTAATGGGGATTGGCTGTCTTTGTGAAATTCTGATTCATAACCATCTCTTAAATCTTAAGGCAATCTCTTGTCCGTGCTGTGGAAAGCAGTGAGAAATCATACGTAGGGTAGAACAGATAAAGCCCATTTGCCTTCTGGTAAGTTTCAGAGCTGTGATTTCAACCCTTCAGTCTCTGAGTTTGTTCTCTGCTTGCCTGATTCTTTACTCTCTTACACTGGTGGAGTTACGTCAGCATAAAAACCAGCACCAGAGAATGGGGAATCAGGATTCAGGAATGGATGGCCTTTCATATATTTGCAAGGAATTTCCAAAATATGGTTTATGTTAAAAGACTAGTTCCAGTCCTTCCTGATGGACAATGGCATGAGTCAGCTACGGCAGCTCGGTGTGTTGCTTTCACCTTCACAACTGAAAATTTCCTAAACGCTAGCAGTGGGAAATGATCAGGTTTTTTCCCCAACAAATAAAATATCATGCAAAATTGGTGCTTTCCTGCTGCTTTCTGAAAGTAGCCGATGGTGTCCCCGCCATCCCAGTCCCTCCCCATTCCCAATTCCATTCTTCATGTACAAATTGAGACAAAAACAGATTAATGCTTAATTCCAAAAATTAGACACCCCCCCAGGGGGAAAGATAAAAACCTGTGCATTAAACTAATTATTAAATTATCTCTTTGAGGATTAAAGGTTTTTATCACCATGATAATAAATGCTCTTTAATGGAATTGCTTTGTAATGTTGCCTGAATCATAAATTAGGGAGCGGCAGAAAACAAGGAGGTGGGAAAGAGAAGAGGGACCCTACTCTGTGCTAAGTATGAAGGGAGCTGGAGGACTTAGTGAGGGCTGATGGGATGCCTGTGGTTTGCTAAGGTTGAAGGGAAGGAGAGACTGGGACTGACTTACCAGAAAGGAACAGAGGAAGATGAAAGAGACGAAGTAAAAATAGGCAAAGTCGCTGCCACATTCATTTTTGGTGAGGCCGGAGAGTTTGTCGCAGGCTCTGTTACTGAGGCAGGACAGCATGATCTCATGCCAAGCTTCCCCGGTGGCGCTCCTACAGATGGGGACAAAGATTCAATAAAAGGCAAACGGGCGAGTTCTTTTGACTGCAGATGTTTGCACCATTAGGGCTAATCACAGCTCAGCCCAGCACGCCTAGGCCTGTAACAGTAGGTCAAATTAACCAAAAATATCCCCTCTAACCATCTTTCTTAAATTCTATTTTGAATTCCTTTATCAGTGTTTTGTTACAAACTACCTCCTCCTTCCATGGCCAACTTTTGTGTGTTAGCAGGCATGATTGGAAGCAGTGTGCGCTGGCATTTACTGTACCTGATTCATTGACCAACTTTGTACAGAAAGAAATGAAAAAGATCTTCTCCCTTGTCCCTCCACCCCCATCCCCGACATAAGAAAACAAAATAAATTTGACAGGCGCAGATGGGACAAACTAAATTTGTTTCTCGAAAGTGAAAATAGATTAACCGAAGTCAGTTAAGTACCAAGGGCAAATGTAATCAAACAAGTTTAACACACACATCCCCTCCCAAATTCAACAGCTCAACCTTAATGGTGGCTGAAAACCCAATGGAGTGGAAGTGAAACAAAACCAGACTCTTCGGTCTTAATCTGTCATTTTAAGTGGATGCATGAGAGTATTGTGGCCTATCACTCTGCCACAGATAAACTTTTGATATGAAAGTCTCCTGGGTTTTTCTTTAACTTCTTCTACACTGACCTGAAGAAGAGCGGTGTGTGTCTCGAAAAAGTGTCTCTCTCACCAACAGAATAAAAGACATTACCTCGCCCACTTCGCCTCTGACATTTAGTGTCACTGATTCATAGAATACAAAACCAGACGAGACTATTCTGATCATCTACTCTGACCTCCCGTATACCACAGGCTGGAGAAACTCACCCAATGATTTATGTTCAAATCTGTAACTTCAGTCAGAGGGCCTGATTCTCCGTGGCCCACTGTCTTGTTTAGCTGTTTACATCTGTGCAAAGCGGGCGTGAAGTGCTGTTGTGCTGAAGCCCTAGCATATTTGTTATTCCATTTGTTTTCCCCCCTAAACTTTACAAATTCCTGTGAAGCTCAGTGCTGGTGAATGGTGCTGGACTGGCAGCCTTGAGTGCTGAAGTCCTGTATTTATCCATAGGACATATAAAGCGTGGAGAGTGAAACCCCTCACACACAGTACCCGACTCGTACCTTGACACTGATCCTGGGGCTGGTTTGGTTCCTTGTACAAGTTAGAGCAGCCACAAGACTACTTTCAAAGTGCAACTGGGGATCACCGGAGTCAGGCCCCAGACCCTTGTCCACTCTTCCACAATGATGGCATAGAACAGAGCTACCGGAGTCAGCTCTAGGCCATTCAAGAATTCCTCTTACTCTGGGAATATCCTCAGCTGGCTGGCTAAACTAGCTTTAGTAGTAGCGTTGCCACAGCTGTGAAAATGGGGCCATGCCAGGGGCCAAGATCTTGCCCAAAGAATCCAGGGGCAAGATTGGGGGAAAAAAATCTGATTTTATTACAATTAAGAGATTAATTGCAGACAGATCATTTTAAGCTGCATGAGCAAACCAGAGTGAGCTAATTTCACGTCCTTCTGGCTTTACACAAAAACTCCAGTAATCACGATCCCTAGCGGGATATCCAGTTACAAGCATTATGTCCTCAGAATAAAGTTTCATTGGTTGACCATCACCTGAGCCCCGGTTGGTGCTAGCTGCTTGTGGAAGCAGTAGCCTTATGCAAAAATGAACCACCATGTCAGTCAAATATACACAATGAAAGGTGAAACTATACAAATATTGAGCGGCATTTGCTTTTTTTCCCCCTTTGTTAAAATCACAAAAATGGCATCATTTGACTAAAATTTTTGCTACGATTCACTTAAAAATGGACTCCTTCTCCACTGCAAACGAGCCCAAGTGGAAATGGATTTATTCTGGAACCCATGTAGCTTTGAAATATGAAATTTCAAGTTGTTCATGATGCAAAAGTAACCATTGCATTGAATTTCTCATAACAGCAAAATCTGAGTGGCATGAACTCACCTGGAATGAAACAACAACAATTTGTGTGCAAGGGCTGGCAGATACATTTCCGTCCGATGTGTAAAGCTCTAACCACAAGGAACAGAAAATGGAGGGAGGTAAGCTCCACTACTTTGCTTAGAGGATTTATATAACTCACATAACCACAGCAGTTAAACGGGCACATGAAGAGAGACATTTATTTATTACTCCCATGGAAAACCTATTCATACATTTTATTTTATTTACCTGAACAATAGCATCAGGGCTTGCAAGAAAGTTCTGAAGTTGTTGTGTCGATTAATTGAGGTATCGTCGTCTAGTGCAATGTTTCCAAATACCTGGAAAAGAAAACAAAAGCAATCAGGCTCTCATGCAGTCTGGAGTAAGCTCCCCTGGGACTCTCGGGGCCCAAGTCAGCAGTGATATATGAGTGGCACAGTGGGCGTAATCAGGCATAAAGCAGATGTTAGTGAGAGAGCTTGGCAATGTCACTTGCACCGAGTTGACATTCAGCAGATGTGCAAAATGGGTGCAAGTTCCATGCTGTGGAGGAAGAAGGGGGCGGAGCAGGAAAGACGTCAAAAAGAACAGAAGATGGCCTGGATGTAAATGAAGTTGGCTATCACCAAAACTGATGGTGCCAATTCAGCTTAGCATATGCAGGGGTAATTTTCACTGATTTCAACAGGAGTTACTTCTGCTTACATCAGGGCTGCATTTGATCCCCAAGGAATATCATATGTAAACAACACTTCTTTTAGACGCCCAGGGCCCAATTTGTCAGGGTGACTGAGCTCTGTTTGGCCCAGGACCTTGGGGGGGGGCAAAGGTGGATATATCCCCCCTCTGCATCTCTCCTATTCTGGAGCCAGGTGAGCTCTTCACCTTACTTTGAAACAGGCCTATTGCTGGAGGCAGGCTATAGCAACAGCTGGAAATATGCTCTGCGTCAGCATGGCAAATCTTAGAGTCTTAGATTTATTATTGAAACTAAAATGTTACCTGCATGCCAATTATGGCATAGATGAAGAAGAGCATCGCAATAAGGAGACACACATAAGGCAAAGCCTGTAGAAAAACCAACAGGCGCAGCATTAACAAAGCAAGGGCAGAGATTAGCAAACAGTCTTTATCAATGACTGGTTAGCACAGAGCCACTTCAGATGGTGTGTGATTTGGATGAGAGCACTAGCAAGAGAAACTTGAGCAGTGGCCGTACAAAGGAGACCTTCAGAAGGTACACAACTGGCACCAGGTCTTGCCTTATTACAAACCTTTAGGATTTTTTTTATAGAGTTAGTTTTCCTCAGTGTTATATTCCATAATATCCTGGTTAGCACATAAAACCTAACCAGAGAGAAAGCAACAACAGACTGCATGGTGAGTGCTTTAGCCTAGTAACGACATACTGGGGCAGTTCATAGGCAAAGTTATACAATCATGAAATAGTTATGTCTAAAGGTTTTTTTAAAAAAATGTCATCTGAGAAAAATACATCTACAGAGAAGCAAACACTGGTTTTAATTAGGCACAAAGTTATATTGGCGAGAAAAAGAAAAGTTTCCAAGTTTGAGTGATAAATCATTAAGGGCTAGACTATGACTTTGGCCTAGATGCCCATGCTGGAAGTAGGAACCCAAACTATGCAGCCCACCAGGACCTTGAATCTGGGTGAGCAAGGTAAAACAGGTGCAGTGTGACCGCTCACCCCCACCCCTGGAGTATCTGGTAAAGGAGGAGATTGGGTGGAGCTCCAGCTGATCAATATGGCAGCTAGCATAGCTGAATTAGCATGCTGGGATGAATGTGGGTGGGGGAGAGACGTTGATAACCAGGATTTGTAGGTGCTTAGGATCAAGCTCTTCACTCCCTTGTGCCTATGTGTCCTCCAATGTAAATAATAGAGACAATAACATTGTTATGCTGGGAGCTGGGCAATCACACCACCTCACTGACACTGTGGGGCATGATGACCCATTCAGGCTAAATGAGGGAACAATTAAATGCCACTTTCTTTAGTGATAGCTGAAACAATGGAAAACTACTGCCCAAGGCTAGACTACATGCAATTCTAGTGCATGCAGTCCAAGGTGTTTCCTGGGATTCTGATAACAAATGCAAAGTGGGAGACTGATTTGATTGCAGCCATGTGTAAGAGAGAGGGGAGCAGGAGAAACACCACACAAGCACAGAGCAGGCAGCAAGAGAGCCTGACAGCCATCCAGGGAGGCACTTGTAGCATGACCCTGAGAAAAAAGCTGAGAGACAGCATTTTTGGGTAGAATGCTGACTGGAAAGAGGCTTGGAACTACAAGCAAAGAACCTGTCTCCTGCTGTTTGACTGTTACTGCATTCAGGGAAACAGGACTTGACACATTCCTTGCAAATAAACAGGATTGTATCAAGGAATATACTGACTCCATCGTCGTTTTCGCCTCCTAACAGAAACAACCCGCAAGACCCCGAAAATCAAATAAGTTCTTGAGCCAAAGAGGGTAAGAATATTTATCTGCTTCAGGGTGGAGTTGTGAGGATACATTCGTCCATGTCTGTAGTGTTTATTGAACCCCTCGGATGGAAGGAGTACAGAAGTGCAGTGTATTATCAGGAGGCAGAGGGCACACACTTTGGTTTCCAATTCAAATCCATCAGGGTTGTTATGTTAAGTAGAGAGCAATTTTTCCTTACAAGGCCATCTCTCATGTCTCTCAAATGTTTTGGATCATCTGACTTTGGCCTGTATCATTACAGATGTAACTAAGGATCTTGCAATTATCCAGCTATGTTAAAAGTCCAGCCAGAGTATTTGCCTCAAGTCCCTCCAGTTCTCTCTCTCGATCAGGCCCTGAGTGACTGGTAGATCCAGAACCAATGCCTCCTGAGTCCCACTCTTGTATTTTAACCACAAGCCTATCCCTTCCATCCTTCTGTGGGCACTGGTTTATTTTGAAGGAGGCACATTCTCAGTCTAGAGATGGGAGATATTCCTGGTTAGTTTTAAGTTGACTGCTGTAGCAATAATAGACTAAAACCCCAACCCATGGATCGAATCCTTAAAGAAAGTGCTATCAAACAAATCTCATGGTGTATTTATTTTCAGGCATTAACAGCCATCACAGATAGTCCCTTTAATTACACTGCCTGACGACTAGATGAGAGCGGAAATGTTGAAAAAAACATTGGACATCATTAGCTGCCTGCCCCATGGTCTCTTAAATACAATCTCCTTGTAATGAACTCCCCAAGTCTCAGCTCTCCAGGCTGCAGCCTTCCTTCTCACATGCCCAAAGGAGCGTAGCCACAAACTCCCCATCTCCATCCTCCAACAACCCCATTTATTTCAAGATCTAGTTAAAACTGCTCTCCTTGTTTTTAAATCCCAAGAGGCTTGCTTCAGCCGTCCTTCATAGTTCTGGGGGCTTCAGCCCCCTTCATAGTTCATCTGGCAACGCCCTTGTCATTCTCCCGTCACACTCTCCTGCTACTTTTGGAGGAAGTTTCTGCTATCTGGGTACAATCTCCCTGCATCATCCTCTTTCACAGATTCTACCTCACATTCCAAACCGCAGTTAAACATTCTCTCTCTTCACTTCTCTTTCCTTTTGCAGTTATTTACAACCTAACTCAGTGAGGCATTGGGGGGCAGTTTGTATGGAAGGCCCTAGACGAAATAAAATGGTGCTATAGTTCTCAGGACAGCTCCTTCAACACAAACTTCCATCCAACGATCTAGGGCACAGGTGTCAAACACAAGGCCCGCGGGCTGAATCCGGCCCGCCGCCTTGTGTTATCCGGGCCGGCAGTTTTTTCTGAGCCGAGCTCAGTAAAAGCGTGCGAGACGTCGCGTCAGCGCGTGTTACCGCGAGATCTCGTCTTAAAAAGGAAAAGGCTGTTGGACTCTCCCACTCTGCCGCCGAATTTCACCCTGCAGGGAGAATTTTCGGCGGAGTGGAGTCTGTGAGTACCTGTGAGTCCCTGCTGTGTGTCACACTCTCGTACTCTGCCGCCGAATTTGACCCTGCATGGAGATATCTCGGCGGAGAGTAGAGTATGTGGTGTGTCAGTATTCAGTGTTTTAGTGTTTAGTTTGTATGCGTGGCCCCCTTGAACTGAATTTAACTTAAATGTGGCCTGCCATACGAACTGAGTTTGACACCCCTGATTTAGGGCAACAGCTATGAGACCTCAAGCTAGAGGGAAGTTATATGCACATTAGAAAGCCTGGCATATGATACACAGACGCACAGATCATACACCACACACTTCGCTATAGCTCAGTGTATGTATCTAAGTCGGGGTGGGGGAAAAATGCAGTTAACTGCATGCGGGTGAGGGCTAGGGGAAAGCTCTGTCTCTGACTCCCTGTGTCCCCTCACATCTTTGTGACTCACTTTCCTGATTATAAAAATGGGGATCACGACACTTCTCTTCCTTCATAAAGCAATTTGAGATCCTTGGATGACAAGAGAACATAAGCTCTTTGGGGCAGGGACCTTTTACTTCTGTGTTTGTACAGCACCTAGCACAAGGAGGCTGGGCCTCTACCACAGTAGAAAGAGTAAATAATAATATATGCTAAATATTATTCTTGCAGATAGTCTGATGACTATACTGAGGCATCCCTCTAGAATTTAGGAGAAAACGATAGCCTTCCTAGTCTATAGAATTTAATTATATCCCGTCTTCAGAATAAAATCAAAACTAACACCCCTCACGTTCTCTAAATTCTCTAGGTTCTGGAGTAATTTCTATAATGCCCAACTGCATTTCTGTACAATCCTGCTGGTTTCCCCTCTATTCAATTCTAAAAAAGATTTTGCAGCAGTTAAAGTAGGAGACTGGAACTTTTCTTTCCTGTGGTCTACTTCTGAGTCTGCAACTGACTTGCCTGGGGACTGATTTTCAGAGGTGCTGGGCACCTGTAGGACCCAGTGATGTCAACCGAGGTTAGGGATACATAGTGCTCCTGCAAACCCAGGATCTTCATCAAGTTAATTATCCATTTTACAGACAGGTCACCAGAGAACTGCCTTCTAGGGATGCTGAAAAGCTAAATTCTTTAGCATTTGACGTCCTCACCTGGAAGATGCTACAGAAGTGCCAAGCATTAGCAGATACCTCTCTGCTCTCAAGCTTGGCTGCCACTCACCTTAAAAGACTGTACAAATGTCCAGAGCAGAATGCGAATGGTATACCCCTGGCGGAGAAGTTTGATCAGCCTGGCTGCCCTGAAGAGCCTCAGGAAGCTGAGGTTGATGAAGTTGTCCTGTGGAAAGTAAAGGTTTTGTGTCCTTCAGAAATTAACGCGACTAGAAACCACAGCCCGCAAAAAAGAAATTAAAATTACCGGCTTCACGATCTAAGCAGCAAATCGGCCACCAGAAAACCTTCCAAAAGAAACATTCGTCAGTGCAGATCACTCCACATGCAGTAAGTCTGAGAAAACCCCTCTCCACAAAAGCCCCTCCCTCAGCTATTGGGTAAATAATAAAAAGAAAATGGCCCTTACACGCTTTTCTTTGAATTCTTGTTTTCTTTATGCAAAGCAGGTTTCCCCAAACCAGTTAAAGAAAGGTGATGGTGCATTATTATTATTTACTATTGAGTGGGACTGTTTTGAAGTCTTGGGTTGGCTCATTTTATTTTTATTAGAGTGAAATCAACATAAGCCAAGAGAGGCTGTAATAGCGGGTACCATTAGCCTCTTCCATGACAAAGGAAGATATTAGCCAGTCCACTTTAAAGTGTCCTCCTTTTAGAAATATTTACACAACATGCGATAGGACAGGATCACTGCGGACATTATCTTTAGAAGAGAGATCATCTGTAGACTAGAATGAATTGAGAGAAGGTTGATTGTTCAACAGCAGGGGTTGCCCTTAGGAACCTGCTGCCTTATTAATGATTCATAAATATTCCTTTTAAGGTGGATCAAAGAAATGCCAGGGATGGATTTTGATTTTCAGTTGACTATTTTGGTTGATTCTCCCCCTCCCTTCCCTATTCTTTTATTGGCAGAAAATAGGTCATCTAACGAGCTAATCTAGAGGGGGGTCTTTCCAAAAGAAAGCATGCAAAAGTTAAAATAGGAGGGCAAAGGGGAATCTCAATAAAGGGGAATCTGCACTCATCTCAATTCCTGTGACTGTGAAACTTGAACCACAGGAATTTGACTAGGTTCACTAAATAAAAACCCACCTAGTATTAAGCGGTGGAGGGGATGATACGATCATAAAAAGGCCTTGAAGCTAAAGATGAATGTCTAGTCTTCCCCTCGTCCCACCCCCAGTCATCTTTTACCACAAGATACCTGCTCAGATTAAAGTGACTGAAAACTCTTGCTAATCGGGTGCATAGCTCATGCTGAGTTTTTGGGGCACTTGTTTTATCTATTAACTTATTTAAATGCCAGCTCAGCGGTTGGGCCAATAGCGCTGCATTCCACCGACACCATCAAATGGTTCAATAAATCAGTTTCAGGCATGCACTTGTTTTGGGTTTAAAATGCAAGCAGCTCAGAGTTAGGCATATACTGTATGTCAGACTCAATCCTAAAATAAAGAGAAAAGAGAAAAGCACAGAGATGTTCAATGAAATAGCAGACAACATGGAGCTATTTCTAGTCTACAACGGAAGGCAGCTCATGGCAGGCAAAACACAAGCAAGGATTCTCCTGGGCTGTGCAAAGTTAGCAAAACAGGAGGAGGATTCAAAGATTATTTCTTAAAATGATACTTTTCTGTAGGTTATTGTTCCTTCACAAAATACACAGCAGAACCCAGCTGAGCATTAAAGACCATCTACCGATGGGAGAAAGATTCTGACTGCAGTTACAGCCATGTAAATACATCATAACTTCACCGATTTAATCCAGCCTTCAATCTACACACACGGCCTTTGACCTTGAGTGGTCAGTTGCATCTGTGCATCGTGGGGGTAACTACCAGCACTGGGATTGGGGAGCAATTCAGACTGACTTTGTGCAGGTGTATGGGCCCAGTGAAGTCTATAGAAAGACTCCACCTTAGTGGGTATTGGAACAAGCCATAAATGACTACACAAAGGTGCATGGTTTTGGAGAAGGAGGCCCTTAATTCCCACTGATACAATAGGTAGATACGGAGAGGTATTTGGACCAGACCCTGCCAACACAAACTCACAGACAAACCTTCCTCTTGTGAGCAGTTCTGTGTACATGCTGTAAATGTTAACAGGATCAGGCCCTGAGCTTATAAACCATTAGAAGTGCATTTATACAGCAATTTTCCCCAAGGATTATTACAACATTTGGATGGTAGCAAAAATACTATAGTTTGTTTTCGTCAGACTCCAGTTAGAATTCCCTCATAATCACACTCAGCTGATGCAATACTTAACACTTGTCTTGATCTAAGTTACGGCATTGTATTAGCTAACTTGGTTTTTCACCCCTACAGGAAAACACGTGACAACTGTGTAATGGTAAGAAGCACTAGCTGGAGGAAATGCAGGTAAAAAAGGAATAAGATCCCTACAATATGAACATGTTCCAGGCTTGGATTTTCAAAAGTGCCTAAAGGAGTTAGGCACCTAACTCTCACTGACATTCCCTGGGAGTTGGGTGGTTAACAACTTTCAGGGTTTTTTTTAAAAAGTCCCAGCCTCAATACCTGCTTTTCCATTACACACCTGCCACCATGTCACAAATTGTAATAAAATGAACAGCCCCCAGGGGGATCACTGGTAACCCAGGAAAATCCTGCTTGATCAACAGTTACAAAGCTTTGAGGGACTGTTCTCCACGCTATTCACTGGTTGGTAAAATCACGCACACAACGGTGACAATCGAAGGGGCACTGTGTGTGGGTGTTACCCCCAGTACACCACATAGAAAACCCGTCCCTCAATCACAAGACCACTTCAGCAGTTATTAAAATTGCATGCAATTAAAGGGGAAACTCCACATTGCAGTATTTCTGTTGCACAATTATATTTGCATCGATTTTCCTTCCAATTAATTATCTGTGACATCTGAATGTCATTCCTGTGGATTATTTGTTTCATTTGTGCTATTCCACTTTTTCTGTTGCACAGCTGCCGAAGACTGACCAGGGCATGACATTGTTCTGAAGTATTAGCTTTTAGCCGCGCCCATGATATGTTACTTATTCTATTTAAAAACAGAAAAGTGACCACAAATATGGCATCCTGATACTGCCCAATGCTGCTCCTTCGACATCGTCAGCATCATCTCGGCCTCTTTTGCAGAAAGCTAAGATGATGACAGTGTCAGCAGAGGCAGTTGAGATGCAGAAAAGTCATTTGTATTTTATTCTGCTCTGTGCATTCTCAGCAAAATTACTGGCTAAATTAATTCCAGAATCTTTTATTTTATCTGAAATAAGAGTTGTGACTCCTTATGCCACAACTGAAAACATTCCCCACGGTCTACCAAATCAGTTACATCTGAGCAAATGATGAAATCAGTGAAAATTATGTTAGTTTGCTTCATGTGCCTATTTTTTTCTTTCATCTAATTTATGCCAACACTGAATTTGGCCCAGAGACATCACAGAAAACAAATGGATTGCAGCTTTAGCTTATGTCTTCTCCACAGTTAGAGGTGTGACTGTAGCTCAGGAAGGCGTACCTGCACTGACTTTAACCGATCTAGCATGGATAATAATAGCAATGGAATATTTAGTGGCGTGGACCGTGGCGTGGACCAACAACCTGAGTACAATGCCAGGATCCCAGATGGGCATGTACAGCGCATGCTGCTGCGTCTTCACTGAAGAAAAACTAGTTTGTCTTTCTTTCAATTAAAGATTTTTCCACAGCCATGTGCCACATGAGGTAGGAATATGGCTTTGAGGACAGGTCCGTCTTTGGGTCTTCAATGGGATATCGAGGGAAGCCTTTACTGCCTTTTAGTGGTAACAGTTGGGAATGAACTTGCTAAGAAATGACAAGCAAGAAAACTGTTTCTGAATGTGCGAACAATCCGAAATGTGCAGACTGAAGGGTCTGGTCTCCCAAAATCCATGTGACTCTAAATAATAAGGGGCAATTACCACACCTTGGGTGAAATCTTGGCCTTACTGAAATCAACAGGGCCAAGATTTCACCCTATCAATGAGTGTGGTGAGTGGGTTCTGTCATTGCAGGCATGTTGTTTCCTTTGGCCCTCATCCTGGAAAGTGAAGTCAAGGGGATTCCACAAGCATGTCAAATTTAGCCCATGGAGGATCAGGACCTTAACCATTACGCTGCTCCATGGGCTGTAACAAGGCCCACATTTTCAAATGTGGGTGACCAAATTGTACCAGAATAAATTGTGCTTTCGCTTGTTCCACGTTCATAACCTGCTTCTGCACATGCAAATGGGGTAGTGCAATTATGGCCTTCCACCATCACTGCTAAAATAATTCAACTACTAAGTACATAAAGAACTCTCTTCCTTGTAAAATTTCACCATGAAAATTCTAGAAAGGCATCATTTGAACTTTACATTGTTTTTTCTTCGCTATTGCTTCCCAGAAGACAACTTCATCCCATGACCCTGCATGAAATGCCTATGGAATATGTGTGTTTGCACTCTGTCATGAAGGCCGAAGCAAATGTAACCTCTGGAGAAAACAGCAACTGTGCGACAGAAAATCCAGAAGGATAACGAACATAGTTTAAAGGGATGCTGTCAAATAAAATGCATGTATCTTTAATAAACCCATTTCTGTATCTGTGTTACTAATATCACCTGAGATTATTAAAAATGGTATGGTTTTAAAATGTATTTTTCATCATCTATATGGCTTGCTGATTTTTGTATTTGCTCATTTAGGGCAAAGAAAACAGTCTACGCTCAGATTTCCAATGAAGCCAATGGAAGTTAGGCACGTAACACTCATTACATTTCAGCGGGATTTGGATGCCTAATTCCTTTCAGCACTTTTTACAACCCCAACCCCATTTATGTTATTTGGAATGCTTCACACTTTTGTTGCAGTCACTGTCCCCTTCTAGATCTTATGTGGTGGCAAAATGGCAGCACGTTGGAGTTGCAGTGGGCGTTCAAAGCCAACGTCAATGTTTTCACTAACCTCTTTTTACTTCAATGAAATTAATTCTGTATTAGCTTCACTAAAAGACTTTGCCTTCCAATAAAAGTGCTTAAAGTGGCATTGTCCTTTTAAAGGGACCACTTTCTTTTTCACAAAGTCCAACAAATCTCAGTATAAAATAGTGGTTGCTTAGAATCTTAAATTTGGTTCTATCACCCGCAAATAAAGGATTTCACATAATCTTCCCTGCTCCAGGTCACGTGGAAACAGCTTTCCTTCCAATTCTAATTCAGTCCTCCATGAAAATAAAGCAAGTGCCAGTTTCCCCTTTATCATTATCAAGTGAAACATCAAACAGCAGAAAATGGGCTATTGGTAACTTTATTTGCCTCATGTCACCAATCAGCCAATGGGAAGAAGATGCACAAGAGAAGCCAGTTGTGAGGCACACTGCAGACACACAGTGAGGCTTGCAACTAGTGCAATCGGAAATCTCATCAAAAAGAAATTAAAAAAATAATAACAAAAAAAAACCAAGAGAAAATAAAAGCAGAGAATTAAATAATTGTTTAAATTCAATGAAACCAACCGTGTCCTATATGTGATGTTTTCATGGATGAATATTTGCAAGATTATTTACAAATTATTTTTTTGAGCGGCAGGGTGCACAACATACAGACGGAGACATGATTTTCGCATTGTATGTTGATTGGATGGCGTGATTCAGCAGGTAGGTAAGGAAAATAAAGAACAAAAACAGAAAACAAAAGAGAAAATGAGTAATCAGGACAAGCAAAAAACAGAAGCTCTGAAAATTTCATTGGAAAAAAATTATTGGGTTTTGGCTTTTCTCCCCCCTTTTTTAATGGTAATTACACAAATTTAAAAGAAAATGCTTTAAATCAAAAGAGATTTTGATACCCTAAAGGTAATACAGACAGTGCGGCAGTTATTTGCATTTCATTTTGTAATGCAAATGAGAAGACAGTTCACAAACACTTTTTATTTTATTTTTTGTATTTCCAGGCAGAGAAATAGATGTCAGTTTCACATATGCTCACAGCACCTCCTCCAGGCCTACTGCACTCAAAAGCACTGACCTGTCTTTAACTCCATCTAGTTTACGGTGGTTACTAAACCAGGGGAAAACTGACATACATGTTTTTGCCTAAGGAAATAAAAAAAATAATCCACTGCATTCACAAAGTAAATTACATACAACATGACTAAGAAAATTAAAAAAAAGCAATTATCAACACATTCCTTTTCCTTTTATCTTTACTCTTCAGTGGTACAAAAGTGCTGATACAGCAAGGCTAGCCAGGTTAGTTGGGTTATGCGGCTCAGAGTGTTTATGGTTGGAAAGTTGAGGGAGATTGGCCAAACAAGAAACTAGAATCATTGCACCTATTTGCAAGCCAGATCTATCTCCTGCTCATCTCTAGTCAAAGATTGCCAGTGATCTCAGGGTTGGTCCCATAGAGGAGTCCTTCCCCTGTGGAGAGTGGGAAGGAATTCACTTTCAATCATAGGGACCCATGAACAGAAATTGTGTGAGTTGAGAATGGCCAGAATGTCATCTGGGCGTCTTTGTGCCCATGTTAAAACAGCAAGATGTAAATTTAAGCTGATAACTAATTTATGTTGAGCACCCATGTAGGGGCTTAGTGATGCCGTACAAATTCCCATACTGCTTGCTGTTTACATCCTGCTGAGCGTCTTGCTCTGAGGAAGGCCAGGCAATCAGCAAAAGGGTCTTTCATCCAATAAGGAAATTGTACACAGATCTTTGGAAAATGACCTGAAAATAAAGTCCCTTTCCTTTCTCTGGCTACTGAAGTTTGTATAACCCAATGGCCTTGATCCTATAAGTACTTGTATCATGCACAAAGTAGCTATGTTCCAGACGATGCAGGAATAGAGATGGCGTGTGAGTTCAAGGTTAAGCACCAGTGGTACTCCTCCATGCTGAACCAAAATAAGTCTTAGTTCCTTTGTCACCCACTCCTTTACATGCAAGAGCACAGGGGGGTGGGAGGGTGGGGGGGAAGGGATTGGGCATGGACAAAGATTAAACACAGTTGAAGAGAGAGGTCCTGAAGTATGCACCTCAGTTTTCTAACGAGGCATCACACGGCCTGCTCCCCTCTTCAGATTTGTTCCAGCTCCTCAGTGGAGTTAGTGGTGTCTGCATGGCAGAGCTCTCGCTAATAGGGCTCAGCTCCATAGCACTCTTTCTCCTGTACGCCATTTTTAAGTAGGTAACATGTTCAAAAGCATGTAAGTGACTTCGGAGCCCAAGACCCGTTGAAATTTAAAGGGACAGAGCAGCTTAGGCCAGTTCCTCAAAGATCCTTACCTCACTCTACTGATTTCAATGTTTGCTTATAGAGGTAAAAGGAAAGAGATCTTGGGTCAACTTCTGTACTGCACTTCCAGGAGGTGGAGTACATCTGGTGCAGCCAAGGAAGAGGTCCAAAGGCAGGCTCCCCACGCCCTCTGGATTACAGGCTGTTGCAAAGGCCAAAACAGCCCTTGGTGTAATGTAGGCAGCCGTGGGCCTGCTCTAAGTTATGTCTGCCTATGTCTGTAGCCACAATGGCCATAGTGGTGTGCACTGCAACCTTGTCCCTGTAACTGGGCTTGTGAAATGGGGTCATACATGGGGCTGAATCCTTCCTCTTGGTCCCACCCTGGGTATCACAGGTTCTTTGGGGCTGGAGGAGGCGGAAAAGTACCAGGGCAGCCAAGCCCATGTTGCGAGATTGCTCAGTTTGCACACAGCAGGATGAAACCATAAAAGCAGTGTTCGCTTTGTGAGTGACGCGCTGAAAACTATAATTATTTATTGCTGTTAAAGCCCTGCTCTAGATGTAATTTATGGAACACCATTTTAAAAAAAAAGCACATAATTAAGCAATGATTTCATGAGATCTGTGTGTCAATGTCATCCTGAAGTGAGTTAATCTCCTTTCTAATGTCTCTTCTGCCAGCTTTGTGTGGTGCCTGTGAACTATTAGCCCATTGATCCTGTCTGAAGTTTACAAAAAGATGTGCTTTGCTTAAAGGATCGTTCACCAGAGGCTACAAAAGTTGATCCGTAACGAGGTATGTGTTGCTATAGACAGAGACAAATTGGAGAGAGTTCAGAGGACAACAAAAATGATAGAAGCCTACTGAGGAAAAGGTTGAGACAAGTGAGCATATTTAGCTGAGAGAAAGAAGAATAAAGGGAAGACAAGATAACTGTATACAAACAAAGAGATCAGGGATAAAAATAGGCTCATTAGTCAATAGGTATGGAACAACGAGAAATGGGCTGGAGCTGAAACAGGGAGCCTTTAGGTTAAATATTAGGGAAAAGTTTGTAAGAATAGTTTGCAAGAGAGCTCGCAGCCAAGGAAGGCTGCAAAATGACTGCAGCTGGAAATATTCAGACACCCTGCTCTGAGGGGGAGTGGGACAAATTTAGTTACCCTTATATCAGGAGCCCCGAAAATGCAATTTGGGAGCATCCATGAAAAGAGTTACAGGTGGTTAAAAGTTTGGATCTTTTGTCATTTGCTATATGACCAGCCTCTCGTAACTTACACCATTCTTTAAAACCATCACAGTATATTGCCCTCCAGACTTAAAGGTTAAGCTTGAAGAAATCACAATAAAATAAAAGAGTAATTCAGGCATACATATTAAATCATTGGTCATTCTTAGCGCATTGTATCTTCAGAATCACTAAAGGCTTGTCTACATGAACATTTAGGCCATGTCTACACTTGAGGCCTTACGGTACAGCTGTGCCACTGTAAGGTCTCCCGTGTAGCTGCTCTACGCCCATCAGGATAATTAAATCACCCCAAAAAGCCATGGTAGCTATGTCAGCGGGAGGGCGTCTCCCATTGACATAAAGCTGTCCACACCGATGCTTCTGTTGGTAAAACTTATGTCAGTCAGGGTGTGTTTTTTCCACACCCCTGACGGACAAAAGTGCTAGTAGAGACATAGCCATGGATTGTGCAGACAAGCGCTAGGTATATCTGTTACAATTTGAGTGTGAAATGTGCTATTTGCGTGGATAACCACATGCCTATTTACCCATATGAATTATGATGATAGGAACCTTTAAGTTCCATCCCACTGCCTGCTGGGGGTCAGCCCATGGCTGGCCTCTCCATGGCCATGCAGGAGAGGAGAGGTGGGAGCACGGCGCTCTCTCTTCAGCACGTTTTATGCAGAGCCAGGCAAAGTTGCTATCTCTGCACTCTCCTGACAACAGATAGTGCTTCATCTCAGCTGGAGTGCAAACTACTCCAAAACGGGGGGACGGAGAGGTGAGAAGAAACTGACACTGATTCTGAGGTAAGCCTCTTCTCAAATCAGCACCACCCCCCACACCAGTCAGCTGTGTGAAAGCATAGCTACTTCCAAAGGCGTGGTGCAATGGATACACCCTCCGTGGTATATTCCAGCTTTGCACCATCCAACATGGACCTGAAAATTAAAGGCACAATCGCTCAATTCTGTACAGGAGTCCCTGGGACAGGACTTTTTAGAATAAAGGAGAAAAGGTCTGGGCTCTCAATGCACACAGAAATAGCTGAAAATGAGTCTCTAGGGGCTTGTCTACATGGCAAGTTACATGTGGCAAGCTTTTCACGGCCACTGAAAGTCCCAGGGTGTGGTCTGACATACTACAAGTAGTAACCGGGATGTTCAGTGAGCTGGAAAGCATCCACAAGCAGGTGTGCTGTAGATTCAAGGTAACTTGCCATGTAGACGAGCCCTGGGAGATGTACAAGGAAAAGTTATAGCGATTCACATTTTCAATATGCATAGCTAAAACATCAGAATGTGATGAAAACAAGCCACTAAGATAAGAATAGTTCATAAACAGGTAAAAACAGGTTCTCAGGACGGGGCCATTATTCTTCCTCGCCCTTATGAAAACGTGTTATTGAATTTAATAGAAAGTCTGAGATTTTTAAATCATCCTACAACATTTTTAGCAATGATATAATTCCCTTACCTTTTACAGCTCATTTGATAACTTCAACAGAAATGATCTCATTTTCTATTAAGTTCTTTTAATATTAATTTCTATGGAAACCTTTTTAAAAAATGAACAATGATCCAAACATGGCTAAACTGAGGTTGCAAACGATGGTATGGCTCTAACCCTCATCCTTTCTCATCCCATCTGTTCCTTACCGCTTTGTCCCTTTCATTCTTTCTGTTCAATACAAAATGTAGCTTGAAAGCCTGAAGGGACAGAGAACAGCATCTTTCTGTTTCCTTTGAGAAGCTCCTAGCAGGGTGCTGGACACTACTAAGCAGGAACAATCATAAGAACTCGATTTGGGTTTCTTCTCTATTAAATTCGACAGGACTTTTCCATGAAGGGATAAAAAAGGCACAAAGATGGGATCCTTTCATTAAATGAGAAAGAGGTAACATTTCCTAGAACAGCTACTAATGTTGTTGTTCTCATCAGAACTCCTTGTCATGGGAGTCTGTAACCAGGCCATGTGTTCAGCCTGGGGAAAGAATGGAGCTAATGTGGATGAGCACCCAGAGCACATCATCTCATGAGGAGCCCCAGAGGCAACTCCAGGAAATAGGTTGGTGGGTAGGAGATGCGATGCCTTGTCAGGGCACAGCTTTGTTGGTTAAGAAAGTGAATTCAGCAAACTGTACTTACCGCAATCTCTGTTACTAAAATATCGGTAATACTTCCCAATACTGTTACGAAATCGAAGATGTTCCAGGCATCTCGGAAATAATTCTTCAAAATAAAAAAACAAGATGGGGAAAAAAATCCATAAATTAAAATTTGGGTTGTTGTTTTTTTAATCTCTGCTTCATCTCAGAACAGGAATGTTTGATGCAAAGGGAAAGCAGTAGAAGGTACATGAGAAAGGCACATACCAGAACACCAAAGGCAATGATCTTCAGAATGCATTCCATTGAAAACATAGATGTAAACACAATGTTCAGGCATTTCAGCATTTGTTCATATGCGTCTGGAGCATCATAGAACTAAAGCAAGAGGGAAGACAGGCCGTTACGGGAAGAACTTTTATGCTGATGAAACAACATCCCCAATTGACTTGCTTAACTGTAGAACTCCTGACTGACTTAGGGCCAGATCTTGGTCTGTGCTATGGATCATTTGTGCCATTCCAAAGGCGCAATGGGGTCATGACACTGTCGGGATTGGGTGGCTGAGCACCACCCCATTGGAGGAGTGCTGATGGGGCCAGAGTGGGCCCAGAATGCTGCTGCACCCCGGTGATCCCCTGCAAGCATGTGGACTCATCTGAGGCAGCTCCAGCTTATGCCAAGGGTTGGGGGAGATCAAGCATGCTCTATAGACACCCCTGCTTCTCCCTTTTGGGTGCTGCGGGGCAAGAAGCTAGCCAGACCACAGGATTCTCCATCAGGTGCAAATCGGAGTAACTCTATTGACTTGAGCTGTTCTGGATTTCAACCCGTGTCAACGAGAAGTGAATCGGACCCTTAATTAGAAGCGACAGATTCAGTGGGGAACACCAGGCACCAATTCCTCTGCAGACAGGCATAGGGGAGTGCAAGCAGAAGCAGTCTGAGCTTCCTGCCTTCGTATCTAGATCCTGAGCAGGGGAGCTGAGTCTTACAATGATCCATATCCAGGCAACCATGGCTTCTCCAGTAAGGACTGCCCATCGAACAGCATTGCGGCTGAACAGTGACGAAGCGGCATCAGAAACTAAGCTCTCTCTTGTCACTTTTACCTTACTATAGTGTCTCAAGCGCGTTGCTCCTATAGCAAACATCCCGTTTTCTAGCCCACATGAGGGTAGGAAGCACTAACAACAGGTCACTAACCTTCATCATGAGAACAACAGTATTGAGTGCGATCATAACCATGATAAAATATTCAAAGGGAGGCGACACCACAAACTTCCACATCTTGTACTGAAAAGACTGCTTGTTTTGAGGCATGTAGCGGGTAAGTGGTTTGGCACTTATGGCAAAATCTATGCAGGCTCTCTACAAAAGAGGAATGGGAGAAAAAAATTAAAATAATCTGGGATCATCCAATAGCCAATGGGTTCATCTGAAGCAGGTTATCTTTGGGAGCAGGGGTGGGGTATTTTGAAACATTTTATTTTGCTTTTGACCTTATTTATTTTAATTTTAACTGAAATTTGACTACAATTTCAAAAACAAATGAATTGAAAAAATAAATATTTCATTCTGAAAATGTCAAAATGAGATAGATTAATATTTTCAAATGTTTTCTCAATATTTTTTCAAAACAAAAAATGTGTCAAAATCAATATATTCCTGCAGGAAGTTTTGGTTTCATCAACAAATGCCCAATGAGCTCTTCTCAAGGGTATCTTCATTAAGATGGAAAACAGCAAACTTCTTGGACACCAAGAACATGCACTTTGGTGTCTTGGCAAACTTCTCCTTTACTACTCCAGAGTTTTCACTCATAAGAAAAAAAGAACCAGTGTCAATCTTGCGTTCATCAGTGTAATTTGGTTTCCTTTGATTCACTTTATTTTTCATTTTGAAAGCTTTTCAGCTGAATGGTGTGACTATTAAAGTGAAAGACTATTGTTGGAGACAGACATAATGAGAACAGGTTTCTACTATTCCACACGTGGTAATTTGTTACTGTATTTTATTTATGACTAGTAACACTTGGATTAATTAGTTTATCTTGAACAGAAATTAAAACTAGAGATAATTTAGGCAAATACTGTCCAGGCATCTACTACTAAAAATTCTTGGCCTCTACCACTGGAGTTAGAAGAGATAACCTTTGGCTGTCTGTAATAGCTGTAGTCCACTTATGGTTCCTTTAGAATGGTCACTAGAAAGCCAAATATCATACACACAGAGAGCAATGACTTAACACCACCTTAATCTGTAATAGGGAAGTGTGGTCCACAGAAACATGTAATTTTGCTTAGCATTTTAGGTCAAGTTGTAGCATCATATTCAGAGATGTGAGGTCTCCATGGGCCATGCATCCTAGTAAAGGATTAGGGTGGCTGCAGCTTGGTTCTTTAAATTTCATATTCAACACGTCTCTCAATGTACTCCTTGAGAACACAAAATGTAGGGCCCTCCTCCTCCTCCTTTTAATAATTGCCATAAACCCCTTAGTAGTGGTAGTGGTAAAAATGGGATTTCATTTGTAGCAAGCTGGTTTGAGCCAAAAAAAAAGCTGACTCCCAGTGTTCACAGGGTCGCTGAATTCAGAAGTACCTCGTTTTTTTCTAGGCTGCATTCCGACATCACTTTATCTCCTTGCTCCTGGAAGGTGATGATGATTAACGCCACAAAGATATTCACAAAGAAGAAGGGGAAGACCACAAAGTACACCACATAAAAGATGGACATTTCCATTCGATAGCCAGGGCTGGGACCCTGCTCTTCATGTGTAGCATCCACCGAATGCTTCAATACACTGTCACCAAATGCAGAGAGAGAAGAAAAGCAGGGGAATTAAAAGCAGGACAAAGTACCAGTGATACATGGCATCAGATGCTTCCCTGTGGAGAGTCTTCCTCACTTGCATGGGATTAAATTCATTGCCACCTTTGCAACTGCAGAGGAACTTTCCTTAAGGGTATATTAGTGCTCATCTTTTCTTTTGTCTCCATTTTGGAACAGGGCATCATTTGTTAGTGTCACGTCAGCATATCTGCCATGATCAATTTTCTGTGATTGCAAGGGAGGGGATACTTCTGGGTCTCAATTCTTCCTCTCTTCCATGGGTCAATATGAATGAAACGCTAGTGGTGAACGGACTGGGTGCCTAAGCTGTGAATAGTCTGTGGGGGATACTACCCTGACAATATGTTGGCCATTGATGTTTTCATTCATTGTTTTATTAGGAAGCGGGGCATGGATGAAAAGTGTTGCCTGTCACATGAAAAGACTTCCAGGTTTCATGTCTAACTAATACTTCCCGTTAAGAGCCAAGCAAAATAAAGTCATTGGCTTTACAGTACATATGGTTTTGAGTCAAAAAGCCTGAAATGCTTTCTGCATGGGTCACAATGTTCTTTTTCCCCTTTATCTCAAGGTCAGCAGCTTTTGTGAACCTCAGTCTATATAACTCCAGAGAAAGTAATGCAAATCTGAAGATCAGGGGTGAGCAGACAATTATGTATCAAAAAGTGCCCAGGAAACACCATTGGGCAACCTCATAGGAATGTGCAGAAAAATACATTCAGTCCTGCCTAATACCTCTGATTTTTTGTACATCACATGAGGAAAACCAGAATTCCCCATCCACTTTGCACAAGTAATCGATTATTTATCCGTCCCTGAGAGCTGCAAAGAGTTAGCCTTACATCTCAATAAGATAAATGAACCCAACAAACTCCATGTACTTACGTCGGCCAGCCTTCTCCTGTGGAGACGGTGAACAGTGTTAACAGAGCCCAGAGCACATTGTCGTAGTGAAACTCATATTTTTTCCACTGCCTGGGCTGTGCCTCCACCTCACTCTTTTCATAATCCAGATACTGACCTCTGAAAAGAAGAGCAGAGATTTGAAACAAGCCAGGGGACAATGCTCAGCAGCAATTTATTATTGATTATAATAAATTATTTTTATTGAAGTAGCACATAGGATCCCAGTCTTGGATCGAGACCCCATTGTGCTAGGCACTGTACAAACTCAGAACAAAAAGATGGTTCCCACCCCAAGATTTTATAACTGAAATAAAAATGAAAAGAGCCATAGAAGTTTATCTCTGCACAAGGCACAACAGCGATTTGAATCTACAGCTTTGGGCATGGGAGGGGAAGGCCATGTCCACAGGCCTGCCAATCACAGGTGAGAATCACTAAACCAGTGCTTACAATTAAGAGGACATTGTCAATTACTTTAGGTTTGGAATAATCTGATCTATCAGAAACTGTTAAAATCTAGTGGAAAATGTCCTCTGGGTTCTAAATATCTGTTTGAAAACAGATCACTATTTTGCTGATGAAAAACTGAAAAGACAAAACCCAGAAATACTGCTTACATGTGGCCTCATAATATATTTGCTCTGCTGCTATAAAGCGAGAGGCCAGTAGAGGAAATATACGGAGAGGGTAAGCTACTTATCGCTGTTCCAAGAGCTGTGCGTGATGTTACTGATGAGATTCCCAGATGACAACAATCAACAAAGAAAGAAGCAAGCAAGGAAAAGTCATGTTGGCATGTGGTGCATGGGAACAACATTAAAATATTGTTAAATGGGAAAGGATAAAGCAGGCTGGAAAAATGGGGTTCGATCATGTCCTTGCCAACAATGACATAATATTTTGTAAATACTTGATACTGGCCCTTTAACTTCTTTTTAACTTCTGACTTATTCACTAGAATTTTCAAAGAAAAGAGCTTCAAGAAAAAAATCCATTATAAAAGCCAGAAAGGCAGCTAGCCACACAGGCCTTGATCCTTCAAATGCTTAAGCTTCTGCTTTCCTTTAAGTACATGGATAGTTCAAATCAAGCCATTGAAACCATTCACACTCAAAGGGTATGGCTACACTGCGGAGTGAGGTCGATTTATTTTAAAGCCACTTTCACCAGCCAAATTTTGCAGGAGTGTGATCACACCACGCTCACTGCGTCAGGGGATTGCGTCCCCACTTGCTGCGCTTGGGCCGACAATCAAAGCAGTGCACCATGGGTAGATATCCCACAGTGCAACTAGCCGCAGAGGCTTGTGGGAAGATTGTCCTCCTCCCGTGATGCAATGTCCTCCCTCCCCCTGCCTTCTTGTCCAAAACAAACAAACTAATGCTTTTTCACACCATTTTTCTAAACCCTTCAGTCTCTGCCACATACACGCCATTGTTGGAGAGGCATGGAGCCCACTCGGTTCTGCACTATCCTTGTGAGCATCACAAACACTTCACGTGTTATCCTGCAGTATTTTCAAGGGCGAGACAAGGGGTGCAGCGCTGAAAATTGTGATGTTCCTCACGCCACCTTGCTATAAGCCATAGAACGAAACAATTCCTGTTTGCTGCTGGCTGCCACGCAGCATCTGCAGTCGGTGGAGCACCGCTTCTGGTTCTGTGAAACAAGCCGTGACTGGTGGGAGCCATCATTATGAAGGTGTGGGATGATGAGCAGTGGCTGCAGAACTTTTGTAAGCGAAAGACCACTTTCTTCGAACTCTGTGCAGAGCTGTCCCCAGCCCTGACACACATGAACACTTGCTTGAGACTGGCTCTGACAGTGGAGAAGCAGGTGGCCGTTGCTCTGTGGAAGCTAGGAATGCCAGATTTTCAGTTGGAAATTAATTTGGAGTCGGTAAATCCACTGTGGGAGCTGGTGTAATACAAGTTTGCTGGGCCATTAACAGACTTCTACTAAGAAGGGTAGTAACTTTGGGAAATGTGCAGGACATAGTGGATAGGTTTTCCACAATGGGGGTCCCAAAAGGGGAGGTGGGGACAATAGATGGCACGCTTATCAGTATATTAGCACCGGATCATCTAACCACCGAGTACATTAATCGAAAGGGATACTTCTCAGTGGTGTTGCAGGCCCTTGTGGATCACAAGGAATGCTTCACTGACACCAGTGTGGGGTGGTCTGGAAAAGTGCATGACGTGCGTATCTTTAGGAACTCAGGTCTGTTCCAAAAGATGCGAACAGGGACCTTCTTCCCTGACCAAAAAATAAATACTGGCGATTCTGAAATGCCAGTAGTGATCCTTGGAGACCCTGTGTTCCCATTGCTCCCCTGGCCGATGAAGCCATACACCGGGCACCTGGACAGCAAGAAGGAGAGGGTCAGCAATAGGCTCAGCAAGTGTAAAGTGGTCATGGAATGTGCATTTGGACGTTTAAAGGCTCGCTAGCGCAGTTCACTCACTAGGCGAGACCTCAGTGAAAAAAACATCCCAGCAGTTATCTCTGCATGCTGTGAGCTCCATAATGTCCGTGAGACAAAGAGGAAGAAGTTCCTGTTGGGTTGGTTCATGGAGGCAGATAGGCTGGCTGCCAATTTTGAGCAGCCGAACAGCAATGCAACGCTGAGAACCAACCGTGGAGTGCTGCGCCTCAGGGAAGCTTTGAAAAATCAGTTTTGCAGCGAGACCAATGTTTCTGAAAAATCTGTGTTCTGTCTTCCTTTCCCATCCCTCTCAGATTCCCTAGTGCTACAGCACTGTGCTACCTCACCCTCCCCGGTGCTAATCCCCGGGATCTCAATAAAGAAAGAGTAATGATCTTTAAGCAGCAAATTTTTATTGTTGGTCATTTACAATGGAGGGAATGGAACTTGTTTCAACACCATGCATGCATTGTAATGAGTCGATGAGGGGACACAAAGCAAAGTTTCAATGTGCAAACAGCAAACAACACAGTCCCGTTTCTTAAAGATGCCGGCACCTCTTTCTGCTCCCCTCACCCGGCATGGAGTGAAGCATTTACTGCACCTTGCTTAATCTCCTCCTAGTTGGCTTGGGGATAGGGGATAGGTAAAAGTGTGTGAGTTGAGATTTTTGCAGGGGCTGCAGAGGAAGTCTATCCTGCCACTGCTCTTCTTGAAGTGCAACCAAACAACTCAATTTCTGACGGATCCCTCATTATGTGCAGCATCTTAACCTGTGTTGCACGTTCTTGTGCACCTTCCTGTTCTTCATGTCCATGTTCATTTTCTCCAAAAATGAAATCCTCCAGGCTCTTAGCTCTGTGTCAGCAGCCATGGAGGTCTTCATTATCTCAGTGAACATATCATCCCGAGTTGTTTCTTTTGTTTTTTTTTTTTGCCTTCTAATGTGCAACAGGTGGTCAGTGGGAGTAGTAGATGCTGCACTGAAGGCAGCTCTGTCCACTGAAAGGCAAGCAAAGCATAAGGTATCCATTGTTAGCTGGCCCCATGGATGAAAAGCAATGTTACAATGTAAAAATACCAGCCTTTTACATTCCCAAGGGAACAGCAGATCTGCACACCAATCTCTACCTATTGCAGGGGTCGTAGTGCCATTCCAGCTATGGTAAGTTAGGTTCTGGTGCATCCATTTCAGGGAAATCCCCGTAGCGCATGTTGCATAAGTCCATAGTTCCCCAACCAGCAGGATTGTTGCGCCCCCTGACACTCCCAAAAATTGGCAGGGGAAAGCGTCCTATCACGGTGAAAGAAAAAAGGCTGCTCTCCTCAGAAACCTTCTGCAAAGGATCACAGAGTACCTAAATAAAAGTTTCCTGGAGATCTACATAGAGGATTCTTGGAGAATCCCTTTGCACATGAACATTCTTTTCCATGGGGGGAACCCCTTGCTTAGGTGAATTAACAGTGCAGAAGCCCAACCCCACCCCCATACTCATTTTTTTCACTATGACAAGAAGCCGGACTGGGAAGATAACCATAGAAATGAGATTTGCAGCACATGCTCACCAGATGTGCCTTCCCCGGCATCTCGGTCGCTCATGGTGTCCTATGTCTGGCTGGGCTGTTCTGAGGTTACAAAGAGCTCCTGGGTTTCAGGGAGAATGCATTCCCCAATTGCCTGGCCTCTGTTCTTCTCCTCCTCCTCCTCCAGAGTCCTCCTCGTTCATCCTGCATTCCCCTGGGGTATCTATGCTGCGTGGTGGTACAGTGGTGGGGTCACTGCCAAGAATCGCATGCACTCTTCATAAAAGCGGTATGTCTTAGGTGATGAGACAGAAAGACTGTTTGCCTCCTGAGTTTTCTGATCGCCTGCCTCAGCTCTTTGATTTTAACGCGGCACTACTGCGCATCCTTCCTGTGCCCCTTTTCCAACATGCCACGTGATATCTTTTTGTAAATATCTAAATTCCTTTTACTGGCTTGGAGCTGAGCCAGAACAGACTCTTCGCCTCACAGACCAATGAGATCCAACACCTCAGGTCAACTCCAGGCTGGAGCGCATTTGGGGCGTGCAGTTGCCATGATCAGTTCTGTTGGCAAGCTCTCTCTACACTGACAAAACAGGAAATGGGAATTCAAAAATTTCCTGGGGCTTGAGGAGAGGGGCTGTTTCCTGTGTATGTGGCCGCAGTGCATCAGAGTGTGAATGTGCAGAGTGGTCAAAGCAGAGCATTGTGGGATAACTCATGGAGGCCAGTTACAACGAATTACGCTGCGCTTCGCCTACATTGTTGCTCATTCAACCCAAACAATTCGATTTCGGTGCTACACCACTTGCACAGGTGGTTTTATTACGTAGAATTTTCCAACGATTTAAGTCAACAGAACTGAGAAGCCAGCAAAGACGAATACATCGTGTGGTCGATGCAAGCCACCTTCCATCAACCTATCTTCGCAGTGTAGACCAGGCCAAAGTTAAGCATTTCAGTTTGCGGGACCAGGGTCTTAGCATTTAAACTATTAAAAAAAACTAAGGGTAAAATAAATCTCTGGTATAACACTGTTAAAGTAGCCCTCTTATTCAGTGGAGCCACACCAGAATCAACTGAGCCCAGAATGGTGGGACTTTAAATTGTGCAGACTTAGGTGAGTTATCACTATCAAAGGAACTCCAGAAAGGAACTGGATTTCCGTCCTGCCAGACAATCCTCTGCCATTTTACAGCATCCCCTGCCCCTCCCATCCTTCATGTACCTGCAGTCCTTCTCTAGCTCTTTGGACTCATCCGTGCAGTAGAAGAATTTGCCTTTGAAGAGTTGCACAGCAATAACAGCAAAGATGAACATGAAGAGCATGTAAACAATTAGGATATTGAGGACGTTCTTCAGGGAATTCACCACGCAGTCAAAGACAGCCTATAGAAGTGGAGTGAAAAATAAGAGACGAGGTGAGGAGACAGACAGAGAGAGAGCAATATCTCGGCATTTAAACAGGAACGTGTGGAATTTTGGATCCGGTACCTGATTTATATGGTGTTTGTCAGGGAAGGATTTTTTTTTTTAAACTTACACTACAGATGTTTCAAATTCCTAGTTCTACAAATACCCGTCTCCTGTGGTTCTATTCTTTTTCCTTGCTGTAAGAGTTTAATCCATGTGATTGACTTCTGTGATATTGCCAGTAAAAATGGCAAATATTACAACCAGTTTTCTGTGTAAATATTAGTCCCAAGCAAATATTTTGATAGCTGGATGAATAACTGAAAAAGGTATATGTGAATAATCTGTTCAAGAATTAACAGGGAAAAAACCTTGTCAAATAAATTACTCGTTAAATATTATTTGAACTGTTTGGACTATAAGAAAAATTATTTCAAGATAAAATACCAAAAAGCTTTGAATAAATCATTTGTAGCAAATAATTGAACCAGTGTTAACTATGAAATGATTTGTTGGGAAATGTAGCTTGTGAAATGTCTGCAAACACTTTTTGAATGTATGTTTATATTATATTAGTTGCCAAATCATTTCTGCAAATAGCTGTTGTCTTATAGAAAGTTCATGAGCAGTTTGTGGTGATAATTCAAGCAAATCTGAACAGGATTTGTTAGTTCTGTTTGGACACTTAAGACATTGTTTTTGTTTTTCTGAATGTCATTCTAGAATAATTTGTGGTGCAAGTACAATCCAGAAATTCCAAATTCACTTTCCACAATATTCCACAAATATTCTCTAATTATCCCATACAACTCACAGTTTCAGTGACAAGTAACTAGTTTCCAAGGAGCAAATGCAAAAGAGTTGCGTAGACATGCAACATGAATTCAATTTCTGATTCACATAAATATTTGCTGACACTTTTTAGCACGATTCAGCCTGGTCTGGCAAATATAAATTTGAAAATAAAAAATTAGTTTGATAAAAAGCCAGTGTTCCTCTGCATTCCAGAGTAGATGAAAATTAACACTGCTGATTTCAAGGGTCACAGAACAACACATTTAAATTTCCAATCAACTAGTCATGGTTTTTTGTGCAGTTTTCAGGTATAGCACTTGTATAAAATAAATTAAATTGGCTGAAACTGAAATGATCTATCAGACCCTGAATTGTGGGGATCTGGATAGAAGAGGACCCAGATCAGAGCTAAATCTCATTTTTATTTTGGCTTAAGAAAGAAAAAAAAAAGAATTCAGCTGATGTAGTTTCGCAAAAGCTCTTTGTGCTTTTGGCCCACCTCTGGAAAAGGTGGAAAAGATCATGAATGAACTGGTGAGCACATCAAAACACTCTACAGTCAATATTTCCTGCACTAAGACCCTACAACACACATCTGTTTAATACTGTAGCTCCTCCCTCTTCATGATTCTTGAAAAGTGTTGAATAACTAAGCTCAGGCCATCAAATTCATTTCCCTTTGACTCAGGATTCCAAAGATGAAAATCTATTGACTAACTCCCTGCACACACTCCTAAATGAAGAGATGAACAGATTAAAATTCCTCCTGAGTCAGTGGAAGATTTCCACAGACAGAGCTGGGCAAAATGTGCCGTGTTCATTTTGGAGAAGTTGTGCCGTGAAAATGAATGTTCCGGGAGTTACTTTTTGCACACTAATTTTTTTTTTTTTTAATTGTGTTAAATTTGGAGGTTATGTTTTGGCTGGGTTTCCCTATCCCTACACTTTATAAGAGTTATTAGAGGCATAACAGTTCACAAAACGAAACATGGTATGAGCTGTGGAACAAAAAGACCTTTCTTTTAACGTTTGATAAAAATGGGCAAAACTATTAAAATTATAACAACATAATAGGGCTATCCACCACCCACTTTTAATTTACACAAGATATTTTGCCCACAGCCCTGTCTGCATGTCCCCAACAAAGAGGAACTGTTTCCTGTTATTCGCCAACCTTTAACTTGGGCAGACGCTTGATAGTCTTCAATGGTCTTAGGACTCTCAGGACACGCAGTGACTTGATTGTGTTGATGTCTTTGCCTTTGCTTCCTCTGAAAGGGGAATGAGAGAAGAACAAAAGGAAGGTTTTTGGTTCTGGTGGGGCTCATTAGAAAGGTCTGCAAGTACCCAGGTTTTTTAGATTTGGAGCCAAATTCTTCCCCTTGTATGCTCAGACAGGGAGTTACAGATGAGCATCCGCTTGAGAAGCATAAAGCAATGTACAGAAGGGAAGCTGAGGGCAGAACTTAGCCCTGAGAAAGTTTAACTGCTTGCGCTCTCCATCCCTGCATCACTTCCCAGCTATTCACTCAGTTTTACTAAACGGTTCAGATTCTTCCCTTTCCTCTCACCGGTGGGACGGCAGCAGAGGATGTCTGGTTATAGCAGGTAGGAGAGAAGCCAGACCACATTAGCATAGCTGTAACTACTGGTGGGAGGAGGGAGAAAAAGTCATATCTGCCCCACCCAAAACATTTCTGGCCTGGTTTACATATGTCTCCGTCTCTTCCCACGAACTCAGACATTTTGCTGACATACCTCCCATCCAATTTATTAGTGCAGCTCTCTGAGTGGTCTGGAGAGAACGTTTTCCTTAATAAAACAGGCAGTGAACAGAAGGAAATGGATCCTTTGGGGGTAGGCGGAGAGCATGCCCTACCTGGACAGAATAAGCTTTCCATTTCTGCATTCTGTACAGCCATATTATCACTCTCAGGCCTCTTTTAGAGGACATGCTGCCAAGACCATGCTGAGCCATGTAATATGCAGGCCATATTACATGCCTGAAACAATAACAGTGTAATCTTCCAGTCCATGCATGCAGAGATTGGTGGTCACGTCTCTTATATGAAAACCATATGCAAAAGGTTAATAATTTATGCAAAGAATACTGTTCATTTAGCTACCATTATGCGGAAGGCGATAATGATCGAGAGAAAGAGTTCCCCTTCCCCATCCCCACCCCCCCATAAAGAAAGGAGGGTTTTTTTCTGAAGAGATGCAGCTCAGACTTTTGTCCATCTACTGGTACAACAATGCAGTTCACCTTCATTCAGTATGGCGTGAGACTGAGATGGAAGACTATTGATGGAACTGAACCCTGGACCACAGGCATGGGTTTCAGGGCTGGGCTAGACACAAACTTGCACTGAAATAACAACAGGTGTGAATGAACGTTGCTTTGAACAGTCTCCCTGGCTCCTCTCCCATCCCAACGTTAAGGTTCCCTTCCCCAGTGGGAAAACATGTCAAGAAAAATACAATTAAGCCAAGAGACTCAAAACAGAACAGCCTGGGCAGCGGCAAGGTCAAGCTTCTCCCACACTGCCTCGCCCATAAGGACTCAACTCTATTCTGGAGGAACCACCTCTAGGAGGAAGAGGACAGCTCCAACTCTAAGGCTCACTCAAGTCCCTGACCCCGCTGAGAGGTGATGGTGGGTTTTGTGACTTGGATCCATTATCAAAGAGAAACCAATATGTCATTTCATACCATTAGCTAAGCAGTAGACAGAGGGTAACAACTTTTGGTCACTACTGAACAGAGTGGATTTGCACTAGAGTCCAAGAGGTGAACATGCCCATGTCCCACGTGCAATCTTTTTCTCTATCTAGTCACTTCTGTTCATTTACAGTGCAAGGAACATAAGGAACATTCAGAATGACAGCTGAGAGGCTGTTGTCTACATCACCATGTCATCTTTACAGGTTAGTCTGTGGGATGGATTTCCGGGACTGGATTGTGAGAGACAGAGGACAAGGGGATAGGTCCCAGTCAGGGAGAGGACAGAACATCTGAGCTGTTCACTGCTATTTTAGAACTACTTTAATCAGTCACATCTGGAGCTTGATTCTGTGCTAATTCACATTGCTGTCAACCAGAAGTAGCTCCACTGAAATCAATGGAATGACACTAGTATAAAACTGGTGTGAGGAGATGAAACATGCAGGTTGGAAATCCAAGCTGTAACTGGAGGGGATTGTCCACTTCCACCATTAATCTTAAAAGAGATTGTTGTAGCTATGAATTGAGAAAGCCATTATATATCCTCATGCTGTCTCATCGTCTAAAGGGTTGGGGAAATTCTTCTGTAATTGAGTCACAAGGCGATTTATGGGTTTAACTCCAATGCCCATGAGGGGAGAGGCATTTGTTTCTGTACACCCCTCTGCATACAGATGGAAGAGGCGCCTTAGAAAGTCCCTCTGTAGACCAATCTCTTGTCAAATGCCCCAAGTGTTGAACCAATGAAAATATATGGCTTTCAATTATATCACTAAAAACATTGTTTTATTTTTTTCTTAATTTGAAAATATACAGTAGAAGCCCAAAGCTTTTCTCTGGAGTGCCTTAAATAAGAGATTTAATTGTGATTTACTGTGTTAATAACTATTCTTTGATGAACTGGAAGGTCTCTGATGGAGTTATGACCAGAAGAAGAGCTCAGTGAAACTCCAAACACTTGTCTCTTTCACCCACAGAAGTTGGTGCAACAAAAAGAAAACAATATTATCTCACCCAATTTGTCTCTCCGGATTAGGAGACATTTTATGACTCAGAGGCACCATCTTCATTATGCAGTTGGTAAAAGATTTAGCAACAGCTGTGCTTAAAGATGCTCATCTCTAGCATGGTTTCCCTAAGCAGCACAGATAGAAGTTATCATAGAATCATAGAAGATTAGGGTTGGAAGGGACCTCAGGAGGTATCTAGTTCAACCCACTTGCTCAAAGCAGGACCAACCCCAACTAAATCATCTCAGCCAGATTCCACCACATCTCTAGGTAACCCATTCCAGTGCTTCACCACCCTCGTAAGAAAAAGTTTTTGCTAAGATACAACCTAGACCTCCCCCACTGCAACTTGAGACCATGGCTCCTTGTTCTGTCATCTGCCACCACTGAGAACAGCCTAGCTCCATCCTCCCTGGCATCTCCCTTCAGGTAGTTGAAGGCTACTATCAAATCCCCTCTCACTCTTCTCTTTTGCAGATTAAACAAGCCCGGTTTCCTTAGCCTCTCCTCGTAAGTCATGTGCTGAAAATTGCTGAAGAACATGCTAGCCTAACCATGCTATTGACTCTCCCCTCTCGGCAGGCTACAACACGAATGTCAAGGGAAAGGAATCCCTGTCTATGTTGCTCAGGGAAGCCACGTGAGTGTCTCAAGCAGTGTGTGGACAGGAATAGTGAAGGAAAGTGGAAAGCTAAGACGACAAGCCAACCGCTTGGTTTAGAGGATTCTGGGAAAAGGTTCCTTGGGCATCTCAAAGGCAGTAGGAAAACATGACAGAATTTTATTCTGCTTCTGACTGATTGGAAAGCAGTTTTTCCAGAGGGCAATAACAATGTTTTAGCATTGTACATGTGGTCTACCAACTCCTCTTGTTCTCTATGGTGACAGAGAATGGTTGCCTGTATTGTGATAAATGGTGCAGCCAGTGTGAAAATTGGGAGAGGACCAAAAAAAAAAAAGAGCCCAAGACAGTGCTAGGCTGATTCACCACATGCATTGCTGCGCCCTGATCCCGCTTCTGCTAAAGTCAATGGCAAAAATCCTTTAGCTCAAAGGGAGCAGGAGTGGGTTTTTAATGTTTTTCTTGCAGAAGGAAGTAGGAGGCCATTGAAATGTAACCTGAGAGGCGGCAGGAATTCGACATACACCTCAGATTGCAGCCATGAGGGGATCACTTCTGCAGTTACGGGAACAATTTCTCATTTCTGAAGGAAGCAGAGGCTCTGCGGGGGCAGATCAGCATACACAAGGTGCAACCAAACTCTGCTCGGCTGAGGTCTGCACTGGCAAGTTGCCAGGTGTCTGAGTTCATAATTTGCAGGAAATGAAGCAAGCTGTAGCCTCTCCCTCATTTTCAGTAAGGAGGCTTGGCCTTCAGAAAAGACAGGATAGCTCATCTTCAATGGGTTAATGTTTTCCTAAGCCTGCTTTGTGGGGAGTGCAGGAAGGAGTGGTGAAGGGGTAGCTTTATGGCCTACTGCAAGAATATCTTGGAAGGATTAGAAAATAATGCAATATTATTAGCTGATAACTCTTCCCTTCAATGATTAACGTAAAATCACCAACACTGAGAGCACCTAAATTTGTTCTGAATTTTGAATATGGGCTCATGTCACATTAAGGATGATTAACCATCTAAAATAAAGAGTCTGATTCCCATTTACACTAAGACCCCTTTATACTGTTCTGGAAGTCTAAACAGACCTTAAAGTTAGCATAACTGAATTTACTTTCCTTTTAGGCCCCTTTACACTGTCCGGGCAGTGACCTTAGTTTAAATGACCCAAAATTTTTAAGCAGTATTTTTGGATCTCCTTCTGCATTTTTACATCACTAGATGCTAGCAAGCATAGATCATACCACAGTCAGTCTATGATGCCATCTCTGCCAGCATAACTTAGAGGAAACTGCTCAGATCCTTCCACTGAGTTTCCTTCTTCAGGTGTACAGGCACAAAAATATTCATAAGCACCTAACTGCTCACCCTTCTTTTCTATTTGGAAGACTTAGATGTAAAGCAAAATCAAGAAAGAAAAAACTCATTTCACAGCCCAATTTTTTTTTTTTTTGAAACAGGACGTGTGAACAGCAAACAAAATGAGATTCAAATGTCTTGTGAAAAGAGAAGAGATATTATGTACCTGTGGGTGTGATCTAGACAAACTCATCTCTTTAAACAAAAATCTAGTGCTCTCAGTATATACAAACAAGAACTGACTTTTGGCAGCCCACCCACACTATGAAGTACAGGAAACAGATGGATCTGTTTCTACAGGTCTTGATGTAGCTGGGTAATAATGAAATACAGGCAATCAAACAGGGCTTCCCGGGGGGTTCACTGTATCTAAGCCAGCAAGAAACATGAACTCAGGAAAACTAGAAATCCATTGAAGTATGAGGCCATGAACCCTGCAGTTACACAGCCATTGTCTTTGAAAACTCATGGAGATTGGGGGAGGTCCTGCACGATTGGAAAAAGGCAAATAGAGTGCCCATCTTTAAAAAAGGGAAGGAGGATCCGAAGAACTACAGACCAGTCAGCCTCACCTCAGTCCCTGGAAAAATCATGGAGCAGGTCCTCAAGGAATCCATTTTAAGGTACTTAAAAGAGAGGAAGGTGATCAGGAGCAGTCAACATGGATTCACCAAGGGCAAGTCATGCCTGACCAACCTGATTGCCTTCTATGATGAGATGACTGGCTCTGTGGATGTGGGGAAAGCAATGGACATGATATACCTTGACTTTAGCAAAGCTTTTCCTTCAACTGTATTCTTGCCAGCAAGTTAAAAAAGTATGAGGTTGGATGAATGGACTATAGAGTGGATAGAGAGCTGGCTAGATCATCAGGCATTCATCAATGGTTCAATGTCTAGTTGGCAGCCAGTATCAAGCAGAGTGCCCCAGGGGGTCGGTCCAGGGACCAGTTTTGTTCAACATCTGCAGGATGGAGTGGATTGCACCCTCAGCAAGTTCGCAGATGACACTAAATTGGGGGGGAGCGGTAGATATGCTGGAGTAAAGGGATAGGATAGAGAGTGACCTAGACAAATTTGAGGATTGGGACAAAACTAATCTGATGAGGTTCAACAAGGAGAAGTGCAGAGTCCTGATTTTAAGACAGACAAATTACATGCACAGCTACCGACTGAGGACCAACTGGTTAGGCAGAAGTTCTGCAGAAAAGGCCCTCGGGGTTACAGTAAACAAAAAGCAGATATGAGTGAACAGTGTGCTCTTGTTGCCGAGAAGGCTAACAGAATATTGGGCTGCATTAGTAGGAGCATTGCCAGCAGATCGAGGAAATTATTATTCCCCTCTATTTGGCACTGGTGAGACCACATTTGGAGTACTGTGTCCAGTTTTGGGACTCCCATTACAGGAAGCAAATTGGAGAGAGTCCAGCGGAGGGCAACAAAAATGATTCATTAGGGGGCTGGGGCACGACTGATGAGGAGAGGTTGAGGGAACTAGGCTTGTTTAGTCTGCAGAAGAGAAGAGCAAGGGGGGATTTGATAGCAGCCTTCAACTACCTGAAGGGGGGTTCCAGGGAGGAGGGAGCTGGGCTGTTCTCCATGGTGGTAGATGACATAACAAAGAGCAATGGTTTCAAGTTGGAGTGGGGGATGTCTAAGTTGGATATTAGGAAAAGCTTTTTCACTAGGAGGGTGGTGAAGCACTGGAATGGTTTACCTAGGGAGCTGATGGAATCTCCAGCTTTAGAGGTTTTCAGGGCCCGGCCTGACAAAGCCCTGGCTGAGATGATTTAGTTGGGGTTGGTCCTGCTTTGAGCAGGGGGTTGGACTAGATGGCCTCCTGAACTCCCTTCCAACCCTAATCTTCTATGATTCTATGTTCAGGACTCTTTTTGAAATGGGCAGAATTTCATATTACAATGAATGAGGCAATGTTTGAAATCTGAAAATACTTTGTACAAAGGGAAGCTGATGGATGGCTGATCAGGGATAGGGAGGCTACATCTGGAAAAGAGTGAGGTGCACTGATCACAAACCTCAGGAGAGAAAGACATTACTGCAAACTAGAAATCCAAAAGGCTTCATCTATAACCAATTTATAACCAAATATTAAGTTACTACATTCCCAGGGAGGGGTAGAAGGTTAACAGACATGGATCTTAATGAACAGGTTTGATGACCCACCCCTCCCTGCATAGCCACCAGTCTTCTTGATGTAGGAAATATATTTCAAAACCATTCTATGATGAGAAAGGAAGGCATGGCTGAACTCCTAATAAAGGATTTTAAGATTAAAACTCTGTTAGGAGATTTCCAATGAATAACAATGAGGATGAGGTTTTCAAAAGCATCTAAGTGAATTAAGGGCATCAATTTAATCGAAAGTCATATAGGTGCTTTTGAAAAACCCATTCTAATTTACTGTTAAAAAAAAGATTCTTCCTACAGGAAAGGTGTACTAGGAGAGGTCTAGAACTATATGTGGTGGATCAATGCAAGTGACATCTTGATGAAACATACCCTCCTTTTGACAGCTCCACTAACTAGCTACCTGTACAAAGGCAAGAGTGTTTGTTTTTAAACGCAGGGTTTTGTTTTTTCCAAATTTGATTTGCAAACTGCCCTAGTATGAGGCTAGAAATCATAAACTGAAAGGGTCAGACGTCCGACAGTTCAGTTAATGGATTTACACCAGGATGCATTTCACCACGGAAGTCCAAACGCTGTCTAATGCTCCCTGCCCAAACATAACGAGGGTGTGAGAGAAAGAGGAAGAGGAGTTAATCTTTGCTGCTCTATGAACTTTACAGAATAGCAGAGCATGATAGAAAATAGAAAGAAAACAGAAACCCCAAAATCTAAAAAAAAAAAAACATGGGTGGGGGGAGAAAGCAAGTAACTGGCCTGCGTATTTGTGGCAGGCCAATTCTGGTTGCAGGTCAGGACTACAGCTCTGGTTGTCCTTGAGTGGAAAGTTGCTCACATATTTAAACTATAAAAATAATAAAAGAGATCTTGTATGTTATTTTTCTATAATAAATAAATGATCTGTTAAAAAATTGATAGAACTTTCAAACGGAAGCTGCTTGTTTCTCTTGCTCATGCCAGCAGCTCTGATTTCATGTACACAGGCCTCTTAAAGGCTTAGTATCAAATATTCATGGAGGGGTGCAGCAACCATCTCCTGTGATTGTCTGAAATCCCCAAGGCAGAACGTGAACTCCTCCACTGAAGAGCAAAAGATTTCTGGCCTCCGTGTGATTCTACCCAGTTCCAGGGCTTAACTGATCCAGCTTCTAAAAGGAGAAGAAAGAAGAGAGCACCCTAATTCCTGGGTTGTATTACAGGACTCCTGTCCCTGTCATTCTATCTCTTCATCTTACTCTGCAGGGAAACGGAAGAGAGTCCCTGCCCTCTACTCTTACTCTAGAATGCCAGAAGAGGAGAGCGCAGTCTTATGCTGAGGGAGCTCTCCGTGGTCCTGAGAAGGCAACTCCTTCATCCCACAGATATAATTGAGATCTTCTGACATGAAGATTAAAGGTCACTCTTGCGACATCTTTTCTTTGTAGCTCCCTTTGTGGAGCCCTCAAAACCCCACATCGGTTAGTTTCCACTTCACATAACTTTCTCTATTGTCAGTTGCACACAGCCAGAATCCATGATTCTTAAGGGTGCGGAAAGTTATTCATGAACCTGCAATTACCACTAATGGAGTTTACACACGCCACCCCCTATATGAGAATAAACCCTGCTACTCTTATGTCTGCTTGTTTATTATTTTTAATGCAAACTGTATATCACACATTAAGGCTAATCCCAGTAAATCAGTCCCCCAAATCTTTCACACCAAAGCTGGATACGTATAAATTTGCTTATTTCAATCTGTGGCTTTTGCTAAACATAGCAATTGCAACCTGGGTTTATTCTTCTGGCTAAAGTCAACAGAGACAAATGAGAGCTGTTAAGAGGAAGGGGATTGAATAACGGGTAATGAAGGGACAAAGGAGTCAATACAATGGGTGTAAAATGGTGAGTGTGTACACCCTGCTGAGAATACACACATTTCACAGGCATAACAGTGCAGCAAGAGAGCAATAAAGCATTACCCCATGAAACTCCTAGAGAGAGATTCCAGCAACAGGAAGACAAAGAAAGAGCACAGAGTCAATGACAAACAGAAACAGAGGTATATACAGTATACCCAATTCACAAAGAGATGCGTGCTTCCCCTGCCCCGCCCCTCTCCCCGCAAATGCTCCTAAAATAAATAAGGAAGGAATCAATAGATTTGATATGTGGCATATGGACACACGCCTCCCTGGTGTCGTAGTAATCATTCCACTGACAGACAGACAGCGCTACTATACTTTCAAGTTACTGTCACTTTGGAAGGAAATAATTTTCATTGTTCAGCAAATTATGGTAAATTCATTCACTTTAAACAAGCAGTGCAAAATTTCACACATCTGGGGTAAACTTTTTATGTTGATGCACAAGGAGCGTCTCTCTAGTTTTTTTCCTCCATTGATCAGCATTGTTCAAATGAGCAACTAGAGTTTGTGCTTGGAGCTGACCAATTTTCATGACAAATTTGCAAGGCTGTTTTAAGCCACTCCACTTCCATTTCTTTAAAGACAACAATATTCAGACCTATCTCATGTTATTTTTATCTTCAACACAGAGAGATGCTTCATTTGAAAGATATTGCTATATAAAAGATACAGAATTTTGTTATTATCATTCATTGCTTACAAGCATCTCTTTGGGGTCCACCTTGAAAAGAATAAATTGAGTTACAATCTTTTGAAGAATTACAAGCAGGAGAAAGTGGACTGGTGCACAGTATAAAAGGGGGTAAGCACGCTAAATCTTGCGGGAGTGACTCATATTATTATCTATACTAAGAAGCTGGTGCTATTGCAATATTCCAGGAGACAATGAATGAGCTGATTTGACTTGGAGTCCACTTGCCACGCCCATTTGGCAAAAAGTTAATAAAAATCACCACTATCTAGCAGCAGATCCAGAAAATGAATTTGGTGAACGAAATGGGTTTGGCTCAGAGGCAGTCGTCAAGCTGTCTTGTTGCAGACAGGAATCAGTAAAGGCTGCAGTAAAGAATGTTTGCAAGATTGTTGCAGGTTCTACCTACCTTTATACTCTAGCATTTAGTAGCAAAAAATCCCAACTGAGGCACAACAAAAATGACCCATCTCACTTACCAAATCAAGTTCTTTCCTAGCGATAAAAAAAAAAAAAAAAACACTCACAAGATTCATAAAGTCCCTTTGGTTTGGATAAGTACCCAAGAGCCTGGATGTTTATCCAAACTTCATCTAAGCTGTCTGAATCCCTTATTTTAGCAGAATTGGACTAGAAATCTCCTGAAATTATTGTCTCTCTCCTGGAATTCAGCATTTACAGTCCCAGCTGGAATGTGGAAGTACAGAGGCTACAGCAAGAACAGCAAATGTAGAAAATTCTTCAAACCCTTCCAAACCTCAAAAAAAGTTTGATTCAGTTCAAGTCCAGGAGAAGGTTTGAGATGGTTCTTGTTTTATCCAAACCAGTTTACCCATCCTTTATTATTTCCTCCCAAAAAGGTGCATGTTTAAGAATCCTGCACCCTTCCTTTTATAATCTTTTCATGAACCTATTCTCAACATTTACTGAAAGAGACTGGAACACACCAGTAGTTCAAGACACACTGTCATGAAGTACAGCCCAAGAATGTACAATGAAGTTTAGAGGTTGTTATAATACCATTAGATATCAATGGCCAGTGTGAACTACAGAAATTCTCAATACAATGTACCCTCAAAAGGAGCAGAAACTATAAACCTTTCATCAGAAACAATTTGCCCAGCAGCAAAAAGACTATAAACGTGCTGATGTTCCACATTACCTTAAGAGAACCATGTTCATCAAGGAGAAAGTATTTTAAAGACCAATCCAATTATTGGTCCTCAGAACACACAGAGTTTCTCCGATTGGACAAGCTCCCTAGATTCCTCTCCAGGAAGAATGAATTCTTACTGAACAATAAGATCAGGAATTTACAGTAGATCACAGACATGGACATTATTTCCTGGAAAATGACATTTATGTTTAACAATATTTTACAATTCTATACCCTTTTTCATCTTGGGCTCTCAAAGAATTTTACAAGTCTTAATTAGCTAAGCCTAACTACACTCATTTCTCCAGATCAGGAGACACAAGCATAAAGGGGTTCAGGGCCAGTTTTCCAAAAGTGGCCTCCAATTTTGTAGCCCAACTTTACACACCAAGGGCCTAATTATGAGAAGCATAGAGTGACTCCATCTTCTGGTTGACCTCAACTGAGTTAGGAATTCTCAGCCCTTCTGAACACCAAATCCTTGGTACCTAAAATTGGGCACCCAAAACGGTAGGCAACCAAAATTAGAAGTTATTTTTGAAAATCTGGGCCTCAAACAACTTGCCCCATGATCACAAAACTTGTTAGCAGCCAAGTCAGGAACAGAGCACAGAGATCCCGGTTCACAATCCCTGTCTCTAAACACAAGTCAACATTGTTACCTTCATTTAGTGGTGGCAAATGATACGATCTGATCATATTCTGGAATCTAATTTTTTCTAGGAAAGTCCTTGTCATCCTCATGCTGTTGAAAATAAATCTAGAGGATTAAAGGGTCTACTTCTGTGATTTAAGAAAAATTTGCCCTATTCTATGTCTGATACTCTCTCCCTGGGAGAAGAGGGAAAAGTCGACTTAGCCAATTTAAAAATAAATACCATAATACAAACTCTGTGCTGCTGTTGTCACAGTCTCAATGGTTGAGGTCAAATCAATTTAGATTTGGGTTATTGAGCTTGGGGTTGACGGTCCGAGCCCTGCCACATCCTGGGCTGATAGCCCAAGTCCCTCCAGCTCAGCTCCTCCTCTAAGCTCCCTCCGTCTCCAGCATTTAAAATAGCGTTAAATATAAAAAAATGTGTTTTTAATTTATAAAAGGGGATCACACTTAGAGGCTTGCTGTGTGAAAGGGGTCGTCAATATAAAAATTTGAGAACCATTGCACTAGAAGCTCCCTAATGCATTTTACTTTACTCCTATTTCAAACTTCCTTCCGGTCAATATCTGGAGCTTGAGGTCTGTGGAAAGCCCTCATAATGCAACTGGTAAATTACCCAGTATAACATTGAGGGAAAGGTCCTCACAGACTCCCACTGTGAACAGGTTGTGTTCTGAAGTATCCTATTTCTCTTCCTGTGTTCTTTACTAATAAGGACCTTTGAATGAAAAGAGGATCGTGGTTTCTTTAACAACTCATCTTTGTCTGTTGCTCATCCCTCATTTGATCTCAAAATGCTCTGTGAAATCACAGTAGGTTGTTTGGGAAATTATACTGATGTCTGAAATAGAGGATAGTGATTTGAAGTAGTTAATAAGCAGCAGGAGAAGAGGAACACTGTAGAAACTAGGAAATTGTCATCACGTAAATATCTTTAATGAGAACGAATGTGGGGAGAGAACTACAGAAAATTCACAAAGCAGAAGCTGCAGTGATTTTAAAAATAATGTTTTTCTAGATTTTAGTGAAAAGATATCCATTACCTCATGAAAAAAATGGACACTTTCTTAAATGGTTCAATCTCCTGTGATAATTTTTTTCTCAATTAGAGCAGCTTAAAATATCCAGAGCTGCCAGAAACATTTGCAATGAGCCCTTAGAACTTAGAGAAGGCTTGCCAATAGGTCACAAACATGGGCCCAGATTCAAGTGAATGGAAGCTGAAAATACACCTGGGTGAAGTTTCGATGGAATCTAGAACAATTTGTTAATTTAGGTTGACATTATGGAAAGCTCTTTTCCCCCTAAGTTTCTGGTGATTAATTAAGGGAAAAAATGAAATTTCACTTGACGTTTTCGATTTGTTCTGACCCAAAATTTAAAATAAAAAAGCTGGGGCCGTGAAACCCATTAATTTGTTTTTAAATGGAACTCGCAACTTCTGAGCTTTAAATGGTTTAGGGTCATATCTGCCCTCCTCTCTCCTTTCCTGGAAATTCAGATTGTAAAGAAAAGCTACTTACGAGAAGGCAAATGCCACCAGGGCCCCACTGACCACAATAAAATCCAAAATGTTCCACAGGTCACGGAAATAGGAGCCAGGATGAAGCAGCAGCCCCAAGTCAATCATCTTCAGAGGAAACAAATTAACACAACACATGTAAAATCACAGGAACCAACTTCAGTGCAAACGTGCAGCAGGGATATGTAGTATCTACAATGGGGTGGACCCATGGCCTTATGAAATGATCTGGGTCCCTTCACAAAACCTCCTTCTAAGTTACACAGCAGCAATGCTTTTGTTCTTGACAGGTTTTCAGTAGCAGAAAGGGAGGTTTGCCTTGTAATTTAGTGAGAGAAGTTAGTATTTCAGAAGCAGATAATATTGACTAGAGTCAGGAGCAGTGCAGGCAGATGCTCTGTAAGCATAGCTTTGCCAATGCACTCCATGATTTTCAATCCCCTTAATATTCCAGTTCCTGATGGGTAGAACTTATCATCAATATTTGCCTACAAGCATTAGTGGTCTCCCTGCCCCGTTTATATCTCGTGCTCTGGACTCCTGAAAATATACCACAGTGAATCTGAGAAACTGAAGAAATATTTATAGTGATATTCTTACCTTTATCACCATCTCAAAGGTAAAGACACCTGTAAATATGTAATCCAGATACTTCAGCGCCTAAGTCAAAAAAAGAAATCTATTTAAAGGAGGTTACACACAGAATCACTGAAATGATCTGCACAAAGAGAGTGTACGGAAGGTCAATTCCAGCAGTGGATTATTTACCACAGTATCACTGCATAACACCCATTTCATGGGATGCTGTCAGGTCGTTTAGACCACAAACTGAGTCCCCTCAATGGAACCGAAACAGGTTTGTTTGTTTGTTTGTTTTTAAAAAAAAAAAATCATTGCCAGAACATTGGTGTGCATGTGTGAGATATCATCTATGTGCACATGTACATAGCTGGCTTAAAATAGCAAAGTGAATACATTTAAAATCAAAATATTGGAAAATCTTTTCCTAATTTGCTTACCTGCCAACAACTTCGTACAAATGTGTGCTTCCCCTCTACAACAGTTGACAACAGCATTGCTAATGCCTCTGGAGTGTAAGAAGGGGTAAAAATCACTCAGCTCAGGCTATAAACCAACCTCTAACTAGTATTAGGAAACTTGGGGAAACTTTCCCCAAGGCTAGTTTATTTCATAGCTGCCTAATTCAGGGTTTCCTGAACCCTTCCCTGAAACTTCTGGAACTGGCCAGAGTCAGAAACAGGCTAAAAGACTAGGTGGTCCCTTTATCTGATGCAATATGGCAATTACTATGTTTTGAGGAATGCAACTCCCTGATCTGTTTTAGGGGTTAGGAAAAAGCAGAATCCTGATCTCAGGCCTTTGTAAGTAAAACACCTGCCAGTTCACACCTGTACATTTCATAATCTTGGTAAATTGCTTTGGATTTTAAGGGTGAAATGTTCAGTCCTGATCTTCAGTTTTGTACGGTCACCTTTACACTTGCAATTGACTGCACCCATTTTGTGTGCACAGTTTGTGCAACAAATCTGGCAGCTGGACCCTGTTGTATTTGTTGCTAATTTAGGGCCAGGATTCCTCTGATACCCTTGATAATACGGCTATTCACGGAGTAAGGTGTTACTGAAGAGCAAGAGTCTCTGAATATGGGCCCTTATGTTAATATAGGTTTCACTCTCAAAAGTCACATGAGAAGAGAGGGGAGGTTTGGTAATCATCTTTATTTAGTGACTAGCTGGCATAGTATCTACGTGAGTATCCTGATCCAAATTCAGATGATATGGAGGAGATACGTTCCAAGAAACCCAATGCGTCACTATTTGCTAACGCAAGGGGTGCCCAGCCACCCGATCTGTGAATGCAGCTATGGGGTTCATGTGTATATATAAGGTGCATACCCTTTTGTGTGTGTATTATCACATGGATGTGCAAGCTCAGAGTCTGGTTTGAAACCTGTTGAAAACTGGGCCCTAAATGTTGTTTTCTATAGTTATTTAAAAACAAAATATCCATCCTATGCTGGTCCTAGTGGTTACTGTTGTCCCCTACCATTCAGGAGAAGTTACTCTGAAGTCTGGTTTCAGTCTCTTTCTTTCTGTACTACAAATGATGAAAGTACCCTGTAAGTGTACTCTACCCTTAGATACCTCCCACGGTCAGCGGTGATCCCTTTGGCCGTGAAGGCACAGCCTTTCCAGGTTTCAAAAGCACTCCCATCCAGCTGTCATCAACCGACTGCTAAGATACAGGTTCTCAAAGGTTAAAAGGGTAAAAACAGAGGAAATGGCCAGACAACCGAGTGCTCTGCTGGGGAAATCGATAGATCAGATTCTTACTATAAATGAACAGCCACTATTTTGGAAGGCTGTGCAAGTAAAAAGTTCTCTTTTCTCACAGGTTGGGTTTGCAATGCTTTTCAGCAGGAGACATGAAATCCAGGAGCTGTCAGTCGAGTGTGAGTCTCCCCTAATAGATACCTGTCTGACATTAAAAATATAATTTGGGGCTTATCTTCTCTCCATACTGCACTGGGATGTCACTGGTGTAGATCTTACTTCCAGAGAATCCCACGACTGCACTCCCAACCCCACTGGTTGATGCCACCAGTGATGATCACAAGTGGTGATGCCATTTGTGTACCAGGGGACGTACGACCCTCTGAAGTCTGTAGCGCGCTGTTGCCCGCACCGCCTATCAGAGAAGAAAAACAAGAGAATTCCGGCTCCCTTGGTCACTACTCACGTCATTCCTTGGAGACTCAGCTTGCACAGGGTCTTCAGCCGCCAGGGCAATGCTGCTCAGGGCTATGACTGTGAGGATGACCATCTCAAAGTAGCGCATGTTCACAATGTAATGAAAGAGACGTCGGATTCTGAAAGAATCAACCAACCAACCAAATAAATAAAGCAGACGGAAGAACCGACATTTCTACTGGCCCATCGGTATCTGCGCCACAGCGTTGGTGACTTGCGGGAGCACGTTGCTCGTCAAGAATATCGTCTCTGGGAATTTTATCATGGTTATAGCAGGGAACTGGGGGTCATGACTACTGGACTTCATTCTTTGACCTGCCACCAATTTGCTATGGGACATTGGGCAAATCACTTCTCTTCACCACACTAATCCAGTGGTCGGATGGTACTAACAGTTCTATATATACCACAGGAGCATCAAGAGCTTTCACTAATTGGGGGACAATTCTGCAGACCTTAATAACGGCTGTTCTAGATGAGCTGTTAGCGTGCAGCAACGTAGGGTGTGAATCTACAGTGTGCTAGCTTGCCATGCAGCAACACCCCACGTGGACACTGCTGCACTGCACTGAAAGTTCAGTGGCACACTTTGACATATTCCCATTTCAAACTGCAATACATCAGAGTGTGCTATGGAACTTCTCACGAGCATGGGACATTACTGCACAGCAAGCTAGTGTGCGGCAGATTCACCTTCCATCCTGCCACGCACTAACATCCAGTGTATGCATAAGACTTGACTTGATTCTGTTCTCTTTTAATGTAGTGGCAAAACTCCCAAAGACTAGAATGGTGCAGGGTCAGGACCACATAGTAGTACTTATTCATGAAAGTAATCCCTTTGAAACTATAAGCAGGCTCAGAATGTTTCCTATGTGTTTTGAGATCCTCAGATAAAAAATGTTTCATAATTGCAATGTAATATTTTTTATTGTCTATCTTTTCAGGCATCTCTACCAGGCATTTTACTACAATATTTGAGACCTGGACAACTAATTCATAAACAGTAATTTATTTGATAAATGTAACCTCTTTTTATTGTGAATCATTTGCAAGAAAATTGTGAATCTCTGGTATTTTTGTATTATTCAAAACTATTCACAAATTCTTTCAGCAAATAATTCTTGACTGGCACACAGTTTTAACCATTTAACTGCAAATATGCAAAATTATACATTTGCACAGTGCTGGTTAGTTAATAGTAAATTTGGTGTTGTTTCTATTCCCAGATTCAATGATGTATGTAACTAACCCACAGCCCTAAATTATTATATGAGCCTGTAATTCACTAACCAGTCAAAATCTGCCATTAGCAAATATTTGACTCGTGGATTTTAAAATTCACTTTTTGCAAGTATTTATTTCAGTAATTCCTGTTATTAGATTAGTAATGGACAATGAATGTAAAATGGGCACAAAATCAACTGAAGTGAATTTGTTACGAAAAAAACTGAAATAATAGTCGTGGCATTGTTTCAGAGTCCCCCAATCTCTAGTTATGCATCTTACAATAACGGAAAATTATCCTGATGTTCTGGCCTCTAAAGAAGTAAAATTACCAACAACATTTGTAACTTTAATTCACGTTAAATTTGGATTCATCGAAAAAACAACAAATAGCTATTTTTGGTTATTTGTCATTCATAATAAATACTGAAATACAAAGTGTTTGGAAACCATAATTATAAATCATTTTCAACATGTCTATGCATTTTTTGAACCATTGATGCTTTAAAAAACATCTATTTAAATTATATTTTTCAAAAATACTTCGTGCTCTGGGCAACACACACGTCAACTTTCTCCAGAGCTTGGAAAAATAATCATCTAGAAATAGATACCGTGAAAAATATCCCACCCTTCAGAAAAATCAGAAAGACCCGCTCTTTGAAACAGAATCAGAGTTATGAACCTATAGGCAACCTTCAACTGTGTAGGACCAGAAAAAACAAAAATTGCTGAAGCAGGTGTTTGCTTCCTGTTCCTTATCTAGACCCTAGGGTGCTTCTCACGATTTTAGTGAGACACATTTCAGTAAAATGTGTTTTTAGCCCTTCTTACATTGAAAGTAACTTTCTGAATGGAAAGGGGCTCAAAAACCAGTTGAAATTTACAGCTGACACACACCGTGAGCTAAATTCTGGCCTTTACAGCTGGGATGTGCTGCTCGGGGTACTAAGGGATCAAACTGCAGTGGGAGAGCTCAGGAGGAATTTGGCTGAGTCTCCAGGGGAGCGTATGTCCCACAGGTCGCTGCGCTATTCTTGCAGAGGGTGCAGCATTCTTTGCTTGTTTCTGGCTGACCTCGTCCTTACTCCTCCCTGAAGCACCAGCCACAACATTTGCAAGGATCCGTGTACATGCTACACAATGGGATTGTGTCTGGCCCTTTCATAGGCGACTTCCTATGGCTTCCCCTCATCTTGCTTACATTCACAGTGCTGGGCACAAGATGGCCGTATGCGAATGCCTACTTTGCCCATATATGGTCCTATGAACTCTGTATTACACCTTTTGTTGGTTTCTGTTCTTGGTGGTGGGCGGAGGCAGGATTAATAGAGCACAAAGGATGCTAGAAGATGGGGCTCGAAGCATTCTGCAAGATGGGGTAACAGAAGAAGAAGTGGTTGTATTTCGGGGGTTACATGAAAAAAGGTTGAGAACTACTCTAAGTTGTCTAAAGGCAGCCCATTAGCAGCCCAGGACTTTTGTATTCTTTCTGCTACAGCATCTTAGTACCTTTATCAGGTGTTTCATAATCTAACACTCTAGGCAGTCAACCCACAGCTGATGCAAAGCAGAACCAGCAGCCAAATATTTGAGGCAGAATCGTGTTTAAAATCAAGCCAGCCAGGATTCAAGACCCATAATTCAAACTTTTTTTGTCCCCAGAAAGATCATCATTCTTTTGTATCATGCCGTGTGACACCAGATAAAGCTCTTCCCTCGTATTAACTGTGCATTATCACATTCATCAAAGGACATTTTGCTGTATTTGAAGCTGCTGTTAGAACTAGTACAATGTGCTCGTATTCTGAGAAACCAATATCTCTGTAGACTTTCCAATCAGCCACCCCAAACCTCCATGAAGCCTGACTTGGCAGCAGCAGGAACAAACCATAGAAAATGCAGAGGGAAATCAGATATTTCTTTCATGGTGTCAAAGTAGAGAGTCTTATGTTGCTAATGGGAAGTGGACTCAGCCCTCAATTCATTTCCTATAGGCTATTACACAGCAGTCAGATCACTAATGGTCTGGACCCCTTTGTATCCATAGCTTGTATTGAAAGATACCCTCCACATTTATTTCCAGTGTATTCCAGTGACACACACACTCAGTCAGAGTGTGGCGCATGAGTTTATAGCCAAGTGATGTTTTAAAAAAAAAGGATCTAATCAGGGTTTAATTTGGAGAGAAATGATCATAGATAATGCAAGCAATCCTCGGGGGTGGCAAAGATTCCAAGCACGCTGTACAGCTCCAAGTTACTGCTTGAAATGACTCTCAGCCCTTTATGCTAGAATTCTTCCAGCTTGTGGTGCACCTGTGCAGTCCTGCGGCACTTAGGAATGACACGTTTTTTTCCTTGCAGAGTCGAAGTGCAGAGCTACCCTTGAGACACAGATGCCACAAGCAGCCGTGCTATGATCCCAACAGACCTACGTGTTATAGCCTGATCTAATGAAGAAATACTCAGGTTTCCAGAAATTCAGCTGCTATGGTGACGTGGAGCTACAGGTATGGCAAAAATACCACATCCTTCAAGGAAAGGTATTTGTGGAACCAGGCTTCATTCGCTGGTCTCAAAAACACTTTCCCTCAGCCCTTTCCTCCTCATAATGCCTCTTCATCTACTGACACGCCAGCCTCCAAAAACAGATCCTTGACAAAGGTAGGAGCTCTTGGTCAGACTGGAAATTCAGAGGAGTAATTCTCAATAGCGAGCTCACAGTCTCCACTGATGAATCACTAAACAAATATTCACTAACTGGACCATCAAGAGCTCATGCTTCTTTCTGGATTTTTTTTCTTTTCCATTGGTGATTTATTACCTCAGGAAAGCCCAGCTCAAACAGGGCATCTGGTTGTAGCCCAGTCAAGCTATGTACTTGGTTTTCTAATAGATTTGACTGAATAGAGATAAATAAATGTACACAATTTTTCTCTGAATATTCTCATACACACACACACACACACAAAAGACAGAAAAGGCCCTGTGGAGCTAGAAGACTTACGGGTTTGTAGGGCTTAAGATGAACATGGAGCTGTAAGGCAGGATTGGCTTAGGCCCGTTTTTTGTCAAGTCGTCAACCTCCATATCTTTCTTCTCTTCGGTTTTACTTTCAAATTCAACGTTGTTCACTGCAATGTGAATTGAAGGAAACAGGCATCAAAGAGGTCAAGAAATGGAAACACATCCCATTTGCAAATGTTCTTCAACTGTTGGGTATATAGACAGGGCAGCTTGCATAAAGAAAAGCAGCTTTCAAACATATTGATTAAGTATAATGAACCGACTATCTGTCTGTTATTAGCATGCCTGTTCACTGTAGTATAATATACAATACAACTAAATTATTCCTTAACTGCTTCACTGATAAGCAATATTTCAGAACTGTCTGGGAAACGAGTATGCTCAAACGCAGACGAATCTGAAGTTTTTTCATAAAGGCTCTGTCAAGAGGGGGTTTGAAATTTGATCCCAAACAACCAGATATCTCTGTAATCCGCAGGTAAAGACAGTGAATCTGCTAGGGCTCTATGAAAAACAGGATAATGAGCCTAACTGACAGCACGCTCCTGAATCTGTGGATACATGGACTATAAACCGGCAGCGGGGATGGATCTGGAAGGCTCAAAATAAGCAAGCTGTAGCTTTGCTTTGTTAATTCTGGAACCGAGAGAAGTCTGAACTTCTCTGTGCTACTAAATCTGATGCCCAGTACATGAACTAATGACCCTGTTTATGCCACAGGTTCTTTTCTTAGCCAAATAGCTGCTAGATACATTGGACAATCACTTCTTAAGTCCAAAAGGACATTCTCCCGTGTAGCTTTAGCTGAGATGTTAAGGTTTACCCACCACACCTATATTTTGTATTCCCCCCCCAACAAATTGATATTTCAGCATGAGCAAATGACAGGCCCCCTAACTCCTTTTCCAAAACACATTGAGTAAATTCCTTAGTATTTCTCCGATCAGATATATGTGAACATCACAAGGGAAGAAAGAACTGGGTAAGACTGTGACTGAAAGAGACATCAGTATCAGAATGTAGTGGAATTACTGAACATCTCATATGGTCAAGAGTCTAAAGAGGAATAGTACTAACAGAGGCCTAAGAGGCATAGCCCAGACAGCTTTCAGCCTAATTACATCTCCTGCATTCCAGGCCCTGCCACCAGCACAGCTTACAGCAGCTCCAGGGGCTAATCTATGTTACAATGATTTCCCAGAGCTCCACTGTCACAGGAGACTTCCCCAGTCATGCCCCCAAAACACCCCCTTCTACTCCTACCTGCCCACCCAAGCCAGGGGCCATAAGCAGGGGTTAGGGGCTGCATGTGAAGTTCTGTGCCAGAGGTATATTCTAGGAGAGTGTTTCATACCCTTAACACAGATGCAGGAGGGGAGAGAATTGGAAAGCAGACAACAGAAAGGAAAAGCTGTATTTAGAGAAAAAACGGAAGCAACCTTCTCATCTTCTTCAGAAGATGGCCTTGTAATGGTGGTATCCAGCAGACAAATTCAAAAGGACAAATAATTAACCACCAATTTCTCACTTATCTGAGTCATAATGAAAGAGGGTGGACATGGCACAACAGTCCTTGCTAAATAAAGCACGCTTAGAGTGACAAGCTTTAATCAAACGCTGCTCACTGCTCTTTCCCTAGCAAGACATTTGGATAAATGAAAAGCTGTTGGCGTGTGCTGCTGTGACAATCACTCTGGGGTCCCAGGCTGTTTGGTTTCAATAGGTTTGATAATGATGTTTCTGCTGAGGAACAACCTGGGGCTTGTCCTATCCACGTAGAGGGCAGAACCAGCTTATTCATACTAAGAACACACTGTGCTGCTCAGATATTCTCAAAGCGCTTCACACACATTCATGAATTAAGATGCACACCCATTCCGAGGCATTCTCCCTCGTTTTCATCTGGGGACACTGAGGCAGCAGGGCTTAAAGGGCTTGATTTTTAGAAGTGTTGAGCACCCACTGACTTCAGCTGGAGCGGTGGGAGCTCATCTCCTCTGAGCAATAAGTGACTTGCCCAAGATCAACACGCCAAGTCCGCGTCAGGGTTTCTCTACACCGGGTGGCAATACGCACGAGAGGGGTGGGATTTCAAAAGAGTTCTGCACCTGACGTGCAGGGTCCACAACTTCCATTGAGCCTGACCGGCTGGCCGAGGCACTCACTTGGTATGACAGTGGTCTCCCCAGGAGGTGCGGTGATGGTGACGGGGATGTTCACAGTGGTGGTTTTGTCCAGCGGTGGCTGAGTCATGCGAGTGACATTCTTCTGGTTGTCAGCATCTTCTGGTTGTTCAGGCACTTTCTGCAGGTAGGTGCTGGGTAGGGTATGTACTGGGATGACACTCACGCTGCCCGCTGCCTCAGTCTCACATGGAGTCTCCCTGAGATAGAACAGCAGAGATTATAAACCTCTTCGAGACCAAACCAGGGAGAATAGCCATGCCACCATAGGATACGCCTATCAGATCTTCTAAGCAAAGCTGGGCCTGTTTCTCCACGGAAGACCTCTGGAGAAAACCCAGATGTTGGTGATTCAGTAAGGCTTCATCCACACGGCAAGCTAGGGGTGTGATTTCCCTGCTCACGTCCACATGCTCGAGCTTGCACGAGTCTAAACAGCACGATAGCTGCAGCAGCACAGATGGCGGTGAGGCTGAGCTGGGCGGAACATAAATCCACCTGAAATGGCTGAGTCGTGTCTCCGCTACCACGTCATGTGCTACCGCAGCCCCGTTGCGATTTATACTAGCACCAGCTCAGTGAGAGCTACCGCAAGGACGTGTACATGAGCCAGGAATCACACACCTGGCTTCCAATGCAGACGTAGCCTTCGTGACTTCTCTCCACTCTGAGTCCGACTGAGCCCACATCCCAGCAACATTATTATTAAGTATTGTTTGTATTATCATGGTGCCTGCTAGCCAGAGCCCTGCGCCAGGACCCTGTTGGGCTAGGTGCTGTACAAATTATGTTCGCAGCCTTTGGGCTGCTGGCGGCACCATTTGTTTTAATGAGACATAAACCTGAGGTTCCAACGACATGTAGTAAGAATCCCCTGGCACTTTTGCAACAGTAAGCAAATTAGCCTTTCTGTATTGGCCTGCTTACGAGTTACGAAGTTACCGTCCACTTCCCTAAATTCTCCCTGCTTTTTCATTTGAATTTGATGTGCTTCAGGTCCAGTCCTAAACCATTGTGGAATGTAGCGCTTTGCTGTTAAACAGCTGCTGGGTTCTACCTTAGAAGTGACTGCATTTCAGCCATGAGCAAAGTGTGTATGGCTAATCTAGAACATTTGTAAAGTGCTTTGGGTCCATTTGAATGGAAGGTCTATATAGAGATCATTATGTCAATTCCATTCTGTTACCAGGATTTCATAGGATGAACTATGCCCACACCTACAATGCCCAACTTAATTTGTTTCCATTTAGATTAGCAGAGCCATAAAGGCAGTTTTGTACTCTTTCCTCATTTCTTTATTGAATAGTCTAAATGATTCATGGTTATTAAGTTTTCTATTAATTCCAGTAAAAATTAAATACAACAGAACGGAATGGTTTGTCTACTGCCCTTAGATAGCAGCACTACACTGAATGTGGGAGCCATTACATGCACATCAACAGTCTTGGACATAATGGACTCATCCTTTCTCCCACGGAGTCTATGGGAGGTTTGTAATTGAGTTCAGTGGGAGCAAGATGGGGCTGCAGAAGCTGTTTTTAATGAGAGCAAATTAGCCAGGGCACTTAAGTTTTCATGCACTTTAACTGCTGACTGAATAATGAATGACCAGAAAGGGAGTGGGGTTTAACGTGTCACTTCTAACAGAGCAGCACTCCCTTAGTAAGGCACAGGCCATAGCACGTAGGAGCCCGAGTGCTATGGTGAGACACGAACCTAAAAGCATCTAGCCCAGCGCTTCTCAAACTTCATTGCACCACGACCCTCTTCTGAAAACAAAAATTACTACACAAGCCCCAGAAGGGCTCAAGCCCCATCCATGCTGCCCCAGGAAGGGGTGGAGGGGGGTATGGTTTCAGCCCTGGAGGGAGGATGGGGTGGGGGGCTGTAACCTGAGCCCCGCTGCCCAGGGAAGATTCAGCCCCAGAAAGTGAGGCTCAGGTTTTGGCTTCAGCTCCGGGCCACAGCAAGTCTAAGGCCAGCCCTGGTGACCCCATTAAAACGGGGTCCTGCCCCACTTTGGGGTCCTGCCCCACAGTTTGAGAACTGCTATTCTAGCCCACATGTGAAAGTGCATCCCACGGAGCCACGTGGATTGATTAGTTATGTGCCACAAATGTCTCTTGGGGGTATTATCAGATTTCGGGTACCGTTCAAAAATCTTTAACCAGTCACAGAAACCGAGCATCAAGGGGACTCTGGGCACCCAAAATCTATATTTGCCCCATGATATGGTTACAATCAAACACATACACTCAGGGTGAGAAGTGACTTCAAGCCTTAGCTAGTCTATGGAGTTTCCACCTTTTCTCCACAAGGGTCCCCTTACATTGTTTAGTAGTACAACAAAAGAGACATTACTCCCAAATGTATCAGAAACCGGAAAAGGGAAAAGTCTACTGAGACTGTTATCAGTGAAACTGTAGCTACTGCATCTGTACAGAAATCAATCCCTGCACAGGTTTCCGCTGCACAAGCACACCACGATTAGGCCCCAAGTGCTCTAAAGTGCCGAGGCATGTTTGTCTGATGTGCTGTAATAGCTTGAAGGAGGCGTGAGCGTCCAGCTGATCAATTACATACATTTTAAAAAGCCTGTAAGTATTATTAATGGAATTGCCATTGTAAGGTGCCTGTGAACAGGTATTGAGGAATCAGCATGTGACACAATCAGGATAGTAAGTTGCTATTGTGCTGACCCATAGACAGGTTGAGACATACTCAGCCTCTAATCAAATTCATCTGCAAACTACAGCAGCAGAAATTCACATGCATAAAACTGTCAAGGATCTGACAACAATATAAACAACAGAGCACATGAAAGCTGTCTGATACTGCAGACACACAAGGCAAGATTTTGATCCTACCTACACTAGTATAAATCTGAAGTTTTCACAGCAAAGACCTCCAGGGAATTACTCTGGATTTGTAGCAGTGTAACTGAGAGCAGGGGCCAGACTCCTCTGGTTTCATATGCAGATTTGCAGTGGGAGGGGAGGCAATAGGGAGCCTGCTTTCATAAAGGCCAGACAAAATTTCAGTCCCTCTCTGCTTCCCTGGGGGCACAAGGTGCCCAAGAGAAAATTGGGAAATGGACCCATGGCTCCACTCTGTACAGTCTTTACTGCACACTGGGGAACTCCAGGAGATACCCCCACGTTAGTACAGGCACAAACTAGCCCAGAATATGGCCCACTAAATATGCATGTCCTCCTAGGCACTCATCTGATTGGCAGCATGGAAAACCAGCAGTATTCTCTGGGTTAAGCATAACGACATACTATCTTCAAGGAATACGTTCAGTTTTCATGTTTATTAAAAATAGATTGCTTCCCACTGCTTATTATCATAGAGTAAGAGCAATAATTTGCAATCACATGAAGCAGCTCACCTGCTGATGTCCAAGTGTTTTACAAGCATTAACTAACTCCCCCTGTAGCAGGTCAGTGTTACTAGACTCATTTGACAAATAAGAAAATGAAAGGTTCCTCCTATCCTCAGCCTATTCGGGCACACAATAGTCTGGTCTGCTGAGTACGGCAATACTTTAGTCTAAGTTTGGTTGTTGGATTTAGTGTGTGGGTTATGGGTAGCTGTAGTATGTAAAAAGTCAGACTAAATGCTGATCCTTTCTGTCCTTAAACTCTATGATTCTATGAAAGGACATGAACTGCAACTGTGCACTGAGCTGCAGCACACAGACGCGAAGGGTGGGGGGCTAAGGTGGCTTTCAGCCAGACCGCACGTCTTTTTAAAAAATATGTTCCAGCCCAACTCCAAGATGTGCGCTTGCAGGAATTACTGGGTGAAATTCTATGGCCTGAGTTATGCAAGTGATCTAGATGACTAGTCCCTTCTGGCCTTAAAACCGATCATTCTCTTTGCACCCTGCTGATCCTGGGCTGTTCTGGAAGTCTGCATGACCCCAACATCACTTAGGCAGCCCTAGGGATTACCAATTTAAGCAAAATAGAAATAGAACACTTATTCCAAAAGAAGACAGTCCACACACAGTCTTGCACCAATATAACAACAGGCATGAATTAAAAACAATTTAGTTATTTTGGTGCCAGTTTCTGCATAGACCAGCACCTCGCAACTATAGTCCTCTACAACTCTGCGAAGTGCATGCAAATGTTACCAGTCAGAACAGCACTGGTTAACACCCTCTTCTCAATCACTTTGCACAGGTGTAAAAGACTCCCATAAGGCAGGAGCTTCTCACACAGAACTCAGAGGGTATGTCTGCACTGCAAACAGAAGGTGTCATCAAAGCGAGCTAGGATACGTCAACACGGGCCACGGTCTCATTTCCCAACTGCAGTTTAGACACACCCTGGGTCTGAGGAACAAGGTGGTACTTGATGTCATAAACCTTATCATGGCAAACATCTGGGCTGGTTTGTCTTCTCACTGACACCGATGTCAGCCAAGAGTAACTCCACTGAATTCAATGGAGCTACAACACATTGGTGTACAACTGAACTGAGAGGAGAATCAGGCCCACCGTGTTTGCATGTGTGTAATTTCACTTAACAGATTCACCTCCAATGCTGTCAGTTATATCCACAACCTTTAAAATACAGCCTAATTATGAACAGAGTGGAGGTGAGACTATGGCTGTATAGCGACAGTTGTGTTGTGTAGATGTTAGCTAACATATCTCCATTTAAAAGGGCAAAACCCTAGTACCGAGACACTTTTTACATGCTCTGAAGTTGCTGGACGATTTAGGGCTTATTTGGCCCCATGCAGACTGTGTGACATTCTAGAATGATGTATTCAAGCCTAAATATTAATATAAGGGCAGCCCAAGTCAAGCTAGACACCCACCACAGGCCCCCAGACTACACCTTAAGAGACTGTAATTACAGTGCATTAGGCCGTTAGAGAAAGAGCGAGAGAGAGTATGTATACACATTATTAAGGAACATCTTGGCATTTGCACAGGCTGTCAGTGGATGCACAGGGCATGGAATCTGTGCTAGTCTGACAATGACTTTCAAGCCACACAAAGCAGTCAGCTTTCTGCTCCATCCCCGACATTTCTCCATGATGACAGGTGGAAACTTGGTTGGGAATAGGAGACAAAATGGCTTAGACTGCAAGGCCTTTGAGGCAGAGGACAGCTGTTTGTCTGGGTTTGTACATCACCGAGCACAATGGGGTCCTGCTCTGTGACCAGGGCACCTACATGCTTCAGTAATACAAACGATACATAATAATGCTCTAATAGGTAAATACTCCAGTATACTACAGTCATAGTCCAAAACACTGTTAAAAGCAACTGGGCTCAATTCATTCTGTTGGTGCAACCGTGAACCCATGTGCCTCATGGCGGTAAGTTTGCCAGGCGCAGGAGCCCAATCGTGCAACTCTTCCACAACCCTCAATGTGTCGGAGGCCCTCGGTCTGTCCAGCACAGACCTGGATAGGGTTGGGCCAGACCAGAGACATTCTAGCTCAAAACCACTTCAAAACATCATCGACCAGTGAAACTCAGACCAACTTTTCAAGTTGTCCTGCAGGGGGAATAGCCGCTGCAGGCATGGGAAGGGGTGGCTGTGTCCTCTTGCCCCGGTGGCCGTGATCCCAGCCCACCATGCTATTAATGAAGCCTGGAGACTATTGTCGTGGATCCCCCACAGCTGACATACCGACATGGTCTGATTGTGCAGTGCTGACTTACTTGGGCTGATGGTTCCGAAAATCTTTCTCCCCAGCCTCTCCTTCCTTCTCCCCGTTCTCCCTCTCCACCGAATTGTACGTCGACAAAGCTTTCTGCCGAATCTTGTGTCGTCTGTGGGGCTCTTCCCCATTCTCTCCTTTCAAGCCCGGATCTCCTTCCCGGTTCCCTGAGCGCGACCCTCCTCGGTGCCGTGAACGCCGCTCGCCTTTGGCACCATTGACTGTCCCATTGCCTTCTTTTCCTTGCCGCGCAGCCGAGTGCCGGTGAGGCCGGTGCTGCCGGTATTCCTTCTCGGCCCCTTCTTCCACTGAGCCCCGACGGTGATGCCTTTTACCCCCTTCTTGGCTTCTGTTGCGCTCGCTTTTGCCTTCTTTGCTGCCCCCCTCTGCCTCTTTGCTGCGGCTCCTGTGCTGTCTTCGTTCCTCCTTGTTGTTTGTGCCAGACTCCCCGTTTTCATCCTTGGCCACGTCGCTCTTCTCCTGCTCTCCCCCCTTATCTTTATCCCGATGCCGGTGGTGCTTTCGCGGCACTTCTGTGCCGTCGGCAGCGGTGGCCTTGGCCTGCTCAATTTCCTGAACATCCCCAGGGCTTAGCTTACTAACGTTGTTCCGCCCTTCACTCCTTAGTTCTACCACCAGAGGCCGATCCAAATGGGTCTTCATGTCTGGCCGGATGTGAAGGTTAGTAGCGTAGCGCACCCGCTCCTCTGGATCGAGCTCATTGTACAGTGCCTCACAGCTGGCCCGGAAATTGTGCATCCGGATCTGGCTAGTCCTCTGTTCCCACACGGATTTGGATTTGGAGGAGTTCTGTTGTTTGCTGCGGAACAGAGGAGGGGGGGGAAACGAGTAGATCGTTAGCATCAGGTCTGGCTCCACTTCTCTAAAAGAAATTTTAAAAAGAAAATGTAAATTTCTAGCCGAGACAGGGAATTGTAGGGTTGAGCCAAAGAAAATATAGGGATGAAAATAGAATGACTGGCAGAAAACACATGAGCAGATACAGCCAGTGGGATCGCCAGAGCGCTACAAATGGTACTATTAGAAAGGGTTCTTGGGAAGGGTTTCTTTTGATTTCTAAACTTCTTCTGTGTCTCTTGCAGCACGGAGCATGCTGGCCGCTCTAAAATAATGCATATTAATAATGTGTTAATTGAGTGCCGGTTGACAGCCCTAGCACGGACTGATGTGTTCTATCTATCCACAGAACAGAAATAGCTGGGGCAGCGGCCTGTGCCCTCCTCCAGACCCCACCCTTCCAGCATGCTGCAGTCTTGACTTGGAGGGACCATCTCGAGAGGGGAGAAAGGGAGTTCTGTCTTTGTGAGCCATGCAGCCTAAAGTGGATGATCAATGCCACTGTGGTGTTGCTTTCTGTGAGGTAACCTCATGGCACTTGGATTGAGACCACCCAACATATTGCACACAAATTCCTAAAGCATTCCTATCATGGAAAGGGGTGCCATGTAAGAACCTGACAGTCAGCATAGAGTAGAGACTTTTGACTCTTACCAACCTGGTCTGGATTTGGATCAGTGAATGGCTTTGCCATTGCGTGATATGACTTCCTATCTGTGTGGCTTCTAAAACTTTGAGAACAGGCATACGGCCCTCTGAGATCTTAGTGGCTTTCTTTAGAGCTCCTACCCAGTCAGAGCTCTTTCATGGGGGTGGTTGCAGTTGGTTTTGAGATCTTCCCCTTGTGTGAGTTTCAGGCCAGTGACCTACCAGTGCAGGAAGCATTTGCTCTGGAAATGGCTGTGTGATTTGATTGTTAGCTGTTTTTCACATGTATTAAGAACACAAAACAGTCATTTAAAAATGCAATTATCTCAGAGTTGCAAAGTGTTCCATTGTGTTTCGACTACAGACAACTGAGAGCTGAAGCTGTTGCTAAGACCATACACTACTGGGAACCTATAGGAGCACAGTCATTTGCATATTAATGAAGTCTATTTTGCATAATTTGCTTCCTTAACAGGGACAGCAAAATTACAGACTCGCCAAACTTTTCAGACACTATAAATACAAAAGTCACATCATTTACTCTGACACAGTGAGCAAAGGGTGACACCCACACAAAAAAATGCATTGCCAGCCACTAGCTTTTGTTACTAATAAGCCGAAGAGCAAGAGAATAAGTTAGCCGTGAGGTTTGGAAGTAATGATTACATTTATGGAATGGAATGGGAAAAAAATTTAGATAAGCAAAGACACAATCCGCCAAGTTTTAAGCATGCCATCAGTTAATCACCATATCAAAACCAGTCAAGAATATCAGGAGCAAGTGATGGTGCATGTTAGGGTTTTGCCTGGGAAATGGGAATAAGGAAATAGAACAGGTTGGTCCCTGCAGGGACAGTATTTAGAGCTTTTTAGACCAAAAGCTCAAGCAGCTGGGGGAATTATATACTCTGCTTGCCCAATTAAATGGATCTGATTCTTGCTTGCTATAAGTTCTCACAATAACTGGAATATAGACACATATGAGGGCTGCTTCTGTGCTGTGGCTGCTGTTGTGTTTCTTCAGAGAGGAAGGCTTTCAAACTTATTCACCAAACTTATTTATGGCACAATAGCGATGTCACCTTAAGACAAAACACAGTATCATTAACCTACTTCCATATAAAGATGCAGTTCATTTGTGTTGCACACAAAGAATCGCAGAAGAGATGGGAAAAAATCTAGCTAATGTACAATTATCCCTTTAACGCTACTTTTAAATAACTCAAGTGATGAGGCTACCACAAATCCTCTTAGGATACTAAATATAGAATTAGTAGCAGATATTTCTATGCCGGGTGTGAAGCTTTACAATAATAGTGCAACCATGAACCCTTTTCTCACGTCTTTTGTTGGTACTATTGATCTGGTGCTTTATATCAATAGCTCTCCAGATTATTCCTTCTGCAGACTTCTTCATAAGAGAAAAAAATCCATTCATGAATCCACCTCCATTCCCCAAACCCCAATATCCACTGTTTTTATTCTGCTCCCTACCAACAAAGCACTTCAAATTCTTTACAGTGGTATCACCAATATTCATAGCTAAAGTTCCCCAGGGCCTGGCATGCCAAAACAGATTGGCAGATATTACGATTAGTGGATTTTTTTGCATAATCCCATCAATGTTACTTGGATTCAGAGACAGACCACCAGACAATAAAGCAGTGGCTGTAATCAGATGTCTTTCAAAACAGACACTGCATCAAATAAAACGAATGCTAAAGTATCACTTTCCTGACTGGTGAATCTCCTATTTCCTCATTAAAAATAATACAAATGAAATGTCAACCAATCACAGTCTAGATTGTTCAAGACAGTACACAGCATTCCTTGTTAGTATTTTTTTAAAGTCACATTTAAGAACAAGCTACTTTCTTATTGGATGAAGCATTTGTACCACAGACATTTTACGTAATTGACCACTACCTTCCAGAACAACGGTTTTAAATAAACTTCTTAAATAAAAACAAATATATAATAAATAAAAATATATATATTCTCATTGAAGTCTTTTGCAATTTTACCTGAGCATAGACTGAATAAAAGTTGTGTAAGAACTTCAGAATTTGGCCCTATATGTTTTAGATTCTCGATATGCTAGAAAAGTATATTCTGATTAGAGCTGTTGGGGAATTTTTTGGTTGAAATATTTTTTGATGGAAAATGCAATTTCTGCAAAATCAAAGTTGGAATTTTTTGTGAGAAAATTTCTAATTTGCCTACATTTTTTGATTTTCTGTGGGGAAAAAGCTAACTGAAATGGTTTGGTTTGGTTTGAGTTGACCCGAATTGAAATATTTTGGTTCATTAAACCCAACTGAAACATTTTTGTTCCTGGTCAGTTCAGAACTAAATCTCTGCCCACCTCAGCTCCTGCATGGCCTCTTGGGAGTTGTAGTTTGGGTATCTATGGGCTCAATCTCTGGCTGGACCACATCTCTCATGATTTATCAGTCTTCTGCTGGTTTAACTGCCATGCTACATCAAGGGAATCCAATGACCGTGGGACCTCACAGGAGATGTAGTTCAGCCATGCCTTCTATCATCACATGAACTACATTGAAAATTACAATTTCTCTTCTGTGAAAATTTGTGATATTTCAACTTTTTGTCCAAATTCAGGACAAAAACAATGTTTGAAAATTCTGATTTTTGACCAGTTCTAATTCTCTATTAAGCTCGTATTGGAAGCGTATGATTGAATGATGATATGGCTTTAAACCTGTCACCAGTGTCAACTTCCTGGATCAACACAGACCAATAAATGCAAGAGTCTGACTTTATTTTTGGTATTCTCATAGAGAAATGCTCTTTTGTTTTCTAGCTCTTTGAAAGAAAACAACTAACAGGAAAATAGGGTTGGTGAAGGGCTGGTGGTTCCAGGGGCTGGAGTCCACCCTCCAAACACTAGGTACAGCCCAGGCAGCACAAATTCTGGCTTCTGTTATGCTGTTCTGCCATCATGTCTTAGCCTGGCTTGGAGAGTTTGTTCTCCATGGCAGTCAGTTCTTGGTCTCGCTGCTGAAACTGCAAGCAAACATCCAAATTTGGGCCAGTTTCAATACCATTTTTTTGGTAAAAACCAGATATTGTAATGAATCAGCTGAGGTGCCCGAGGTCATCAGAGACCACTACAGTGAATCTGTTAAGTAATACATTTGCTGTTCTCTCTACTGACCGGAGGGTGATAAGTCAGCAGGAGGTGGAAGGCTCTGGGGCTGTTAAGAGGAACTGCCAGATGTTAGAACTTATAAGGGTCCATCAGTGACGTGACTTATTCTTCTCCTATGGTCACTGTACACGTAGCACACTACCAAGTACTGTATCACAACAAGGATTGTTGTACCTCAGCAATCCAGAGTCCCCAGAGGGGAGATGATTACAATAATAGCCTATTAGATGATCCAGTCCATCTCTTATTGACACCTATCCACTGGGAAGAAAAAAGCAAGCATCAACTCATTTCATGCAGGCTATCAAGCAACTTTAGATGGTAACAACTGTGGGTCACTACAGAGCTGGGCTTTTATGGTTTGGTAAACTAGAAAGGAAAGCTCTCATATTTCATTATCAATTCCCTGAGCCACCCAGGCTCTCCAGCAATTCAATTTCACAAGAAGCAATAAAACGCACTACAGCACATTTTGGTAGAGCCTCTAACACAAAATCAATGGCGTCATCCATTGATTTACATCTTCAAACAGCCAAAGGAATGATGCAGTCACTCAAGACCAAAGCCAGCCACTCTTTCTCAAGCAGATTTTGGGCTGAAAACAGTGGCAGTTTTGTCTGAGGATCGGGAACCAATAAAATGTACCATCATGCATGCCACAGCCTACTGCTTTAATAAACCGAGTTTCTTAATTACTCACTGTAAAATTATCTCATCATGTAGTTATCATTATTATTCATTGAAGCATGCTACTTTTAGCAAATTCTAATTCAAGAAAACTCCAGAAAATGTTTAGTAGATATCAAGTCACCACACTCATAATATATGTATTTGATCTTTGATTTGATTTGATCTTGATCTTTGATCTTTGATTTGTATTTGATCTTCAATCTTGTGATTTTGGTACCACTGTTATATACTGTGATAAAGTAATTGCATATTTAGTAATAAATTGCAGAGGTGAAAAATTCTTTACTAAAATCAAGTTAAAATTGCACTTTTCAGCCCTGATTCAACCAAAAACATATCTAGCTTAAACATATTGAACCATTAATTACACACAAGTCCTCCTAAATCCAGTCAAATGACATCTCCTTTTCAATTAGCTGTTTTCTCTACATCACTCATGTTATAATTTCAATAAGACACTTCAGAAATTGTTACACACAACTGCACAGCCCAGACTCTGTAATGGCTTCAATCCCCAAAGGAACTCATAGGTTCTAATAAGAACAAAACACGTTAGTGCATTGAAGCTACAGTACCTTGTGCTGTGAGAATGGAGATAAAACTGAAGCCATGGATGGTACATTCAAGCAAAAGCAAATGATATGGGTGAATAGTGACTTGGCTTTTTGGATAGCAAATGAGGAACAAGAGACATTTAAAGCTTTTTATTTCCCTCCTGGATGGGTGCTGCAGAATCATGCAGTTAGTGCTTTTACCATAGAAACAATTACTCTAAGAACATCAATTTATTTTTAAGTCAATGGGAACTGATGGCATCCAGGGGCAGAATTTGCCCTAAGGCTTACATATGACACAGCAGCAGTTATAATTTCCCAGCTGGACAACCAGGACAGTTACAAACTGTGCATGCTATAGCACTTTATACTCATGTCCTCCTCTTCTTCCAACCCCATCATACCAGGTGTTTAGATTACCATGCAAATCCACTGCACAGATGACCTTCATCATGATTGCTGTTGCAATATTGAGTAAGTAGTAGTGATCCTTAACCAAAATTTTCAAATGTGGTGGCTGAGTTCCTGCATCTGCCACTGACTTCAGTGGGAACCACAGGTGCACAGCACCTCTAAAAAAAATCTCACTTAGATGCCTAAATACGGAGTTTGGGGTGCCTAATCTTACAGGGACCCAAGACTGAAAATGTTGGCTCTTTGTTTGTTTGACAATCTACAAAATGCCCTGAGATCACCCCATCTTTTTGGTCTGGAAAGTGACTGGTGCATCATGGGTGCTATCGCAAACAAATAACAATTTAAAAAGAATCCCAAAGATTCAGTAACTGTAGAGGTTGGGACTCAGTTGCCCATCTTAATGTAAATAGAATCTGTAAAACACTGATCATAAATTCTAGGTACCTGTGACTTGGGTGACTGAAAACACTTTGCCTTTGACTAATACCTGAAGTATAACTGTGCACTTAGCTGTGTTACCAGTTTTCAGCATGTGTTTTATATAGTGACTAACTTTTTAGAAGTAAAAATAATTATTGGTATATATATTTAATTATTTTTCCCTCCCAAGTGAACCAAACATGGATTTTTATTGGTTGCTGTCTTCGTACTATAAATTCTTTACAACATGAAGGTCTGAAATTAACGTCAGAGGGACCTGTCTGACTATCTTTTTGTTAAGAAGCTATCTCAGATATTTTTGTCCTGATTTTTTTGCCATTTACAATTTTCAACTGAAAAAAAAAATTAGACACTGAGTACTGAAAAAACATTCACATTTCAGTGGAATATTTCTTGGTGTCCGTTCAGTATACATGGATTCTCAGGGCCTGATTCCTAGTCACATTACGGTCACTTTCCATTGCTCTTGCAATGCAAAGCAGTATTAAAGTGGAAGTAAGATTTATTTACACTTGACTTGACTTGAGGATGGCCTTAGACCTGCCCTTGTCTAAAAATTAATCCACTTTGTAACACTATAGTTAAAGTGGTTGAATCCCCATAGAGCATATGTAATTATACTGGTATAAAGGTATCTTATATCAGTATATCTATTCCCACAGGGAAGGAGAATAAGCTGTGAGGTACCTTTATACTTGTAAAACTGTATCCAGACGGCAGGGCATTGTACTGATTTAACTGTTTCAGTTAAAAAAAAAATAAAAAAGCACCTCTAGCCAAAATAGTTATATTGCTGCAAAACCTGTGTTTAGGCCTTAATATAACTAAGAATCACGTCCTTCAAGTTTAGCTACCGAGGAGATTTTATTGGTATAAACTAGATACTGGAAACCCTATACGTATCACATATAGCTAGTGATAGCTACCTATCGGATCCAGTGAAATTAGCCAAACAAGTCTTTTGCTGGGGAAAAGCACTGCAAATAATGTATAGAGAAAGAAATGTAGACTCAGCTAAACCTTCCAAAACCTAGATCTGCACTACACACAAGGAGCTTGATTCACATTTACGGCTCCAGTAGCATGAAGGGGCCTTAACGTGGACACCAGCTAAATGTGCACCTACTTTAAGGCTCCACTTCATGACTGAACATCTGTGAAGTGGTTTTAGGGTAAAAGAGACTTGGTTCCACGTGAGTTTTGTACTCCTCATTCGGATCCAGCTTTTTAAAAGCATAGCCTACCCCTGTCTCCACAAGATGGGTTAATGGGTCAAATTCAAAGGTAACAGGCCTGGTGCACATTTACACGAAAGCTGCTTTACGCTGCGCTGGTGCAGCTTCAGGTTACGGTGCTGGAGTAAAGTATCACGTCAGCAAAGAATGAGGCACAGACTTGGTTTGCCACATCCCCATCCCCCTGATAAATCTCCTTCTTCTTCTCCCTTCCACCTGCCTTGCCTTCTATTGCGAGGGGCTTCCAGTGGACCAGGTGACAGAGACAGACGCCACAGCTGATGCAGGAGGGAGCAGAGTCCACTCCATCAACTTTGCACCAACAGAGAGCCCCTCTACACACGGGGGTGTGGGACGGGGGCTGTGGGGGGGGGGATTTCCCAGCATGGCCCAAAGTGAACAGAGATTGGAGAAACCAGCCCAAGCATCTCTAAATTGTACCAGAGACCAAACCACACCTTTGATGCCCCTTGGCATCAGGGAGCGGGAGGAGGGGGCAAAAAGGTGATGGAAAACCTACGTTTCCCAACTGCTCAGATGCACTGGGCCCTACTATGACACACCTGGGGATCTGGCTCTTTGTGTCCGAAATGCACTTACTCGTCTTCCCAAGAGCATTACACAGTAGAAAGGTAACACAAAATGATAAAAGCCGAAGAGCCTCAATGGGTTGATGACAAGCTTTGCTGCCTGACTTGGAGGGAATCAAAAGGTATTTTCTACAAACCTGCACCTTTCAGGCATACTCAGGGTTCACAATGAGTCCTGGAGACGATGGGATCTTTAATGGGAAGTGGGTGAAATAGCTGAAGGGACTACCATGGTGTTTGCAAAATTCTAGGCTACATAGGAGCTTGCCGAGTACCTCATTCACACGATGACGTATTGTAGCTTTACACTCAAATCCCATGAAGGGGTGGGGGGGAGTGTGTCTGCTCTCATTATAAGGGTGATGAATGCAGAGTTTTCAAATTTTGACCCACTTGAGTCCTGTTTCCAGAAAAGGGATCCCTTTGAAGCTCTCACCTTCTAGGTTTCATTTTAAAGAACACGCTCACGGTGGGACCCCTCTCTCCTACTAAACCGAAAGTGCAAACACTGGTGAAACTTCCAAAGCATTATCGCAGTGTATAAATAACGCAAATGAAACAAAATATAAGTGAGAACAAGACAGGCCACAAAACAAGGGCAGAGGGCAAAGAAGAGCATAAGAGGAAAAGGAAAGGAAAATGATTCAGAAAGGAAAGGACAAAGTGAAGGGCAGAAAGAAGAAAAAGAAAAAATAAAGGAAAGAAGCGGAGGAACTCACACCCAGTGCACAAAACACTACGGAGTTGCTCACACTCAAATCATAAGCATTACATGGCACTGCTGTACACCTTCCAGTGTTCCACCGTATGTTGGCCTGGAGGTTTTCCACAATGATGGGAATGATTTTTGGAAAAAACAAGGGAAGGAGGAAGGCATCAGGAGGGTGGGAAGCAGGGAGGTTTATAAATATATAGATATATATCATAAAACCATTTACTGAATATTGTAACAGAGAGCAACTCACGGTGAATTTACGCTGGAGACTGACGAGCTGCGAGATACAGTACCTCGAGTTTGCTTTACAAAACTGCACATGCAAAAAACAAAAAACAAAAAATAAAAAAAGGTGAGAAAAAAAAAAGAAGAGAAGAAAAACTACAAAAGACATCGGGAGAAGACTCATACAGGCTGTGTCCTATCGAATGCAGGCTGCAACGTGCATCTTGGAGGGAGCCCGGAAAAGCTTCAGAAAGTGTGGAAGCCACAGAGACATCGTCTTCTAGTTAAAAGGAAAACAACTGGAAAATCAAATCGGAGCCAAAAGAAAATATAAAAGGTGAACCAAAAGACACAAGAGGATATTAAGACTTTATGGTGCAATATGCTGTACTCACACAGTCCAAATCTTCTGTGCAAGTTACCTTCAAGGCCCCAGAGCAGAGGGTTTTGTAGAAACAGGTGGAGTTTGCATTTACAGCATATACTGCAATGATTCATTTCAAATTAAGAGAAGGAAACAAAGCCACTGATTCCAACTCAGGTTATTGATGGGGGTAGGGAAAAAGGGCCCAGCCCCAAGGATATACCATCTCCATGGGCAACCGGGGGCATGTCTGTGTCTCACACACAAAAGTAAAGAGGCATTTGTTCAGATTTAATTTGGTAGTTTTGCCTCCATTCAACACATGTGATTGCCGGACTCGAAATGCAGTAGCAGACAAATTTGATGGAGAGCGGCGCAGTATCTTCCTGTTCCAGCACTTAAAGGGACGCTTCGGTTCTAATTTAAAAAATAATTCTATATATTTATTTTTTGCAACATTATTTTGTCTCTAGAACCCTCCCAGGAGGTGGAAAATAAAATCCATCCTCTTTCTGAATTTATCATTTTCAGTTTAAATACCCATTTATTTCCATTGGCTTTTTGTGGGTTTTATTTAGCTAACAGCTGACGCTATAAAGCCAGAAGGCCCAGTTGATAGGATATTGTCCCTGGGAAGGAGATGGGGTTGGAGGGGGAATGGCAGAATTAACTGGTTGAATTTTAAACAAATACATTACAAACCCACAGGATATTAAGTAACCATGTATGATAAAATTAAATTAGACCAAGCTGAATGTATGTATATTTAACACTGCCTTATGGGGCTTGGATAGCTCATATGGAGGAGCAATCTTTAAAGACACTTACTTGGATTTGCTGGAAATCAGTGGTTGTGGGGAACAATCATATGAAGTTATTTTTCCATAACTTCATTATTCGGATATTTTATACTGCACTGAAGCAAAAGGAGCATTTTTTACCCTTTGGTGTTGGCACTTCCTAAGTTTTTAAAGGGGAATTATTGCTTTGAGGTCACCACTCCTTTCTTTCTTGATTTGGCCGGACACTGCATCCACAGGACATTAAGTGAAGCCTCCAGCATAGGATCCTAGGATTGTATAAATGTCTAAAGTAAAGGTAGAATGGCCTGAGCAAATCGGGTGGAAAACTCATGATAGTGAAGAATATACCAGTCTGGCTTAACTCATCAGAGATTCAGTGAAAGGAGACGCAGCACTGGCAAAGTGCCTGTGGAGGCAGCGGGGCAACCTGAAGCATTTTATTGCCTAAAGCACATCTCCAAATCCCTTGGCATAACGCTCCTCATTACCGCATTTGGTCCAGTGCAGGATGAAGGCCCCACAATGATGCTGCCCTACATCCCTGTACTTGGCCAAACATGACAAGCAAGTCCTCCAAAAGGGCTCCTGGAGGTCCATGTCTTTGTTTTCATTGCGGGAATCCCTGTTCTGCAATACCCATCAGCGAATTTCATACTAGAATCACACGATGTGAACTCACAGGGCAAAGACAGCCCCTCTTTCAAAGTGAAGTGGAGGAGCTGTTTGAGATTTGCTCACTGCTACTTACCAGGAGACAGAGAAAGGGAACAAGTGTCTTTCTGGGCAGCTGTTTGCTGATTCACCGTTACACCACACAAAGGGCAAAAAAGCAAACTAAGAGGAAGAGCCACAGGACGCCACACACCAGCACACTCAGGGAGGAGGAAAAGGGAAGAAAGGACAAGCCACAAGATAAAAAGAACGCCTCTTCTGGTCTATACATGATCGTATAAAGTACTTTTTATTTGCTAGTTACTCAGGCATATTTCTTGCAGTTTTCTCTTGGTTACCAACAGCCATGCCAAACAATGACTGTAGAACAGAGCACAGCGGTCCAGAGACGAGAGGAAACATGGACTCGGAGTTGGACAATGCCCTGAAGAAACAGAACAACCCGCCCAGCCTTCAGACCCAAACCTGTACAAAAGGGACAGATGAACACTAAGAAGTGTTTGTGAATGACAAAAGTGTGCTACTGTATCTGCTCTTTCATGTAACGTCTTTGGTATTCTAGCATCACATCTTTCATTTATTTACCAATTTGGCAGCATCCCTGTGTCACAACTATCAATGTAACCAGCAGGGTTTACCTGTGAGCAGGAGGTCTTAGCTGAGCACACAACTACATAAGGGACCAGCAAAAACCAGTCATCTAATGGAGATGGGTCTATAACTAATGGTTGACTAACACTGTATTGGAAAACACATGGAGTCATTTAAAGTGGTCAGTTTCGTGATCAGTCCTAGAGACAGCTCTCAGTGCGGGATTTGGCCCATACATTCATCTACAAGGAGAAACTGTTTTCCTGTCGCTCACTACATGGTTACAGCTGTCACATCTGGGGACTCCCTCTCCCATCAAAATCTCCAACTGGAACCTATTGTACAGCACGCTATGCTTATTAGATTTTTGGATGCCAGGTACAACTCGAAACCATTACCACATTGAAACAAAAAATCACTCAGTGAGAGAGCTTAGGCACAATTATTTTGCAGTTTGTTATAAATTTAGTCTTTGACTGGTACTGCTGCCGTAGTTGCTATTTTAAGACTTTTCCCAAGAAGAGTTTGAGACAGACCATTGGAAACATATGAATAAACAAATAAAAAGGTTATTTATTTTAAGCACAAGTTCTGCTTCAGCAGCCCCTGGGCACCGGGGTGAAGAGGATGTGCGTGTGTGAGGCTTCAAATTCCTTTCTGAGTCATAGCTTGTCTGCCAGACTGGTCAACTGAACTGCGTAAGGTGCTGGTGTATGTTTTTGTTTAATGCAGCCCCTTTTGTACATGACATTGGTGCACCTCTGGCTGGGAAAGAAGAGGAGAAGGAGGAACTCAAAGGTGTGACATTTAGGACCGAAGGTTTGTGAAATATCAAAAAAGTATAAAAAACTACATTTTGATATAGGGACTTTGAGCCATAATATGAACAATCCTGAAGTTTTCCACTTCTCTGGTGCCTCTCACATATGGATTCAAAGTGCTTTACACTGATTGATGGAGTCTCACTCTTCATGAACTTTGTAAGTCATCATCCTGTTTTCCCCACTGAGACCCAGAAAAGTTAAATGACTTGCCCCAACTCCCATCGTGCGTTAGTTGCACAGCAGCAAAGTGCTGATTCCCGGCTCCCAATAACTCATTCTATCAGCTAAATAATCCTACAATTAAAGGGGGAATTCCCCTAAGATGTGCTTCCCCCTTTTTCCTCCATTTTCACCACCCAGGAAGCTGCATCAATGGCTTGTTGTATAGTCCCGTCTGTTAGTACAGTAGCTCTCAGTTCAAGAGGCTGAGCAATTTAAAGTTTATACAAACCAGAGGCTCTCAAAGGATAAAGCCAGGTAAACTGAACAAACCCAAACTCACCTCAAGAAACAATAAAGCAAGGAAAATGCTAAACGGAAAAAAAAAATCATAAAACTAGAATGAAAAAAATGAGCGAAAACTAAAATGTGAAACATATATTAAGCAAACGATTTGTTTTAAAACAAACATTGCAACAGAAGAATGTCCCATATCAGCTTTAATCCTGAAAAAGAAAACAATAAGCCTATTCAGGATAGAGTTCACCAGGTAAAAAAAGGAAAGCCAGGGCCAAATCAATCCACTCCTGTTAGCCCCTTTTATGGCACAGAAGTTGAACCTCTGAAATCCTTGAAGATGAACAACCCAGGAGCTACAAATCAACCGTAGTAACTTACTTCATTGCCTCTCCCAGTTACAGATGCAGAATTATACTATAGCACCTTCTGAGCCAGTTATGAGACACATGATATCATTACTTGCTGCAAAGATTAATCCAAGTTTCAAGTTTCAGGAGTAGGACTTCATCATCCATCAACCACAAAACAATACTTGCTTGCATTGCATCCTGCGCATCTGCAAAATTCTAAAATATCACTTAATACGCTGAAATTAGATTGACCTACTAAAGAAGAAACTAACTTTTGTAGCCTAGAAAAGTAAGTTCTGCAACTTTTGCAGTAAGCTTTAATTCTTCCTGAAGCTCAGCTGTTGGTAAGCGAGCCTATTTTCCGTAGCAGAGCAGAGGGACAAGTACAGTGCAACCACAGGCATATGAACACGCATATACAACTACACATACAAATAAACGCACATTACATACACATTGCAGTAATGCATGAGGATGGGAAAACTTGGGTACATCATCACACACTGTAGTGTAAATGCACAATGAGGAGTTTCCAAGATGCAGATTTTGCTAAAATGAGGGAATAGGAGTGAAGAGGGTTAGAGGCAGGGATTTGCTCCCACTTATAGTAAAAATGTTACAAAACTGACAAGAAACAGAAGCAAAGCAACAAGCACGGTATCTTGCTGTTTAAACACAAGGGAGGGAAAATAGAAATGACTTTTTACCAGACTTAGCACCAGGATGGTTTTGCCACCCCTGTAGGTTCCAGGAACCCCAAAGGACAGGTCCACAAAATTAACAACAAATAATATTAAGAGTCACACTACAATGTTCATTGAGAACCATTCTGCTAACATGAAAAATATTACTATGAAAACACTTGAACCACTGTGCTTTCTGCAATCTACAGAACACTGAAAGAAAGAGAAAGTTATTTTAGCTGATATAGAAAGAGAGACTTTTTAAATACATTTTCATAATATTGGTTTCTACTAAAGTCATAAGTTATAACAGAAATTCATTTTTAAATACACTTTTTGAAAAGTAAATTTAAAAAGAAGAAAAATCAAATAAGCCCTTTTTAAAAGCAATGACCTATTAAAATTATAAACACACATTTCAAACAAAAAAATTCAGCACAGATGGATTTATACATCACTCAGATCCTTTGTTACTTCCACAAATTAAACCACCTATTTGTCACCAACCAACCTATTTGCCACCATCCACACATCTAACCACTAATCTGTCCTTCTGTCTATCTGTTTATTCATTCAATCACTCATCTATTCTTCAGTCTTTCTCCCAACCTAATGTCACTCACTCACTCATGCAATTATTAAACCCCAATAGCCTTCTAAGTATCTCAGGCTTCCACACTGCAGATACAACTTGTCTAGAGACACTGCAGAGAGAATAATCCAACATTTTAGAATATGGCCTCTAGTATTGCAAGAACAATTTTGCGACTGCTGTTAAATGTAGATGCAATTAATTGCACCTTCAATTGCATTCATTTTATAAGCTTAACCACCTGAATGTACCTACAAATCAGACACATAGAAGTTTGAGCAGATATAATTTTAGACACAATAAAGAGTAACTTGCACATTTGCACTCACATGTAACGGAAGTCACAAAATTGAACCTGTGATATTAAAAGTCAGATTGAAGCCTGATGAAAAATCAGGGACTAAAATTACTGCAAGTAACTAAGAATCTGGGGTGAAATCCTGGCCCCATTAAAGTCAATAGGAGTTTGGGGTTCTAAGTAATCTTCACGTATATGATAATTTTATAATAATAATAGAATGAACAAAGCCATATTACATTTTAAAATTACTCTAAATAGAAATACATCAAAGAGTAACTTTTCTCATTTGAATCTTTTTGAAACTGGCAAATCATCATGAGAGGAGAATGATCTGTAATTCCAGCCGTATATGCATTGCAGAAATATGAATTGCAAAAAAAAAAAAAAAGCTAAACTGGAGTAAAATAATTTAACCTTCGGATTAAGAATATTCTTTTCTTTTTTTCACATTTACTGAATGAGCTTCATTTGTTCCATTGTGTGTGCTTGCTGAAATAACATGATTCTGGATAAAATGCACACTAATGAGACAGGTTTACATTGGGGACAACATACTAGAAAATATTTAGTTAAATGAGTTCTCCCTGGGCTTCAGATATTTTGGAATAAGCCTGCACAGAAAATTATTCTAAATAAGTTTAGGCTTCCCTACTCCTTGGAATCATTTCCAGCTGCCCCTTTCTGAGGACTGGAGGCTGTCAAGAAATAGTTGCAGCTCTCAAAACACAGCAGAGCAGAATCTTTTTGATAAAAAGACGCTTGAACTTCCCCATGGAGTTGCATAAACTTTCAAAATATTTGTGCGTGTCAATCAGTACATTTCAAAATGTCGTCATGTCAAACATAGGTTCCTAAGAAGCCCGAGCAAAATGTGTTTTGTGTGTGCAAACAAGCAATTGTGTGTGCCGAAATAAGTCCTTACACAGGCAAAACTCCCACAGACCTCAAGGACCTCATCCCAGGTCTGAAAATTATCTATTCCACATGCATGTGCATGTTCTGCAGTAGACATTTAGATTGATATACTTGAAAAACTGGCCCCAAGAGTACCATTTTTTAAACATTCTTCCAAATTAAGATCACACAATGTGTGCATGCCCCCTTCCATGCACAAAAGCCTACATTTGCATGTGTAAGATGATCCTTCTGAATGTGAACCATGTATACATGAGTGCTTGTTTACATATGCAATGTCCCATTTTGCACACGCAAATGGCTTTTTTTCAGAGCAAAGAGCATGCAAAACCAATTTTGTGGCTGAAATTTAGAAGGCTGTCTTTACAATTCATTATCAAGCACAGGTTATTGTACTTAAACTATATTTCATATGTCATACACACATCTTTCAGAACTAAAATTTGAAGCGAAATGATCACATTTCACCTGGTGAAGTCTTTCCTAGGACAACCGAAACATTCTCTAGAAAGTATTTCTTTTACAGTAACATGGAGACAACGACATTTCAAAGAAAAACAAACGAAACATAAAGATGCCAAAAATCCCACCCAACTAAGTGATCGACACAGAAGTATTCAGTTCAACTCACAGCCCCAATTGGTCCTTCATATTGTATATCAGGGTTCATGCACCCTAAGCGTTGCTACAATGGAACGGATATATACAAAGTCTGAAGAATAGAAAGTGATTAAAGTTCCCGAATAATAAAATAACTCTTACGCTGCTATGGAGATGTTAGCTGCAGACATGGGACTGACTTCTGCCACCTCCTTGGCCTTTTGGAGAGCAAGTTTTTGATTGGTAGCCTCCTCCATCTCCTCTTCATCCTGTTTCAGAAGCCAAGACACATCCAGGTTTATAACATTCATCATTTAGTTAAAGACCTAGGATGAAAATCAATTGAACTCATAAATGGTCACATGCGATACACAATGGTCAGAGCCGCTTTTAACTAAGTAACAGTTAAACCCTGCTGAAACATTGCATTCAGTTTTGGTTAAAGGACACAACTGCATGATTTGTTACAGCATATTTCCCTGAGCGGGGCCCATGGGCTTTAGCTCTCTAGTACCACATTGGCAAGTTATGAGGGGTCTGAAGACGGCAACTACTATGCATAAAATGGAGCTGATGGCACTGCCCTCATCTTCAATACAGTGGCAAAGTCTGCCAAGACTAGAAATCCTACTGCAAGGTTCTGTGTTGGACTGAGCGTCCTGCTTAGACCAAGATGGAGCAATACATTCCGGCTGGGATCTCCGGTCTCTGAAGGCATCTTCTTATACCCCTTCTCATGATAATCAGGCAATATGTGGCACAAGGTGGAAGGAGAATATATAAGAGCCTGACATTTTGGATGTGAAATAAGGCCGCATTACATCAATTAGACTGAAAGTCTTTAATAATAATAATAATGTACTAGAGGACCTGAATATGACCTTATTCATACCAAATTCACACTGTAACTCGAGAGTCCTGTAGTCAGTTATGAAAAGAAAAAAACTGCTTGAGCCCCAGTACCTCTTTCATTACAAATTAAACACCGCTGATAGCTTGTGGAGGTGCTTTTCTTTCTGTAAAATGATAGAGTGTATAGCCCAGAGTTGCTGCTGCTGTTCATAGCAATAGCAGCAGTCATATTGGATTTGTATTGCAGTAGCAACTAGGAGTCCCAGTAACGCACCAGGACCCCACTATGTTACACAGTGCACAATCACAGAACAAAACGGCTGTTTCTGCCCCAAAGAGCGCATAACATCGATGTGAAAGACAGAAGTTTAATTAAGATGTGTATAAGCCTTGAGAACCCTTGATAGAAGGTGCTACAGAATTATTATCTTGTTCGGCTAGTCCTCGGGAGGAGAGACAGTTGGAAAACCCCAGCCCATAAAAGCAAAACTTTTAAACCTGTCAAATTTCAGCTCTTTCAGATTTGATACCCCAAATTATTCCTATTTTGCAGAATAAAAAATATATATATTTGACTTCCAGTAAGAGTCTCAAGCCATTGATAAATTTACTGGAAGTTGGCAGCTAAGAAACATTGACTTTGTATAATTGTTTAATGGAGTGTTTTCATCTTGGTCTGGCTTGCATTCCTTCTTTAACTGCAATGAGGATTTGCTCATTATAGATTTACTAATATCTGGAGAGAAAAAAGCAAGCTTGAAAGCCTAATGGCAGAGGGAGTTTTTCCACCTCCATAATTCACTGTCATTTTTTCCACTTGAAAAGGAAACCAATTTCAAAGTGAGTTTAATATGATCAAATAATATTGAATTCAGACCAGTTACTTGTTCATGCCTATACTATTCCAGAGTGGAGAAATCCATACGTATGCTATACATTAGTTATTTTTTGCTTGAAGGGTAATATCTCACAAAACTAATCCTCAACAGCACGAAGTGGTCAAAAGCATCCTACAGAGTGCCACCATGTGGTCTATAATGGCCGTTGTCTTTGAAGAGTGATTATACACGGAGCAGTAATGTTAAAAGTGGCATTGTAGGGTTCCATGCTTATCTTTCCATAAATTCCCTGTCAAAATTGGCTAGCTTCACAGTTAGAAAGGATGTTTCATCAGGCTGTCAAAACCACAGGCTGGCCAGCAATAAAGATTCTGCAGTACGAATGTATGATGTTGATGAGACACTAGCTAGAACACGGTAGATCATCCTTCTGCAACTGCACGGGTCTAACAATGTTAACAAGAGTGGCAAAAATAGAAAGTGGGTTTTTTTTGGAAGAGTCAACGGATATGTTTTTCAAGGCACACATGGGGCAGACCTGTTATAGAGGTCTATTTGGGCCTAGTTTTAAAACCTGACCCGACCCAAATCTAAGCCCACTCAAATCTGAGACGAGCCTGAGTGGGTCAAGTTGTTTTCAGACCTGACCCAAACACTCTTCCCTCTGAACCTGTGTCAGCACTGCCACCGCCACGTCCTTGGGGCGTGCCTGGTGGGGACTTCCCACTCCTCACATACCATGACCATCCCTGGCTGGCTCTTGTCCATTGGACTGGTGCAGCAGATGTGCGACCTGCCCCCAGTGGCCCGTCCCCTGCAGTTCTACGTGCGCAGCGGAGTGAGTCTGCCGACGAGTCACGGCGCCACACAAACCGCAGCACGTGAGGCGCAGCGAGGTGCCGTGACTAGCAGGAGTGGGGCACACAGCTGCCCCTCTACCAGCCCTCTGGCAGGAGGAGGTGATCAGAGACAATCCAATCGGAGCCCGAAAGAATGGGTCATTTTTATACCCAGCCCGAACCCAACCCTAGTAGTTGGGCCCCACTGAGTTCAGATCAGAGTTGCAAGCCTCCAAACTGCTGAGTAAGAAGGAGCTCTCTTTACATGAGCACTTTTCTGGCCATTAACATAATTGAATGTGGATTCCAATTGCAGTTTCCATGAGAGGAAACGCCTACAGGACTCTCATTGTTTTGGCTTTATAATACTGGTCAGTTTTCTAATTCGGTTTCCACTTACAAACCCGCATTGAAACGCAGCAACCATGACTCTTTTGGTTTCGGCCGTCAGTAACAATGGGTTAATGCTGCAAGATAAGTTCAAGTCATGTGATAAACCAAGTCCTATTTCAGATCTAACACAGGTAGTGCTGGCTAAACTGATGCAGACATAAAGGATTGTGGGAAAGGGTTTTTTGTCTTCCCCAAACAGTGATTTTCAGGTTACTTACAGTATTTGGACATCGTATGCAACGCCAATCTTGATTAGTTTTAAAATGTAATTGTCAAAGGAAGTCTCCTGAGGTCAACTGACTCCTGAGTAATTTAATTATATCTCCAGGCCATTTTGGATTTTGGACAATCATATTTACTTAGCAATAAATCTCTCATTCTCTAGGTAGTCCGCATGATTGAATTACTTTGATCTTTTTCCTCCTCTTTTGAAAACCCTAGCGATTTTTGGATCCATAAAGTGAGAGTTTCGAAAGAAGCTCTGTAATTTGGCAATGCTTTTGATTTTGTCAATATTTAATTGCACTCTATAAACGCTAACAAAGGCAGTTTTCCAACCAACAGGGTTAGTTACTTATAAATTCCAAAGGGAAAGTTAAAAGGATGAAAAAGGAAGAGATGAACTTCATTAGACAAGAACTCTAAGGAGTCTATACTTTTATCATTGCATGCAAGTGATTCTCACAAATCATGGCAGGTGTCAAACACACCTATAGAAAGGATTATAAATTTCTAGTATAGGAATTTCTGGATTTCATAATGAACAGAAAGTTTCTGTAAGAGAAAATCTTCCCCAATAAAGCTAGGACCATCTGATAAATTCAGGACTCAGATGAATCATAATAGAAAAGAGATGCAGAAAACATAATCTCACAGACAGAGGAACATTTATTATACACCTGAGACGCATTATCTCTTTTGCTACACATCAGACATCCGCTTTCAGGAAATAAAGCTCCATTCAAAGATGCATACTGAAGGCAGTAAAGCAGCTGCCTAACCGAGGAGGAGGACTGTGGAGGAAATGCAGAACCCTACAACTGCCCTGTACCCTGGTATAGTTAACTGTGTTGGATTCAAGAGGCAAGAATTGGGGTGGGGGAGTCTGGTTTCCCATCGCAAGAACTTTTGGGGACAGATGGTATTTCTGAACTATTGGCAACAGTGGCATATCAACGGTGTCTGCAAGAGATACCTGAATGCCTTAGACTAGCGATGCCTGCAGGACAATTCTGTCTGGCTCTGAACTTTCATGGAGGATGCCATTTTGTAGTACTGTAGACCACACACATACGGAATATGCAAGGTCACGCCACATGAGGGATGCCATCTCACATGCCAATGTACAATTGGCTGCCTGACTAAAAATGTCATGGTATGCCACTGACTGGCATACACAGCTCTTCCAAGAAAAGCTCTCTCGCTAACTGGCACACCAAACACAAAGATTAGCGATCCTTTTACCATAGAAGGAATAACCCATAAAAGTCTGACATATAACTGCTCAAAGGGATATTATTATTTATTATTGTATTATCTTAGTGCCAGCGAGCCTTGGTCATGGACCAAGATCCTACTGTGCTAGGTGCTGGACAAATGCATTTCTCCATGTTAATTAGCAGGAGACAGAGTTCTAGAAGTGGGAGCAGCATTACAACAGGCTTTGTATTCTTTTATTCGCCAATGAGAAAGAGTTAGAAATTTGTAAATTTGGAGTATTAGAGTAAAGCTATCTCAGCTTCATTTTAAGCTCGTTAGGTCCTGGCATTCTCCCAGTGCTCTGGCTTGTGTGTCAAATTTCTCTTGCCTCTGTTGAGAGGCAGGAAGGTTTTAATATCTTGACTGAAATGCCATAAAGGCCTTTTGCAAGTAGCTTTCCACAGACCTGATTGGAGGATTTTAATTCTCTGATCTGTTCTGAAATTCACCAAGGTTGGACGTATTAGCATGAAACACCAAACTAGGTAACATGACACGAATTACTGAATTTCCCCAGGCAAGAGCTTCAAAATATGCTATTGAGTCACCTAAAAGCCTTTCACTGGTTCACCTTTGCTCCTGAAACTAGCTAATACCAGAAGTCCTTATGACTTTCATGTGACAGCAATGAAAAGTGCTCACTACCCACTCTATAATAATAATAAAAAAGGCAATCTAAAAAGTAAGTAGGGTTCAGGTGTACAAAGATGCACATGCACAGGTCTTCATTACCAAGCAGAAAGAAACGCCTTAAACCAGGGATGCAGCAATGGAAATGGGGAAAGAGCAGGACCCAAGCATAATTTTTTCAGGCCCGGTACAAACTTGTAACACGGGCCCTCTCCCAGGCACATACCACAATCCCTCATTCCATACATACAATCTCATGAGCCATGAAAAAAGTTTGAATTATGAAATTATTGTTACATATTCTACATTTCTGAAAAATGCCCCCCATGCTATTTGTGTTTAACATAACACCCAGCCTGAGAGTCCTACAAGTTTGCTGACTATTTTGTAACTTTTTGGTCATTATAAAGGTGTTATATCCTGTCAGTGTCTTGATTTTTTTATTCTAATGGACCAATGTGACTGCAAACATTTTATAATTATGACAATTAACTTTAAAGCTTTATTTTTCTGGCCTTTTCACTGCAAAATCATGAATTAGCCCCCCAAAGTCAATTTTCTCTTGCAAATTCACCCTCCATAGACAAGACAGCTAGGTGGCTTAAGCGTTCCTGCCCCATTGTAGAATGTCTGCAGTTTTTGATGAGTGCTAGCTTGCTGAAACGGCTTTCAGCTTCTGCCACAGTCACTGGCAGTGTACAAAACATCCGTAGGGCTATGCACACCTCACTGAAAATTAGTTGCAGTTCTCTTTTGTAAATCTCATTTAATAAGATAAGTGGGGGTAGTTCATATTCTTTTACAAACGTAGACTTGAAGATTTTTTTCAGTTGCCAGATTTCACAAGGAAAGTTCTCAGAAAGACCTGTTTGTTAAGGAGACATTTAGAAGCTTCTTCCAGTTCCTCAGGCTCTAGTATCACATATTTTAGGACTGAACAGAATGTCAAACAAATTTTATTGGTTGCTTTGAATCTGTGCTCTAATTCACAGATGACGTTGGCCAAAGTTGCATTGAAAATATTCCTTCTGAATAAAGATTCTGGTTCATTTTCAGAGATGGTAGAACATGATTCCTCAGGCTCAGCTGTGTCAGCATGCAATCTTTTCCATTTCATTCCTCTCTTCTTTGGCAATTGTGCCAAAATTCCCATGCCTTCTGCTATGAGACATGCTTCCTGTAGAATTGTGGGCCACTGAGCTCTAAGTTGTTTTATTTCTTCAATAACAGCAGCAATGAGAGCTCCCTCTGGTTCAAGAGAGATTCCCTTGGCTTGTAAAAGCTTGTTTCTGTCCTCAACACTTGGAAGAACTTGGTACCAGACGCTGGCCATCAAAAGGCATAAAAATGAACTGAAGTACCTTTTCAGTGCTTCTACTTGTGAGTGAGCATTGTGTCAAGTTGAATTCAAGAGCACATTCCCGTGCTCCCGGAATACCTGGAAGATGCTTTGTGAGTGGACAAACAGCACCAGCACATGCACTATATTCAATAAATATCCTCAGGCATGATCTATACTTTAGCCTCAATTTTTTCATCGTGGTAATGGGGGCTGCAGCCTGGGCCAGGCCCCCCAGGGCCCTGATAAAGTGTACCCTTCCCACCCCCCCACCCCACCCCACCCCATCCTGCAATGTGTGGGCCCTGAGAAAGAGAGGTGCAACACGAGCATGACACTTGTACTGAAATCTCAAGGCCACCAGAGCTAGGGTGAATAGGACAATTCATTTAGATCCACCACCTGCGGCACATACAGAATTCAAGGGTTATAGGGGGAGAATGCAATAAGAAATCATTAGTCACATTTGCAGAATGGGGATTACATACAACAGTCCCTCCTGCACAAGTACAGGTTGAAGAGCTAGATGGTTCATACATACCTTGGTTAGCTCTTGTGCATTCGCAAGATTGTCGACAGCAATAGCCAAGAAGACGTTCAGGAGTGTGTCTTTTAGGCAGCAGCTAAGGAAAAATCTTCACACAGTGATGGGTTAAATAACTTTTCGCCTATATTCCCACCACCACCACCACCTGCAACCAACAGAGTACTACAGACATGGGAAAAGGAAAAATCTTAAGGTTATGTAGTTCAGCTCCTGCCAACGTAGGATTTTCCCTACTGAATATTCTCCAGTGCTTTGTCAATCCAGTTAAAAATTACCCAGCTTCATAACTTGCATTGGGAGACTATTCTACAGTGTAGGAGACATCACTGTTTCATCCATTCTTCCCCTCTAACTTCTCTCTCTCTCTCTCTCTCACACACACACACACACACACACACACACACACACACCCCACACCCCTATTTTTTGGCTTTCTTCATTCCCCCCTTACATAAATATCAACCATTAGCTGAAAAACAGTTTGCTCTGAGACAATTCTTCTATCTCTACTGTACAGTGGTTGGCACTAAAAAGGAAAATGTCTTCTCACGTTAAATTTTTCTCCCCGCACTATTACATACTAGCTAGGGAAAATATGACTTATCACAATAAAGTGAATACGGCAATGAGATCATTGCTTCCTTTATCATTGACACCTACTACATGTCCTCTATGTTATTCCTTCATTCATTATTAGGAGGAACACTCATTTTTGCTTATAATTTCAGCTACTCCTTGTCCCTTCGTATTTTTTATTGTGACCATTCTAGGGATTGGGTTTGCTACTTAGTGAAAGATAAATTAAAAATAAGATCGTACTTACATAAAAGACAAAGCATATACAGCAAGGAAACAAAACACTAAAACAGAAACAAGCCCACAAATCCAAAATTTTATCTAAGAAGAAAGAATGCCGGGCTGTTGTGACAATATCTGCTGTATGACAATGTTCAGCTATAAAGGTTCTGTGATGGCTGTATGAAGTTGGGATGCATCTGCTGAATGGTATCCTACATAACGAACATGATCTTCTTGCATGTATGTAGTGCTCTCACTCTAAAGAATTCCCAAGTCATTTACAACTATAAAGTGTGCTTGTGTGCTCATGCACGTCTGTGTGTGTACAGGGGTTGCTTCATCCACTAGTGCATTGTAATTGTTGCACAAGAGTTTAGGACAGGAATTAAAAATATACCAGAACCAGCTGAAATGCCTGAAGGAAGTTTAGGCAGACAGAATGTAATTAACTACTCGGCTGTGTCTGCTAGCTTGGTCTGCGAGTTGGGAAAGATGCACAAGGCATTGCTGTAGGGAACAAAAGATTTATAGGAGAAAGCAGTGAGAGTGAAGGAGGTACCAGGGAGTACGGCAAGGAGGAAGGATGTGTGGCATAGTTAACAGCTCCTTTCGTGGCAGCTAAATCCAAGACAGGATTTAGGGAAACCTTGGGCTAAATCCTCATCTGTCCATCTGGGTGCTTTGCCCTCCAGGCAGTTGTCCTAATAAGCCACCTGTGTCCAGAGGATCTGTGGTGGCATAAGGCTAGCTCTACGCCACCCCCAGGCCCCTAAACTCAGGGGGCACATCAGGGATGCGCTCAGAGTACCGAGCTCCAGCACTACTCAGCTAGTCAAGCCCCATTACACCTGCACTCAAAGCCAGGCCTGGGGGGAGAGAAAGGAGAGAGCCTATCTCAGTCCAGGGCTGACTGGTAAAGCAGCAGGAGCTAGCTGCCTCCCTAGCTGAGATGAAGGGTCACTAGCTTGCCAAGTGAGGCAGCCATGAGGGAACAAGTGCTGTCTTCCCAGCCAAGGGACACTTGCGGAGGAGACCTAGGAGCCACCAGCACCGGTGGTAACTGGGTGATGAAAGCACAGAGACACTTTGGGGTTCGGCCTCACCAATCTTTCGGCTGCTTCACCTAAAGAAGCCCAAGGTCCACAAGGGGCCATTATGAGAGACAAGCCGCCCCAGTGAATTGGACGCCCCAAACTGACGGGACAGCGGTAGGAAGTAGCCCAGAGCAGGGGATTTAGACTCCCTTATGGGAGAGCCCCTGTTCAGGGGTTAACTCAGACAGGGCCCTGGGCTGGGACCCAGTGGAGAGGGAGGGCCGAGGTCCCACTACCCCACTGCCTAAAAGACTGAGGCACCTTGACTAGAGAAACAAGGGGCCAGAGGTCAGGCGTGCCAACTCCTAGGCTGCCTAGCCCTCCAAGCACCTTCCTATAGCCACATTAACCCCTTGCATGGTGACATTAGGCGACCGGCATTGTGTTTAGTCAGTCAGTGAGCTAGAGAGCCAGAGAAAGCTGCAGGGAGTCTGTCAGCCTCTGTGGCTCTGGGAGCGAGCATCTCTGTCCGGGTTGACAGACTTCAATCAGTGGGGCTTGCATGAACATGCCAACAATCGCTGTGTGAACCCTGCAGCTGGGGCTCTCAAACTCACCCAACCCACAGGTTTGAGAGGCTGAGTTGCAACAGCAACGCACCTATTTTTAGCACACCAGCGCACAAGTCAGTCTACCAGGCTGGGATGCTCGCTCCCAGGTGCAGGGTCGACCTACGCAGCCTGACTACAGAACGACCCTTCCTGGGACAGAGGGAGAATCACTGAAGCTCTCCAGGCAATGGCAGACTGGGGGAGCTCATCCCCTGTGTTTGCAACTTGTTGAGTTCTCCGGATAGTGGATTTCATTCTGTAGAGATGATCTCCCTGGTACCGAGAGAAGCTGGAAATGGCTCCTTCCTGTTTGCACGTAGGGGCTATGGGTGAGAGAATATCCTTCCTGCTGAGTAAAGTCAGCAAAAAAAACCTCACCGTGCTGTCTCCTTAATGATTGCGTTTCTGTTCCAAGTTCGACTTCCATTAACTTTTGATGTGAAAGATACTAATTTCCCAATTCCCCACTGCCAATTGGAACATGAGGCTCTAATTTAACAAATGGAGTGGTAACCGTGAAGGCTGCATCACCATCGTCAGCAATGACTGCTACCAGACTAAGTGACCAAAGCTAGCTGGACTTCTTCCTCTCAGGTGCTTCCAATGCTTTCGACACACCTGTGAGCATCCAAGTCAGGAACCCAATGGGGATAAATGGCTAAATCATGATGCTGGCTTCCCACGCCTATCCCCTACATACACATGGGCAGCAAAAGTCTCACATCACGTTGTTAATCACGGCCAATATCTCTTAATGTGGTGCGCTGTCTGACCAACCTTCAAACAGATGCAGTCTGGTAAAATGGGAACTTTGGGACCATGCGAGCCACATGAATATCTTGCCAGTAGCCCTGGTTTATATCAAGCACTGCACACAACTACAGCATTTGGCTCAGTCTTGAATCTTGCTGGACAGGTTAACGCAATTTGCTGGTTAGCTGAATTCAGCAGCCATTACTCAGAATTGTCCTCCCTCCATAGTTATAAAGAGAGGACAATCGCAGGCGGCTTTTGAGGGATAGATTTGGCCTTGAAGTTTCATTTAGGACACATCTCTAGGTCTTGATTATATTCAAAGTTGCCCTTGCTTACAGAGTAGCACTGAATATAGACACGCCCTTAACCTATATCAGGCCAGATTCTTCTCTCCATCCCAATAGTGCCACCCCCATTAAGCGTACTGAGACAGAGCCAGCTCCAGGATTTTGTGGAACTAGAAATATAATATAATATAAATGAGAATCTCAGGGATTTTGAGGTTTTATGCTTTTGCTTTTTAAGTAAGTTTCTAGCCCTTTTCTTTGCAAAGAGCTTTGAATGCAGAAACGGATACAAACAAGAAACTGAGCTCCACTATTGAAGCAGAAGGCTGGAGATATACCCACTCAGCACATTTTTATGTAAAATGAAACAGTGAAGAATCACCTCATTGACTCCCCCCCCAAAATTCTTCAGCCAGCTCTCTGCATGGTGAGGGGATCACGGATCATGGTGAGCAGGAATTTATGTATGAAGCAGGTGGGGTAGCAGCAAAACATTGTTTTGGAAGCCCACCCCCAATTGTTAAAAAAACAGGCTCTCTAATTGGAGCAGAATTTGGTCCATTTATTTCCACTACCTTCTCCTAAACAGTAATTAATCAAATACTGGTATTGAGAAACTGAAATTAAAGCCACTTCTTACAGAGGAACTGCAACGTCTTTTGCTTTGCTACTGCACAGCCTCCCAGATGGAGCACACGTTAGCTAAGAAAACCTATTCCCAGAGCTGATCTGACATCAGTGATGCAAGTCAGAAAAATTAGAAGAGCCATGTAAATTTTAGCTCCAGTGAAAATACCCACGGGGAAGGATGGTGGTAAACTAGTTTTTGCCAAATGAAAAATCCAGGCTGGAAAATAAGTGTTCTTTTCAAGCTTTGAAGAGGGTATTGCAAATGACAGGGGGGAAAGGAATAGTAAAATTTTTGTTTAAAATGTAATTAACAGTGGATTTAATTGATGGTTTAGAAATAGAAGAGACATTTTCTGTATTATTTAATCCACAATCTGGCCTGTGCAGGGTTGTTCCCTATAGGATAATAGATATATTGTATCCTACCTACATTTCCCTTTTCTTAATGTCATTCTGTTACTTCACGTTATACCCACTTGCACCACCAACAGTTTAACATCTAGAAAGAACATTAGGGGGTTAGGGTGTCGGAGGGTAGGAGGTGTCGGTTGGTTGGTTTTTGGCAGACTAAATTTATATTCCATTTGCAGACATTCCTGAGTCTATTGTACCCGAGACAACATAAGCCATTTGAAAGTTATATGGGTCAGTTTTCTCTGATATATGAAAAGAATGCCCCCTGCATGCTATGAGCATTAAAAATATTATTCAATGGAAGCAGCGACCACACTGAAACCCTTTCGGAAATGACAGCAGGAGGATCAGTGGGTTTACCGCTGCTGTTCCCCTAGTGATCAAGGGAAAAAAAGAGACTTTAAAAAACAGAACCAAAAAAAAACAAAAAACCCCACATTCTCCACATCTGTTCTCCCCAATCTGTGCAGATTCTCATGAATGTTAATTGGAAATAAAGTCACAGGAGGGAGGAGAGTAATCCCAAATTTACTCTATCAAATTATACTGGTCTGAAATTCTTAGGAAGACATTTTTACAGAGACAAAATAAACCATATTCTGATCTCACTTACGCTGGTGTAAAGCTGAAGTACCTCCACAGAAGTCAATGGCCTTATTCCAGATTTACAAGCATGCATGGTATCTCACATCAGAACCTGGTCCTAAATCTGTTAGGATGAATTAACCCTGTTACTGTGATTTCCTTAAAGTCAAATCTTTTCAGTTGGCTTTCTTCTCCTGTGTATTTCATTTCTGCAGAAACTTCACTGCAGTGAGCTCATTTTCATCTGCAAGGTTCATAACGAATTAAGAAATTGCTCTTGACATATCTTATTTGTTGTATGGACATAGGGCCTTGTGGATTCCTGTGTCTGCATTACAGGGTGTGTGGCAAGGAGTCAGATTGCAGGCAACAGGCATGAGAAGCAAAGTTTTGGTGGCTCCCTCTGGGATGAGCGGAGTGAGAATATGGTAGGCACGTGACTTAGCACTGAAATGGGCAATAATGAAAACTAACTAATGGTCATACCAAATAATGAAAGCAACCTGAAGAAGAGCTCCTTGTAGCTCAAAAGCTTGTCTCTTTCACCAACAGAAGTTGGTTCAATGAAAGATATGTTCTCACCCACCATGTGTCTCTAAAACAAGGAAAGAGTCAGGCTATTAAAATGTCTTTCAAACATTCTCCCCAAGTGCAGCCTGCATATGGAACTCTCTGCCAGTTAAAATGGAACTTTAAAGTGGTTAGTTCCACAGCACGAGGTCCCTTTTATATGCAAAATTATCATGGTTAGGGATGCTCAGCCCAAAAAGCTAGCTGAGCCACTAATCATGTTCCAGAGTTTGATATGACGACTATTATTTTAATTTAATCCTTCACCATCTAGTCTGCTCTCTACCTTGAAAAAATATTTTATGGATTCAGTGACGGCACAAGAGATTTCAAAGTGTTCCTGTATGGCCCCTGTTACTGACAGAGTATGGCAGGTAGGCGTGAAGCTCTGCTGAAGCGTCAGACACACATCAAGAGGACTATGGGGGGAAACATACAGGGAAGTGGCCCTCTTTCCATCCCTAGCAAAGAAGGCTGTAGGATGGCTGGAGCATACAAAGACCATGATGTTAACCCAGGATGCTGTGTAGCATGGAAATGAAAATAAAATCAGTACAGGAAACATTAGTGTATCTACCCATGAGAAACCCTTTCCCCTTCTCCCCTGTCATGTGTCCTTCACACCATTTCATAAAGAGAAGGGCTCTTTCCAAGCAGGACGGGCAACAGCTTTGGGGCAATCTGGAGAAAGTCTCGATCATGGCCTAATTCTGGACTCCTCCAGGTACTGCAGTGGCTCCAGGTACAAGTTAGGCTAGCCCCAGGGGGCTATGAACTGCCTATGGACAGTGCTTTGTCCACTCCCTCTCCTGTCTCAAAGGAACTGTCTCACCTAGTTCCTATGCTGGGGCAATTCCTCTTTCTTTTCACTGGCAGATTAGCCTAAGGGGCTGGTGCAGGAAAGAGAATCTGTCCCTTGGTGGATCTCAAACTGAAGAATACTCTTGATTTGCCACTCCATTACCCAAGTTTTGTGCTAGTGTAACTAATTAATTCAATGGAGCTACATCAGTGTATAGCAGCAGAGGATCAGTGAGGGGAGGAGAAAGGGATAAGAATGGAATCTGTATCCTTTTAAAAAGCCTTAGATCTCAGTCTCTTTAAGGTTAAAAGCGAGTCTGTCTCTCCCAGTCTCTCTGTCAACGTGATTACATTTTCATCTCGTTTTCAAATGCCATGCCCTAAGGATTTGGAGATCTCCTTCCTCTCCCTCCCTCGACCTACTGTCCCAATTTTAGAAGCTTCCTATTTCCAGAGGGGTTTCTGCACTGCAAGAGACGGATACCCTAGTGCAGACTCTGAGCCAGTCTCCATGTAGTGGGTACTGCTGCTCGCTGACAGTCTGAATTAGAGCTAGGTAATTCCAAAGAGAGCCACTTATGTGACAAGTACAGCTGGGATGCCATTTAATCTGCCGTTCCTTGTCATATTGCCTCACGCTGAATATGGAGAAACATGCACAATGAAAGGCTCGTATGCTGCTGTAAATGTGCACTTACCTTCCTTGTTTTCTCACATTTCCCCCCAAATGAAGGACCAAATGATTCACATGGACGGTTTCAATAAAGCTACTTCCCCCTCCACCCCTCCCTTTAATATGGATTCCCAAACAAGCACCTTTATTGATCTGTAGCTCAGGCTGATGAGCCTAAAAAGAAAGGCTCTCAGGTGGGAGAGGGTTGTGAGGCACTCTGATTAGCCCATTAAGGCTATTTTGCACTGCTATTGAGCCTTCCTTGCAAGGACCCTGAATATTCACAAAGGTGAGTGTAGGAGAGTAAAGAGTTAAACGCTGGACAAGTGGTCAGGCCTACAGGGAACTGGGTCATGGCACAGGCAAACCTTGTTTCTGTTACTTGGTGTGAATTCTAGCTACAGTCTCTTATCTCTCTTCTTTTCCTCCCTTTCTAGACCTCTGTGCAAGGAATGAGGCTAACAAATAACTGTTCCCCCTCCTGCTCAAGGCCTTTGGTGGGAACAAAGCATTATCTTCTTTCTCTCCCTTGCATATTGTATACTTTAAAGAATGTTAGTAGGTTTCAAGGTAATGTGCCTGCGCTCTGTAAAATAATCCTGTAAACAACAAACAGGGGCGGGTATAATTGTATTCATTATGTAGCTATTAATATTCATGTTATAGGTGTCAATGTAATCAAATAAAGGTCTATGGGGAGTTGCTGGAAATGTATACAGTTACATACTGTTATGGATAAAAGGCTGGTAAAGTAAACCCTTTTTTTGCTCATTCATGGCATCGAGGTGGAACGAGAGGCAATAAAGGGTTCCGTCTCCCCAATGCACCAAAATAACTTAACTGGATTGCACTTCAGTGGAAGTCTGGTGTGGACACACTTCACATTAAGGTGGTCCTTTTTGGATTTATCTTCAATTATTTCCCCCCCTGGTTGAAATTGAATCAATATAGGATTTTCTTAATTTGAAATAAGAGTCCACACACAGACTTGCAGTGAAATAACAAAAGGTGTGAATTAAAACCAATTTTAGTGTTTGGAGCAAGTCTGTCCAGAGGAAAGCCCTAAAGCGACTTACTTAATGTCAGCCAGTAAGCCAGTGGCAAAGTCAGAATAGCACCAAAGTATCCTGACTCCCAGATGCAGGCTTCACCCACTACACTGCTTTGCTTTCTAGCTCTTCAGGAGGCTGGAGAATCCTGAATGGCCAGTGAGAGACTGCGTGTCATACCGTGGGCAATTCATACTAACGTGCAAGGATACAGTTACCAAACAAAGTCAGGACGATGAAGTAAATGGAAGAGAACATTCCTGAGCGGACACCACCTTGTGATACTATCCCATGATACATCACTGCATTCCAGTCTTCACCAGTCAGTATCTGGATGGTTATGAGAGAGAGAGAGAGAGATGAGCAAAGAGCTGGAGTGTTTAAGCATCATTTATATACTGCCATGGGCTCAGATCCTCTAAGGGAAATTACTGATACGAAGGCCATAGAAAAGGGGTGTGGCAGAAACCTGTCCCAGACATTCAGGCCATTTAGCCTTCTTTTGCCCAAAAGAGTTTCTGGAAGCTCTTTTTCCAGACAAACTGCGGAAAAACGGCTATCACACCGCATACATATCTATCTAAAACCAGCAATCGCTTGCATTTTTTTCTGCCTCCTTTAAGAGGATAGGGAGAGATTCCTTCTGAGAACTCCAGCCTCATACATTTCTCAAAATACATAGTTTAAACAAGTTTGGTTTAGACAAAGCCAGAATAGTATAGCGATTATTGGAGGGTACATTAGTGAAAATAGGCATTCATCACCAGGCTTCATAAAATTCCTTCCAGCCATCTGGGGGTGGAGTAAGGCAGATCCAAACCTTAGGCTGGGAGGAGGCTTTTGGATTCAAAGTTAGGCTTTGAGAGGGCCCTCTAACCAGAGACAGCTGTGATCTTCCATGAGGGCTGAAGAGAACTGGGGACCAGTGGCAGGATGAGGCCAATAGCACCACTTCAAGGATCCTCCTCAGTCCTATTCCCGCCTCAAAACTCCTTCTCTCAGCTGACTCTAGGGCTGCCTGCTTTGTGCCAGAACCTCCACTGCCAGGTTGACGGCGGGACACAGAGAAAAGACTGCCGGCGTGCAGAAACGGTAGCAGCCCGATTCCGGTATCCCCTGGCCAGTTTCCTTCTATTAGCCAGTCATGCATAGGGGCCAAGGTTTCCACTGTGACGTTTCCCATGGATGGGAGAGAATCACTGACTTCCTAACTCAGTGCCCCGAACGGTGGCAGAGGTGGGACACGGAGGCACAAATCTGCACAGAGAACTGGGAGCCTAAGCCCCCCCGCACCCCAGCCCCCTGGAAGCCCTATGTTGGGGGACAGAACGAACAGTCACCAAACCTACAACCTCAGCCTCTCTCTTGTCTCTGTCCCCCCTCTCATTGTTCTCATTGCCTGGGAAGATTTGAGAGGAGGAGGTGCGCATGCAGTTCTCAAGCTTGAGCTTGGCAGCCATTCACACCACAGGGAGCAGAAGAAGAGCCTGCCTCTGGTGTGCGGTGGGGGGGACGCACTACAGGCCTCTTATGGGGGTAAAGGCAGATGGAAGCAGATGCCTCCTGATGCAGGAGGTACCCTGGCTGTGGGTGGCATCTGGGGTAACTGGAAGGTATTTGAAGGGGGGTGCTAGGGAGGGGTACCTGGACAGCGTGCCATGGGATAACTCAGGGGTTCCTGAATGACAGCTGGGGTGCTGGGGACAGGCGGGGGAGCTGAGGAGAGAATGACTTTTCCCCATTTTCCTTGCTGTCACCTCCTCCTCCTCCAGACTTGACATCTAATACAGAACGGACGCCAAGCATTTCAGCCTCAATGGCCTTTGAGCCAAGACAAAGACTATCGCTAAATCAGTCATTTCACTCCAGTACGAGGATGACTGTGCCCTGTGCGCCCATTCAGAAAAAGAACTTCAAAAAAATAACCAAAGCTTTCTCTGAAGCCTACAACCAACTCGGCCTCACACTTCGCGCCAAGAAAAACAAAAGCACAGCATCAACAGGCTCCGAACGACCAGGATCCTGCTCCCATGATTCAGAGCAATAAAAAGACCCTGGAGAACATCAAGCACTTCCTTCAGTGGCAGATTAACACATGGACCCATGGGGCCCAGGCCCAGGTCAATTTGGGGGTCCCCACAAGAGTGATGGAAACTGTGTAGAAGTGGGGGGGTGGCCCTACTGGTGCTCTAACTGTGGCCCTGCCCTCTGACCATCCTCTTCCCCCACCTCCTGCTCCTCCTCTTCCCCCGGAGGCTCTGCCCCCCGATCTGGCTGGAAGTCAGAGCCAGACTACGGTAAGAGCTGCCCTGGGAGCCCAGGCTGCAGTGGGGAGCCCTGGACACTTCACCTGCCCTGGGCGGGGCATTGGCTTTCCAAGAGCAGCTCCCAGCCCGTGTCCTTGCCACCCAGGGTGTGCCGCCCACAGCAGGTGGAGGGCCCGAGGCTCCCCACAGAATCCTGTCTACCTGGGTGGCTCCTATCATAGCCTGGCTCCAGCTTCTGGCCTGCTCTGGGGCAGGGTCTTGTGCGGGAGAGGAGAAGAAGGGGTAGGGTCTCATGGCAAGGAGGGACTAAGGCCCACTCTCATTTCACCCTGCCCACCAGGAAGAGGCTGGTGCCACTAGTAGGTCTGTGCTCTGTGGCAGGGGATCTGATCATCCACCATGAAGCACAGCCCCTGCTGATGCCACTCCATGCTTGCCTGAGGCTACTATGCCCATGTTAAAAAGTGGGCAGGCATGGCCCCCCTGACCCACTTGGTTCCAGCACCTCTGGGCCCCTGGTGTATGGGGGGCCCAAATTTTCTTCATGGCCAAGGCCCCAATAAATTTTAATCTGCCTCTGACTTCCTTTACCTTTGCAGCTATCTGTCACAGAAATCTGACATTGATGAGGAAATTCAACAGTGCCTTCAATGCACTGGTGCAGCTTTCGGATGCTTGAGAAAACGTGTCTTTGAAAATTGTAAGATCAAGACTCAAACCAAGCTCCCCATGTACCAGGCCACTATTATTCCTGTTCTCTTGTATGATGCTGAAACCTGGGTCATGTACAGTGGACTCCTCAAGGTTCTTGAAAGATACCATCAATGGTGCCTCCAAAAGATCTTCTGAATGAAGTGGGATGATGGATACATCAACATCAGTGTTCTGCCCCAAGCCAAAACCTCCAGCATGGAAACTATGGTCATCCGCCACCAACACCACAGAGCTGGTTATGTTCTTCAAGTGCCAGAAAGTTGACTACCAAACAGGTCATGTTCTCGCAACTGAGCCATGGCCAATAGTCAAGGGGCAGGCAAAAAAAGAGGTTCAAAGAAACCCTCAAAGCCAACATGAAGAAGTGCAATATTGAATAAACTTGTGGAAACCCAACCCTTCAACCAACCGAAATGGAAAAGGACTTTGTGCAAGGATGCCAGTATTTTGAGATTCAAAGGAGACACCAGAAAACGGGGAAACAGGAAAGAAGAAAAGAAAGTGCAGCTGCCCAATTGAACAATCTAGATCCTCACCTTCCATTGGGAAATGTCTGCCCCAATTGTGACAAGGTCAGTGGATTCCAGCTAGGTCTCATTAGTCACCTGCAGATCCACAGTGCTAACTGGCTATGGTTTTATTGGAAGACAATCATCCTTGAACTCCGAGGGATTGCTGACAACCTGAGCTGGAGGGGGGCAGGCTGGTAGGTGTTGGGGTAGTTGGGAGGATGGGTGCATCTGGACGAAATGGGGGGGTTGGCAATGGAAGGGAGGCAGAGCCCCTCATCTTCTTTCTCCGCCAGCCATTCCTCTCACCTCAGCTCCTTGCTACACCCTGGGAGAGTGCCGGCAAGTTGAGCATCAAGAGGGGTGGGCAGAGAGGCCATCTGGATTTCTGCTCAGCAGGCCAGCAGCCACAAGGAGCAACCATGGAACCTGCTTCCTACTCACCAGCCCCATTCTCTCTGTCTCCCCTTCTACTCATCCTCCTCCCTTGCCAGAAGCATGGCACCAGGCCGCAAGCTACAGCTGCCTCCTCCTCCAGGCGGCTCCATGCTTGGCTCCAGTCGGGGAGCAGTGAGAGTGTAGGGAAAGAGGCAGCTAAGCTACAATTTATCCTCACAACAGCCCCAGTGACCTGGAGGAGAAACAGCGGAGGAATCCCTGTTGCCTCCCTACGCTATGGTTAAAATCCCACACGGCTGCAGGCAGGTGTGGTGGCCCTGATGTGTGTCACAAGAGGCACTGGACACTTGACAGCCCTGCCCTCTTGATTTGTCTGTAACAGCAAACGCAGGGTTCTTGTCAGTGCCTGCTGCTCCCGGCCGTCTTTGACTGTGAGGCTCCTCAGACAGTCCAATGCTGCAGACAGCAATCAACGGGCCAGAGAAGCACAAAAAACCAACACAGTATGTAAACAGGGAGCACAATAGGAAGGAGGAAGAACCGTGGGCTCATAGATGAGATACTGTGACTTCCTATGTGCTTGTAGAGGGCATAACACAATGGGACCCAGATCCTGATCGAGGACTCTGGATGCTGACACAATACTAAGAATGAGTAAATGAAGAATAGCTAAACAAATAGCAATCAATGAATTTGTCTCAGACTCTGCTAAGCATCACAGCTATTCCACACCAAAACTCAATCTTCTGAGCCGCTGCCATCCCCGTTTTTCAGCAATGACTGTAATGCAGTAACTTTGTGCACAGTGTTCTGACGGCACAGGGGACTTTTAATGATAGTACCTATTAGTAATTTAGGAATTCAGTCTTCTGACCCCCCTAAATAGAAAGTTGGAATGGTCTGTATTTAGTAAGAAAATAAAAGATGGTGTATTGTTAGCAATCAAGTCCCATGTGAACACAATATACTAGAAAGAATTACAAATTTCGGAATGTCTACCAGCTGCTGCCCTTGGGAGAGGCTCTGGCTGAGGTGTGACGATGAGGGTTCTCATGCCAGAAGAGCAAGCATAGTGCAGTATGTAACCCTAATGGCCACTTAGGGACAGATACCTGTCTCAGTTACATCAGGGTAAATCTGAAGTAATGCCAGTCAATGGATTTACACCACAGTAACTGAGTATATATTATTCTGGCCATTGGTCTCTCAGCAGTAGTGCTGGATGAGTTCTACAAAACAATATTCACAAACATATTTTTCAAATAATTCCCATGAATTTGCATCTGCTTTTATTTGCTTTCCAGGAACATTCATGTGAGTGATTTTGGTTCATAAGAATGTTCATGGAAAGAGAAGGAGCCAGGGAAACGGGCCCACACATGAAAATTGAGAACAGAAGTGTTCAGTGATCAACTGGAAAGATATTTGTGGATTTTGGGATCATTCAGTCAGGAAGCAAAAATATTACGTAATTTAGGAAGCCAATCACAGATTGCATAGCAAATTACGACTAGTAAATACTGATGCCAAGAGCTGTGGGAAATGGTGTCTGAGCAGCTCACATTATTTGCCAGATCATTTGGAATATGGAACAAAGTCATGAAAGTCAAAGTTCTTTTTATGGAACTTTTGCAGAAAGATAAACGAGTGAAACTTACCGGATTGTCTGTGGTGATTAGTTTGTCCAGCACTGCTCAGTACTGAATGCAAAGGTTTGTATGAACAGCCATCAGATGATGGAATAAAAATAGCTTTTAAAATCTGCTCTGTAATAAGAATGGACTAATTACTGTGTGTTAGTGGTGCCAAAGTCTCTGGGATGCCAATTCAGGAAAATACTGAAGCATGTACTTAAAGTGCTGTCCTGAATGCAGATGCTTTCCTGAACTGGAGCCTGAATAAATGCTGTGATTTAAACCCAGCATCAGACGCACACGCAATGCAACTCAGAAAAGAACAGAGCTAGCGCGGCCGAACTGAAATCAGCACTCCTTAGAATTCTCGCATCTCAGCCACCGAACAAAACGTCTCTCAGCAGAGCCAAAGTTCAATAGCATCCTGTCTTCAGCACTGCACATCCCCTCAGGCACCCGTCAGTGGCCTGCCTCTTAGTGCTAGCAGCATATAATTATTTAAGTGGCAGCCCTGGAGCAGTGCTGCATGAATGGCTAGCAGAGGTCTTTCTGGTTTATAAACAGTCTCTGTGTTAATGGCTGTTGTAAACAGTTGCTGCCGAGCCGCTGAATGCATGCTACGTGATTGCTGGAGTATCGAGATGTAGCAGTTAGCTACCAAGTCTAAGGTCACGTGGTAGAAGATGGTGACTCAAACGCTCCGGTTGGGACACAAAGGGCAGCCTGAGTTCAGAGGGAGAGCTGAAAAGAGTAACATGGCTCCAGGAGCAGACTGTAGATCAGGAAAAGGATCTGGGATGCACAACTTGCCTTCTGGCTGGGGATACCCTGCTGTGTGGGCAGCAGCAGAAGCGATCTGAGGCCTTAGGAAGGGCCAGACGCCAGATGTGGCTCACCTGTTTTGATTGATGTTGATCTATATTTGTGTCTGAGAATTAAATGCTTTGCTGGGGAAAGGGACGGAAACACTGATACTGGTGGGAGCGTCACTAGCTACATTTACACTTGGGGTTTGTCAATGCGAGCTGGAAACGGCACCCCTAGCTCCACGTGTAGACGTAGCCATTGATGCGCTGGCCAGCGAGTTGGCTTGTATGAGTAGGGAAACTGAGGCAGAGGTAAGGTCTAATGCTGGGCTTGGGGAGACCTTATTACACTGATGCTGTGTTCTGAACGGCTGTGTGTGTGTGGTGGTGGTGGGGAACATGACACCAAATTACTTCATCAGAACAAACTGGGTAGAAAATTTCACCGAGTTTCCTGTGTTGCCATTTTTAATTCGCTTATTTTTACATACATTTAATATACGACCTGCCCAAGACTCACTCTCAACCCACAGAAGCTCTGTTGTAGGTTGCCTTTATCGAGTACTATTAACATATCTCAAAAGGTAACAATGGGCTTAAACCAAAACAGCACCAGAGCCTGGGGATATTCATAGCTGGAGCTGAGTTTTACGGCTCAGTCCCATCTCTGTAACAATAGCTTTGGTCTTCTATGGGATCCTCCCTTTTAAGAGCCTCAAAGCACTTTGCAAAGAATAGCACAGTGAGCTTTGCAACATCTCAGTGAGGTGAGTAATAGAGTTCCCCCTTCACATATGGGGAAATTGCGGGTCATAGCGAGGCGGCTCACCCAAGGTCATGCAGTGAATCAGTGGCAGAACTAGGACTAGAACCCAGGTCCCTTAAAGCCCTAGTCCTGTATTTTAACCACAAGATTGTTCTTCCCGCTGGGGGACTATGAACTGTGATCCAGGCGTCGCTGGATTTGAGGAAGTTTGGACCTGAATCCGAATTCTAACTTCTCGGCTCGAGCCTGTCGCCAGCAAAAATGGGTGCCCAATGAGCAGACTTATAAAGAACATCCATGCAGAGCTTGTGCTCCTGTGCTCTCCCCCAAGGCAAATGAGAGTTCACTTGCGGATTCAGACAGAACTGGATGTGTCACTCCTATTTCTCTCATTAAACACACGATTCTGTAAAAACATCAGGCACGGGGGAGCTGTAGAATCAGACCCTTAAAACCTGAGCTGCCGCTCTCCCATACCATCACATCACGTTGCCTAAGGTCGATGACTCTTTCCAGACTCCCCTCCCCCAATTTTAATTGTGATCCAATCTTATCCCGCAACCTTGATAGTGCAAAATGATCTATTATTTCCTCATTGCCTTGGGCCCTTCTCCAACAACTCCCTCATTAACTTATGGCAACCAGAAGAGGAAATGGAAGTAGGTCATTGCATGCTCATTTGCCACACTGCGCTATTACAGATGCTGTGCAGAGGACCACATGAGTGGCTCCATTGCAGTGTAAGGTACTGTGGAGGTGACCTCACGAAGAATGCTGGGAGGCCACCTATAGTCCTTGGATCGTGCTTTGTCTGTGCAAAGCAACTGTCCATTTTCCCAGTAAAAGAATTCTGTTTGCCTGAATTTCAGAGTCCCTCAGCATTTATTTTAATGGATGATTAAATTGGTAAATGTGTGCATTATAATTCCACAGCATATTGTGAGAAGTTCTTCTCTAACAAACAGTAGGACACTAACAAACAAAAATTATTTTCTCCTTTCCTAAACTCCAAATAGCTTGAGGGACATTTCCTCCATTAGGAAGAGGAAGATGTCTGAAAGGTTCCTTTCTAGTGCACACACAAAAAGAAAGCAGCTTTACCTGGAACACAGTGAGGATGGCAGCAGGGAATGTATCGAAGTTTGTGGTCGGTGTTTCATCTTGAAAATTAAATCTAAGCAGGAAATAAAAATGAAAAATTAAAACAGTACAGGGGAAAAAGATCTTTGCTCTTATAATTCTCTATAATCAGAGTCAGAAGACAACATTTGCTTCACACAGAGATAATCTGGTCATCTTCAGGAAGGGGTGGGTATCTTAAGTAAGAGAGGTGTGTTTAGCAGAACTGTAAAGAAAATAGCATTTTCATCTCACTGGAAATTTCAACATTTCGAAATTAATTTTCATTCCTAAATGGAAAATCAAAATATTGAAAAATTTTTTGCAACAAATCATTCCAAAAGTTTTAAATCAGAAATGTCCAGCTGAAAATAAACTAAATGAAGTTATAAATGGACATTTCAGCATAAAATGTCATTTTATTTAGATGATTTTAAAGAATAAAATGACAATTTATCTTTAAACAAAACAGAAACTCTTCTTTCAAAATGTCAATTTGAAACAAAGATGATTGTTTTGGCATTCACGCTGGGAAACTGAAATTATACAGTGGAATTAATATTGTCCCATAAAAAATTTCAGCTTCAATTAAACTATTTTCCAGTAGGAAAATTTTCCATATGAAAGCATTTTAACCAGATTTGCAAACCCTCTGAGCCACGCAGTCCCCCTCAGCCTTTTGCCTTCCACGGTGACTTTTTCCCCAGGGGGAACATGTTTCAATTATCACTTAAGAGCCAGGAATGACACTTACTGTCCTCCAAAGAGCTGCATTCCCAGCAGAGCAAACACCACAATGAACAGAAAGAGCAGGAAGAGCAAACTGATGATGGATTTCATGGAGTTCAGCAAGGAGACCACCAGATTCCTTAGGGAGTTCCAGTATCTAGGGTTGTAAATCAAAGCAGCCTACAGTTAGTGTCACTGGGAGAGAAGGGGCCATTTCCGGAAGAGATTAAATGATCTACAAGGGAAGTGATGATGGGTGTTCTATGGGACAGGATGGGATGAGGGGCCAAGCTCTCCACAGATGTAATGCCAGCAGAACAATATGGCCTATTTGAGTCTGTCTGATAGCAAAATAACATGTAGAATCATAGGGGCCTGAGGTGGAAAACACCTCTCTGATCATCTTGAGCAAATGCCTTGCCTGTAGAGAATGGTCACCTACCATGAATTCTGCAGTGCTTTGTCCAATCTAGCTTTTCACGTTCTAAACAATGCAGCTTTCCTCAGCTCACATTCTGCACAGGATAGGTTCGTTCCCTACAGTACATACTCCCAGGCATTTTCCTTTCCTTTTCTACGCATCTCAATTGTTGGAGATGCCAAGAATGAAGATTTATTGATAAAGGTGAGAACGAATCTAGGGATTGTAAACTATCCATTTCAGTAAGACTTGAGCCAGGACTGAATGGTTTGTTTCCATGGAGCTTGATCCCAAACAACATGGTGGGAGGATCAAGCTGTATGGAAATGAACCATTCATTGTGGACTAGAACTCAAGGAAGAGGAACCTAGCCCAAGTCATGACCTGAACATGGTAGGTTTCACCTGGCCAGTCACTGCCGTTCAGTCTGCTCTTATCCCCGCACACGTCATCCTTGATTAATTCTATCCCTTGCCATTACGGGCACGCACACACACTCACAAAGCTGGGAGAGGCAGGTTAAATAATGGAGGTCCTGAGAGGATTTTATTATCCTGCTGAGAATAAGCAGGGAGCATTTATGTTAGGAAAACTAATGAATCAGAAAATGCAGAAAGAGCCATTAAAGCTGAGAATCTCTTTAACAACATCCGGCAGGGTTAGAGCGCATAATGGGAGAGAGTGATTTAAACCTTTATATACACAGTTAGGGCATATCTACACTGCATTGTAAACCTAAGTCTGTGGGACCTGCACTTGTGGACTTGGTGTTTCCAGGCCCATGCTTGAGCATCCACACTACATTGTAAACCCAGGTTTACAATTGCTGGACCCAGGTCTCAGAGCTGTGCTAATGCACTATTCAGACCTTCTTATTCAGGTCTGTTGCTTGACCTACATCCCAATGCAAAATGACAGGGCTTGGACCCGAGGTTCAGTGGGTCTCAGGCTCTGATCTACCCTCTTTATCAGAGACCTAATACCTGGGTGCTGAGTGCTTGCTGATTCAAATCAGATTGATTTTAGACACAACAAATCCTGCATCTTGGCAGGGGATTAGACTAGATGACCCCACTTCTAACCTATGATTCCTTGATATGTGTGGACAGAAGGGGGACTTGGGCTCAAACCTAAGTCAGAGCCAGGGCTAAGTGTGCAGCGTAAACATTCCCTTAAAGGCTTTCTGATCACTTTCGGATCACGAGTAGGAATTTTTCCAACTCCTTTTTTCTCTCTCTTTTTTCTCCAATTACTTCTAACACCTCCAATATCCAGACCAGGAAACTATTACATAGAGGCTCATATCCTGATGGCAATCTTGCTCCACAGTCTCCAGCTGGGCTTTGGGGTACAGGCCCATAACCTGAAATCCTTACTGCAAAACAGCTCCTGGGGTGTGTGGAGGAAGCATGCCAGATGATTCGCCTGTCCCCCCTCCGCAACTCCACAAGACAGTTGACAGGAAAGCTGGCTTTAATACAGGCTCATAATTATTCTATTTCTACCTACTCCTCCTTCACTTTTCTCTTTCAGTTTTCCAGATCTTTTCCCAGAACATCATTCCCTTCTCCACCATGTACCTGCAAGTAGAGCTGTGTGAATAACTGATTTTCTGGTGTGCTGGCTGTTGCAAAAAAAAAAAAAAAAAAAAAATTAAGTGTTTCAGGCTGTCCCAAACCCAGAATTTTTCACATCTTTCAGCAAATAGAAAAGTTAAAAAAGTTGTTGCTTCAGGTTGAACAAAATAGATTTAAAGCACCAAACTTTTAAAAAAATTAATAAAATTGAAGGAAATTTCTGAAAAGCCATTTTGAATTAATAGATTCATAAAGGCTAGAAGGGACTACTGTGATCATATAGTGTGACCTCCTACTTAAGACAGGCCAAAGAACTTCCCCAAAACAATTCCTGGAGCAGATCTTCTAGAAAAACATCCAATCTTGATTTAAAAATGATCAGTGATCAAGAATCCACCATGACCCTTGGTAAATTGTTCCCATAGTTAATTACTCCCACTGTTTAAATGTACACCTTATTTCAGTTTGAATTTGTCTAGCTTCAACTTCCAGACATTGGGTCATGTTATACCTTTCTCTGCTCAACTGAAGATTATTAAATATAGAGGCCCATTACAGGAATGGGCGGGTGAGGTTCTGGGGCCTGTAATGTGCAGGAGGTCAGACTAGATGATCATGATGGACCTTTAAGTCTATGAGTCTCTTCCCCCTATAGGTATTTATAGGCTGTAATCAAATCACCCCATAACCTTCTCTTCGTTAAGTTAAATAGACTGAGCTCTTTGAGCCTATCAGGGTAAAGCACATTTCCTAAACCTTTAATCATTCTCATGGCTCTTCTTTGAACCCTATCCAATTTAACAACTTCCTTCTTGGATTGTGGACACCAGAACTGGACATAGTATTCCATCAGTGACTGCATCAGTGCCAAATACAGAACTAAAATAACCTCTCCACTCCTACTTGAGATTCCCCCATTTATGCATCCCAGGATTGCATTAACTCTTTTGGCCACAGCATCACACTGAAAGCTCATGTTCAGCTGATTACCCAGAAACCCCAAATCTTTTCAAGAATCACTGCTTCCCAGGATAAAGTCCCCACCTTGTGTAGGATGGCCTACATTCTTTGTTCCCAGATGTGTGTATTTACATTTCATTGTATTAAAATGAATATTGTAAATTACGTCAATGCTACTACTTTTTATCAACCAAACTTGTAGTCTTATCAAAAAGAGACAGTAGGTCACATTGACAGGATCTATTTTCCATAAACCCATGTTGATTTGCATTAATTACATTACCCTTCTTTAGTTCTTTATTAACTGAGTCCCTTATCAGCTGCTCCATTATCCTGCCTGGGATCGATGTTAGGTTGACAGGACTATAATTTCCCAGGATCTCTCATTTCCCCTTTTTAAAAACCAGCACAACATTTTCTCCTAGAAAGCTTGTGGAACCTCCCCAGCACTCCAAGACTTATCAAAATGTTTTGTTTAAAAAATATCACAACAAAACATTTTGACTTTTTTGGAATTTGTTTGGTTTTTTCACCAAAAAAACTCAATGAAATTGATAGGAATTCACAATGTTGTATGCAGTGTTGTGGTAGCCGTGTCAGTCCCACGATATTAGAAAGAAGGTGAGTGAGGTCATATTTTTTATTGGACCAACTTCTTTTGGAGAGAGAGAGACAACCTTTTGAGCTATGCAGAGCTGAGGACCTGACATCTCTCTTAACAGATGTTGGCCCAGTATAAGATATCACCTTATCTGCCTTGTCTCACAAATTCCCCCAAATTTTGGTGTCACTGAATTTGCACTTTTGAAAAAGTTTCAGATGGAAAATTTCACCCAGCTGTACTTGCAAGTACTGCACAAGCTTGTGCATGTGTGAGATGGGGGTATAATGGTTGCTTATTGCAACAGGGCAGGATCCTGATGCCCTGCTACCCACCCCAGTGGTAACCCCAAAAAAGAGGCCTCTCTACGACAGACAGTGGCATGGCTTGGAAGTGGAGGGGTTCAGATCTGAGATGGAAGACTCCCTGAGCCGTATCGAACTGATGTACCTCAGTTAGGCTTAGACTCTCCAAAGAGGCTAAATTGTTCTCATGGGAGGGAGAGACAGAGGTTTTCATGACCACAGTCCAGGACAGAAAGTTCTCCAAGGGAATTTCCCCTACTTCGTGCTGCTGCCTGCCTCAGGTAAAACTTGGGTCAAACCTCAAGCTGGTATTGCTCAGTTGACATGATTGGGCACCAAATACACAGGTCAGGTGCTGGATTATCCAGGAGTAGCTGGGCATACAGGGTCATTTCAGCACCCATCGAGGACTGAATACAGACCCCAGGGCTGTAATGAGGAGCTACATTTCTACAGTTGCCTATTCCCCTGACATCTGTCTCGACAAGGAGAAAATTATGTTGAGCAATTTTCTCCTTGTCTTCCGATCTCTGCATTTCAGTGCCTCTTAGGCTGCATTCCCACTCTCTGTAGTGATATGCCATTCTGCTGTGACATTTTCAGCCTGCTGCAATTTAACTTTCTAACCATCATGTTGCTCTGCTTTTTACAATCTCCCTGGCTTGTGCTGAGGGAAGAAAAGGCCTCCTAATCAAAAGGCATAATACTCCCAATTATTCAGAGCAGGATGGAAGAGCTGAACAGATTAGAGGCGAAAATCCAAGGCAGGATGCTTCAGGGAAAGAGTGCAGTGAAAGCCGGGGGGAACGGAAAGACCTGGCACAGGGCGAAGCTGTAATGAGAGACGGACAGCAGCAATTTAGCATCTGGAGTTCTTGCTGTCGTAACTTTCGAAACTAGCCCATAATCAGATGTGCTGTGCTGGTCTGACTGAGCACTTTTGTGGAGCTTGCTGTGCCTTCGGGACATTTCTTTTCTGCTGAGAACCTAAGATTTTTCCAGAAAGAAGCAAATATTCAGCCCAGCTAGGCTCAGTTGTTAGCCTCCTTCTTTGCAGGCTAACCCGAGCTACAAACTGTCCCAATACGGACCCAAGTTCCTGGGTTCCAACCTCACCACCCTGGGGCTTGAACACACTCGCTCTACCCAGGGTTTCAGGCAGGCTCAAACCCTGATCGGCTCCTGTCTCCAGCTAGGCTCCTTGCACAACACAGGACAGTTTTCTGCTCTGTGTCCCCAATCCTGCACTGAAGCAATGGGGCGCGTCTAATTGAACAGGGCTGAGAGGCTCCAACACTCACCTTGCTATTACACACCTCTTGCTCATACAGAAAGATTATTAAAGAGTGGGAGGAAGAGGGGGCAAACTTGTTTGGGGAGAAAAAACAAAACTGGCATGAACGCCCAAACCATTTTTAGTTAGCTCAACATTACAACTTTAACATCCTGCAGAAATTGCCCTAAATGGTTAATACATTGCACAGCAGCTGTTTGTTAATTCCAACTCATATTAATCTGACACATCAGAAGGAGAACAAGTGAAAAGCTTTGGCCACCGACTCTACTGGATCCAAGAAGTGCCAGATTCCCAGCCTTGGGAACTGAGATCTCAACATGTTCCTAGTTTAGGTACAGAACAGGCAGAGACAGCACAAGGCTCCTCATGCCGTTTGCCAGCACATCTGAGTCTTGTCTCCTGCAAGGGAGAGAGTTGTTTAGTCTTCATGGTTCATTCCGCTGTAGCAATGATGGCCCAGTTTGGTTAGCATGAGCACTGGCAACACTCACGTCAGATAATCTCAGTTCATGTTTGACAGTGTAAGAGTGATGGACAGAAGCAGAAGTTACTGCTGGGGCCCAAATTCTACATGGCTTTATAACAGGAGCGTGCAAGGCAAGCAGGCAACGCTATTTGTAGTGGCATGATGTGAACTTTCATGTCGAGCTGAATAGCTGACTGGAGTGAAAAAGGAACCTGGACTTACTTGGTTACTTTGAAAATCCTCAGCAGTCGAAGAGCCCTCAATACACTGATGCCAAACGATGTACCAGGCTTCACTGCTGCCCAAATCACCTCAAAAATGCTCCCCACTATCACCTGCAAGAACAACTCGTTTTAAAAGGGAAAATGATTGCTCAGGCGGCTGTGGCTTTGGGTCCTCCCCCAGGGGGTAGAGACTGAAGAGTCCTGCACAGTGTGGTTGGATTCTAACAGGGGCTGTCAGTTTGCATCATCAAGGAAAACAGCAAGAAAGCCTAAACGCTCAGACTTCATGGCTCTAATTTTGTAAATGTACAAGCCAGCCTGGGAAGGGGGCATGCTATCGCACTGCCCCTGGAGGTGGACCGCAATGCAGAGCCACAATCTGCTGCTTGCTCCTCCCTTGCTCTGGTTGCAGAAGCACCCTAACATGAGCTCTTTTCCTAGCGCAGATTGCTTCCCAGCTTCTGCATTGGCTCTGTACGTTGGCTGATGTGATATCAAAGCCAGGGCTCCGCTCATGCCCCACCAGTGTGCACCTCCTCAAGAAGAGGATAGCAGCTAGGCAGAAGCTGTCCCCATCCCCAAACCGTGTGTATTGGTAACCCCCACATGGGGTGTGAGGCATCTCCTTACACCCCTTTGCTCCCATGACTAGGGGCACAGAGTGAGCAACACATAGGAGCTAAGTATTATTATGATGTAAGATCTACTGGAAGTTTCTCTCTATTCAGAACCTTTAGAGCACTGGTTAATTAAGATACTTGTAGTTTTAAAAAAATCCTTAAAATTCACTCGAGTTCACATCCAACCGTTCAGCAGCCCCCAGCCTTGAGATATTTAAAGAAATGTCCCTGGACATATTTTCTTAAAATGTTGGCAGCTATGCAGTAGTACAAACCCTAAGATGCAAAGGGACTTTCTATGGAATGTAGTGCAAATAAGGAGAAATTATAGGAATGAGAAATGCACTATCGCAAGGGAGAATTATATAAAGTTAGGTTACGGCTTAGATAATAAGGTAAGACAAGCATTTCTTAGCCATTATATCTAGCTTCAGGCAAGACCAAAGGCTGAGAAACTTCAGCTACGGAGAAGCACAATAATTGCCTTGTAATGAATGAGAGGCTTATTTCTGCCATGGAATGCAATTTCCGTGGAAAATCAAGGTGAACAGACAGACCTGCGCTAGTCATGGCAGCCGAGTGACGGTATGAGATTGTCAACACCCTGAAAGCGCCATTTGTGTACAGAATTCCAGCTCCCTTTCAGCAGAATACAACTCTCTTCTCCTCCACTGTAAATCCTTTTTGGGAATCCATCATGCATCAGTAAAACCTTCCCCCAGACCCTCTGAGTTTTAAACTGATCATTCATTTTCTTGCCATATTAAAATGACCTCTTGGGAATAACTTCACACAAGACTCTGCTGGACTTTTCCTCCTGGGGCCAATGTCTCTCCGTTTTGTTGTTTCTCTCTTTGCTTTTGAACTGTTTCATCTGGATGGTTTGTCAAACTAAACTGACGACTGTTCCAAAGGGGGTGAAAAAACTGAAAGAATTCGAGGAGTGGGAAGGTGGGTGAGGGGGAAGAAACCAGATAATCTTGGCTTCCCAATGGACTCTCTAAAGAAGAAAGAATTAGAAAAGTGATCAAAACCCTTTCCCTCATGGGAATCCTAGTCTGTGAAATTTATTACCAGTGCTTCATTCAGCATGGCATGAAGAAAAGCTGATAGGCCCAATGGATTTGTTTTCAGTTTAATATAAAATTCCTAAATCATTTATCCCACAAAGTCAAGTATAGGTTTTTTCCCCTTGTGGATGGAGCATTCTGATTAACAATGCCTTTTATGAAATAAATGAAGGAAAATTAGCAGACGGTGAGCATGAAGCTTGCCATATTGAGGCCCAGGCAGTATCTGTGTGCTTCTCCCTGGGCCACACATGACTAGAGGATAGAGGACATCAATCTACCATCTTTCACTGGAACTTGACAAAAAACAAGGCAGTGATAAATTAAAAGCCTAATTAAAGTATTACAAAACTAGCTAATTTTTTTTTTTATACAGCTCACACAGGCTGGAATTTTCAAAGGAGTCTCAAGCTATTAGACACGTAAATCTCGCTGACTTTCAGGAGGAGCTGGGTGCCCACTCCCTTAAAAGTCTCTGAAAATCCCAGCCAAATTTTCAGTGCAGCCTTAGCAGGACCTTCATTTTTGCAGGCACAGAATTATGCCCACAACAGCTTTTTGCTTTTAGTTTAGGTGGCGTTCACTGAAGTCCCTGATTACATCCCAAAATTAGAAGTGTAACCATCTAGGTGGCTGTAGGTGCAAGTAGCTGTAGATGCAATGCTGCTCCCACAGAATTGGGGGGATGGTGTCTGCACAGCTAGCTATGTCTTATGAGACCCGCCAAGTTTGGGAATATTTGATATGCTTTGTCAGGCAGTTGTTAGTGTTGGCCTTGTTCGTTTCTTTTTGCAGTGCCAGTAAGGAATTGCTGGCCCTGCAGAGGAAAGTACACCTGATATTTCCCGCATGTAATAGGGTGATCTACCCCTTTAAAGGGCATGGGCTCTGGGGACAATGAGTCCTGTTTGATCATCAGACCCAGCTGGGAAGAGGTCAGAGCCCTAGGAAGGGCTGAGAAAGCTCAGCTGAAGTTGAGGGGGGCTGCAGGAGGGAAGCTGGCTCCTATGACTGGCTCTGGATCGGGGTGGGTGGGGGCTAAGTTGGTTTGGGGAATAGCTTTATTTTGTGTGACACTGTGAGGTTTGTTTATTTTTTATCACAATTAATAAACTGTCCTGAGGGAGGGCCTGAAAGAGTGGCATGGTGTTAGTCTTTCTGGGGCTGGGAGCCCTGTAGCACTTCTTTACTGGCCAGCCACAGTGCCCTGTTCTGCTCTACACAGCCCACTGCTAGAAACAAGGGGCTACGCCAGGCTCTAGGCCTAACTGGTCCTTGATGACCTCCCTACTGAGGCTGCCAACAAAGAGGCTTATCAGTGTCAGCAGGGAGAGTGAGATTTGTGATGTGGGCACCTGCCAAAGGTAAAATAGAGAGAGTCTCAATATTCATTTCCCAGGGCTAAGGAGAGGTGCAGAAACGTCGAGTTCAGTCCCAGAAGGGGAAGGGAATTGCTCACAGCATCTAGTCAGTAAGTCCACCTCAGACGCAAGTCCACCACAGACTGGCTGGAGGACACAGGAGATGCCCCCGCTGTTCTTTTCTCTCTCTAATCTTTATGGTGGTGGTTGCATCTTGAGTGCCAGACAGGAAGTATTGCAGCCCAGACACTCCCTTCAGATCCCATCAAAGGCAACAGAAGCTGTGTAAGCCTATGTTCCGGCAGAATTTAGCCCAACATTGTGCTGGACACCCATATCGACAGACACCGATGTAAGTGTCCTGTGTCTCCAGAGGGGCTGAGCACAAGTGTTCACATCACTGGCACGTGATCTGCATCTCCCCGGATTGTGCCACTTTTATTATATATGCCTAATGATGGATTCAGCGCCTCACACTGAGAACTCAAATTTGAAACTCGCTATCCATGTATCTTGAGGGGAAAATCACTCACAGGATGACAGGGAATCCAAGCAAAGGGAAACGTGATTTAAAACACAAATACACCCCTAACTTGAAAATGGCATCACATGGTATTAAAGCACTTATGAGACCATCTCGGTGGGCTTCTAGCAGAAAACAATTCTCACAGACAACCAGTTTTCAGGGGCTGCTGGGTTACTTAGATGGAGACAATTCCTAGAGGAAATGTATTCAGACTGGCATGTTTTTTCATTGTTTCTCTGTAACACTGGGCCACAAAGGGCTAAGCAACTTTGCAAACTGCATGGCCCAAATTTGACCTTCAAAGGAATATTAAAGGAAAATACAAATGGAAATGAGGGCCATTCCTTATAAGTAAATTAGAACTTTGATATGCAAGTGTATTGTTGGTCGTTATTTGATGTTGTTTACATATATCTTGTTAGAGGTTAACAATGCAGATAAAGTGCTTTCCTGTCTACCTATTACTATTGTTCTATTGATTAATAGATCAAAAGGAATATTAACATCTAGATGAACTATTAACCATGCTAATGCAGCTAATTACCAATGTGTGCCTAGAAAATGAAGGTTTTACTTCAAAGGACAATATGTATTACTATTCTCCACTCAAGGAAATATCTGTGAACTGTCTTGGTAGTTTAAATGGCTATTGCTGACTATTGTCTGAGAAAGGACCCACTGAGTAAAGATTAAACTGTCAGCTCACTTTCATCAAAGTCCACATTACCTGCAAGCACCCATCTTGCTTCAACTATAAAGGAAGCTTTGGACCTGATGCTTTTTATCTCAAATGTGTCCACCCTTTTTCAGGAAAAGTTTAGACTGCATTATCAGGGTATCATCATCAGCCTGGAATCACTTTGATAATTCTAATGGAAGAAATTGAACAAACTCTGTACATGAGTTATTTGGTCTTCACTTCCTGCTTCATTTCTCTGGACTGGATTTCTAACAAGGAAGCTTTAAACAAGGACTGATGACCCTCAAGCTGTTTCGGTGATTTCCAGAGGTTTTTGCAAATTAAGAACTTTTACAATCCAGCAATTAATCAACTTTGCTGTGAAACAGACCAAAAAACTTTGTTTTCATCTGCATATGCATAATGACCTTTTAACTATTATTCTCTTTCCTTTTTCAAAAATAGGTATTAGCTTAGTTAATAAGCATTGGCTTGAAATATGTTATTTGGGTAAGATCTGAACTATTCAATGACCTGGTTGGTAATGTGTCCAATCCTTTGGGATTAGTAAAACTCTTTGTTTTTTTTTTACATTTGCTAAACAAGATTTTCAGTAATTCCTATGATAATTGACTTGGTTGTCTGGTTAGAGGCCAGAGGGCTGGATGGCTTTAAGGAAACTGTGTTTTTGATCAAAAGCTGTTTGTTGCTGGCTTGGTATATCTTATGGAATAAAACCCACCCATTCTTTGAAGTGTTGTCCTGTTTAAGCTACCTCAGCATGGCTCCCGCTAGAGACCAACCCCCAATCTCACTGGACACTTGATTTTTATGGGGAAGTAAGAGAGGACTAGCCAATCCCTGTAAAATGTGCCCATGGGACATTGTCTTTGCACTCACTGATAACCATGTAACACCACTCAGTAAAGGAGGCGCTTACACACAGTGTTGGTTTGTGTAGCTGATGTCAACTTACCGCAAAGTCGAAGCAGTTGAATGAAGAGTGGAAGTAATTTCTTGGCCCCAGTCCATACATCTTCAAGGACATCTCAGTAAGGAACAGACCCAGGAAAACAAACTCTGCAAAATCTAGAAGCCAGCAAAATGGCAGAATCAGTTAATGAGTTTCTGCTAGGCCGAGATAATACAGTGCAACAGCTCCGGCATGGACTGCCTACTGCTGGTTGAAAACCCTTTGGCAATGGGAAGGTTACTGCGTTAGAACCCTTTTGCGTAATTATTTCTGCGTACGTGTAATATGCAAGGAGCAGATTCAACTCTGCTGTTGCAAGCAGGCCTGCTGATAGCAATTCTGGGCTCCACGGCAGAACAGTCAATGGCCCCCCTAGAAAGGGATGGCTGAGGTTTATGACACTGCTTTTTACCCTATTGATAAAACACGAGAACCCACTATATGTAAATTGTGGTGTTGCTTGATCTAGTTTACTCCTCCCTTCCCCCAGTTACAGCACCAGTATTAAACAAACAGGAGTGGGCTTCTTCCGGAAGTTTATGCTTATTTATTACGTGCCGTGTAGGTTCCCGAGTGGCTGAGGAGGCGGTATCTGCTCCTCAGCATCCCGGGTCCCTTGGACTCCCCAGGGAGACTACTAATGAACACAGGAGGCTGAACAGCAGATTCCAGGAGGCTGAGGAGGCGGCAACCTGCATGGTACATAATAAATAAGCTCAGCTCAGGGGAGGGGCAGAGAGTGCGAGCTGCGGGGGTCCTGGGGGAAGGCGGGGTGTGGAGGAGAGGAGGGGGTCTTAGTGGGGGGGAGGAGGGATGCGGCAAGCGGCAGTGGGAAGGACTGAAGGGGACACGCGGGGGAGGAGGTGAGGCCTGAGCAGAGGGGATGGAATGTGGTCGGGGCCATAGGCAGAGAGGTGGGATGGGTAGCTAGCCGAGAGGCAGCTTCACCCACTGCCCATGGCCTGGGCCCTTTTAAACTGCTGGGCCACCGGGCAATTGGCCCCCCCGTTGGCAGGCTTAGTGAAAAGTTTGGTATGTGAGCTTTGAGAAATCCCGTCAATGCTTTGAAAAGCACTTTGAGAAAAAGGTTTGTGGGGCTGTTTATAAAGGCCTCCCTTAACTCCATCCACAATCTTAATGTGCAATTCCACAGACCTATCAATTGCTTTTTCAAATGGGTAGTAGATTCAGAGACTCCACGGCCAAGAGGGGCCATTGTGATCACCTGGGTCTCCTATACCGCACAGGCCCTGGAATTTCCCCCAAATCATTTCTGGAGCAGATCTTTTAGAGAGACCTCCAATAGCCATTAATGGAAAATCTGCCATGCCCTTGAGAAATTCTTCCAACAGTTGCATCTATAGAGCATAATGGGCAGTTACCCAGTTTGCTCAAACAGGCAAAAAGCTGTGAGCGTAAGTACTGCTAGGACAACCGAGTCCCTTTAAGTCCCTTTAGACCATTGGTTAAACTAGATGCGTTATAGCTGAAAAATCACTTTTTTTTTTCCAGGTGTGATTATGGTCTTAAAAATGGCGACGAGAAAATGTTTACACGTATTTAAGTCCTGTTTTCAAAAGTGCCTATGTCACATGTCTAAGCTCCGTTGATTTACAATGGCACTTTTGATAACTAAGTGATTTAGGTTACAAACACACTCAAGTCACGGCCAAGAACCAATGAAAGTCAATAGAATTTAGGCACCTAAATTATATTGGCATTTTTGAAAATGAGATTTTGGTGCTTTTGTAAATTTTACCATCTGTAACAATGACACCTTCTTGAACAGAACTGCCCCTTGTGTTCAGTGTCCAAGGTGCTGACTTTACTCTTGACTCAAAGCACTGTTTCCTTTTGTTAGCCCTGCAGAATGTATACAGCTTGGAGGTAGCAAGTTGGGTTTCGTTCTGCCCCAGGCATCCCCAACTAAACAGTCAGGGAAGTTTTTGAATGGAAAGTGTTTTTTTAAATCAATGATGACGACGAAAGGGGCAGAAAGAATCCAGCTGGATTTTTCAAGTCTGATTGAATTTGCAGGAGTCACAATTACAGAAAAAACTACCTGTTGCTTCGTAAATTGAACAGGTTGGATCCAGAAGTCACTGAGAAAGAGTAACTATGCAACCTTTTAAAAAATGAGTCGGTTGGATCTGGAGGTCACTGAGAAAGAGTAACTGTGGAACATTTTTGAAAAAGCAACATCAAAAGCAAAACCCTGCCAAAACAAAACACTCCACTGCACACACAGTTCTCCTGGGGAAAGGATGAGAAAACAAACCACATGACCAATATTAAGCTCAATGCTTAATACACAGCTGGAAGGTGTTCAGATGCTACAGTGGTGAGTGCATTATAAAAACTGATATAGAATATGGAACTCACATGTCCTATTTACAGAGTCACTCTTCTGTCTACAGCTGCCCTTTAAGCTTTGTGATTCCAGCTCTCCTTAGCCCTTGGACAGAATGCTATATCCCTTTCAGCAGAACTCAGTCAGACCAAAGGATGTAGCCATTGAGGCACAAGTGCAATGCATTTAGTGGAATCCTTCTATTTCCTTCAAGGATATCTGTTCCATCACCTGCTCTGAAACGGACAGAAATCTCTACCTCTATGGGGACAAGACATCAAGCAGCAAGGGAAGTGTCAGATCAGGTCAGGTCTGAGGTGGGTTGGGGAATTTGCATCCACATGCCTGTTCTATCCAATTCTAGACAACTCTGTTCACTTCTTGCTTTCAAGAGCATCAAATGTACCCAAAAAGTTTTTAAAATAGCTATGCTTTCTGAGCAAATCCAGGAAGTTACACTGCAAGTCAATCCTAGCTCAATGTGAGAATCCATCTAGGTATAATAATCTCTAGCTCTTACATAGCAATTTTCCTCAGTAGAGCTCAAAGCACTTTACAAAGGATTTCAGCATCGTAATCCCCATTTTAGAGGTACAGAGAGGAGAAGTGACTTGCCCCAGGTCACCCAGCAAGCCAATGGCAGAGTCAGAAATAGAACCACAGTCTTAGGCCATGGCCCTACCCACTAGACCACACTACCACAGGCTTATAATGGTCTGCACCCTACCTATTCATATACAGCAAAACACAACACAGGCTAAGTAGATAGCTAGATCTGGGCTTTTTTAAGGTACATGGCAAGAAATGGGAGTAACAGATGTAAAAGTCAAAGAAACAGCCAAGAAGCTGGAGTACCTACTCCAGATCTCTTTGCATCCTCGAGAGACGAAACCAAGCGCCGTTTCAGAGCAAATGATTCTTGCATACAGAACCATACTCAGTGGCGCCTGGTTCTAGAGTTCAATGTACAGGCAGTAAAGGAAGGACGGATGGAAGGATGGAGAGAAAAACGAAAGCACTTAACTCCTTGAGTACAAGAGAGTGACTCAGAATGAATCAGCTTCTCTCGCTGACGGATCCAAAACAGGATTTCTTCTGACATGGTCCTGGCCCATATAATTGAAAATGCAATTTCATTGTTTGGACCTCCTGGTATTCAGGTCCTAAATTTAATTTAATCTCCCTTAAACAGAAGCATTCTGTAATTCAATTGAAGGGGAAAATAGTTTGATACAAATAGTCTAATTTAATTTAAAATTTGTGCTACTGGCAAAGGCCGTGCTGGTATCATTTTGCCCCATATATCTGAATTAGGTAGTTAGTGGCTCTTTTTTGTCAATCACCAGCGAATTAATTCCATTTCCGCACTGTCTGGAAGTCTGATGTCATTAGGAGCAGGAGCTGGGAATGCTGCTAGCAGATTTATTTGCTCTTCCTCTACGTGGAAGCCTCTAACCAGGAAAGAGCCCCAGGTCCAAACCTCCCTCTCTTCTTGAGGACAGCAGGCTTGAAATAATCAGCAGACATAAACAAACATGCATGCTTCAGAAACCTTTTTTCTTTCGATTGCAAATGTTGCATATTTATATCCAGAGGGAGCTGGGCCTCTACTTCAAAGGCAAATACATATCATTAAGAAACTAATTGCATAATACATTTGACTAAGCACAGTGCAGTGAATGAAAGAAAAGAGATGAGTTTTTAGACCTTTGTGGCCAAAATATCTTGACTGAGTTTTCTATTTCCTAAAAATATAGATAGATATTTTTTAGCCTTTTTTTAACATTTCATTTTTAAAGTGTATTGAGGGAAGGTGTAATTTGCTAGATTGGCAGCCCTGGAGAACGTCAACCTCCCTTGGTGGGAGCCAAAGAAAAGAAAAGATACCAGCAATGTGAGACTTCCCTGCACGCTGCCCAGCCAAACTTACCTAGAGAAGTGAAAGGACAGTCCAGTCTCTATGATTCATTTGTTCCTTAGCCTTCTTCCACAGATCTATAGATTTTAAGGCCAGGGGACCACTGAGATAATCTTTTCTGGACTCCTGCCTAACACAGGCCATAGGACTTCATAGAACTTCTGCATCAAGTCCATGACTTCCAATTGAGCTGAAGCAGTTCCTTTAGAAAGACATCCAGTCTTGATTTAAAGACTGTAAATGATGGAAAATCCACCACATGCCTAGTTAAGTTGTTCCAATGGTTAATTATCCTCACTGAAAAGGTGTGCCTTTTTTCTAATCTGACTTTGTCTTGCATCAGCTTCCAACCACTGGCTCTCATTATGCCTTTCTGTGCTAGATTAAAGAGTTGTCAGCGATCAGAAAGCTCTTTCTCTTCAGAACACCAGTGACGGTGGCAATTAACACAAACAGTGATGGTGGGTGGTTGTGTGACGGAAACCTGTCCACCGGGAATGGCAACCTATTTCATCTAGGCCACTAAAGAAAGGTCAGCACTTTGAACAAGAGAACCTGCTCAACATACCCATAATATTTATAGCATGACACTGATGTGCTTTCTCTGCAGAAGAGAAAAATTGGAAAATGGTCCCAAAACAACCAAGAAGTTCAAGTGCCTACTCCAGATCTCCTCAGAACATAAGAACAGCCATACTGGGTCAGGCCAATGGTCCATCTAGCCCAGTATCCTGTCTTCTGACAACGGCCAATGCCAAATGCCCCAAAGGGAATGAACAGAACAGGGCAATCATCATGAGCTATCCCTTGCCATCCAGTCCCAGCATTTGGCAGTCAGAGGCTTAGGGACACTCTGAGCATGGGGTTGTATCACTGACCATCTTCGTTAATAGCCATGAACTTACCGAATTCTTTTTTGAACCCATTTATACTTTTGGCCTTCACAACATCGCTTGGCAATGACTGACAGTGCACTGTGTGAAGAATTACTTCTTTTTGTTTGTTTTAAACCTACTGCCTATTAATTTCATTGGGCGATCCCCTGGTTCTTGAGTTATGTGAAGCGGTAAATGACACTTCCTTATTCATTTTCTCTACACCAGTCATGATTTTATAGACCTCTATCATATTTTCCCTTATTCATCTCTTTTCCAAGCTGAATAGTCCCAGTCTTTTTCATCTCTTCTCACATGGAAGTTGTTTCATACCCTTAATCATTTTTGTTGCCCTTCTCTGGACCTTTTCCATTTTTAACATATCTTTTTTCAGATGGGATGACTAGAACTGCACGCAGTATTCGAGGTGTAGTCAATACCATGGATTTATACAGTGGCATTACAATATTTACTGTCTTATTTGTTATCCCTTTCCAAGTGGTTCCTGTTAGCTTTTTTGACTGCCGCTGCACATTGAGTGGATGTTTTCAAAGAACGATTCACAGTGACTCCAATATCTCTTTCTTGAGTGAAAAAGCTAATTTAGACCCCATCATTTTGTATGTATCGCTAGGATGATGTTTTCCAATATGCATTACTTTACATTTATCAACACTGAATTTCATCTGCCATTTTGCTGCTCAGTCACACAGTTGCATCCCAACGGAAATGGTTGTTTCTCCAGTGGACCTGGAGGCATATGGATACCTTCTGCTATTCACTGAGGACCTGTGTCCAAAGAATTCACAGAACACAGATGCTACTAAACAAAAGTGAAACTAAACAAACATTCCAATTAATTTCTTAACGCTCCTACAGTCCCTGTTTCAAAGCAGTGAAGAGAATAGGAAATATCAAGCAGAGAAAGTTAATCAGAGCATTTCAATAACAGGAAAGTTAAAAGAATGGGCATGGGGAAGGGGAACATCAATGCAGACCCAAAGGCTCTCACCATCTAGTCATTAAGTAAAATATATTTGTAATGTAATTAAAGGCTTCCTAGAGGGACAGGTGTAATTGAATTAGAGGGTGCCTGGTTGAGTTTCGAGTTGATGCAGACTCTCCCAGACTTGACTCGACTCCTCGGTCTCCTGCCCATTGCAGTTCACAAGACTCCTTTCGAGTTCAATTATAAGCAAACTCCATGAAACAATCTGATTAGAGGCAGTGACATTTCTCGGGTTCTACATCAGACCTTGCAAGTCTCACTCCTTTAGAGTGAGGCTCACTCACTGTGGGTTCATCTTAAGGATGACTTTTAAAGCCTCTCTCTCTTGTGGCAAAGGATTTTTCTGTGTGTTTCCATAAGGTGTTGCAATTCTCCTGGTTTTGTGGAATCTCATTAAGTGCCACTGTCACTCCTTGATAGCCCTGTTATGTCCAGGATTCATTCACAAATCCATTGGACATAGGGTAATTAGAGTGCCTATGGTTCAGTGTAGAGACAGGCCTAAATAAAAACACCAGGTCCGATCACCTGTAACATTTGGAGAAGTTCTTATCTGCATTTCTGAAGCTTTGAACCATCTTAAAGGAAGAGCAGGGTTTGTTAATCACTTCGGAGCCAAGATGCATTTCTGGATCTCTCTGGTCTGAAAATGACCTGAACAGTTGGGGTTTTTTTTCCTCATGAGATTTCCATTACTCAGCATTAACAGACAGGCTGGAAATACAGCAAGAGTAGCCCCTGTCACACAGCATGGTGGCACTTCTGCTACTGGTCTCAGACAAATACAGGAGGTGAAAAGCAAATGAAAATTGTGAACCAGGAGTTAACCATGCTTATTTGAGCTTCAAAACACATTGGATCTGAGCTCAGCTGGAATTTCATCTCAAGGTTCAGGTTCATCTAACCATTACACCCCTTCCTTAATTGAAATATCATCCTTTCCAGCCTCTAAAATGAGGCTACAGTCACAAGCTATTGCTCTTTCACTTAGAATTTCTATGGCTGACATTCATTCTCCATGTCCAAGGCTCCTTTTCTCTTACAGTCACCAATCTCACAGTTTATAACAGTCTAACTAGAGATAGGCTTGAGACAAAAAGCTCACACCTGAATCCGAACTTCCACAAAGTTTGTGGTAGTTTGTAGCTAGAGTTTTCGTTTGGGACCACCTCTAATTTCCACAGTCTCACGCCAAGAATGTGTGAGGCGGCTGTTCCTAACAACACATGGCCCACTTCCTCTGATGTTTCCTTAGCACCACTCAGGCATTTATTTGTGGGCATGAGAAGCTATACAAAGGTGTCTGACCTGCAAATGCTATAAAGAAGATGTCATAGGAAATGATAATGCAAACAACAGAAAACTATATGGGACAGAAAGGAGAGAGAGCATCTCGGGTTGGGATGCCTCTGACGAAGTGGGTTGCAGCTCACTAAAGCTTATGCCTGCAGAAATCTGTTAGTCTTTAAAGTGCTACAGGACTCTTGTTGTTTTTTCTGGTTGGGAAGTTACTGAATATTTAAAGCCAAGGAACAGATGGACAGAGAAAAATTTCTCTGCCACTCCCATTGAAAGCAAATCAGTCACAGGGGTCAGCTATGATTCCTAGTTGGGTGGCATCCTAAATGCACAGATTAGAGCATCCTGGTTGAGGTTTTTAAAAGCAACTAGTGATTTTGGGTATTTCCATTTCCGGGTGGTCAACTCCAGATTCCGCAAAGGAGCCTGGTTTTCAGAGAGCAGGTGCTCTGCACTTTCTGAAAATCAAGCTGCTTTAAGGCATCTCAAATTTAGTACACAGAACTAAGTGACCCAAAATTATTAATCACTTGGCCTCTGTTTTATGATAGGGGGTCATTTCTGGTAGACTCCTTTTCTCAAGAGTTACTGCTATCATGGCACAGTATGCATTTTAGTAGGGGTGGAGTGTGCCCCATTTTGTCCCCACCGAGATAAATCAGATCCTTAACCTCTGACTTTTATGATAGATTTTTTCTCCTCCCCATCAGAAAATGCATCTTTAATACCAGTTAACATGAACATTCTTTCAGTGTGAGTTTGGATAACAAAACAAAATGGATTGCAGCTGACGTTCTTTTTTAAACATTCCCTCAGAAAAATTACTGCATAAGTCAGTTCCAGAAGGCATGTTTGGAAACTGAAAATCTTTTGTTTAGAATGAAAGATTTTTCTAGCCATTTCTAGTCCCAATTTGGAAAGAAATCCTAAACTTGAGATTTCTAATTGCTTTCCTGCTCTAGTCTATTATTTTCACTGTTAAATTCAAGCTATGTACACACTGATGGCGGCAAATTTGCCACTGTCAGCTCGATTTTTCCGGTTCGATTGAGCAGCAGTGAAGAAACAGAAGTCAATCTAATAAAACCGCCTCCTCAAAAAGCATAGCACTGCATCGACGGATACATATTTCCCATCGGCGCAGGGCAACAGAGACGGTGCACTAAAGGCAAGTTACGAGGTCGATGAGAGTTACGCAAGTTTCGCATAACTCCTGTCGACTGCTGCCAAATTTTGACGGCAGTGTAGACCAGACCTCAGAAAACGAATAGGCAGGACTGATATACCTCTGTCTTCTGTCTCCACTTTCACTCTAAATCCTGCTAGAGAAGAAGAGTTGAAGGGATTTATTTCTCCCTTTCACCTATCTCTCGTTATAGCTTTCAATTTCCTGGTATTATCAAATATTTTAATAATTATTAGCAGAACTTCTTTGAAGACACAGTAAACAGTAGCCTCACCCTTTTAGGCTGAGGGAAAGGAAAGACTTCAAAAGTTAACCTTTTTTACAATTATTTTAAGATAGGAAAACTTAGTTCCTAAGTAATTCTGGTTTAAGTATTGTGGCAAACGGCCGACTTCTCCCTAGTGGGTCTCACACTTTTGCCTCTCTTAGTGGGCCAGGGCATCACCAGTTACCCCATCTTCCCAGCGAGGGGGGTAGGGACCTGGACCCACCCACTCCTCCAGGTCCCAGCCCAGGGGCCCTCTGAGTGGCAGTTATGTGCTGCTGGCATCTTACTTATAGCTGCAGGCTTTTCCCCTGGGCTACCTTCCCCCTCTGTCTTTCTGGCTTCCTGAGCCCAGCACCTTCCTCAGGACTCCACCTCTCTCCCACACACCGCTGCACTCCGTACTGTTCTCCACTATGACTCCACACACCGCTGCACTCCGTTCTGTTCTTCTTCACAATCTCCACACACTCCTCTGCTCACCACACACCTACTCCTCCAACTCCCATCCTGCCTCTCAGGGGTTGAGGGTTTTTATCAGGCACCTGGGTGGGGCCTTAATTGGTGTCAGCTGACCCTAATTACCCTTTGGCTAGTCTACAGGGAATAAAGCCCGGATCATTCTAGCACTTACATAGCGCCCTTCTAGAATTTTCCCAGTGCCCTCTGCCCTTGCTATACCACAGTATCTTTTTTAATTTTTATTGTTTCCCCCCATCTTTTAATTTTCTTTCTGGTTTGGAAAAAGTTGCCTGCAATCCCTGAATCAATAATCCACTTCTGAATTCCACATATTGGCGCCAGAGCTCTCTCATGCAAGGTTGGCCCAATCCAGCAAAGCACTTAAGAACATGTTTAACTTTAAGCAGCCCCATTAAACTCAATGGGTGAAGTCCAAGCCCACTGAAGCTGACTGGAGTTTGTCAGTGATTTTAACGGGACCAGGATTCCACCCAATGGGACTACTCACGTGCTTAAAATCAAGCAAGTGCTTAAATGATCTATTAGTCCAGGCCAGCGTACTGATTACCTGGCCAGACAGCATGAGGCTGATCAAACTGGACCAAGAGTCCTCTTCCAGCTTCCCTGATCTTCATACTCGTCCAAGAAACTGCAGCACACTAAGGGCTAGGTTTTCAAAGGTGCAGCTTGCACAGCCAGGGCCAGATTTTCAAAAGTGTCCAGTGTTCAGCTGTTCCCATTGTGATATGTGCAGCAAGATTAACACCCAGCAAGCTGGGCTGGTCTAAAGGAACACTTAGTGCACGGCAAGCCAAGATGTAAAGGTATCACACTTCAGCACACCGTGCACTATGCTACTCGTCCATTTGGACCCTGCAGTGCGCTAAGGAACTTTTCATGTCCAGCAACAGATCCTACCCAGACAGGAAGTGTGCAGCACGCTGGGGAAGCACACCCCAGCCTGCTGCATGTTAACTGTTCATCTACACAGGCATGCTGAGCTTCTTTGAAAATCTGGCCGCTTTCTGAAGCGACTGCATTGGAGCGGAGCGCCTACAATCTGACCCCAGCTGCAAGTTCTGAGCCCTTCTGAAAAATCCAGCCGAAGAGGCTGAAAATCTGGGGCCTGACCTCCATGGAAGTTGTGCATATGACTTCAGTGGGAGCAGGATTGGAGTCCAGGGCTCCACATCCAAAGGGAAATCTTGGCAAGTGCATCATGCAGTTTGAACAGGCGCACGTATGGTGCCCTTCTCACCACGTCCCTCTGCAGCGAGGGATCAGAGGATAGGGAAAGAGCCTGGAGGCAGGGAGAGAACAGTGCACAGAAATGTTGCATGGAAATGTTGTGCAACTCTCTAAATTGTGGTGGGTCTAAGACCCCATTACCACCCTCAAGTTCATGATACCCATGAGCTCTTCTGACACAGAACTAAGCTACAGGGGTATGACTGTGGTCTCTCTCACAAACGTTTTACACCGATATATCTTCACTGATGGTATCTTTGATCCATTATGGGGCCAGAATCAGGCCCTACAACTTCTCTTCTGTTCAGTTGCTTTGTGCTCTGTGCTATTCAATGTCTAGCCATCTGACCTGATTTCTTTGTCAGATACATACAGACAATGCAGCCCTCTTTTTCTACCCCATGGTAAAACCGAACCCGCCCCAATCTCTGAGGAAGATATTGATGGTGCCCCAAATTTAGTGTCACTGTATGTTTAAATTCTCAGTTATCCAAATGGCAATTTTTCAGGAGGCTTTGGGTCAAAACTTGCAACCTTTAGATGAGCAGGGCTGCTCCTACTTTTGTTAAAAAAAGGGCACTGTGAAAGCAAGAATTTGATCAGCAGAGGTTTAACTGCAGAAAGGAGGCTTCGTTGGCTATTCATTACCAAAAAAAATTACATGCTTTAAAAAAGCAATAAAACTGCAAGAGCCTTTACACAGTATTGAATGCCCATGCCAATGGGTGACTGATGGCATCAGGCTAAAACACATCCAATATGCACAGACATATAATATAACCACCCACCTGCCATGTGTTATTGCTTATATGTGTATGGGACGTATTTTCACAGTATGATTTGCTGTAGGGTACTATTACAGTTCTCCTCATTGGCCACACCTGGTTTACTAAGGCAAGTGCTCTCATGGAAAGCTACTTTCTGAACAAGTGCAGGTTCGGAGGCGGTTTGATATTAATTGGCACAGTTAGACTGAATGAGTGTACAACGTTTTGGTGCAGGGAATAATGTTTCTATTAAGTGGAACTGTCCGCTGCACAAGTTGATGTCAAGTGGGCTTCAGAGTCTATATCACCATCATATATTCTACTATCAAAAACGGCCTACTATATATTGAACACAAGGAGATCTGAGGACAAGCTATACATCTCCTGAGTGGGGTTTGACTCCTGAGGCTCTCTAGAAAGCCACAGGTGAAGACAGCTTGAGAAACTTATGAAGCTGCTGGGAGGGGCCCAAGCAAATGCTTTTTCCCAACCCGCAAACCTCCCCCCACCCTTCCCAAATCCTCCTGTGATGTTCACCAGGTTTGTAGGTGATCATTACAAGTGAAGGATGTGTCTTGGGCTGTTTTTAGAGCACATTGTCCACTTTCTCTGGTGTTTCTTGGAGCCACTTAGTAATTTATTTGTGAAACTCCTCGATGGGCCATAAGAAGTTACAAAAGACCTCAAGGCTGCAGGTGGTAATGGATATGTGGGGCGAGTGCTCAGAGCACTGAGGAGTGGGAAGACCAGACAGAACATGACTCCGATCCTGACACTCACACAAAGCGTTGGTGAGCCCCTCTGGCTGGTCATAATGCACCATGGCGACACACAGTGTGTTCAGGGTGACGACACACAGGACGACCCAGTAGAAGCTTTGTGCTTTCACCATGCGCCGGATGAAGAACCGGAACATCTTCTCTTTCCTCCGGAAATATGAGGAGCTCTCATTCTTACCACTTTTCAGACTGGCACGTGCAAATGGAGACCCTGGGCATTGGGAGACAGAAGGGATCGTCATCAAGCCAAACTCAGGAAGATAACGGGGGAGGGAGAAACTGAAAATCACAACCACAAAAGGCCCAGACCCTCAAAGGTGTTTAGATGCCTAACTGAAATCAGTGAGAGTTAGGTGCCTAAACACCTTTCAGGATCTGGACAAAAGAATCTCTCTCCACTCTGGAAACACAACTAAGCACCAACTTGGCCATATTTACAATGAGCTGCAAGAGACATCTGCCCAGGCCAGCCCAACGGATTGACACTGGGATTTGAAAAGAGCCTAATGGTGTCAGATGCTCACCTCCCATTGCCTTTCAAAGGCAATTAGGCACTCAACCCCTATAACTAACTTCAGAAATCCTAGCCTAAACTCTTAAATCCTGAGTGGCCGGCCAGGTTGAAAGCTATGGGCAGCACAGCACGCACTCTGTTACTTTTGACACAAGTACAAGACACAGAGGACGTAAGTGATTGCTTCTCTGCTTCCCCATCACTGCACTGGCCCCGGTGCAGGGAAGCAATGCTGAGCACCCTTTATTCCTCCTTCAAAAAAGGAGAAGGATGTAACCTCAGCTTGTGCCTTCTGTACACAGAAGCACTGGCGCTGGCTAGCTAGAGGGGAAAGAGCCCCAGGACCACCCCATAGCTTGGCACGCGGAATCCCCTTGAAGCTGTGGAGTGCTAGCCAGCGCAGACACCAGTGTCTCCTCCTCATACCGAGCGGTGGCCAAGATCTTGCCCCACCACTTGTGCTGAGGGAAAAGGCTCCCTACATCCCTCCCTCAGCTCATGCACCTGCACAACACAGGGCAGGATTTGACCTCAGATGCAATACTCAATGGCAGGTGTGTTGACCCACGTTTGCTCTGCCTGCCATGGCTGCAATTCACATTTTGTCTGAAATCCTAGTTAAGATCAGACCTTTAAAAATAGACACTTGAAAGAAGAGAAGAGTTGTACATTGAAGTGGTAGGCACTGTAGAAGTTGTAGATTGCAGTGGTAGGCACTGTAGAAATACATGAGGGGCTATTAGTTTTATAATACTTCCTTCTGCACCAAAGAATTTCTCCGTGTTTACATTGCCCTTCAAGGCAACAGATTTAACCACAGGCCAAGAAAGCTGTGTCAAAGTTCTGATGTTATTCTGTAAATACAGACCTCTCAAGAACTCAGGGCAAACCTCTGCTGTCAAAGTTGCCCAGGAGATCTGCACACAGATATTCCACTCCGCTCTTGAGACAAACACCTGTCTGAGAGAAGAAAATGGACCAAATCCCGCATTCAGTTCAACTGGTCTGAAGCGGGAGTCACTTCACTGAAGTGAACCACGTTAGTTTGGATTTACCCTGGTCACCTGGTGTAAATCAGATCGGTGTTTGGCTCAATACGAGAATACAGATTCACCATGTGCCTCTGAGAGCAGAATTTTGCCCTTTCCTTGGAAAACCATACCAGACCTTAGGCAGTCACGGTGCTGGACTGGCAGACTATTCCAGTGCTGATGTTTCTATTCCAGCACCTAGTGTTCCTAGAACAAGGGAGCCAGGATCTACCACTGGGGTTTTATCAGAGAAGTGCAAAGAGAAGTGAGAAAATAAAGTGTGGATTAAAAAATTATTTCAGAAAGCACACTATGAATGATGTTTATTGTTATACAGCTTTATAATGTGGCTATAAGGTTCCTGGAGGCACTTTTAATTGAATTACAAAGCAACTTGTTCAGGTAACAGCTGGCAAGAGGCTCATCAATGCAACTACTATACTGGTCAGCATATTTACACCACACTTCGTAATTAGATTGTTAGTTCTAACAGGACCTTTAAGTCACATCAGAGAGATATATTACTATAGCATAAAGAAAACATCAGAAAAAACCCCTCATTACATATACACCCCGTATGTTTTGATTATGATATGCAGAGTTTCATGAATTTAGGAGGGTAAAATGTCTCTTCCACAGCCTGCAGCACTTTCAGTTTTCTCTGCTGTATTTGCTTCTTCTTCTCCGCCATGTGCCAAACTTTACTAAACACACTCTTCCCAAATGGGTGAGCCAATTATACAGAAAAGGGGGCACCGCAGATATTTTTCTGACCATACACTCAATAGAAGGTTCTCAGTTCAGTGTCAGATTATCCATGAGTGCAACTGCTCCTGCTTCCATCAGATCTGCTGCGTCAAGTGCTAGATGTAGAGAATTGCTCAAGCGGCATGAGTTTCTGGAGCCCGAGGGGAGTTAAAAATGAATTAAAAGCTTCCTATATGTTCTCATGGCAATAAGTAAATGCTGTAGCCAGGGGTGTGCACAGGAATTTAAATGTGACCGCTTTTGGATGGGCACAAAGATCCTCTGGCTCCGGGGCTGCAGTGGGGAAAGCGAGGTCCCGCTGCGGCCCTGCGGCTGGAGGAGTTCCGTTCCCCCACCGATTACTGGGGGGCCCATGCCCCTGCTTGTCCACGCCCCTGGCTGTAGCAGTGTGAACCTTCTGCCACACATACAGCAACTCCACCTCCCTCCAAAAAGAAAAAACAAAAATCCAATCATGCTGTGATTTCTCCAGCAACAAAACTCTCCTACTAATTTCAGCAGGTTGAGCAGTTTGACTGTTTTATGGCTAATCTGGGGGGATACCTGATGATGTGATGGTGGGTTGCGGAGTCACACAAACATGCTGTACAGCAATTACCTTCAGTGATCAGCTCATTTAAAAAAAAACCCTTAGAACCTCTTAGGGCCTGTCTACATAGCGAGTAGCTGCACAGCAAGTCACGGTATGAACCTACAGCACACCAGCTTGTGCAGTAGCATGCCGTGTGGACATGCTACAGCACAGTGAAAGTCGTAGAGTGCAGCTAGGCGCACTGCACTTTCAACCAGTTGTACGCCAAGCCGCATTTCTTGTTAAGGGCCAGACACTGAAATGTCCATGGGTTCTAGCAATTAAGTGCAGTCTGTTGAAACAAAGGAATAGCTCAGAGGCGTGTGACATGAAAGCACTTTGCCCGAGTTCTTAGCATTGCCAGAGAACGCGGGGCCAGTACTCACCCACGGAGCAAATGTCTGTGAAATGGTCCTCCCCCTCTTCAGCGTGAATCAAGTCATTTTTGCTCTTCTTTATCGTAGCTCTTTTCAAAACTGCATGCAAATCAAACAACACCAAAGAAGCACTATAAACATTCCGTAACCAATCTTCTCTCCACCTCTCACTCTCGGGGCCTGTATTTCCTTCCCAATGCCAGCTAAAAGCTGCCATAAAAGGATAAGCCATAGCAAATCAATCAACCTACAGCTTCGTGCGGAGGCCTCTGCAGGCGTTGACGCCAGGGTTATTATTTATTTAACCTTCTAAATCTTGAAGGTTTGCCCAACAGGACTTCTGTCCACCTATGCACTATTCTGTCCACCTCAATGCAACTGAAGTGGAAAGGCAGTGGGGAAGAAAAACACCTGGTGGCTTCTTAGAGCTCAGAAGCCAGGCATTTTCACCATTATTCGTTTCAGCATAGCTACTGGAGTGAGATTTATATTAAACAAAGCCATATGCAGAGGAGAGATTTTGCTTGGTGAATTGAGCCATGATGAGATATGAGACAGCAATGCTAATGTCTATTAACATATTCATATTGATACTCTGCTTTTCTACAGGGTGCATCATTAAAAAGTCAGCATTCACTTTATTCCAGCATACATCGTTTGCCACTGTATATTGCCTTAAGCATAGGAAATACTATGGGTCAGCAAATACTATCACTATCGTTTTAATGGCACCCACTGTGCAATACCTTCCATATGAGGATGTCAAAACTCTTTGAAAACATAAGCCTGATCCAGTGACCCCTTTTATGAGGTAGGTAAATATCACTATTCCTGTTTTACAGATGGACAAACTGAGGCACAGAAAGATTAACTGATTTGCCCAAGGCCATAGAATATGTCAGTGGCAAAGCCAGGAACAGAACGGAATTGCTGCCTCGCTAACCCTGTTCTGAGCCGTCGACCACCTGTCTTGAGAACTATCAGAAAACATTTTGATGCTGTCTTGGTAACAGTTTAAAAACAATATAATGATTAAACGCCATTTGATACCAGCAGTAAGACACTCCATGGTGTGGTGATTCATACTGTCAACTGGGAACTTATAGGAAATCTGCGAGGTCAGAACTGCCCTGAGGATAATTGGGGTTCAGGGTAATGCGAACAGGGGATCCTCCTCCTACACCCACTGCATTGCTATGCTGAGCGATGGGTGCATCACTTCCTCAGTACTGAAATCCTTCTTGTGATTATGTAGTTCCTTTAGAGATGGGCTCACACCGACCCCCAGACTCACAAGTATCCAAACTTTGGAAGGTGAAGGGTTTGAATCGGAACTGGGATCTGGATCCAAATTTTGTATATACCAACTTTATTACAGGCTCAACATAAATCCTAGTTACCAACAGGTCCCAGCTTCGGGCAATAAATATCTGGGTCTGCATTCTGTGGCATAAGGCCATCTCTATTTTATTTGCACAACTCCCCTCTTGTAAAGCTATTCCTCCATACCAGGCGCTCATTACCATGAGGCACCAACTGCACCAACAACAATCAAGCACTGTGGAAAAACTTCCCTCCCGTCCCAAAACTCTGTCAATGCACCACAAGCCTGACCTGCCATCCCCCTGCTTTTCCACTCCGGCGCCTCTCCTGAGTGCAGATCACCAACCACTCCAAAGCATGCCAGATTGGGTGATCGCTTCGCATAGTGGACCAGTGGCCAGGTGGGATTTGGATACCTTGCTCCTAGTGACCTGCAGTACTCAGGATCTGAAGCCACAAGCAAAAAGCATCAACCCACGCTGTGCCACCTAGCCCCCTGTTGATTTTCAATCCACTCACTGTTGTAGCTGCTGCCGCCAGTCTCCGCCGGTGCTGTGCCTTGCTGAATTGGCCCTTCGGAGGTGGCCCTCCCTGACAGTAAACGGGAGGAGAAACAAAAAAAGAGAAGGGGAGGGACGGGGAGGGAATGGGAAAGGAGGAGACACAGGAGGACGAAAGTTGGTCAGAAAAGGGAGAGGGAAGAGTCTTTAACTGAACGTTCACTGTCTGTAACATCCTAAGAGCTTGATGTCAGAGGCAAGGGGACAGCAGTCTCCATATTCTCACTGCACCTGGGTCAGAAATCTTGATCCCTCGAGTTATCCTGCTAACATTAGGCCCCCAGGACTGGTAAAAGTAGTAGACATATGTGAGATTGGATAGGATCACCACACCCTGCTATGTCTTACTGCTTAAAAGTAACAGGGATCTGAGTCTTTTTGTCAAATCCATTAAAAAAAACTTTGGTTTAGAGTCCTGCCTTCATGTATTTCTGCTGGCATTCACACTGAAGCTTTTCCCTCAAGGCTACAAGAAGACACATCCCTCCATGCTGCCCAGAGGCTGGTAGGGGGCCATGTGCACACCAGACCCCCATAATTAGACTGGGGAGTCTGGCAGATCCCAAGCGTGGAGTCCCATCCCAGAACAACGTGTCACATAGCTGCTGATTGTCCACCTGAAACCTTGAGAGGTCCTACGCAGAAAGAAGGAATTTTAGCTGGATTTGCTCCCAGGCTGGGATCTGCATTTTCAACTGCATGCAAAGGTATGGTGCTTACACCCGCTAGGCCACAGTAGAAACCACATCAACATACGGTGTAGAAACCTCTCATATAGTGCAAGAGGAAAAGTACAAGGTAAAACAGCCTACCGTCCAGTGGGGACTTCTCTTCTGCATTCTTGTCTTCTTCTGCCAGCATCACTTCCTCTGAAAAAGGGAAATAGCAGCACTCAACCCTGGATCGGTTGCCTTTTCACTGTCAGGTTCCCTGACTGGGATGCAGTGGGTGAGGACATTTCCCACAGCCTCAGCTCACCAGACCGCCCAACGAGACGGAGTCTTTAGACTCAGCGCTGAGCGAGGGGTTGCTCAGAGAGTTATAATTACTCCCTTGCTCCCCTCCGGCTCCATGGGAGGAAAGGAAGTTATTAAAACTCTTGAAAGGTTGCAGCTGGCTTTCCTCCCCTCACCTCCTCAGACAAGTAAGAAGGTAGAGCATTGGCTTTGCCCAGTCCCCACCTACTTCCTTGCAGTGGAGAGTATCTGGAAAGCAATTGCGGCCACCCACTCCAAACCTGGACCCAAGAACAGCATAGGCATAAGCACATTTTAGTGACATATTGCCACAAAGTATAGTGCTATCACGCTCAGTCAAATCCAAAACATCATACCAGAAGTGAAAGAGGCCGTTTGCCATTACTATGTCTCTGAGGCACTCATCAATACCAGGACTTAAGGCAATTGTGCACTGATTTGCATCTCATCCTCAGTAGAAGATAACCAGCAAAGTAATCCTGTACATAATGCGGCATAACGATACCTTGATAAATGAGCAATACTGGGTGAAATCACAGCTCCACTGAAGTCCGTGACAAAACTCCAATGGACTTCTATAGGGTCAAGAATTCACCTATTGCGTCGTCACAGTTAAAACTGTATAATACACACGAAAAAAGTGATATACTTTTTTATTTTCCATATTTATATAACTGTCTCCAAAACCGGCATAGTGGATTGTGCTTTCCCATAATGTATCAACTTTGTATTGACTGAAGCCGAAGAATGGAACCTGTTCTGCTTTTACTTGCTAGAGAGTAGGGCAAATTTTATCCATATGAAACTATGCTCTATAATATTCTACAGCAACAATCCAGATGACCAGAGTTTGTATAAATAGTTCTACAGTGTTTTGGCTTATTACTCTACAATACTGAATTGTTGTAGGCATTTTTAAGAAGAAACTGGTGTACCTCACCAGACCTTGACATTCTAAATTGTAATTTTCTTCGCGTTCTTCAGCATGAATGTGCTCTTGGATTTAGTAAAGTATCCTAGTTGAAAAGACAATTTCAATCATTTTAGATTTGTCTAAAGAAACTTAGACTAAACAGCAAAGAACCTACTAGTTGAGGGAGCTGTCTAGAGGGATACTAGAAGGCTGGATGTTAACAACCATCTTAAAATATCTTTCTTAATGATCTGGAAGAGGTAGTGAATCCTGCTACACTAATGAAAAGACACAAACCTGAAAGAAGAAATAGTACAAAGGGACAGAGAGATTAGAAACATGGGCAGAAAAGAGCAAAATGAGATTCAACTTTGGAAAATGCAGATTAATCAGAGACACGTACAGTCAGCGGGAGGGAGAACTCTAGGAAGCAGTAATGCTGACAGAGACTGGCAGGTGATCACAAACAGCAAACGATAGATCACTTTGCAGTTTTACAAGGCATCCGATGAGGCCAATACAATTTTGGGCACACATATTTTGGGCACGCATCACATGACAGGACAGGAAAACAGAAAGAGCCATTCTAGATGGCTCAGGTGTGACTCCATCTGAACATCTCTTGACATCTCCGTATCCAAAATCCACTCACAAGTTGAAGGTAGTTCAGAGAAGAGCTGTGAAAATGTTTAGGAGTGTGCTTGCAGGGGGAGGAGGAAATGATGAGTAAAATATGGCTAAGTGACAACTCAAGGGGAATGTGATATGTCTAAAATAGGACAAAGAGGAATAATTTAACATAGTAAAAAGGGGTATTCACTGGGGGCACCGGGACAAATTAAATAAAGGAGCTGTCCATGACTGTGAGGTTTCATAGGCTGTGAAATAGTCTCCTAAGGAAAGTAACGGAAGCCGCATCACTTTGTCCAGTTTACTTCTGAATGAGCCAAGGATTAGTACATGTACAATATAGAACCATCTTCTATGGGCTGCATGTCGCACTATATACCCTTATACTTCAAGTCTTTATCTACAGCTTCTCTGGGAGCCTCATTTCACCAAGCTAGATACATTAAGTTACAGTGAAAACTAAAATCCAATGGTCAGGCTTACATGTGGATGTAAGCTTAATGTTTGCAGCTGAAATAAAGAATATGAAGATATGATACGAAGAGGTGTGCCCTGGTGCTTGTGAGATTTGCTGCCGACTGGCCCTGCTGAAGGAGCAACATTGTTCAGAACCCGAAGCTGATAAACAAGAGACTAAAATGCATTACATCGTAGACTACCGTACCTGACATGCTGGCCAAGATTGAGTGCTGCAGACACTGAGCTAGCAAAGAGACACAGGGGACTGTCATCCAGACATAATTAGACTCAATAGGCTAAATTCAGACTTGGCATAAGTATATACAACTGTATGGAGTTGCATGTGCTTATCCCAGATGTGATCTAGGCATAGAATGGGGAACTCACTGCTACTATGAGGAACCTTATTTTCAATTTAATCTTATTACAGACTGTATTAAAACTCCCTTGTGAAATGGAAGCCCCATGTACAATCTACACTGGATTCATATCAGCGCAGGAACAAAACACATTTCTATTTCCTCTTTTCAGAAACGACTGACTGAGCAAAGGCAGTAAAGGCTTACTGCCCCCTTTTTGACTGATCTTATGTTTAGTGAGCTCACAAGTTAGATCTTCTCTAGCTATTCACCCTCCCATGGACATCACTTGAACAGTAATAAGTCTCAAGTCTTTGGGGTTTGTGAACAGTGGGATCATATAACCAGGTGGAGCTCTGATGAGGTATTGATGCAGCATGGTGTACTAACCTTATAATGTCATGCACATAAGTGTGTCCCCCATCAGACAAACTGACAAAAGGGTCAACCCAAATCAGGAGAGTCAGGGTTCAGAAGTCATAACAATAGACCCTGGTAGGAATTTGGGAGTTATGTGATGTGACAACTTACTACAGACATGTTTCACCTTTATTACAAGCTTTCCCCTCGTAGAAGAGCACCGTAAATCAGATGGGTCCTTACTCTTTCCTCAGAGCACGTAGACCCTAAGTTTCTTCCCAAACACAACCGCTTCCCAAGGTTTGGCTTTACCAGTGACAAAATACAACACCACAAAGTAAACCTCAGCCAAAGCATCTGCCCCAAACTTGTTTCATCTTAGGTTTTCCTTCCAGGCCCTTCTCCTCTGTCCTAGCTCTCAAAAGTTCCATCTCTAGAGAGTCACTCCCATCTGCCTAATACCCTGGATGAAGATGAAGAGCTGCACTTGCCACAATACACCAGAGGAACTTCAGCAACTTTGCACAGGTTTTTAAACTTGCTGAATGGGCGGGTCAATGGAGGAACCCTGGCACCCAGTAACTAATATCTTTTATCATATGCTGCCCTGACAAGAAATTACAAGCAGAGGAATTAAAAATTCTGTTGCCTTTAGTGATTCGCATGAAATATAACATTTGAAAGACAATTATTAGAAGCCCTCACAAACCTCTAAGTGATAGAGGATGGGAGGCAGGCGATAATTCTACATCAGACAGAATAACTGACAAGGGAACAAGGAGCAAGAGTTATATTAGCAATATATGCCCACTTAGAGTGGGTGTAAGGAACTCTCTGCATTGATATATCATAGTGATGGTTGCCTTCAAGATTAGATTTATTGCTACTAATTAAGGGCTGAGAATATGCTTGGAGCTGTACATGGCACAAAATAAAGACAGCCCTTTCCCTAAAGTGCTTGCAAGCTAGCAAGAAAGACAACACAACAGTAAGACCACTGCTGCTTCATCACTGACATGTAGAGAAAGGACCTTGCGTGCAGAGGAAAAGGCTGGATTATTGGAATTGAAGACACAGTGGAAATACAACAAGGCAGAAGAATCAAATTAAGTCATCAGGGCTCAAATTTAGTAAATATAAAAGACACAAAATGCATCTATAAAGATAATCCCACTCAAATTTTATCTGCGCCCACAATTTTTCCCATTGAACGAGCACCCTCCCGCTGAATCTCTGGCATATCTTTGACTCATTTTAATTAATCCAGGCTTCTAGTCTCAGCTGGGTGAGGGGATTGCTGTTGTTGTGCATCTTCCATAAAGGCTGAATCCCGACACTCTTAAAGCCTCACAACGTCAGAGCATGATGCTCATGCTACGAGCTGGAAGAGAAAGGTTAAATGAAATGTCCCAAAGATCGCTTATTCTAGGGGAAAAGAAACACACAGGAACTGGCAGTGAAGGGCTATGGCAAGGAGATGGACTTGAAAGGAATTAAAATGCAAGCGGCTTGATTTGCTCTGAATTGTAAGACTTTCGGTCTCCAAAGCGAAAACATTTTCAAGTGATGCATGTCCTCGTAAGATAAGAGAAATGTCTTCAAAAGAGTATTTGGGGACTTATGAACGCTTTTCTCTTTCCAGAGAAAAGTTCTAACTCTTGGCTCCCTTAGAAATGCAGCATGACAGCCTATAATAGTTGCTACAGCTTGGAGGAACTTAATGAAGAAAGCAGCAGCAGAAAGATCATTTTTATGGATTAAATCAGTGTCTTCTCCTTTATTCCTCTAAAGGGCATAGTTTCAAATAAACTCCCTTCCACCTTCTCTTTGAGCCAAAGAAAAAATACCCTTCCCCACATAGAGTAAGGCTGATGGTTCCCAGAACACCAACAGCTTTCCCCTGTTTCCACCTAGATATCACTTGGTGTTGGATTCGCTGAGGAAGTGGCATTTGCTAAGAGAACTATGTTTTTGGGCTAATGCCATAAAAAATGCAATCCACAGACATTTTGCACCTGGAGGCAGCTACATTTTGTCGGTGGGTAGAGACTACCCTTCTACAGAATTTATTTTAAAAATCCTATAGGTTTCATTCTTTATTCTTTGCAATCTTTAAATCAGGTTAGGTGTCTCTTTCTAAAAGATATACTCAACCAGAAGTTATGGGCTTGATGAAGAAGTTACAATGTAAAGTTTGGTGGCCTGTGTTGTGCAGGAGATCAGACTAGTTGATCAAAATGTTCCCTTCTGGCCTTAAAAACTGTGAATCAACTAAACTTTTCTTTGCATCCCTCCCAGTTTTACACCACTATATGTTGCTAACTTGAACAGGGTCACACCAGATTTACACCAACATGAGAGAAGTATCAGGCCCTATATACGTTCACTTCCTTCTGTTCCATCCACCTCCATGCCTTTCCTTCCATAATGCCCCCTTATCTATGGAAACTCACACAAAATCTGTCTGCCGAGCGACTATCGTCCCCTTATCCACATCCCTCTGAAACTTCCTAAAAGCTCATACTTGCTGGGTTGCCTATGCGAAGTGAGTTCATACATTAAAAATGTAAATTCGCCCCCACCAAAACAGCAAGGGAGCCATCAAGACATGCACACGTTGGAGTGAGTAACCCCATGGTCTTATTGTTGTGCCCATCTCCTCCTCTCTTCTCTGGCTTGTGAATCTCGCTTGGATCATCTGTGAATGTATGCTGTGTGAGCCTTTGGGGCAAGGCCGTTTCCTCTGTAACAATCCCCCTCTATTGAATGCATTGCTAAGATGGTCTGCAGCTTTGGGGTCCTTCTGGGTTCTTCAATGCTACTGGATGTCCAAAGGACCACGACAGTACAAAGCAACCAGCCTCATCTGCAGGTGACCAGGAGTCTGCACCTCATCCTTGACCACAGTGATCCACACGCTCGTTATCTCCAGCCGTGAATAAGGTAACTCGTCGTATCTAAGAAATGAGCCACACACCCTGGAACATCTCCAGCTGGCACAAAATGGTGCAGCCCATCTGCTTAATGACACGGACACCAGGAGCACATCAGCCCAGTGTTCCACTCCCTGAACTGGCTCCCCCAAGGAAAACAAGTTCCAGTTTAAGGTCTCTGCCCTCTATTCAAAGCCTTCCATGGGACTGGCCCTAGCTACCTGGTGTTTCACTGGAGCCAGGAAACTACCAGCTAGTTCGGGGAGACTCATGGCTCCAGGAAGCAGAACTCTGACAGTCAAAATCCGGGTCAGCAGCAGAGCCAGTTTCCTGGCAAGGTAATGAGTGCCGCTGGCCTGTGGAAGGATGGCTATGCCACCCGACTGATTGAAAGATTCAGCAGACCAGCTCCTTTGCACAACAGCAGTTCTGTGGCTGCTCTAAACATTCGCCCAAGCTGTGATAGACCCTGCTCCTACCTTTTCCCCAGCCCGGATCCTGCCTTGGCCTCATGCCAAGAGCCCCAGTCTTGAACCTTAGCTCCAGTTCCTGTTGGCCCTGTTGACTCCAGCTCTGACCATGGACTCTGATTTTGGGCTACCATCTTCTACTTTAATCACTGGTGATGATCAATCACGAGGCACATCTGCCCACATCCCTGTCACAGACAGACAGGAGCCAAATCTAGACTGTGGGGTTCACCGTACCAAGAGATGAGATTGATCATGCTCCACTTAGAGCCAAATGCAGAAATCATCTCTGGCCTAGCCTTCCTGTGAGGTGACCAGATAGCAAGTGTGAAAAATTCAGGGAAGAGGGTGAGGGGTAGTAGACATCTATATAAGACAAAGCCCCAAATATCAGGACTGTCCCTATAAAATCAGGACATCTGGTCACCTTGTCTTCCCGCAACAAATACTTCTCTCCAAAATCTCTCAAACCTGCACTGAGAGCTGTGGTGCAGTTTCCAGACTAGCTCCTCTAGTCTTGTCACTCACAACTTCCTCAAACAAATTCCTTTGAGCAAAAATGCTGCATATTTAGTCTCAGCCACAAGTTAAGCTCTTCTGGGAAGTTTAAGTAAAATTGGCTCTTTTCAAACATGGAAGCACTAAAAAAAAAAAAAAAAAAAACCCAAATCACTTTTCTAATTAAATTCCAGCTAAAATATTAGCATTTGCACAGCTCAGAAATATCTGGCTTGTTTTATAACCCTGTTTTTTTGTTTTTGTTTTTGGGCGGGGGGTATTTAAATTTAAATCCAGTACTTTCTGTTTCTTTTCCTATCCTTTTCTTAAGAAAGCACTTGTTAAGCACTCCTTCAATTAAGGATTCCTGTGTTAAGTATACCTCATGTGACCAGTCCCATATGAAGGTTCTCACCATTTGTTTCAGGTACCTCAAGTGCATACACCTCTGCAAAATTATGAACTCCTCAGTTAAAGCAGTTTCAGTGAAATCCATTTCTGCATCAGTTAAAGGTACATTGTTTTGCTGATTTACCAGCAGTGAACTGTCTCTAAGGTCTTTTAGCAATGCCAAGATGTTTTCTTCAGCATCCTTTAAGTAGCCATGTGGTTTGGCTGGTCTAGGATTGTCCACAACGTGTTTCCTCTCGTCTTCCTCGGAAGCAGCTTGTTCTGGCAAAATTCCCATGCACTTTACTGGGGCCAAGATTTCAACATCTGATTTTTGATCACTTGATTTCTCAACTGTAGTGTAGTTCCCAATGCTCCTTTTTGCATTTAATGATTTCCCAACTTAGCTAGCTCTATTTTAGTTTATTTTATTTAGCTGCATGAAGCTTCCTTCAGGCTGTGCTAGGAGCCTGTATTGTATTGCTATTGTATTTCCAACAATGCCTCTACAGGAGTGTTTTATTCTTCCCTGATTCAGCTACTTCCTTTTAGCTCTGCAGTTCTAAATGTCACACCAGATCTCATGTCATTAGATAACCACATAGGCCACAAAAGGTATTTCATAGAATTTGTACTACACGCTCATGCGGCATTTAGGTGTAAGGTGACACAGCAGCCAGACTTTCCCATAGAGAGATGCCACGGTGACATACAAATGTAAGGAAAGGGATTTCATTGTATGCTTTGCAATTTATGCATCTCAATTTCCAAACAACCACGCCCAGTGATAATAGCTGGCACTTGCACGGTTCCTTTCAGCAGAACAGATCAAAGCCCTTTAACCAATCAGAATAAAGCCATGCCACACTCCTGCAAGAAAAGTGCTATCCTCATTTTACTGATGGGGAAACAGATGGTACCGCTACCCTGGAACTGGAGGGATAGCTCCTAGCTGGGCTAGACATACCTGCATTAGCTTTGATTGAGCTATCAGGCTAAATATAGCAGTGTAGCCAGGCTGGCAGGAAGGGCTGGTACCTACATAGAGTTTCAGATGGGCCTGCCTTCGCGGTGGCTAACCTGAGCCATTGCTTGTGCTGCCACGGGTACATGGCTGTTTTTAGCATGCAAGATCGATCGAAGGCACTGCGTGTACTTTTATCCAAGCTGAAAATTGCACCTCTGGCTGCAACGTCGACATACCACTAAAGTAAGGCAGCAAAAGAGATGGGATTAGAACTGAGGCTTCCTCTGCGCTAGCTACTAGATGAACCTTCAGTTATTTTGAATGTGAAGTAGCACAAAGTTGTAAACAAATGGAGGGACAATTTATGAATCGGAAAGTAACATGAATGGTTCCTATCTTGAATGCTAGGGAACCACAGAATTAAAGGGAGATAAAGTGTGGCTAGCTAATTGAGGCAGTTCATGCTGAGCAGTTATATTCAATAAAACTTGGTCAATACAATTGGCTTTTGATTGTCACTTTACAAAGTACAGTGTGAAATAACGGCTTCTGGTGACCATACAAACTGCTGCTGCTTCTTCCTCCAATTTAACATTTCAGCACTTCAGACTTTCTGACTTTACAAAATTCTTGTCCAGGCCACTATTATCATGTGTCTTGATTACTGCAATCTCCTTCAAATCCCAGCAAATGTTAACACCATGGACGAATTCCACAAGTCGAGACAAAGCAGGAGGAGTTCTCTCTCCTTACCTGCCTTGAAGATCCACTCCAAGTACCCGTTTAGCTCTCGTTCGATCTGCTGCTGCCTACGGAGCTTCAGGAAGGCCCGGCGGTTCTCTACCCTCTCACGCTCTTTGGCAAACTCGCTGTAGAGAGAGAGAGAAAGTATCAAACAAGGTCAAGACAGATTACTAACTCTGCCAAATTTACTTTGAAAAACTTTCATTTGTCAGGATGCCTACAAAATACTTGACATTAGTTGGGCAGCAGGCTTGCTGACAAATATTTTCCCATTGTTGTGTTGTGCTCCCCTGTCTGTCGGTCTGTCTCCACCGGTCGTCTCAGGTCTTATACTCAGATTGTAAGCCTTTTGTTCTAGGTTTGTCCAGAGCCTAGCACAATGGGGTCCAGTCCAGAACTAGAGCTCTGCGAAACTACCACAATACAAATAAATAAAACAATAATAATGCTTCTACGACTACTCATAACACTAAGTAATAAGGTGCATGTAAAAAAAACCTCTGCTCTTCACAGGACCACAATTTAAAAAAGATCAAAATATTATCCCACAGTGGAAAGCTCCCTGGAGGACTAGGGCAACATTACCGATGTGGAGCGCTCGGAATGTGATCGGGGCACAGCCAGCCTTTCCACATTCGAAAGGGGGAGTCTTAGTATGTCTCTGAACTTGCACGGACCTGGGCTGAAGTTCACAAACACAAGTCTAACTTGAACTAACAGTGATAGTGGGCCCTTGGCAGTTATGGTCAAACATCTCACACAATCCTAGGCTGAGAATCAGGGAGGTCCCATTAGTTGCTAAAGTTACATGGAAAAGAGAAATATGTTATCAGCTAATCCTCAGTCAAAATGGAATGATAAGGGGGAGTCTGTCAGGAAGTACCTGAAACATAGTCCTGTAATTCACCCCCCAGCCAGTGCAGGAATCTCTGATACGTTATATTCTAGTCTGCTTCTAAATGACCTTAGTGATGGTGTATCCATCATTTCTTGATGAGGCTATTCTGCAGCCTAACACACTTCACTGCTAGGAAGCTTTTCCTGATACTCAACTTGAATTTCCTTTGTTCAGTTTCATCCCATTGACTCCCAGTAATGCAACACTGAATTACCCTGCACAGACCCTCTTTCACTTTGTGGCTGATTCTCATCTCACCTGGGGTTAAATCAGGAGTGACTACACTGAAGCCAATGGAATTTACACTTGGATAAACTGGTGTAAGGGAGATCAGGATTGGACTTTTGGTGTTCAGACCTTCAAAGTATTTCCCTTATCCCCCGTTAGTCATCAGTGAGCCAAACCTGGCCAGTCCCTGAAGCTCTCCAGTTAATATTTGTTGTTCTTTTCTAGATTCCCATCCAAAGCATCCAAACCTGTTATCCAAACATGCTCCTCCATTAAAAACCAGCACGGGTGGGGTGGGGCGGTGAGAGGTGCCTGAGGCAGCTCTATCTTCACGATCTTCATTTCATCTGTCCAAGATGGCACTTTAGCTTAGTCTGGAGGGATTGTCTGATCTGTTCAGAAGGGACTGCAGTGAGAGCTTGACTTATAGCACAGCAAGACCGGCTACCAGCCGATGCCTGCCATCAACAATGCCCTTATTCCGCTTCTGTCCTGTCCCTCTCTTCTCAGTCTTATGACCTTCCTCTTCCCTCCCACATGCAACGGCACAACTCATGACCCCATCTTTGGGGGGGGGGGGCAGCCATGTCACTCTGGGCCTTGGTACTGAGTGGGTGTCTGGCTTGCAATTCACAAACCTGCATGTGTTCAGAGGGGTACTGATTTTCCTCTCTCTCTTTTTAACGTTCTCCTTTCTGGTTCAGGCCCTGGGACCTCCAATCAGTTTTGATTTCTTTCCAAGACAGGAGGAATGAGATCTGACAGTGCTGGTGCAGTGACGGCACTCTCATAAAGCTCCCAGGCATGGAGGCACAGCTGGGCTCTGCTGACTCCTATGTAGTGTTGTTTCACTGAAAATTATGCAGGCCTCGATTGTGCCAGACAGACACAGCCATGAGTAGGAGGTGATGTGGCTCTGCAGTGCCCTAGGGAAGAGTTCCACGAAAGATTGTGCTTACCCCGTGCCCTGTCCAAGACATAGAGCGGGGAGAGGCACAGAAACGGGGCCAACGTCTCCCGAGCCCCTTCTGGGCAAGGTGTGCTGTAAGAGGCATGGACTGAGCAGTCTCTGAATTCTCCTGAGGGCAGGGACCGTGAATGTTGACTCTTGAGTAATGCCCCCAAGATGTGGGGAGAAGTCCCTTGAACATACACCTCTCCCATTAATCACAATCTGAAAAGTAAATCCTAACAGGGATTAAATACACTCTTGGCCTATTGCCTAGTGGGTTTATATCCTGCAGCCAAATGAGGCAGAAACTAGGTCAGGGCACAAGACTGTAATAACTCGTAACCAGACTGACTGACATCCTGCTTGTAAGGCACGAGGGTAGATGCTATGACAGGCTCCAGCCAACACTGCCTAGCAGAGGAAGTTGCATACAATCAGCTATCATCGATATGGTCCCTGGAGACATGTCGTTACAGTGACCTCAGCCAGGTGCAGCCACAAATGGAATATGTTTAACCCTAAGGTTATATGCTATAACAATGCCAATGGGAGAACAAGACTGAATTCCAATCCAGGTGTTGTTCCCCAAGGCTGGCTGAGTTTGGACAAGCTGTGGAGGAAGGAGCACCTCAATTCACTCCTCATTGACTCTCTGGTATGAGTCAGTGCCACCCAAGCCTCTAGACTAGAGAGAAGGTGGCTCGGATGAAGAGTTTTGGGGGGCTGAAGAGCAGCTACACAGTAGAAATAGAGGACTGTCCCTATGGACCTGCTGACAAAGGAGTTGATAAGGAGATTATTTTCTTCCATTAAAAATTTCATCAGAAACACATTTCCCACCCAATTTCTTCAACGTTTTCTTTTAATTTATTTATTTTTTTAAATTTTTATTTTGTTTTTGATTTTTTGGCACAAAACTGAAAACCAACACATTCTCCCCCCTGCCATCCCACCCCTCTCCAGTTCGGGGTTTTCAACAAAATCCCTCCCCCCTCCAAAAATTCACAACTTTCTGTTAAATCCAAAAACCATTTTCCATCAAAAAACATTCTGACAGAAAATGTTCATCATCTCTAGCTGAGAGCGCAGAAGGATTCAGAGATGAGGGTGGCTGGCATTAAATAAACCTTCTGATTTATTTAGCAAAGTTGTTATTTTTACCGTTGACAACCAAAAAATCCCCCACAGCGAAACAGAAGTTAAAACTGGGAAAGAGCTATCCAGGCATCCAGCCACACGGCAGAGCCACACAGAGCAGAGCCGACAGGACTATTCCTTGTAGGGTGTTTCCTAGCATTGGGCACGAGTCACATAGTGGGACTAGTTTCCACAGACTGTGGCCCTCTATGTTTCAGTGGGTGGATGTTCTGCAGCATGGCCTCACCCATGCTTAGAGCAGGACGTAGATGAAGCACAAGCGAGTGATTTCACCAGGGAGATGTAGGCTGTGATGCAAACAGCAGTCAGCCACACAGGCCCGGCTACCGAGCCTTTCATACACCGGGCTCTAACTTTAGAAGGGACTTTTCCTCACTTTCTCGTTGTGAATTTAATGCTGCTGGGGAAATACACTGAGCTGACAGCCTTGCAGATGAAAACCCCTATCAATCCGCAGGACAGGGGCAGGACAGGAGCAGCTTCTCCGACAATGCACTGCAAGCTGGACAGAGCTGGAGACAACCATCTCCAGGGAGTTCGAAGGCCAACGGCCTGTTCAGTCTTTGGCATCTCTTTTCCAAGTCTCTCCTAACATGCGAATGAGTACAACGTGCTGGCACCAGAACTAGACTGAGAGTGGTTCAAGGAGATAGAACAAAATATCGTATGTTGTTTCATTGATTTACTCTTGTGAATAGGCTGCGATGTGCAAGGGGAAAAAAGCACTCCCCCCCGGCTGGGCATAAATTCCACCTGAATCTGGTGACCCAAGACAGTACCAGGCTACCAAGGTGCTGATGGAGGCAGCCAGCTATGTAGTCTAATGCAGTGGTGTCTCAAACTTTCTCCCATCATGTCCCACTTTTACCAAGGCAAATGAGAGGGGCTGGGGTACAGGGAGCCTGGAGTCCTGGAGTAATCTAACCCATATTGCCTCAGATTCCTGTCACCTCCATCAGCCTCCGATCAACCTCCCTGTTCATCTATGTGCCCCCAGAAGCCAGACTGTTCCCCCCACAAGCTCCCTGATGGAAACTGGCTGTTGCCGTTGCCTCCTCCTCCACCTCACTCCCTCCTCTCCCAGTAGCTCCTCACTGACTGAGCACCCGCAGGGAGGCCCAGTGAGAACATGGCTCCAAGGAGATTCTCCCCACATGCAGGGACCACACCACAGTGAGGCTGGTAGCCAGGAGGCCTCACTACAGAGAACACCACACTCGCTCCTGGCTTGGATGCAAGATAATCAGGCATTATAAGGAGGGGAAGTGGAATATATCTGTAATGAGTCGCGTGGAGACACCAGACTCGTGAACGGGGATTAAACTCAAGATCTTCAGCACGCAAGCCACTTTTGCTTGGAGTAGCAGGCTGTTAAAGTTGCTGAAGCCAGAAACTAGGAAGAGATACGAATAATGTAAGAACGGCCATACTGGGTCAGACCAATGGATCATCTAGCCCAGTGTCCTGTCTTATAACAGTGGCCAATGCCAAGTGTTTCAGAGGGAATGAAAAAAACAGGTCATCATCAAGTGGTCCATGCCCCGTCACCCATTCCCAGCTTCTAGCAAACAGCAATCCCTGCCTCTTTGGCTAGTAGCCATTGATAGACCTATCCTCCATGAACTTATCCAAATCTTTTTTGAACTCTGTTATAGTCTTGGCCTTCACAACATCCTCTGGCCAGGAGTTCTAGTGGTTGACTGTGCGTTGTGTGAAAATTATACTTCCTTTTGTTCATTTTAATGCCTAGTAATTTCATTTGGTGACCCCCTTGGTGGGTAGAAGATTAACGTAAATCAGGGTGTAAAAAATGTTGGGATAGCCATTTTGAGGGAAATCATATTCAATCATAGGTAAGGGAAAAAGAGTCTGTTAAGCTCATCTAATCACTACCAGGAGCCAACAGAAGATTATTGCCTGTTGAAGGTCTTCCAAGTGCTTTATCCATGCTAGTTGTAAATCTTTCAAGCAATGTGGCTTCCACAATTTCCTCTGGCAGTGACAAATTGTGTCACAGCATCCAAACCCTGGGCTTCCTTCCTTTGGTCTCTGCAGAGCAAGCCTCAGGGTTAAGCTCTGCCACTTTAGAGTGAACAGCTGAAATGCAAGAGCTGGACAATTTGTCCATTATTCTTGGGTTTCCCAACAGCCTCTCATGGTCAGCTGCTACTGATTTTCTGCATGACCTTGGCCAAGTCCTTCAACCTCCCTGATCCTCATTTCCCCATAATTGAAATGGGGATATTAACACTTACCTATCTCACATGAAAGGTGCTATGCACTGTTTATTAATAATAATTATTATGATATGTTATTAGCTTCTTATGCAGAACTGCATACTGCACATAAATGATCAGAACCCAGCTCCTAAAATAGGATGGCAGCCATAGGCTATTGAATTTAAAATCATGCTCAGCTACAAGCAGAGAGAGAGAGAGAAATTGAAGCACAGACCTAGCAGAGCAGTTTCACCACCATCCAATGCCCAAAAAGAGATGAGCTGGGTGCATGCAAAGGCCCCTTTCGTTTGTGAAACAGAACCTAGCTCAGATGCCCTAAGCTCCTTCCCCACAACTGGGAACTGCTGATGAAGAGCTACATTGAATCTGCAGTGAGTAGCCTGCAGGAAGTTAATGGCACGCAGCACTGTACGGGAAAAGATAACCCCACCCAGTTGAAGCCCAGCCATGTGAGCACAGCTGGTAGAAAGGCTCTTCTGCCTTCTAGAGCTGGCAAACCAGGCAGATGTTGCAGCATCGGGGTTGGTCACCGGCTGAAGAGAATTTTCCAGGTAGGAAAATAAAGTCGGCTGAGAGAGACGGATGAGCTCTGCAGAGGGCTAAATTTGGAAGCTATTTTTGCTGAATGTAGGACAGTGCCCAAGAACAGACCAGCGGTATGTTAAACAGCCTCATCATTCAACAGCATAGAGAAAAGGACCGCTGATGCCTAATTCAGACTGAATATAAGAGGCGCAGTAAAGCATCTTCTTTGGTTCCCTGGGAGCCAGACCCCACAGTCCGGGGAAGAATGAGAGCTGCAGTGAATCTGCCAGCACAGCAGGTGGTGGTGCAAAGCTTGGCTGAGTGGTGCCAGACAGGCACGTGCTGGTTTGCCTCACTTGGGAGGAAAATTAAGGATGTAGGTGTGGGAGGAAGGCAAGAATTGCTCACGGGGGCGGGGGCGTGTGTCAGGGGAGAAGAGAAGTAGAGCCAGTTTAAGGAGAAGACAGGAGGAGTTCCCAAAATTTTGGTGGATCAGGGACCAACTTAGTTTTAATCCACCCTTGGTATGACCAGTGATGAGGGAACCTCAAAAGATCTAGAGGCTTGGTAAAAACAGTTCTCCTAAATGTTGGATACTTCTTAAAGTCTTCTCCAAACCTTTCAAGAAATTAAAACTGGCCTAAAAATCTGCCAAGAACGAGCCCTCTCACGATCTGGCACTTCTGCTTCCAACAATGAATGGGCACGAGAAAGAGAAAGAAACAGGGAGGAGTGGAGAGGGTGGGAGTTTGGCCTGCCTGCACTGCTTCATTTGCAATGAAGGAGATGCCGGGATTCAAGCAATTTTTTTACTTTCATAACTGATGCAGCAAACCCAGAGATGTCAGGGCTATAAATTGCCAAACCCAGAGTTGCTGGGGATCAGCCCTGGCACAAGTTAAGCACTGCCTACCTCCAAAAAGGTTGGTTTAGGGGGATTCTTCCTTTAACCCAGCTGTTTCCTTTTTCCTAGCTCAGAGATGGAATCTACACAGAGCAGGTCCCACCACCACCTGCTGTGCAGACAGATTCCCTGCTGCACTCATTCTTCCCCTGACTGTGGGGTCCACATCCCAGGCAACCTGAGCAACCACTTCAAGTGCAACGTGCAACCCTGAAAGGAACAGCCCAGAGACAGCCACAGGACTAGATACAGGACTGCACAATGGAGGGGAAGTGTTAGGATGGGCAGGAAGAGGAGCTGAATGCTCCCTAAGAAGTAAAGAAAAGGGAGGAAAGCTGTAGCTTTGCAAGGAGTAACAGACATCAGCCTCTGAACAATTCCATGACACTGGGAATGTAAAAGCACCATTTTTCATGCTACCTTTGAATGGGTCTGCATTAGGGTAACGTCCTTCTGCATCCCAGACCAGGACGATGGAACAACCCAAAGAGAGATCTGTTTCCATCTTGAGTTTTAGACATGACACCGTTTATGTGGGACTATTTGATTCGGATTAGCTGGACCTGCGAGCAGGATGGAGGATGTACTCAATGAAGCTACTAGATCTTTTCAACAGTGTTCAATATCAGTGTAGATTAATGCAAGGACCCTGGTAATCTGGGTCACTACGGCAAGGCAGGTATTTAAAAATCAGTATGCAAAGAAATTTCTCCGACAGGTGTGACAGAATATGTCCATGTGTTCACACCCTGCACTCCACTGTAATCATGTTTATACCACGTATCCTTTGTGAGATATAATTTTGAAACTCGTATCTTGCTGATCAGTAATATCATGACAAAATGGACATAGCAACATTATATATAAAGTTATGAACATAAGCAGAAATGATGACTGACGTGCATTTCCCAATAAGGCTGGAAATGGCTAAACCAGTTCCTCAGAGACAAATGGCAAGCTGACACCTCAGTCAGGCGTCAATGAGGCTGATGGACCAAATTCAAGCGAAGGGGCCTTTCTTTGGCAAGGAAGGGGGCAGGGGAAACAAAATCTACATTTTAGCAAAGCAACAGCCTGGCATTTCCTTTCTTCTCTACCCTGCCTGCACGAGGTGAGACATTTGGCTTGAATCTAAAATGGTTTGTTAAGTTAGACAGTAGTAAATGTTTTATCTTTATTTTTCTTGTAACTATTTCTGACTTTTATGCCTCATTGCTTGTGCTCCCATAAAATCTCTTTCTTTGTAGATAATAAACTTGTTGTATTGTGTTTAAACTTGTCTAATCCAGTGTGTTAAAGCTGAAGTGTCTGAATAACTAAAATATTAAGTTGATATATTATTCCCTTAAAGAAGAACAGACCCAATTTATCTGCACTGTCCAAGAGAGGGCTGGGCACTACACGACATACATTTCTGGGGGAAGATCCGGGACTGGGGAGGTGCTGGGGTTAGCTTGCAGTATAACCAAGGCTGGTGAGATCCAAGGTGTAGCTGGTAGTCTGCAGTTACACACAGACACTCAGGAAGTGGCTTGCATGCCGGGAGGCTGGTTGTGAGTGGCTCAGGGGCAGTGGATCAGTTACAGTCCTAATTTTGGAGGTGTTCAATCTGCTTCTCCACTCAGGGAACAGGGTGACACTCTAACCTTCCCCCCTGGCCTGACAGTGAATGAATCTCCACCATCAAAAGCGCTCCACACATAACCAGGAACACTGGGCTACACTTAAGGATCAGTGGGACGGAGCAGGCTCCTAAGACTTGCCTGGCTCCACGGGGTGGGAGAAGAGGAGTGGTGAATTTTGCTTGGTCTTCCCTTTTGTTCTGTGGCCATCTTGCTTCTGATGAAGAAGGCCATTACAGGGTGGGAAGTGCCACCATGTCGAAAGCCAGCGGTATTACAGCTGCATGGGTCAGCAAGACACCATAAGAACGCAAAAACCGACCATACCGGGCCAGGCGAATGGTCCCTCTCGCCAGAATCCTGTCTTCCGACAGTGAGCAGTACCAGACTGCAGTAGGCACGTCCCTGCATTGGAATTGACCCCCACCAGCCCATGGAGTGCTTTTTGCTGTGGCCGCTCCAACTTGAACTCAGCCGCCTCTGTCGCAACAAACTGCTTCTCCGCAGTTGGTTATCAGCTGCCGACCTGCTCTGAGTTACCAGTCCACCCTTCCTGCGGCAAGGCGGCATTCTCCCCTCCCGCAAATCCCAGCTACAAATCCTTCAAAGCCCTTGCCGCTCATCTCAGCAGGAATCCGATCTTGTTAATGTTCTTACACTTCCCTCAGTAACCGCATTAGCGTTACAGTGTTTATGAAAAGCAGATCCTTGCTCCGAGGGAAGAATTTATTCTGCAGGTTCATATCTCTGTTATGTCTTTCTGGAGCACAGTAAATCCTTTGTAACATGCAATCCCTCCTGGCTGCAGCAAAAAGCAGCCGCTTCGTGATTCTGTTTATGCAACTAAAAGACATATGGACACCAACCCTGGATGACTCTAAATAGCCATTTAATCACTGCTAACCTGCTCCACGAGCGACAAAAAGCAATGAGAGTGCTCTAGGGGAAAATGGCGGGGGGGGGGGAAGAGAAGGAAGGAGAGAGAGGAAGAAAGAAGTTGGAAGACTGGAGATCCATCTTGCAAAGTGCCAAAAACTCTCAAATGCAAATGGTATTCCATGCTGAGCATCTGTCAATCCCATTGACTTCTAATGATGCTCAGGAATGGGCCCAGGAAGAGAGAAAAGGAGAGTGGTTAGGCAGACACGAAGAAGCAGAAAAAGACACTGAAAGAAGAAGAAGGGAATTTGAGATACAGCAGCAAAGCGCAGGACCTGGGCAGGGTTAAACATAGGCTGTTTTCCCTTTGATACCTGCCTTGTTTAGCTTCAGGTAGATGTATTTTCAATGGGGAAATGTCACTTGAAACAGGGCCAGCAACCCTTTGAATTCTTTTGGAAGTTGAATAATTCAGATAGAGGCCCACCCCTCACCCCGCGATGCAGCAGACTTCTGAGAGCATGAAATGGAAAGAAAGGGAGACGGCTGAAAGAAAACAGAGACACACACACACCCCACCAACATGTCGCAGCACGCCGGCCATAGCCCAGCCACCTCAAAGATGCCAACCTTTGGTGTTGCTCAGAAAAAATCCTCTATGCAAAGAACAAAGGCAAACTGAGCAGCAGTTGAATTATTCATACCAGCATAGGGTTGGGGGAGGGATGGGCGAGGCGAGGAGTGAACATCTCTCTCTTCGATGCACTAACCAGAGCAGCTGCTGAGAGGTTAGAAACACAGGTGGAAAATAAAGTGAAATTTGTCTGGAAAAAAATGGAAAGCCAGTAAATCTGGGGGAAAATAACCTAACACCTGTATGTGGTGGGAGAGAGGCAGCAAGCCAAGAGGGATCTAGGAGTGACAATGGGCCGCAAATTAGAGAGGAGTTTGCAATGCATCACAGCTGCAATACAGACCACCACAATTTTAGGCTGCATGCACAGAGGGAGCAGGGTGCAGAGGAGGAAAGACAAGTCCATGGCTATATGGCTCAGGTGTGAGCATGCCGGGAATATTGTTTTTGGCACCTCACTATCAAAAAGATATAAACAAACTGAAGGGAGATCAGTGACGACTGAGTGACACACATTCTTCTTAGGTACTGCTATGCCTGTTCCCCCCTCCCCATTCAGACATTACTATCCGAGTACCTCACCACTTTTAACACATTTAACCTTAACAGTACCCTGGTGAGGTAAGGCAGAACTATTGCCCCATTTCACTGACAGAGAACCGAGGCACAGACAGGATAAGCAATTTGCCCATGGTCACACAGAAAGTTGGTAGCAGAGCAGAAAACTGAACCTGTATCTTTCCAAAACCCTGGCTAGCATCATAACCACTGGGCCATCCTTCCTTTTTCTTTAAGAGGAAAAGAATTAAATGTGTCCCCTTTGGCTAGGAAATCATGTGGAGGGGAGGTGGTTACAATCTACGGGTGCAAGAAGGGTGTACTCACCAAGAATAAGGAGGAATTGTTTAGAGCAATACAAGGGGGTACAACCGGACTGGGATGAGATGAAATTAGAGAAGTGAAACTGTTGGCAAAACATCAGCAGGAACTTGGTTTGGATGACATCTAATACAACTGAGACAGACATGGCTGTGGCAGCGCCTCCCAAGGGAAGGGCCAAGTGCCCTATTATTTTAGACATTTAAAACTGGAGAGTGGGCTCACAGAGCAATGGAGAACGATGGTTATGTGTCTGCTCTCACTTGCCTTCCTTAGGAGCTGTGCACAGCTGGTGCCTTCCAGAATCATTCCTGGATGTTCTCCCCTCTGGCAAAAGGAAGCGATTGCAGGCACGGCGTAACAGAACCAGCATCAAGGACTCCTGATGCGAGGACAAGGAAGCAGTATACCAACAGCCGTGCGTGGAGCTGTGTGCCCATGGCAGGTCTTGCTGAGCTAGAGGCATAGATCGGACCAGCTGATGGCATTTACACAAGGAGGTTGCACAGTTGTTGGGAGGAGAGGAAAGCGTGTTGCCACCCCTGGCCATGGAGCAATTCTGTGGCTTGAGAATATAGCTGATGGGTCCTTCTAGCAGCGGCTCTACCGGTTATATCCCTGCACTTCCCTCCGCCTAGGATGAACGACCCTGGGGAACCACTCCCTGCTCCTCAGAGCCCCATCTGGCCACAGGCAGCCTGTGCCATAACTACAATGGTGCCTAAGGGAGAGCAGCCTCTGCTCGTTGAGCCCCCATTGCTTCCTGGACCCCGGTGCGAGTGCCCCACTTGCACCGTTGAAGCTACGCCCCTGAATGTAGCCCCCACGGAGCTCAGCTCTGCAGTGCCCTGGGGCTGCAGCCTCCCGGTTCAAGCTCTCCATGACCTTCCCACCCCAACACACAGTGGAACCATCCCAGCCCTGCCATGCGCACATCCCTCCGCAGCCCCTGCTTGGCCCAGCAGCTGCACTACCCCGCTGCGACGACACGAATGGAAAAGGTTGGCACCAGTAACCCGACAGGCTCAAGAGGCACACGGGAAGCAGATGCACCGAGTGAGAAGTCGCCGTTTTTCAGCATCAGTTTCCTGAGCACAAAGGCACCTGAGCCATGATATTAAACCTCCAACATTTAACAATACACTTCGAGGAAGCATAAGGGAGGACTAAGATTTGACGATGATGTAGATGACAGAGCGCATTGCTGCAGATCTGCCCCCAGTGCTCTCACTAGCTACATGAAATCTCCACCGTGCCCAGTGCTACCCAACCCCATCTGGCCTTCCGGCTGGAGTCTACTGGAGTCATGGTGTGCATGGGAGAGAGAGCCCCCCAGTTCCCTATGGGCTGAACTCAGAGACGAGGTTACCTGGAGGGCAGGAGAGGCCCTGCTAGCCGAGGCGCCAGCCTTTGCTAATAGCCCATATTTATCTCAGGAAGGGCCAAGGTCTAGGCTCGATCAATCCTGCACTGCCAGAACTGCTGCTGCTTCCTTCTCGTCGCTAGCACAGAGGAAAAAATAGCTCTTCTCGGCTAGCTGAACAGAGATGAAAGCATTACTGGGAGAACAATGCACAGAATCAATCCAGGCTTTGCCACCCTTTCTATCTCATGAGATCGAGTGAATCAGATGTGAATCAAACCCAGCGAGCACCATGTATTCCTGGAGACAGGGAAACGGAAAGGCCCAGAGACGAGGCCTTTAATGCACTTTCAGCCTCTGTCTTTACACCCAGCTTGTGCCAGCTCCAATTCCGGGCAGTAACATTGTAGATACCGTGTCAGTGTGGCTCTGGGGCAGAGAGCTTGGGGACGGCAGCACCATTTATCCCACAATCTCAAGTGCCGTTTTCAACCTGTGGCAGAAAACGAGAGGCAGGTCTGAGGGAAGCTGTAAGTAGATCCAGCAGTTCTCCGTTCCAATGTCAAGGAAGAGCCCCGTGCAGCTTAACCTAAACAGATCTCCCCATGGGCTCATACAATAAAGGCTCTTTCTTCCACTTCACTTCCAAAAGGGGCAAGGGTGTAACACACTGAGTGAATGACAGACAGTTCTTGGTACCCATTAGTGGACCACACACAAAAAAAGGCACCAACTGCCTCAGCTGCAACCTAAGGGTCATTTAGCTCAATGGGAGAGGCCTGTACTTTGGACCACAAGTACGGCTCTCACCTCTGCAGGGAGCAAATGGGAGTTCTCTAAATAGCCTCTCTGCTGTTTCCACAATGGTTTTGTTGCAAAGTGAGGTGGCGGTGGAGAAGGAAGAGTGAACACAACTTCTACTCTGCAGTTCTCATGTGGCACAGAAGGTGGGCTCAGACCCACATTAAAGATCACCCAGAGCAAGAAAGCATGAATCTGAAATTGATGCAAGACACATTTATAGCACTGACATCCCTCCCTTTCCATTATGCAGCATTTCTGAGCCAAATAATTGATATCAGCCAAAGTGGGATCACAGTAGGTAAGCGTGGGATGGAAGTAAATCTGGGTGGAAAATGAGCGATTGTCCCTCATAATGAGGGAAGAGAAGGACAGAGGAATTTTTTGCCATTATGATAAATTAATTAGCCTTTCACTCTCCTCCAGTCTCTGCCTGTCTCACAAGATGAAGTTTTATGATCTCAATCTGGCAGAATCCTCTGAACGGGAAAAACCTGTCATGAAACTTAGCAAATCAAGCCATTAAGACAGGCAGCTCAATGAGGTTTGAATAAGCTGGGCGCCCCCAGCCAGTACGTTGCACTTATCAGCACTGAAGCTGCGGTTACCCAACATACGAGGGTAAGGAACGAAAATAGGACTCCCTTGGGGAGGATGTAAGCAACAATAATCTAGGACACACGCTACCCAGAGCGTTGAGGAAACAGCGGCAGATGGGAGGAGGACGTACTGAAAGTTCAGTTCAGACGACACCACGATAGGGTTCAACCAGCTAAAAATGAGCTGTGGCAGGAGAGGTTTAAGATGAATTGTTATCGTGAACCACGAAAGCTGCGGTACTTCTTCCAGGACAATGAACAGCCGCTAGTTCAAGTCAGAGACAACCTCATCAAATCTCCTGAAATCCACTAAACCCGGCACCTGGAAGCCAGTGTCATTCTCAGTGTTGAGAGATAACGAGCTTTAACAGTCAGGTTTCTATTCACTGGCTCCCCCTCCATGGAAGTAGCCTCTCTGCTTGGCCGCTAGAAGCCCGTGCTGCCGCAGTAAATAACACGCCAGACTCACACCGTCACGAAGATGGAAGGTTTCACTTCATCTGAAGTAAAAGTCATTCACACTGAACTTTGTCTATACGGAGGCCTCGTCTACACGACGGAGTTTTGTCGGCACAAGTTATGCTGGCGTACAGTCGCCGCGGTAATTAAACCGCTGTTGCATGTTCTCACTGTGCTCCTTGTGTCACTGGAGTGCATTCACGCTACCAGCCCTTGCCTTGACCCAGGGAGCAGTGCGCTGTGGGTAGCTGTCCCGCACGGTGCTTTGGGAAGGGTTTGCAATGCCTCCCGGGGCAGGCCCACCACCACAAGAGGAAGGTTTCCGAGTCCCATCCTTCCTACTAGATTGACGGCCACTTCTCAACTGCTCTGTCGGCCAAGCTGACGTTGCTGAACACAAACACCAGAAGCCCACAGAAATGGGGTTGGGAGGGGGGAGTGTATGACAGGGAGTGAGCGTGTGAGGGAGAGAGACGGAGCGTGCGGTGGGGGACAGCGAGTAGGTCCGCACACTGTCTCTACGTTCAGACAGCAGCTGGAAGCAACTAATCCGGAGGCAGACGCTGGTGCACAGACAACTGGTGTCTCCCTGTTCCCCCCACCCCAGCTCAGTGGGAGACTGGTACACCGGCAGGAGGGGAACACCCCGACATCAGCCCCCGCCTCCCTCCCTGGCTCTGCACAGCAAAACAGGAGTCTCTCCGCTCCCCACCTAGATGCAGCCCACACTGCCTGCGTGCCTGCCCTAGGAGAGCAGGATTGATTCCCTCGGTGCTCTCGCACAGCTGCGTCTCCCCACGCACCCAGGAGAACGATTCACCCATCCCCTACGCTCAAGGCTGGAGCCTGTTCCGCTGCCTGGAACCAATTCCAACATGCAGCAATTCCAACACTTCCTGGGGCTTTGACAGGGGAGGGGCCCCTGCCTGTGTAGCGGGGACACAGGGCAGCGCAGCAGAGCTGGAAACGGTCCGCAAAGTGGTCAGGGTGGGCGTTGCGACGTAGCTCCCGGTGCCCCGTTACGGCACATGGCGTCTATCCCGACACCTTGGCGCTCGCGCTTTGCCCCAAGAAGCTCTACGGCTCTCGTCAGGGTGCTCTTGTCACCAAAGCAGGGGGGTTCTGTCGGCGGAGGGAACGCTGGAGGGTGCAAGCCGCCATTTTGTCACCAAAAGCTGACTTTTGTCAACAAAGCTGTGTAGTGTAGACCAGCCCTGAGACCCTTTGCCACTCCTGCAGCACCACCAGCCACGCTCAGGGTGCTAAGATAAGCAAGGCGTCTGCAGCCACTGATGTTGCCTATCCCGGCACACAGCTGGTCTAGATGAGGCACAGCTACGTCCACACTGGGAAAAAAGGTGTTAGCTGCTATCTTGGTGCATTTCAGCACTGCCTGGTTGCAGCTGGGAGCAGAAGCCCCCCAAAAAGGCTCTTGCTGCTGTTTGTTTGGGCTGGAAATACCCCCCAGGGCCATCATCGATGCTGTGGAAAAGCTCATTTTCGGGAAGCGCCCAGCAGCAGCCTTCACACTCAAGAGGTTCAGCTGTAAAAACATCCAGGCTTTTGGATGCACGTCCAGAGCGAACCACTTGCAGCTGTTCACCCCCCTCCCAGCAATGGAGTGAAAATATGGGGGTGGGGCGGGGAGGGAGAGGGTCGTCACACCATCTGCCCAGCAATTAATTCTGCCCCCCAACCCCCAAATCAATCCAGTCCCCCCAGTCCTCTCATCAGTTCTGGCCCTGCATCTGTTCCTCCAGCCCCCTCCTCAGTTCTGCCCCCACCTCAGCCTCACCTCTTCGCCTCCTGGGGTTCTCCCCATGCCTGGGGGGGTGGGCTGCAAGAGTTCCCAGTGTTGCTGGGGGAGAGAGGGGGAAAGGGGAGGGGCAGAGGAGCTGTCCGTCATTGCTCACATTGCTCCCTGCTGCAGCTCTGACTGGCTGCCTGCCTCAGGGCCCCAGGACCTGGAGAAAAGCAGCAATCACTTCGACCTGAGGCACTTTAAGTGCTGCCCCTCAGACCGGCGCTACATGCTGCCCCTGGGGCAGGAACGCTGGCAGCTGCTGGCGCCTTCTGCTCCCACCGCTCCCACCACCGACGGCAGAAAAAGTGGGAAACGTAGCCAAAAGCCTAGTGCAGACCCAGGCTAATGCTCTGAAGCAAGTTCACACCCATCCTTCTGTGATGACGCCGATTCCCTTGCTCTTCCCCAGTGCAATCTAAAGCAATTACCTAGGCCTAGTCTAAGCATTTACACGGGGCAAAAATGTATAGGAGTGAACCTGTTGGCTCATTGTTGGGCACTGTTACCACCCCGTTCAACATCCAGTTCCCTGAGGGCTCCATAATGGCACCTGGCTGAGGAACTGGCTGTTGAAGGAAGGCTGGAAAACAGGCAGCCTGGAGGAGAGGCAGGAGGGCCTGAGAGCTAGACGGAGACACACCTTGAAGCTGGGAGGGGGACCAGCTGTAGTCCCCAGCAGGAGTACACAGCGTCGCAACCTGCTGCCAAGAGGATGGTCTGCAAGTTATACCTGGACCTGGTTACCTTGTATGTCCCTGGACTGGCCCTAGGCGCAGAGCTAGGAAGTGTGGGCTGATCTCCTGTCCGTAACTGGTAAAGAAATCTGGCCTAGGTTCACTGCCTCAGTGATTCCTGGCAGGGCCTGACCCTTCTATCGATTTGAAGCACACGAGTGTTTTGGGGTGGCCACGCAGGGCTAGAAGCTGAAGAGCTCAGCGATCCGAGCACCTCTAGCACTTGCTTCTGACCTCACAGCCTGTCCCCAGCACACAACCAGCCACTTAGGGAACCACAACATTCCCAGTCCTCCCTCAGGCGTGTCAGTCACAGTAGGGAGATCACTGCACAGACGCCACAATACCCCACAAAGGGTCTAATAGCTAACTGGCGCAGACCACCTTTCAGCAGGCTGAAGGAAACAGTTCAGCATGACCAGATCGGTGCCCTAGTCCTTTTGCCACTGCCCCACAGCACACTAGTGGCCTCGTGAAATCTCCTACACGGCACTGTTTCCGGGAGCGAAGATGGAGGTTGTGGGATAGGTACCCAGCAGGTACCGCAACTGAAACAGTTTAGGACAGCACTACTATGGATGTAAGACAAAACGTAAACTGATTCAGCCAGGCTAGTATGGACACACAGACTTGTTTGTGGTTAAGTCGGATCAGTAGAACCGGTCCAGTTCGCCAGTGTAAACAAAGCCTGAGATAGTCCTTGGGGCGGACTCGCCAGCATATTGCAAGGGAACATTAACCTGGTTGTTCACTGGGCTTCTTTAATGTGAACGTTTTCCTCTTTAAAAGGCTTTTACTGTGTCTCTGTAACTGAAGTGCGAATGGTGACACCTTAAGCCAGTTTGATGTGTTTTCTAGCACACAGATGACTGGATTGCTTGATGGATAGATGGCCAAACACACACGGTATCTGTCCAATTTGATCAAGTAGGCTGTCTGCTGTTGTTTACTAGTGGGAGGGTTAGTCCAGTGAAACAGATCCCAGCCAGGTGAATTATGGGCATCAGTCATCTCTGAAGGGCATCTCACCTACTCACGCTCAGCTAGAAGGATAGTGCCTGTAATGGGGGATCTTGTCATAGGTAATGGAGAGAGAGAAGGAGGGGGAGTGGAGACACCCCCCTCCAGGCTTCAAAAGGAACATAAAAGACACCCTCTGAGGGGGGAAAATATCATGAATCTGCAGGGAAGGGATGGGCACGTGCTCAATTTGAGAGGAACATCACTCTATGCTAAAAATGTGGCACCGGGGTCCATAGTATCATTCCACCCTGACCAATGGTCCAAAAGGATAATGGCAAGCAAGCTCGGAAAATCCAAACTGATGAACACAACTGCACACAGCTGTCACAACACAGTGAGTACACAGCTTTGTTCCTGCTATAGAGACTTGTGCCTTCTCTACTCTAGCAAATTTAGGACTTCAATTTCAGCAACTGCTGGAATTCTGCTGCACCAGTGATAACCCCTAGGGTAGACATGAAAACACATCTCATGGGGCTAAAACACCCTAACCTTGTCTTGAGCAGCTTAAGACTGGTGCACCTGCATTGCCACTGGAAACCAGGTACCAAGTTTGCCATTACTGACTCGCCCTTGATGTCATAATGAATAGATATGGTAAGGGTATGGCTACACTACAATCTGAACACCATGAGTTCACTAAACCTAGCACTGGAGCCACCCGAATACATGCATAGGATCTTGGGTACGATTGTATTCAAGCAGCTAGCCTATGCTGCTGCACCTCCACTGCTATTTATAATGATCTGCTTTGATCCAAACTAGTTTGGGTATGCCTACATGTGCTGCAATTGTGCCTCCAGATTGCCGTGTAGACTTGCCCTAAGAGTCTTTATCTGATCCACCGTCCTCAGTAAAGGCAAAGCAGCCAGAAGAAGTTCCCACTGTAACACCAACCACCAGATATTTATATGAATTCAGCACCCAATTTTCTGAGCACGTTTGGAAAGTCTGGCATCGGAGAGGGAGCTGAGCTCTTTTGATGATCCAACCCATGCTACTTGGACTGGGAAGAGAAATGAGCCACCCACTTCAGTGATGAGCATGAAATGAAAGAGAGCAGAAGGCTGAGAAGATCGTTCTGAGAGGATATTTAAATATTAACTGATTACAAGAGCGCTGGCAGCACTTTGATCAGCATGCATGGGGGTGGGGGAGGAGGGCACGCCATACAGCAGGCAGAGCCTAATTTAATCTGAATTACAGAGCCAACATGCTTTTAATTACATCTTTAGCCATATTCTCAAGGGACACTGTCATGGCAAGTGTGGTCTGATGTTTAGGGTTATTTTTATACCACAATTTTTCTAATACCTAAGAGCCAAACATTTTTCCCCATTTTTGTTGTCGTTGGTTGTTTGTTTTATTATAATTTCCACTGGAAACGGTGGGGATGGAGGGGTTATTTGGCCTTTCTTGTAAAACAAATATCGCACCTGCAGTGTTTGCAACCCAAACATTGGCAGATTTTGCTAGCTCCTGAGAACCAGGAAGCAGAACGGGCTAATTTATTTGCACTGCCCACCGAGAGAGGAAAAAGAAACAATACTTCCAGCACAGAGAAGGGGCAGAGGAGTAGTAAAGAGAGGCCACATGCTAAGCCCTGTCTACATTAGAGAACAGTGCACTGGTGTTACATTATTGACAGTTTACATCAGTGAAAATCTCTAATGTTGACACACTGCACCAATGTAAAACAGGGCTTACCAATTCCCTCAATAACTTGGGTATAAACCCAGTTTTACATGGGTCCAGGGCTTCTAAATCAGTTTAACTAGTGGTGCAAATCTCTCTAGTAGACACGACCAGAAACAGCAGTAGCTGTTCAAACAACATAGCTTTGTCTGGTACTCAGATACTAGATCGCGATGAGTGCAGTATAAATGGCTAGCAAGAGAAATTCCTCGATAAATGGCAAAAAGTAATTTGATTGTTTTTATTACTGCTCTTCATAATCTTCAGTGCTACTGGGAATTTAGGTAATTTCATTTGCGTTTAAAGTTATTTATTATTATTGATGATGGTTTTTAAGTTGACGTCTCTTTAAACATGTCAGAAATCTATAGCATTTCCGTTGCCACGCTGGGAAAGGGGCCTAATCCAAGCATGAGAGAGGAATTAGTTAAAACCTAACCACAGTGATAAATATCCAAGGGCTATTTAGTTAAAGAAATCTCTTTCCTGTCTTTCCATATCATCAATGGTGGCAAGTTGAAGCTATACATGCAACTAGAAATCAATGTTTTAAAAAGCCATATATATGTAAAGGCAGTGTGCAAGGTTAAGGTGACGGAAGTATACAATCACACAAGTACCACTAAGGAGAGGAAGGATGGTATATTGATTAGACGAGGGCACTTCTGAGACCAGCATTTCATTCCTCACTCTGCTTCAGAATTTGTGTGTGACCTTGAGCAAGCCAGCTAGCCTTTCTGTGCCTCAGTTCCTCAGGTGTACAATGGGGATAACAGCACTGCCTCACCTCCCAGGGGCATACATTAAAGATAGCGAGTTGCTGAGATAATGATAATGGGGGCCATATAAATACAGAAGACATGATTTCTGAATGAATCCTTTTGGTGCTGATCCCACTAGTACCCCAGCCCCAAATCCACATCTGCCTCTGCTTCGCAGAAACAGCAAAGAGCTGGGGCTGGCCAAGGCAGAGCTGGTTTGTGCCTGCCGGGTGCAGCCAGCACTCGGAGCAGCGGTACTGTGAATTAATATAAACTCCTTGGGTGAAATCTTATCGTATTGAAGTCAACGGGAGTTTTGTCATAGACTTGACTGGGGTCACGATTTCACCCTTTGTCTCTCTCTTTTAATGATCAAATGCTCTGCATGCAAAGACTCTTCCCATGAAACACAGGATTTTATCTGTAATTTCAGCAGAACCACATTTCTTTGAAGTGCTGTTCCAGAGTCCTCTCCCAGGGAAGGTAATGGCACTGATCCCTGCCGGCAGGAAAGCAAGGCCACGTCATTGGCACATCTAAAATTAATCACAGTAATTTGCCATTTTCTTCTACAAAGGTTCTTCTACTCCCCTCATCATCATAATAAATAGCGCCTTCCAGGACTGCACTAGGCAATGCGGCTCATATAGCCCACCTGTGGTTGGATCTTTCTCTCAGCCTCTCCTTGGGGCACCTTCCTCGTGACACCCTTTAGAAATCTCAGTTAATTGAGTCACCCCCTGTGAAGTGGGTATTATTACCCCATGTAACTGTATGGCACCCACCTCTTGCAGGTACCCCTTCTAGTTGGGTGTGTCCAGTCTTCAACCAGACCCAGCCTTGGTATCGGGCCACACCACCAGGACTTCCTCCCTGGAGTCAATGGTTTTTCCCCCTCCCTCTGGGCTTTCTTGCCCCAGATGGGCCGCTAAGTCGTTCAGCTTTCCTTCTGGGGATTTATCATCTTCCAATTGTAGGGCACTGCCCCAGTGGCCTATGGGAGGGAACGCGGGCCCACCCACTACTCTGGATCCTAGTCCAGGCACCCTAAGAATAACAACCATGCACTGCCGTGTCCCTTTAACGAAACTACTTTCAGTTCCCTGGGCCTCTTCCCCACAGCCCTGTCTTTCACCAATGCTTCGCCCTTAGCTCAAGGGTTCTCTATTTTCAGGCCCAGCAGCCAGCCAGGAGCACTCGATCCGCTAGGGCTTGCCAGCAGGGAGCTGTCCATGGTGCTACAGTCCCCTTTAGCCACCCAGGAGCACCACTGCACTCCTTTGGCTCCAGTAAGGAACTGCCCATCTCTGGGTTTGCAGCTTTTTTTTATATGGCCTTCCTGGGCCCTGACTGGCTGCTCCCGGGAGCCTTTCTGATTGGCTAACCCTTTGTTGCCTCCCCCTGATTGGCTGCTTCCTGCACAGTCTCTCTAAGCCACTCGGAGGACTTAACTCCACTGCTCCTTTCCTGGGATGGGTGTGGTAGGACCCTGAAATCTTCAGCAGGGGCCTAGTCCACCCCATCAAATCCCTACAGTACAGTTGATGAAACTGAGGTGCAGTGACTTGCCCAAGGTCACAAGAAGTATGTGGCAGAGCCAGAAACAGATCTCCCAGGTCCTTGCTTTAATCACAAGATCACCCTTGAGTCCAAACCTAAGGGAGCAAGGGCATGCAGCTTTATTTTATTATTCATTATTATTATTTATTAAGCAGCATATTGTTAACTGAGCTCAGCTGAGACACTGGGGAGCCACATATGTGAACAGTGCAAACAATGAACCACCCCCGGCCCCAGCCACTGCACAAGTGCTTTCAGTACGATATCACATGGATATGGACATGAGCTTCCCCTTTCCAACATCACTGAGGTCAGACAGCACCTGATCAATAGACCTGACAGAACGTCATTACCCCGAACCGCTTCTCCTGGAATGAAGGGGAAGCAAAGCTCTTCAGATAGCCAGACACTAGCCTGCTCCATGACAGTCTGAAACAACTTATGCCAGCTGTACCCTCCTTCCTCCAGATAACAGCCCTGCCAGGGCAGTGTTCCTGATCTTCACGCAAAGCTGCTCCCTACTTTTTCCCCACGTCTGCTCTGAACACAGGAGGATCTATGGATAGGGAGGCTCTTTAAAAAAAAATCTAGGCATGGATCTGTTCTTTGAAGAACATTTTATTTCCCTGACTACATAAGACAGAGAAAGCAATGTTAAAAGGGCTTTTAATCTGAACAGCATTAACACTTTCCTCCAACAAAACTGCACACTTCTCTCCTGCTACCAGAAGGACAATCAGCAAATGAGATTGTTATTTCAGGGTCTAAGAATCAGGCTATGGGAGGTAAATCTAGGTGCACATACACAAGCCCAATACTGATTTATTGGAGAAGCTCCAGCACCCAGTTGCACACACTGCAAGAGATTGTGTACTATCAAGATGGAATCTGGATGATAAACCCAGATTCAAACATCCCTAGATGCTGGGGGTGGTCAGGTTAGGATTTGAATTTAGCAGCTGTCTCTCTCTAGATATATATAATGAGCCAAATCAAAGTCAAAGACCCAAATATAACAAACCACTGGCTCAATACTGATAACCCCATGCATTAAAATAACAATGAGTCAGGTCACCCCCCCCCAAAAAATGTCAGGTGACTAGCTTAAAAATTATGGGATTTTAAAAATTAATTTTAAAAATTAATGCTACATTCTTTTTATTTGCCTTCTGGTTTTTGAGCCTTTACATTTCACATTTTCAAGTTTGCCTCCTTTACTACTAGAACCAGAAACTTATTTTCACTTTTTAAATGGAAGCTGACATTCTCCTAAAATCACTGGACTCCAGGAGCTGGTGCATGGCAGGTGGGGCTGCTCCATAACATGCCTTCTAGAGCCAAGCCTGACACTGCAGACATTCCATGCCTTAGTCCATCAGATTTGGCCACCTGCTTGGAGCAGATTGGTGTCACTCTGTGAACATTTATATAACAAAATAAACTCGGGATTTGGCTGTCTGTTCTTTTGTGCGAAGAAACCACACTTCCAATGCAAGCACTTAGCTGCAGCACTCAAAGACAAGGCCCTGGTCTGACCATGAGGTCCTGGGCTAGCATGGAGGACCAGCTCCTCCACTCCAGTCTGCTCCATCTCTCCCCCGAGACAAAGCCTTCTTAACAGGTCTGCTGGCTCTTGACTGGTCTGCATTTCCTCCAGGCCCTTCTAGACCTTGGGAGGACTGTCTTGTTGATAGCCTAGTCTGAGTGGATTTTCCTTGAGCAGAGGGGTGGCAGGGAGCCAATGGCTTCGGAGGGGGCCGGGGGGGCAGGGCAAAAGAGGCCTGACAAACCCAATCACATGGGGCTTTAAGAAAAACACCAAATATGGCAAGATACGAAATAGAATCATAAGAGTTGGCAGCACAGGCTGGTTTCATACAAACACGGTACATCTACACTGCACAAATCTTATGGCAGAATATAAAGTACAGACACTATGTGCCCCCCAGCATGGGTATAAATAGAAGCATAGGCTCTTCATAGGCAAGCAAAGACACACCAGAACCCCAAGTCTATATGTCCTACATGGCTTTCTACACACCCAAGCAGTGTGTCCTCCATCTACGCAGTGGACTAACCCACTGCTGGAGCCTTTCCCCATCACCGCTCCTTTCCCAGAGCCTTTCACTGACCATTGTAGCTACACACCAGTGTGGACACAGCCTGCTTTTCACGGCACCACATAGCTACGCATAACTCTACGCACTGCCCCAAGTGGTGTGTGGTGTAGACAGAGCCACAGATACTACAGTGAATGGAAACAAAGGCACAAGCCCCTCACACTGCATGAGTTGGCGAGGTAGCTCCATCATCTGGAGCCAGTCACGAGAGGGAGATGTAACCAAATGCATTACAAACACATAGTCACATGCTTAATTTTAAGCATTGGAGTAGTCCCCCTGACTGCGGTGGAGCTACTCATCTGCTTACACTTAAGCATTTGTGTAAGTGTTAGCTAGACAAGGCCTAAGTCAGTGTATTCCATGAAACTCCCTTGCCCATTGCAACTTGACAGTTCAGGACCATCTTGGCTACTGACTTTTCACCAGCCCTGCTGGTGTTCTCAGGTTACAGCTGTATGGTGGTCTCACAGGGGCACACCATTATAAGGAAGAGAAAAGGAGGGCAGGGAATGAAAGAAAAGCAATGTGCAGAGTATGGTGTGTCACCATCCTGTCCCAGTCCCCCACACAAACCAACATGCTGAAGCTGTCCAGGTGGAGACAGACAAGTCATCGGCACCTTACCCTGATAAGACGCCCAGCACCAGGTTGAGCATGAAGAAAGAGCCAATGATGATGAGAGGGATGAAGTAAAGCCAGTTCCAGGTATTTCCTGCGGCATCATTGGTCTGGAAATAGAGAAGGGGAGAAAGAAAAGCAATTTTTAATCAATCCCCAGAAAAGCAAACATCTATCACTGCAGGACAATGGATTCTCCCTTTAGACTCCCTACAGGCTGTGCCAATATTAATTAGTATTGTCAGATGTGCACAACTGAACTGAAGACTGAAATCCAAGGAACAGAATTAATGAAGCTGGTTTGGGGCCCACAGTTCTGTTCATGAGGTGTCTACATCTCAAAACTGCCATGAATTCTAGCAAGAATAGCAGTCTCTGATTCAAACGACTGGGCCCCTCCAACCTCACGGTGGGCCTGTTGGCAGTCCCTCCCAACAACACTTTCAGATATCCAACCCAGTCATCCACCTTGTTACAAAAATAGCCCCTCCATTCCAAACTCCCTGTCCATCTAAGGTCTGAGTTACCATGTGCTTGCATCTCTGTCGGATTGACATCTGAATCAAAACACAAAGCACATGAGGGAGATGCAGTCTTCTTTTTATATGTGTTGCAAATAACGTAACACATGGCGGCATGCCCAGAATTTACACGTGCATACAAACTCTAAACAGAAAAAAAGGAAAACAGTCTCCAAAAACTCTCCCCCCCCAAAAAAGAAAAAAAAAACAAGGTGAATGTATTCTTTAGAGTGAATCCAACTTCACATCTGATTATTCTGCACTTTGGAAGTCTGACATTGAAACCAGCATCTAAAACTTCCTGAATAAGTGTGTGTATTTGGGGGGAAAGACAAGGTTTTAGTTTCTGACAATGTTTTTGCATTCTTTAACCACAAGGGAGCTCTTCAAGTAATTGCTGAACAGTAAAATGCCATGTGGCCACTACCCAAGCCATGAGCCTTGGAGAGTTCAGATTCTTCTCTTGTGGATGAAGAACTCAGCAACTTTTGAATCAGCTGATTTGAAGGTTGAGGGGAGAAAAAACAAGGGAAATTTGCATCTCTCCTTTTGCAATGGTGAAAGAACACCAGTTCCCCCATCCCTAATACAGGCCTGAAACATGTGATCGATTACAAACAGAACTTGGCAAATACTTCTGAGAATTGCCTTGAACAAAATCCATTAACTCTCTTTAACACAGACCCTTTTATTCACAATTTGTCATGCCTGATGTATAAATGTTGGGCAATAGTGACTAAGTGAAATTTTGCTCACAACAGTATTCACTGGAAGAGGAAACGTCACAAATGCATTGACAAGTATTTGCGCCACATGCGTTCTTGAAGCCATCATGAATGCTCCTTGTGGGTTTCGGAGTCATCCAATCAGGGAGCAAAATCAAATACCATGTGACTTAGGTGACCAGTTAAACAGTATGAATTACAGATAACACACACCTGAAGTATTAACCGTGACAAATAGCTCATGAGTCACCCTCGAGCCACTATCTGCTGACACAAACCATTCCTTGAAAGCCTGAGACTAAGAAGCAGATTCATGAAGAATGTTTCTCTGAATAACTAACACATTCATAAATATCTACATCAGCTGACTGGTGACTCGCTAACAATAAGCGGGGTTAAATTGTCCCTGCCAGCACTTCATGCAGTCCTTGCTACAAACAATTCATCTCTGAAGACAAAAGGAGAAAAAAAGAAAAAAGAAGAGTAAGGAAAGCAGGAAGGAAGGAAGCAGTCGCAAGTGGAGAGAGAGAGTAAAGGGGAGAAAACATGTTGTCCCACACCCGATCCATTCCCTACTTCCATAAAATTATTTTAAAAAACACATGCCATCACCAGTACATTTCAGCCTCCCTCACCTCTCCCTCTATTTTTCCTTCTTTTGAAGTTTTCGTCTGTCTTTCTTTTTTCCTCTCCTTTCCTCCTGCTCTTGGTTTTCCTCCTTTCCACTCTTCTTCTCTTTTTCTTCCCTGCTCCTTCTCTACAGGACTGTGCTGAACACAGGAGGATGACGTGTGAATACTGTTCTCATCCCTCATGCCTCTTTCCCCAGGTGCTTTAGCTCTAATGATTATGTTGACACCCAGCTGTAACCCAGTGGTGAGTGCGTGCTACAGGTACCCCTTTATGCCCGCTCCATAGAGGAGATACGTCTGTTACAGCAAACCATTAGCTCCAGCTCTAGTAACTTAGGCTTTTAGCTCAATGGCAGACCACATTTACTAACGCTGGGAACTGTAGTCTGGCCTGCCCCGATGAGGCTGATGGGACAAAGGGGTCAAGAAAAGGCAAAAGGGGGAGCACAGAGGAAGGACCTAGATGGGAGAAGAGAATTCATGTAAACATGCACTGAGTGTGCTTTACAGGTTAAAATGTTGTCAAGTGATCATCTGTTTATCATTTATTTATTCATCTGAAGCCCAAACCTGGTGACAGATCCATGGTTCAATTCCACGATCAAAGCCTTTAAAACAGAATGGGCAGAAAGGGGTCTCATGAAACACCTTCCTTTGAGCATCGGAAGGGTGGCCTTATGTTTGGAAAAGGGCCTTGCTCTGTTTCTTCTGCGCATGCACAAAGGGGGCAAGGTGCAGCTTGCATTCAGCAGAAGGGGGAGCAGAGGCTGTAGGAATCTTCCCTAGAGAAGGTGGGGGGTCTTGTAGGGCGGAATCTTTCCTCCACAGGCCCAAAACCTTGTGTCTGGACACAGCTTATGGCACCAACCCTGCCCCAGGGAGATGCTTTCATGAATCAACCTGTGAGCTGCCAAGGAAAAAGAACTCCCAACCCTCAGTAAAATACAGCAGAGGGCTGAAGCTGTATCTGGTACGCTCAGCAGTGCAGCGTTCCAGGAGCAGAGCGGCTGGGCTTGACTTCCACACCCCGATTCAGTCCTGCTCATTAAGTGGGGGAAGCCAAGAGATCAAATCAATTTTTATGCTTCCAGTTAATGCTTGGCTGACTGTTTGCGCGACTCAATCACAATCACAGGACTAACACGATAGGGAAGGGATGGAAATAAAATACTTTTAATGATGTGACAGCATTGTACCAAATTGCAGAAGGAGCTTACGGGCAGCGCCCAACAACTTCAGAACTCACATCACTAACAACAGTCATGTAATACATGTATATCCAGCGAAGGGTTTGTACATGACCCCCATCACCACCCCATATTTCAGCACCTCAAAATCTTTCAGGCATTTATCTTTGCACCCAGAACTGGCTGAAACTTTTCATTTGAATTTGCTGAAAAATACCCTATGGGGGCAATCAAAACTCTTTGCAAATTCAGGTCAAAGCTGGTGAATACTTTTGGCTGAACAAACAATGAGGAGTTAGGGCAGGACTGTACCTGGGTGGTAGCTGAACCACCACCCATGCTGCTATGGCCACATTGCTCATAAGCGCTTGCTTGAGTGAAGCTAGTCTGTGTACATCTACCTGTGCTGAGAATCGCACCTGCCAGCTGCTGTATAGTGAAACCCTCGGACATAGAACCATAGAATCACAGAATATTAGAGTTGGAAGGGAGCTCAGGGAGGTGTCTAGTCCAACCCCCTGCTCAAAGCAGGACTATCCTCAGCTAAATCATCTCGACGAGGGTTTTGTCAAGTCTTAGCTTAAAAACCTCTAAAGATGGAGATGCCACCACCTCCCTAAGTAACCCATTGCAATGCTTTACCACCCTCCTAGTGAAAAATACTCCAAATGTGGCCTCACCAATGCCGAGTAGAGGGGAATAATCACTTCCCGCGATCTGCTGGCAACGCTCTTACTAATGCAGCCCAATATGCCATTAGCCTTCTTGGCAACCAGGGCACAATGCTGACTCATATCCAGCTTCTTAGCCACTGTAACCCCCAGATCCTTTTCTGCAGAACTGCTGCCTAGCTCGTCGATCCCCAGTCTGTAGCTGTGCATACCTGCTGCCCAAATCCATGCTAAAGCCTCATTGCACTAGCAAGATGGCAGCCTCCGTCTGATTGTTAATTCCTTTAAAATGATGCTTTCAAACAATCTGCTTGACAGTAATTTTCTCCTGCTTGCAATCGACCGCAGGGTCTAGAAACCCTTTCATGCCACTCTGCCACTTCCCTGTTCTTGAGGGGATTTCTGGATGCAGCTTCATTGGTGTTTCTATGGCACTGAAGATGCCAAAAGGCAGCCTTCATGCCCTGTTAAACCAAGAGGAGGAGGCTGTCATTGTTTTAAGAGCTTCTCACCACTGGAAGGGAAGGAGTGACGGCCATGCTCAGCTCAACCCAATTCCATCAGACATGGGCTGGGATTTCTGCTCCAGCCGGCATAGAGCAATGGAGACCTGCCCACTCAGTCAAATCTCCCCTGCCTCATGTACGACACAACGGTGGAAAGTTCTACCTTCAGGGAACCTACCTACTTTCAGTTCCATGTTCCCTCTGGCTGGGGGATCAGCAGGGGAGCTTAATGAGTCGTGGGCATAGCTGCTGAATTCCACATTCCACTGACTTCAAACGACGCTGATCAAAGGGGACACATACCAGCATCGGTATGAAAAAGGAGCACGTAAATACTCCTGAAGACTTTGCCTCCATTGTCTGCTACACCTCCAGTAATGGGGGCGCAGGAAAAGTTTGATGTCCCCTGCACAATCAGACAGAGAGATTAAGAGGCTTGCATAAGGTCGCAAAGTGAACTGGTTCCAGAGGAGGGAACAGAATCCAGGAGCCCTACTCCACAGATCCCTTACTTTAACCAGACTACAAACCCTTCCATATGTTGTTGCATCTCTCTTTTTCAGAAGTGTCTCTATGCACTTTCACACAAAGCTAAGCCAACGATCTAGACCAGAAAAGGAACATGGAAATGTGTTCAGTCATACCTGACAAGTCATCTGGTCAGTCCAAAGAGATCAACTAATAACGCTGAGAGGAGGCATCATTGTTAATGGGACACTTCCTCCCTGGGAATGGCCAGCCACTGCCTGCACAAATGTTCCAGGGGAGAAAAATTCCACAGGAGAAAATGCTCCTGGAATCTACAATCCCTCCATCCTCCACCCCTTCGGGTTTCTAAGGAGGCACTTTTTCTAATGAGGAAAAGAACTCGCAAATACTCAGAGGCACATTGTCTACTTCCACCTAGCAGAAGCCAGAGAGCTGAAAGCTAGCACATGCTTCAAGGGGCATACCCTCAGATCTAAAGGTATGTCTACACTGCAGTCCACAGCCTGAGCGTGAACATCTGCATCACAGTTAAACAGCCCCTTCGCCTGAGCCCTGCGAGCCAGAGTCAGCTGGCGTGGCCAGTTCTGGGTGTCTACCTGCCGTATAGACATCCTCTAAAGGACCTAACCATGGTCTAACACCTGGACTTCACAGCTTCTTGCAACCTGGGCAAACAATCCGCCTGCCACCACGTACTCCGCAGCTTGGTTTCACATGTGCTAAGGACTGAATGGCACAAGCAGAATGTTAACCCATGTTTAAACGACCTGTTCTAATAACCCTTTAAATGTTGTACTGAGAGTGATAAAACCATTTTGGGGACACAAAAGCAGTAGAACAAAACAGGCCTCCCCCCAAGAAGATGCTGGGTGACACATGGCAGATCCTTTGAATTCTACTTCCTGGGACCATCATAATGCAATGAACTTTAACCAGTAAACGGACTAGTTGAACAGAACATCCTTTATCTTTCATTTTGTCTCCTGACTTCCAGGTTTTTAGTTGAAAACTGAACATTCTCCACAAATGCCCTCCCACAAAACCTTGCTACCACCTTCAGCAGCCCCTCAACTCCTGCCTCTGGGGTTCACAAATAACTAAAGGGGCTGCCTACATGCAAAGTTGCACCAGTTTAGTTTAACCATTGTAAACCCCTGCGTAGATGCTCTGATTTCAGCGTAAGTAGCTAATTCCACTTTAGCTTTAACCTGCTCCTAATCCATTTAAGTTAAACAGAAATAAGCATGGTTTAAACTGAAGTAAAAGTGTCCACACAGCCTTTTGCAATGGTTCAACTAAGTTTCAAATCACACTAAATTCAACCGTACAAGTGTGCATGTAGACAAATCCTTGGTGGAGTTTCAGTGGCCTTTTCTCACTCTGATATATTAAGCTCACGCTACAACTCTGTGATTCATTATGTTGTACCCACTTCTAGTTTGATGATGGGATAGCTTATCAGTTAAAACATTATGTTTGATGTCCCTCTAGAATAACTGGTTCAAATCCCAGTTAGGTAAAAAAAAAAAGTGCTTCATACATTTGAGACTGATAGGTTTAATTTCACATATTACTATTTTGGTAGTACCTACGGGCATCATGTCGCTAGGTGCTGTACGAACACCGAGGAAGAAACAGTCCCTACACGAAGAAGCTTACAGTCCAAAAAAGCAAAGGACGGGAGAAGACAGATCTATGCAAGACCAAAGAGCAGACCTTGGCCTAGAACACAGGTCTCTGAAGTCCCACTCCCGTGTTTTAGCCCATAAACCACAATGACTCTTTTGAGACCAGGTTGGGATGAGACTTTAAAAACAAAGGTCCTGTCAGCTTGGACTGGACATTAAAGCTTTCATGGCACTTTTCACAGAGCAGGGGCTTCTTCTTGGTCAAAATTTCCACCCTCTTTGTTCTTGCGTAGCATAATTAGTGCCGTTTGGGTGCCTCCCTCCACCTAGAAGGGGTGCTGAATGCACAAAGGTGAAATACGTTGGGACTCTTTGGGATGAATGTAAAATATTATCATTGTGGACTTGGAAGTTCAGACTCTGACATTGCCAGGATGATTTAGCTGACGACAGTCCTGCTTTGAGCAGGGGGTTGGACTAGATGACCTCCTGAGGTCCCTTCCAACCCTCATCTTCCATGATTCTATGATTCTATGAGTATTCGGACATCTAAGATTTGCAAAATCAGTCTGGAAATCCACCAAAGTGTTTCTGGTGAGGCCAGCAACACCACAGGAACCGTTTCTGGTTGCATCTGTTTTTGATCCCAGTCAGAACCAGGAACTACAGAAGGGCGTAGGAATGGGAGGAGGGGGAGAGTATGTTAGAGACCATCTTTTAGGGTGAGTGAACAGACAGGACAGGGCTGTAATTGCTCAAGTACTAATTCTTTACGGAGGCTGCTGGATAGCTACAGAGCTTGTGGTTCTTTCTGGCTCTCCACTTCCCAGCCTAACAAAGTCTGTGTGGTTGTCTGGGATCTCTTTAAGGGTCTGCCTGTGCAATCAGAGGTGTGACTGCAGCCCGTGTGGTCATACCTAGGCTAGCACAGGAACTCCGAGCAGCACAGGCACATTCCCCCCACGGGTTTGTACTCGGGCGTTTAGCTCACGCTGTCACAACTTTACTATGACTGATACTCATGCGAGCTAGATGAAAGTGAGCTCAGATATGTATGCACACACTGCAGTCACACCTCTAATTGCAGTGTAGACAGGCTCCAAGTCTGAGCCTGGATTAAGCACATGGAACATTCCTTTAGGCACCAGTGATTTCCTGGACACTTAGCCACATGGTTCCAGTCCATATAGGTTGGCTCTGTCCATAAATCCAGATCGGAAGGTCTCTGCGTATAGTGCGCTTGGTTGTCCTCTCTCAGTAGCATAATCCTTTTATTTTAGCAGGGTTACTTTTGGTTTACACCAAAAAAAAAAAGAGAAGAATCAATTCCTTTGTCTTTCGCACAGGGAGCCACAAAGTTGTCTAAATAAGTTTTCCCTCTTGACCAGGGTGGAAGACTTGACCTGAATGTCCCTGTCTCCTCTAGAGAAGGAGTACAGTCACTACTGTGACAGAGCACATTGTGTCCGTATGAAAAACAGCCCATGCAGAGGTTAACTAATAAATGTTTATAAGTGTTATGGAGTTCTGGAATTCAATAGAGAAGAAATTTAATTTGACAGGGGCTCCGAGGTGGAAATAAACAGGCCATTAGCCCTTTAGTATGTCTTTTACAAAAACGCATGATGTACCCAAAGTTCACTCTATCTTAGTTAATTTAACTACTGGCAGAATCTGACTTATTTGGGGCAATTAAACGATAATCTTCCCTTAAAGAAACACTTTCACATGGGGGAAAACTCTTCGCTATCTCTCAGAGATGAATTTCACTTACCTTTCATCTGATTTTCTCAATTCTCCTTGCCACTTTTGCTAATTAGCAAAGCCATTTGTGCTCTATTTATTTCCATTTCTCCCTACTCATAACTCTAGGTACACATAAAACTGCCATAATCAAAACCACCAACAGGGTAGAATTTGGACCAATTTCCACAAGGAGCTCTCCACTACCCGCCCAGACACATTTCTCCCAGAATCTGCTCCCATCTATTTAGCCTTAGAAAAAGTGATAGACTTTGCAACAGGACAACTATGGGTCCCTGGAGGCCAATGGGCAGAAGCAAATTCCAGACCCTTCACTGAGAATGGCCTGTTTCTGGCCACCTCCCATTTCAATCTGGGGGCTATAAAGTCAAGCACCTATTTCAATGTCCCACAAAGGGAGAGGTTATCATTGAACCAACCAGAACAAGTGATGTATCCCTTTATGTATGTAAATGTGGCCCCCGTTACCACAGTATCAGACCACCTCAGAATCTTTAATGTATTTATCCTCATAGCGCCCCATGAGTTAGGGAAGTGCTATTATCCCCATTTTAGGGATGGAAAACAGAGCCTACATGATTTATAAGGTCACACAGGAAGTCTGTGACACAGCAAGGAATTGAAGCCAGGTCTACCACATCCCAAGCTCGCCCCCTAATCACTGGACCATTCATCCTCCTCTCTGAAGGTCTATACGCTAACACTAGCACGCTGAGTTGCACCCAGAAATAACTTAGAAGCCAGTGCAGCCACACAGGTGCCACATGCCCCGCTGAATTAAGCAGATGGGGTGTACGCTGCGCTAACTGAAGGTTCTGAATGGTCTCCAGTTGAGGCATGACCAGGCAGCTGGCCGTGGCAAGTGCGTTGCTTGCAAAGTGCTTATTAAAGGGGGTCTTTTTTTGGTAAATGTTCTTTTTTGAGAATTTTGTCCCCTTTGGCTAGGAGAGAAGCATGCGTTCAAGTCCTTTCATTAGAGCTTTTGTTCCCTCTATTATCTTTGTTCCTGAAACTATCTGTGCAATAATCCGTTCTTCCTCTTAATAGGCCCTCTAGATAGTTCATTGGGTTTTCTGCAAAATTTTGATTAGATGCAAATTTCCGGCATCCTATTATCTCTTCATCAACTGTAACTCTAAGGAAAATAACCAACATCCCCCTTTGTCCCTGTCCTCTTCCAAGTCAGAAAGCCTGATGGTGCCAAACCCCTCTGACTAGTGGCAGGTCCTACTCTATGCAGAAATGATTCTTTTTAATATTTTTATTGTGGTAGTACCTCGAAGCCCCAATCATGTACTACGACCCCAATGTGCTAGGTACTGTACGAACACAGAACAAAGTAATAAATTACCTTTGTTGGCCCAGAGAAGGTGTTTTCTTCATATATTCCAAGCCCAGAAGGGACCATTGTGATCATTTAGTCTGACCATCTGTATAAGACAGGCCACAGAACTTCCACAATATAATTCCCAGAGCCGATCTTTCAGAAAAACACCCAACCTTGATTTAAAAATTGTCTGTGATGGAGAATCCATCACAACCCTTGGTAAATGGTTCCTTACTCTCACCATTAAAAATATATGCCTTCCAGTCTGAATTTGTTGAGATTCAACTTCCAGGATTTGAATCACATTATACCCTTTTCTAATGGATTGAAGATCCCATTATTAAATATTTGTTCCCAATGCAGATATTTATAGACTGTAATCAACTCACCCCTTAACCCCTTTGCATCAGTTAGGGTTAGATGGTTCACGTATCTCCAGCATGGTTTCAGCTGACAATGGCGTATCCATGTGACTAAAGTGCTGATCAGCACTTGATTCACTTTGTCTAATCTTATGCCAGAGAACTCAGATGCCTAAAAATAGGCAAATCTAGTAGGCTAGTTAGGTTCTACTTAAAACTCTCTTTATTTTTCAAAGGTTCAAAGTAGAGCTGGTCACAAAGTGGGGGGGAATTGTGAAAAGGTTAAAAAAATGTTGCAGCCATTTCACTCAACAGGTTTTTGTGTATTCAAGTTTTTTCCCAAAAATTATTAACACTTTTGGGTTTGGAAAATTTTTCAGTTTTTCCTTTTTTTCACTCTTTCCTTTTTGTCCCTTTATTCTTTCCCCTTCCCAGCACACTTTTTTTTTTTTTGGCAAGCATTTTTGGCACTAGACAAAGAAGAGGAGGTAAAACAATCAAACAAAAAAGCTTTTTTGGTTGTTTGTTTTCCAATTTCATCATAACAGAAAGTGTAAACACAAATACTAATTTTGCAAGAACTTCCAATTTTTCAACTAAAATTTTTTTTGAAGGGAACACTGAACCTTGGAATATCTTGTAAGAATTACAGTTTTTGTCTGGGATGTATTTTAGCAGCGCATAGAGGTAGGCTATGCTGTTATGGTTTCTATTTGAGATTTTCCTCCTGCTCTGTGCTTTACAGAAATACACTGTAATTGCATTCCTCTGTGAATTGAGGGTGGGTGCTTTCTTTCAGCTAAACAATGGAAATAAACCATAATGACTTGTTTAACAAAAGGAAGTGCTCATGTCTGCAGATGTAAGATGCAATCAGGGGTCACAAGGCAGAGAACCCCAGTGAACATTGCATTGATCTACAAAAGACTCTAAAAAGCCAGTGGGTGCTGCCTACTGCAATTATGCCCAGCCAGTTGGGTCACAGTTAAAGAGATTTTGTCTCACCATCTCTTGTTTCCATAGACACATGAATTAGTGACAGCAAATGGATGTAACTTTTTGACTTTCAGTGGCGTGGTAATAGCAATAATAGCTAGCTCTTCTATAGTGCTTTTCATCAGCAGATCTCACAGCGCTTCACAAAAGAGGTTGCTCTCATTACCCCCATTTTACAGATGTGGAAAGTGAGGCACAGAGACTTGCTCAAAGTCACCTAGCAAGTCAGGGGCAGAGCTAGGAAGAGAACCTAGGTCTCCCGAGTCCCAGTCCAGTGCCCTTGCCAGTAGCACAAAAACACGCTTCTTGCAAACTTTCTTTTTCAGTCCACTTTAAATATAACCTTGGCACAGACAAAGACCTAGTCTACACTTAACACGTATATCAGCCTAGCTATGTCACTCAGGAGTGTGAAAAAAAATCACATCTTTGAGCACCGTAGTTAAGCCAACCTAACACTCCCTGGTGTAGACTCAGAGAGGTTGATGAAAGAATTCTTCCATAGACCTAACTACCACTGCTTGAGGAGGTAGATTATCTATATCGAGGGAAAAACCCCTTCCATTGATGTAGGAAGTGTCTACACTACAGCAGTGCATGCTTGTAGTGCAGACAGCCTGGGTCAAATAACTCTGCTTGTTGTTTTTCAGGTGCTCTGTTCCATTCATAGAGCAGATCTGGTATTTAGCTCTATTTTGGCGTGACAATTTGAGTAGGAGCAATACCGGCAGACCTTTCCCAGCAAAATAAAACTGGAAAGGAGACAGCCAAAAGACTAGAAGACCCACACCAATACTGAGGAGTGTGTAGCCTAGAAAGGAGACGTGGTAGAGGGGTTTGACAGAGGTATTCAATACTGGGAAGGATTCAATTAAAACTGATCAGTCTTTTAAATTAATGGGCAGTAAACATAAGTCAAAATCATACTCCCTAACACGTGACATACCCAGCCCATGTCCTTTGTTACTACTGGAAGTCACAGGGTGAAAAGCAATAGCTGGAGTTTAAAAAAAATGCCAGAAAACCAAGTTAAAGATGAGCCTGAACCAAAACTCCACATCTGAACCTCTCTCAACTTTGGGTACCGCTTCAGATCTAATTCAAATCTAACTTTAAGGAACTTTGGATCATGGCTTGAACGTTGCAGCTTGGGCTCAGATCTAGATATATATATTTTTAATGACATTGAAAAGCACCTCAGCTGAGGCTTTACGTGCTAACTTGAGTTAGAGGCAAACTTTTTTTTAACCTTTTTATAATCAAGTCTAAATCCCAGGAACAAGAGACCTGAATGCGAAGCACTGGAAAAAAGCTGGAAGCACACGGTGTTGCTATCAGCGCCATTGGAATTGGCTCATTCATCCCTTTCTGGTGTAAATAACTGGGCTGGTCGGTTTTGACTATAAATCACAATTAGAGCTCTACCAGTGTTTCTGGCTGGCAGAGTTGTTGCATGAATCATCTCCTGTTTTCAGCTTGTGGGGGATTTGCTGACACGTAAGGGCTTGGCTACATGCGGAAATTATTCCAGAAAAAAGCCAGGTGTGAATTTAAAGCTCTATTGCTATTGTGGAAGAGCTGGACATGTGGACATTCTTATTCCATAATTGCTGTAGTAGAATAGTTATTCCAGGATAGCTATTCCAATCAATTTCCACCCACAGACAAGTCCTAAATTGCACTTGGAACTTTGGATTGACATTTAAAACAAAGTCTCAGGACCAAAACTCATCTGGAGTCACAGGGTCTGCCTACAGCCACCCTGCAATTAAACAGCCACCGCTGGCCTGTGTCAGCTGACTGGGGCTTGTGGGGCTTGGGCTGTTTAACTGCAGCATAGACACTCGGGCACAGTTGGGAGGCCAGGTTCTAGGACCCTGTGAGAGGGGAGGGCCCAGATGTCAGGCTGCAGCCCAAGCATGAGCATCCACACTGTAACTTAGCAGCCCATAGCCTGAGTTCCGCAAGCCTGAGCTGGCTAGCGTATACAAACCCAGAGTTTTACCTGGGTTGCAGCCACAGAGTTCTGCATAGTTTCCTTGGGCAATCTGTGAAAATGTGAGTTCAGACACAGCTTGAAAGAACTTAGAAATTTCCATTTTTTCCCAAAGATTTTTGTGGAAATTCTTAGGGGGCTTGGATGAAAAACCCCAAGCTGAAAACCGTGCAATAGCCAGTTTGTCTCAAAGAGGGGGGAATGTTTTCCTTTTTTTTTTTTTTCAAAATTTGAAGCAGAAAATTTGTATTTAGAACATGGGCCATTTTTCATCATTTTTCCCCCCTGACCACGTCTTCAACCAGCTCCAGTCAAAACAGCCCAGTCACACCTGCTTTTGGATTTCTTTACAAATATTTTGCAGAACTTTATTGACAATCCCAGGGTCTCTAGTGACTCCAGGTAACAGAATGTTGTGTTGCTGCAGCTTAGCGGCCAGGCCAGACAGTGATCTGAAGAACAGGAAGCTTTGGTGGAATGGCCCTCACCGCTTTTCCTCTCCCCTGCCTTTCCCACCTCAAATCCTTCTGCATCACTTTTCTTATAACATTGCATTTATTTGCCTTCAATACTTAGATGGTCCCTGGCACCATAGAACCTGAGTGCCTCATAGTCTTAAATTTACTTATCCGCTCAGCACCCCTGTGAGGTAGCGCAGTACTATTATGCCTATTTTACAGATGGGGAACTGAGGCACAATGAGACTAAGTGATTTGCTCAAGGTCACACCCGAAGTATGTAGATGACCACAGAACTCAACCTGGTTTTCCTAAATCATAGACAAGTGCCCGAACAACTGGACCATCCTTCCCCACAAGCAGATATACCTGTTTTGATATTTTTATCATCTCTGGGCCAGCAATGGTTATAAACAGAGGTTTATGTCCCTCTATAAACTCCTACCATGCAAACAGGAATTCTGCCCATCTGCATGGCTTCTGATCGCAAGAAAGCTTTAGTATTGCTACAGCTAGAAGGTCTGCAGGCTTCTACAGCCATCTCTGCTCACAGACTGAAAGCAGAAGAGGACCAACGAGATGGCCCTCTCTCTAAGATAGAGGCTCTTTGATTCATCTTACTCCCTGTTTCCATCCTCTGCTGGTACAAACAAAAACTGGGCAATTAGAGTTATTGCTTTAATGATATAAGGGACCAGATAACTCAAATCTCCCTTTCACCTCCTCCTCATATCCTTTCTTAGCTCCTCCCTAACTTCGTAACTCGGAAGCAGATTGAGAGTCAGACCAGCAATTCCTTTGATTCTCACAAACTCTCAAAAATCAGCAATATTTAAAAACAAGGCCAAAAAAATAAGTCATTCGGTTCCAGCCTCTCAGTCATTCGATGTTTAAAAGAGCAAAGCACAGAGCTGCTTGCTAATATGACCAAAATGGGATCCAGCATAGAATCAACGTGGCATTTGATATTAAATGATTAAAATACAAACAAGCTGAACCCCTTAATAGATTTTTTTTTTATTGGCTCAAGTGAAAAAGCACTCTGCCCCCCCCGAGAATTCACTACTTCTAGGCATACTTTAATAAATGTTGCTGGGTGAAAGGATGCTTCCGACTCCACTTTGCTATCTACTAGACTATAGGTCACAGTCAACATTTCACATGGCAACACCAGGACATGCTTTGAGAGATATTCAGAGCATTGTTATTGCAAATGGTCCAGGTGCCTGATGGGGATTTTTATGTCTCTCTCTTCAGCTTTCAATACAGGCCAAGTCAGGAGGTGGTTTCCACATTTATATGGACCACGTGCCTGTTCCATCAAGGCCAATATTTTCTAGTTGTGGGACGTGCTTAGAACCATCCACAATACCTTCTGTTGATGTGCTTGGAACACGTTTATAAATGGAACTTTACTATAGTGGCCCAGTCATTTTCTGGACTCTTGCCTTGGGTGGTGCAAGAAACATGAAGTGTGGGAGAAGGGGGCTCAGTGCATGTACCCATTAAGATTGGCAGGCCTCTGACAACACGTAGTGAGGTTGTGGGATGGTAGGACATAGTGAGGTTGCGTGGTGGTAGGACTGGTTTTATTTTCCTAAAGTGGGGCTCTGCTTTCAGATGTTTGGGAAGTGCTGACATAGGCAATTCCTATTTTCCTGTTAAAGTGAGGGGCTGAAAATAGAGCCACACCCTTTCCATATACTTTGGCATTGGTCACTCACTCCCAAGAGAGATGCAAAGAACCGCAAGCTGACTCTGAGCTGTGGGTGGGTAAATGGGGATTTGAGTGAAGAACATTTCAGTTACATCATCATGATCTATTCTTCTCCTGCCCAAGTCTCAGAGGAACATGAGCAGTGGTGCACTCGATGGTAATTTTTCAAAAATTTAGGAATGGCTGAAAAGAAGGGAGCTAAAAATAGAAGCAGCATGGGGAGGGCAGAGAGGGAGAGCCCTCACCAGGCTTGCGCAAAGCAGCACAGCACGGGATGTGCAGATTCCCATACACAGGAGAACAAAGCTACTGTACCAGGCACTTGAATACCAGGCAGAGAGAGAGCGGGCGTTCTGTCCCCAAAGTCCCTGCTGAGAAGAGCAAAGAGTCTCACACGGCCAAGCAGGCAGCACGAGACGCGAGCGCCCAGATGCAAAGGGGCTATTCACTGCATTCTGGTTGGAAACTGAAATGGAACCAGGCTCCCATGCAGGGAAAAAATGGTCTGTCAGTCTTGACGGGGCAGGGCTGATGGAGGCTCTCAACAGGAGTGAGCTGAGGTGCCCTGAGTTCTCTTTTTCTCATGGACCCAGAGCGCAGCTGATTCCAGAGTTGACCATGAAGCACCACCACCATGTTGTCCCCCAAGTCAGGGAGTTAGAGATCTGCAGAGAGCTGTGACACTTTCTCGGGGCACCAGAACCATGGGTGACCTTGCTCCCCTATTCCTTAGCAAAAGAGATTTGTTGGTGCTAAACTGAGTGACAGCTCCCCGTTAGCCCATCTGCTAGCCACCCCAGACAAACTTCTCAGGATTCTGCCAGTCCTTCCTTTGCCTTGCAGGTAAAGCTTGGTGCATCCCAGTGCTTGAACCTAAATGAAGAGCTTTCCCCTGTAGCACCCAACCCCTCACTGGACACTCACAGAAATGACTATGTTTGCTGTCTCCAAAAAGGCAGTGAACACACCAGCCTCCTAGCACAGCTGAGGATGTACTCTTTCTTTTAATTTTACAGCACTGAAATGAATTTAGGCTAAAACAAAGAGAAGTTCATTAATAAAGACAGAGGTTTAAGTGACATTGTGCATAGATAGTGGAAACAGATATGGTTACAGCTTCTAAGAGACTAGACATAATTTTGGTGCTTAAAATGGAAACTTCATAACGTGAAGAAGGAGGAAGCCAGACTAAACAGTAACATCTACTTCCTGAGAAAATGTAATTAAACAAACATCATCCCTCGAGGACTTACCATCTATAACTCTCTGACCATTACATATAATTGCAAATATACTGAAAAACTTTGCAGAAAGATTAGTGAAATACCGAGGAACCGCCTCCTGTACCTTAGATACTCCAGAATGGACCACCTCAAACAAGAAATCATCACATGCTCCCACAGACTAGAAAAAAAAAATCAGGAAACCTACCTGGAGGTTATAAAGGAAACCCAAAACAACTATCTAAAAAAACAACAACCTGATGACAGCCACCCAACACAAAACCAAAGAAGTATAACCAACTACAATAACTCCGCAGCCACCTCTGGGACAAACCAAGCCACTAGGACCCATGGACACTACACACCACTCCAACATCACCAACCTATCAAGACTATTACTAACCAGAAGTGAAGAATCTGTACTCTCCAAAGGACTGAAATTCTGCCCCACACAGAACCTGACACCATATTAGCATTAGCTTATTAGCATGTGTAATTCATCTGCCGACTCTGCCTCAAGGACTTCTTTCACAACAGAGATGACAGCATCCACAACTACCACATCCCCACTGATAGTCATAAGAAAAAAGAATCATTTGATTGGACACCCTCCAACAGACGAAACCCCAAACTTGATCATTACATCAATTGCTTCAGGAAAAAAATGGACTGTGAAATCCCCAACAAACATTACATCCACCACAATCTCTTTACCACCAAGGGCATAGCTGTACAGCCCCTGAAATCCAACCACCAGATAGTGATCAAACCAGCTGACGGTGTGCATTACCGCAGTCCTTAGTTGCAATGGCTGCTACAATGAGGCCAACAGACAGCTCTCTGACATCACCTACTATAAAGCACTAAAAGAAGACTCTGCACCACAATTCACACAGGAATTTAAAGATATCATCAAATCCTGCTCCAAGCAATGCCAAGAAAAACTCTACAACCTCATCCCTCACAAACCCACCCCAGGGACCTTCTACCTGCCTCTCACGATACACAAAAAGGGAACCCAGGCAGACTCATCATATCTAGGAAGAACACTCTTACTAAAGGAATACCAGGATTCATAGACACCATTTTCAAACCACTTGCCACACAAAGGTTCATCTTCTTCCAAGACACAACCGACTTCCTCCAGAAACTCCGCAACATTAACACCCTCCCTCAGCAAACCGTCATTGCCACCTTGGATGTCACCTCCCTATACACCAACATCCCTCACCATGACAGCATCACTGCCTGCCCCAGATAGCTACAAAACAACATACACCACCTAGAAATCCACTCAAAACACATTGCCTAACTCAGCCATTTCATCCTCACTCTTAACAACGTTACATTTAACAACACTTTGTCCAAGCCCTGGCAACAGCATGGGTACTAGGACAGTTCCCCAAAATACCAGCTTCATATTGGCCACATCGAGGAAGAATTTATGGGAAAATGCATCATGAAACCAACAACGTACCTGAGATATATCAATGATATTTTCCTCCTCTGGAAAGGCAACCTAAATTCCCTTATAGATTTCCACCACAACTATCAAACTCTCTCTAGAACACTCCCACACCAGAATCAACTTCCTGGACAGCACAATTAGCTTCAACATTCAACAAATGACTATATACAAGAAACCCACGGATCACTGTACTTGCCTTCACAGATCCAGTAACTACTCAAACACACCAAGAAATCTGTTTTCTACAGCCAGGCACTCAGATAGCACAGAATATACTATGAGGAGAAAGTCCAGGATACACACTTAAAGCCATCTTCACTAAACAAGGACACTGCACCAGAGAGGTAGATCACACCATGGAAAGAGCTACCCAAATAATTTAGGAGAACCTGCTTCAATACAGGAAAAAAAAACAAAACCATTGACTGCACTCCCCTAATTGTCACCTACCACCCCACACTGGAACCCCCTACAGGGTATCATCAAACAATTACAACCCATATTTGATGGAAACCATATCCTGAAAGAAATTTCTCCCCCCGCACTCCCTTTTGGCCTTTAAACAACCCTCTAACCTTGCCAAACCCATCCTCAAAAGCCAACTCCCAACAGATCAGGACACATCAACTCAAAGTGGCATCAGACCCTGACAGAATAGACACAAAACCTGTAGTCATATCTCACATTGCTATGATAAATACCCCCACAACACCCCTTTCCAGATTCATGGATCCTACACATGCCATTCACAATATATGGCGTACCTCATTCAGTGCATCAAATGCCCCAACAACAACTATGTGGCTAAAACCAGACAATCACTACACTCTCGAATGAAATCACACAGAAAAAAAAAGAAAAAAAATATCACTGGTGGGTGATGCTTTTCAGAAACTGATCGCTGCATATCTCATCTTTCAATACTTGTCCTCAAAGGAAACTTACACAACACCTTCAAAAGGTGAGCCCGGGAACTTAAATTCATAATGCTTCTGGACACTAAAAACCATGGACTTAACAGGTTTCATGGCTCACTTCAGCAACCTGTAACACACCTGACAGCTCACCCTTTATAGCCCACTTCAAAACTCTTTTGTATAACAATCTAACTCTTATTGCCTTGGGCAACTGCTCTTCAAATTTGGCCATAGCCTGCCAATTAAGAAAGTCATACTTGGCCAGCCAAGGTTGCTGGTTCACAATCCTCATCTATAGAAAGGAGCAGATATATATCTTTCTGGACCAAAGGTCTCTGTACTTGGCGGTGGTACAAAACAGCACTTCTCCAAGAGCTTTGCCACTGGTGTTACTGAGGCCAGCATACCCCAAAGAGCTTTTGCAGACTCATGGACCACCTCATTAATTGGAAGGACCGCCCTCCCAGGGATAGAGGGCTGGAAAATGTCCACGAGTTTATAAGTTCCAGAGGGGTAGTCATGTTAGTCTGTTTTTAGCAAAACAGCAAGAGTCCTGGGGCACCTTAAAGACTAACAAATTTATTTGGGCATAAGCTTTTGTGGGCAAAAACCCACTTCATTGTATGCATCAGTTTATAGGGGTGTGGGTGTGTGCACACGCATGAGTTTATAGGTATTCTCCTGCAGAAATTCTGCTTGAATACTGAGGGACATGGCCATACATCATAAAAGGTCTTGGTACTCCGGGATGGAAAGGGTTGATGAACCAGTCAGAACTGCATCATCCAGGGACAAGGCTGTTGGCTGAGGTCCTGTTCCTGAGGTAGTGTCTCTGGAAAGGAAAACTCCAGCAGCTCCAAAGGAAGGGGAACCATGGGTGTCTGGACTTCTGGCTGATCCACAGCCACCAATGCTGCACAAGCAGGCAATCTCACTTTTGACTTGGATGACGAGCAACACCTCAGAGAGAGAGAAGAGCTTCCCTCTGAGCCCAAGGAGGCCACTGGTATGGGCCCAGCCAGGGGCCTCCATCCCAGCCTCAGGATGCATGCCAACCCTGGTAGCCATACTAGTTTACTGGTGGCCTTCGGACCTCCTCTGGAGAAGTGCAGCAGGAGGACAAGGATCCTGGCTCTGAAACGGAGGACTCCTGGAATCTCGGAGACACAGGGGGAGTGACTCCAAGGGGATCCAATAGGTGATTTGACTCATTTTCAGCCCCGAGCAAGGTTAGAATTGACACTCCTGATATAGTTGCCAAAAAGGGCAGTGCTGCAGGCAAGGTAGATCCCAGTACAAAGAGCGGTACCAGAGCACCTGAGTTCCTTGACGTTGAGGGTGGCGACAATCTCCACAGAACCATCTGTGGTGTCGATGCCGAGGAAGGACCCAGTACTGAACAGCCTTGTACTAACTATCTCTGGTACAGTGTCTATCCCCACCACTGGGAGGGACACTTCCTGGTGTGGTGTCAAAAGACCTGGGAGTTTGGCAGCATATTCCAAAGGGGGGGGGCAATCGCAGGCTCCAGGCTCACAAAGTCCTGGACCAGCGTCGAAGGCACAGTAGGTCAGCCACAGCCTGTTATGCCAACATCACACACACGGTCAGTACCCATAGTCACCCAGAAGCTGAAGCTGGAGATGATGGTGCATGGGACTTTACAGTGCAGTCCAGTGGGAAATCCACCTTGGTAGTCAAAACTGGATGGGAAAGACATTCTCAGTGATGTGTTGGCCCCCTTTGAAGTCAGTAGCAAAATTCCCATTGACTTTGAAGGATTTAGGATTTCACCCTTGATTTCCACACTTCCAATAGACTCCTCCAAACAATGGAGAACAAAATAAAATACAAATACGATGAAAACAAACTGGACAGCCTTCTTATTAATTTTAGGAACAGAATCATGATTGAGACACACTTGTAGTAAAGTTCAGTTTATAAATGTTCGAGAGACATTATAAGCATGCTGCAGACATGAGTAGAAGGTGGCATGGATATTTCTAGGCACATCAGCTGAAGGTGTCATATACGGCTGCAACTCACACTACTATGAAACCCATTGCTCTATTTGTCTCTAACAACCCATAACAATTGAGTGCCCATTTATTGAAACACCTATTTCTCTTTTATTAGTCCTTTATTAACTATTCATAAATGGAACAGTAAAATAATCTTATTTTTATTAGAAGCTGCACACTCAGATGAATAGCTTCTCTGGCTCTGTTGAAACTACTAGCATGGTTCTCCTGACCATTGTTAACAGATTTTTACACACTCACACACAGAACTGTTAGCCCTGTATTATAAAGCCAAACCATTGACTAGGATATGACAACATATGATAACACATAGCACAGCCCTGATAGGGTTATATTTTGACTGAGAAAGAAGCTATCATATTGGTTGAGAAAACTACAATACTGCCAACTAGAGCTGGGTAACCCAGAGCCATTCTCACTCTCTCTCTTTCTGGCCTAATGACTATTTAATGTCATTCACAGTGGCAATATAGCCACTCATAAGGTTAAGATTTTCGCACAGGTATTTTTAGTAAAAGTCACAGACAGGAAGTGGGCAATAAACAATAAATCATGGAAGCTCAAGCCCCAATGCCGAGGGCTAAAGTTACAGAGGTCACATAAAATCACAGAATCCGTTACCACCCCCCAGCCTTAGCCATTCATAGGTTTGGTCTACACTGACCTCGGAGATTCGGCGGCATTCGACGGGAGTTATGCAAAGTACGCAAAGAACTTGCGTAACTCCCGTCGACGTCTGTGCTTCTCTTCTGCACGCCGCCTTCACTGCACTACGTCGAAGGGGTGGTTTTAGTACATCAACTTCTGAATCGACTAAGCAGGTCTTCACGGACCGCTCAGTTGATCCAGATAAGTCAATCTCTGCTGCTGTCAGTGTAGACATAGCCATAGTGACAGTGATGAGAGAAACCCATACCAGAATATCCCACAGACCCCTGGTTAGGACACTCCTGCACTGTAAGAGACCTATGGTTAAATTCTTTCTTCACATCAGGCAGAGCAGAGAATCAAACCTGAGTCACCCATCTCCCAGGACAGTGCCCTGACCGTTGGCCTAAAAATCAGAACAGTGGCCTCCTTCTTCAGTGAGGCAAAAGATCCACTGCAGGTCGAGTCGTTCAATCTGAAAAGCATTTTTTTTTAATTCATAAAATTTTTTTTGCAATTTCCAGATTTGATTTGGGTCAAACCAATTTTTTTTCCTCCAAATTTTCAAAACTGCCAGGAAATCAAAATATCAGTTATTTGCCCAGCTGTATTGCCATACCTAAAGTATTAAAAACACATGAGTTTTATATAATTCGCCTTCTGATTTTGGAGCCTTGATAGTTCACATTTTCAAGCTTCTCTATGCAATCCTGAGGGCTAGAAAATTCCTTAAGAAAACAGAAACAAGGAAGAAAACAGATTCTCACATAATCATGACTCCAGGAGCTCGGGGTTTAAGGAAAAAAATCTACACTAAATTTCACAAGACTCGGGAGCTAGCAATACTGCAATTGTGCTAGGACCCTGCTAGTAGTGTGTGTGTTTAAATATGGTCTCCGCAAACCATCATGCAGTTAATTCCGCTGGAGTGTGAACAGCACCTAAATCTTTTGTTTTGTTACTCCCCCTCCCTGTCCTCTGGCCCTACCCTTTCCGAGTAGCTCAGAACTAGAGAGAGAGAACTGGAATGCTTTATGCCTTGATCTGAAGGCTTATGGCACCAATAAATCAATAAATATGCTAACAGGATCAAGTGATAAAAAATTCATTCACTCCTGTGCTACTGTGGACTCACTAAGCTTCCTGATTCATGAGAGTGCTCAGCTGTCCGCCTGCCTGGTAATGGTAAAAGTTTAATTCACTGTCAAGAATTACTGTCTGGCCAAGGAACTCTTGCTTTATCTAATCCTTCCCATTCCCTCCCTGCCAATTTTTAAAACAGCTTTAGACTTTAATTATGAATTTAAACTAGGTCCAAGCAAATCACCATGCCAGTTGGTAACGCAAATTCAGGGTCGGACCCTTAGCGTGGATCGTTTTGAGCTGGTAAGCACTAGCACAGCATTCGTACGATTGTCTGTGGTGCCAACCACGTCCAATCAATTACGACATGAAGGTTGTATGGAGCATGCATTTAGCGACGAAACTTTTCCAAAGTTGCACAGCAACTCATGGGCACAGCTGTGGATAGAACTCAGGAACCCTGAAGCTTTAACCACTAGACTACATGCTTTCTAAACGGCACTTCTGAAAGAGAAATACTTGCTAAGAATTGGAATGCACTGGTTGATAGGAGAGATAACAGATGGTAAAGAGAAAGCCATGCTACCTTGCAAGATGCTTTGTGAACATGAATACTTCATTTTGTATTTTTTTCTAAATTAATACTATGTAAGCCAGCAATTAATTAATCTAAATAGTAGTCCTTCCTCTACATTCATTCAATATTCAATATACTCTAAATACCTAGAACTAGTAACACTTTGGGAATCACATTGGTTGACTGGAACATGACTTGGATATCTTGAGTTTCCAGAGGTAGTCATTTGATTTATCATTTAGCAAAGCTCCAGGATATTTCTATTGTTATGACAGGCATCACCAATGTTGCTGTTACACCCAATCTACCGAGTTCTTTTTCTGAGGCTGGGTCTACACTAAAAAGTTAGATGGATCCAGCTATATGACACAGGGGTATGAAATATCCATGCCATTGAGTGGTGTAATTAACTAGGTCAATGGAAGAATTCTTCTGTCAACTTAGCTACAGCCTCTTGGGGAGGTGGATCACCTATGCCAATGGGAAAACCCGTGCTGGCAGCATAGGTACACTGAAGTGCTACCGTGGCACAGCTGCACTGTAGCATTTCAAGTGTAGACAAGCCCTTAGTGTGCAAGCAAGTTTTGACTCCTGGGAAGACATGCTTGTTGAGTTCTGCAAGACATGTGTACAGGCAGTTCGGGGAGAGGGAGCTATGGGAGCCAGTGGGGAGACTGCTCTCTGGTTTGGTGTGATGGAGTGTACCAACCCTACACTGGCCAGCAGAGGTTAATTAGAGTCTGTGGCCTAAGTCAACTGCAGCCCATGACAGCTGCAGGAAATGTCAAGCCTGGAGAGGAGGGACCTGACTCAACTGGGGCCTGACCAGGAAGGAGAGCAGATCTCTGGCTCTCAGTCAGTCGGAGAAGCCTGGCTGGAATCAGTGCACTAAGGCAAACTGCTGGCAGATGGAGCCTCCCTGAAGGAAGGCACATCTGCAATAGAGAGCCCAAGGCAATTGGGAAGGAAACCAAGAGGAAGTGACTCCACCTAGGATTCTCCATGCTGGTGGAGGAGTCTGGAGGGAAGAGGTTGATTCTTGTAGGGGCCGGCACTTCCCAGCCAAGGTGAGGGGAAAATCTCTCCTGAGGCAGAACCAGCTGGCAGAGCACGCTAGAAGCTCTTCAGTGAGCCTGTGGAAGAGAGAGGAAGGAACTTATACACGGTAAACCTGGGAAGACGCAGTGGCAGAAGCCCAAGCTAAGGCAAGTTAGGAAGCTGTGCAGGGAGGTAGGGTTGCTAACCCTCCAAGATTGGCCTGGAATCTCCATGAAATTAAAGGTTAATCTTTAATTAAAGATCATGTGATGTGAAGAAACGTCCAGGAATACGTCCAACCAAAACCAGCAACCCTAAGTAAGGAGTCTGCATTTGGGACTCGACTGCGTATTAAAGAGCTGTAGACTGAGACCCAGTGGAGAGAGAGGGTCTGGGATCCCCTACCAGCCCACTGAGAAAGCTGAAGCAAGAGCCACATGTAAGGAGGTAAAGACTAGTGAGACCAGAGTTGGATCGATGGCCAGGTGTAAGATGAAAGGGCTCTCTGCTGGACCATGGGTTTACCCCAGAAGGGGTGGGACTCTAGATGACTCAGCCAGAGGGCTGGGTTGCAGAAGGAAGCAGAGAGTGCATGGCCGCAGCAGCTGTCTGCAGAGGGCGCAAAAGGAGAACCTGTCACACCACACACAATCCCTGTTCCAGCTGGTGAGTCTCACGCTTACTCTTGGGCTCTGATTGTGTCAGTGCACGAGACAGAATTGCTCCTTAGGAGCCAGCATGGGACTGAGATTCCTGAAAGGAAGCTCTGCCCTGCATGCTGTTTGACCAGGACGGGTGAATGAGTGTAAGTAAGGCAAGTTACACTTAGGATACACCCAACCTCAATGTCACTGATTTATCCTAGACCAGGGAGCTGACCTACAAGCCACGGACATATTCTACCACTTCAAGAGGTGACAGTTATACCTATATGGTTCAGACTGTAACATGAGCTTTGTTGGTATAGCTTAGGATAAGTCCCCCCCTACACGATAGCAGATGTGTTCTGTGCTCCCAAGCCAGTGACAGAGTCCATCCTATGGACCGATCCCCAGGATGTTTAGTAAAGCACCGGATAGTCAGTTGCCAACTTGGAATGTATGAAATGGTGGCTCAACACCCAAAACCGTTCTATGAAATGACGGCCCCAAGAACAACAGATAAGATTGACTATCACATTTAAAGCATCTGAAACGTAGATCTGGATTCATTGTGTTCAAAAGAAGGATCATAATGTATGCAGCACCACATTTTCCTGCTAGTGCTGCAGATAGTATAGTGTAGTTCCAGCAGTATTCGGTGGCAGAAAAGTCTTGATCATCCTTACAAGGAATTAAGATCTTGATTCCATGGTATAGAACTTGCAGCACTACTTGTGTGTGTTTCCAATGGAGAAGAGCTCAAGTGCAGCCTCACAAGGCTCCTGGCCTGCATATCATCCACAATGAGTTCGTCCCTTACTTTGGACCCATGAGCAAAAGCTGGCTGCATTGATTTCTGAATCATTGCACTCAGGATTGCAGAATCCCAAAAGTCTGCTGCAGCACAGCTGTAGTTGTTCCCAAGCCAGGGAAACCACTGACAAACCCAAAGAGCTATTGACTGATTTCTCTGATGTGTGTTACCTACAAGCAGATGGAGATTAATAAGGTATTCGAACTTCATCTGCCTTACATTCAGGCTGGACTCAGGAGGAGACAATGCATCCAAAATTAGGTACTTTGTCTGACTCAAAACATAGAAAATTAATTTGAGTCAGGAAAGGAAGTTGGTGAGTCCCTATTGACCTGAGAGCAGCCCACAACACTGTGTGGCACATTGGGCCAACCGCCAAGAGGCTGCAAGCTACTCCTTGCAGCCGATTTTGCAGTTCATCCAAAGAAATAATTAGCATACGAAGTTTCATCCTGCAATGGACATTGGTCTGACCCAGTATGGCCATTCTTAAGTTGAGGAGAAAACGGCTTAAATGGCTTTGCACTGGCTTTCCACAAGGGCCAGTTTTGTCCCCCACCCCTTTTATGCAATATATATGCATACAACCTTCCTGAAATGCAGGCCCAAAATTATGTGTACACTGATGACAGCTGTATTGCTGACACTGGAAATGACATCCACAGGATGGAAGGGAATCTCAGCCGAGACCTGAATATTTTGACCACTTACTTCCAGTAAGTCCCTTATTTTAAAGTTTGCCTCTTCCTGTCTGAGAGGAAAACCTGCTAGCAGAGCTGCTCACAATTTCCCAAATTTAAAAATGTCAGCAGAATTGTGTGTAGAAATTTCTAATTGAAAACTAGAGGATGGGCTTATAACACTTTTCAAGAAAAATTCATCCCATTTTTCAACATGCTGGTCAGAAATTTCCAAATTTAGATGAAAGCTTTTGTTGAAATTTCTAATCTAATTTCTTGTATGAAAAAAAAAAGTTTGTTTCTGGTGAAAATGCTAATCCAGGAAGTCAGTGAAAATTCTAGCACTAGGCCAAGATACCAGATTATCTTTTTCCATGTTTGCAGAGTGTTCGGTAGGAGAGGATACGACGTGATCTCCCCTAAAGGAACAGGACTCACCACACATCATATCGAAAAGATCAATGGTGAATGATATGCGGCACCACTGCTTTGCCATGCGGGACTGTTGTTCTGTGTCTGTAAAACAGAACCATTTTCAAACATACCAAATTACAGCTGCCCAGCTACGGATTTCCAGTCAGGGAGGTTAGGAACGTCTGCTTTTCTTTTCTGTCTGGGTACCCCTCTGTTGGCACAGTGCCACCCTGGACAAACTTGTATCTGGACTGGTTTATGTCCTCTTCCAACAGACCCATAATGCAACATTGCCTTCAGCAGTAACTTCTCTGGTAAAAGTTTTGAACTCAGCTGCCAAAGGATCACAGTGACTGGGCCATTTAAACTTCCCAGTGCATTGTTTGCAGCTGCCTCTGTTCCTGCTCCCTTTCACACACGTGCAGCATGCATGGCTCCAGTTTGTCCTTTTCTATTTTAGACCACGTAGGTTAAAGCAATGGGAGAACTGAAGTGTAACAACTAGGAAAGGCAATTCATTGTTCTCAAGATGACTTGGCCATACACAATAGAAAGTTGCACCATTTCTGAATGGGTTACACATTTAACATTACTGGATTTGTTAAAGGGGGAGAGCTCTGTAACCCCTGGTATTTAAATACCTCAAGAGGCCCACTGACATGGAAAATTAGAGACTTTTGCTGTAGTCTGGTCTCAAGGCATTGCTATTGACTTATATTTACACAAAAAGCAGATATAGTGCTGAAGGCCTCTAAGACTCCTTTAAGGCACTGAATGGAGGTTTGTATTACACTGAGATGAGCAGGACACCATCTGTGAAGAGAGCAATTGTATGTTCTTTATCCTGGATTGCAATGTACTGAATCTCGGGAGAATCTGAGAGCTACTGTTAGTGGTTCAGTGGAGACAGCAAATAGAAGAGGTGACCAAAAAGAATTAAAAAAAAAACACCCCCCAAACATTGCCTTGTATCATCTTTCAAAGAGAAATTCACCAACTGGGGGCCATTCAAATAAAGGAAGGTGCACAGAGAATTGCAGAGCAGTTTGATGGAGGTCGTAAATCAATGCTTGAAACTCTGTTTACAGCAATGTTAAAAGATAGTCACCAAACTACCTATCAGAAACCTTCTCTGCCTCTAATGCTAAAAGAAGGCTGATTTTATGCAGCATAAAACCATAAAAATGGCTTTGTTTAATGGCATAAATGAGGCTTAGTATTCATAAAATATAATCACAGTTTGTGGCACCCTTTGGAATAAAATGGGTCAGCGTGAAGCCGTAGAGCTAGCCAAATTGGTAAGGCAGGTCTACACACAGTTTTTGTACCATTTAACTAAACTGATTTAGAAATAGATATATTTAAATCAGTACCACCTCCTTATGTATATAAGAACCATAGGAACAGAGGGAACTGGACTTGTTCAGTCTGCAGAAGAGAAAAGTGAGGGGGGATTTGGTAGCGACCTTTAACTACGTGAAGGAGGTTCCAGGGAAGATGGAGCTAGGCTGTTCTCAGTGGTGGCAGGTGACAGAACAAGGAGCAATGGTCTCAAGTTGCAGTGAGAGAGGTCTAGGTTAGATATCCAGAAAAATATTTTCACTAGGAGGAAGCACTGGAATGGGTTACCTGGGGAGGTGGTGGAATCTCCATCCTTAGAGGTTTTTAAGGCCCGGCCTGAGAAAGCCCTGGCTGGGATGATTTAGTTGGGATTGATCCTGCTTTGAGAGCAGGGGGTTGGACTAAATGACGTTCTGAGGTCCCTTCCAACCCCAATCTTTTATGATTCTACAATCATAATTGTAATAATAATACCAGTGTTTATAACTGTATGCCATATTTTAATCAATTTATGAAAATAAGCAATACCAATATAAACACCTTTATACTGGTATAATTGCATCCACATTAGGAGATTGCCACTTTAACTGTCAGTCGCTAGACCACTAACATTAAATCAGTACAAAATCTGCTTGTAGACAAGCCCAGAGGCTTTTTGTCAGCATGTTGTTGTCTATATTCATTAGGGATTTTGGCCAGAATTATCTACGGTGTCTTTTTTTCAGAAGTAGCAATGCTGACTTCCAAACAGAAGCTGGGCAATGTTCCCTGTGCAATGGAGTGACATTTGACATATCTGAGGCACTAGAAACTCTAAGAAGATTTAGAGAACTTGCTGCTAAAACCATCCAGCTCTGGAGATTTGCCATTTGCAAGATCCCTTGTAGGACTTTGAACATCCTCTTTTGAATGTTAGGTTCATCCCCCCCCTCTCCCCCCCCCCAAAAAAAAACCTATGGGTCAAAATCTGCACCAGTCCCGAAATCTGCTTTTGCCCAAGGGAGGAAGAACCAGCAGGCACCTGATTGCAGTTCTTTCATCCCACACAGCCCAGCCCCTGCTTAAGTTAGAGCTGTCAAGGGGCTTAAAATATTCCTCAAGGAGCTACCTCAGGAGAAGATTGGATGTCGTGGAACTCTGCTCCACTGGGCCCTTTCTTTCTCTGACTCTATCCCAACTCTCAACTGACTACAGAGATGCAGGTGGCATGTAGCACAGGTAGGAGCTATGATATTTCCACCAGCTTTACAACATTGGAGAATTCAGCTAAGAAAAGGAGAATTCTGCTCTGGGCGCCTCTGGCTAGAACACAGCCTCTTTGCTTTGCACAGAGAATCCAGCCCTATTTATTTGTTCACATTAGGAACGCTGAAGGGTGAATAAAGTTTCTGGCAGACCATTAAAATGGGTATTGTCTTGCTTTTTTATTGTTAATAATTGTTCTGTTATTTTCCTCCACTATAACCACAGATGTAACAGTTGAGGCAATAGCAGGATGGCATATTTTTGAAAGCATGCAGCTGGCTTTATTTCCCTATGCAGGAAACCAATTGTTGGACATATGAGAAAGCTGCGTGTACCCTAAATATGATAATGTTGTCAAGCTGGAAGTGAATTTTTTTCAGCTTCAGTTTTCATTTCTTGGCAAGCACCAGTGATTAAGTCGTTGTTTGGAGAGATTTTAGATTATTTTCCAAGACCAATTGCTCTGCTAAAAGGGCTCTTTGGGCGTGCATGATAGATGTCACACTTCTTTACCACGGATCTTAAATGCGTCTCAGAAAACCCGAGGGGAGGCTGCCCCGTTGTCATATGTTTCAACCTCCTGCCGTATGTATGTTAACTGGGAAACTAAATAAGACTCTGAAGATTCAGCAAAGCACTGAAACACTTTCTTGACTTAAAGCATTTGCTCAAGTGCTTTGCTCAAGAGGAATAATTTGCTAAATCATTAATTTATTTGTTTATTTTTAGCTTACACAAGAAGAATTTTCATCTGGGTACTAGGTCTTCAACAGTTTGTGCTTCCAGCCAGGTATATACTGGTACAGGATCAGTGATGTGTATCAGACATATCTTAGAAGCTAAATATACCATTTTCAATACTGTTTCAGCCTTAGGCAAAATCCCAATCTATTATTATTTCTTTTGATTTATTCAGTTAGTTCTAAATGAGGAATCATGAGCTTTGGAGTAGAAAGCAATGCTTTATTTCATCAACAAGTGGGAGTCCCAGAACCTTTGAAAATGAGACCATTTGGGTTTCATATGGGCCATCCAAAATGAGATGACGCTTTGGCTAACTGGACCTTTGAGTGGGGGGGGCAAATAGGGTCAGGTAAAATAAGTTGCAGCCTGAACCTTTTCCCCAAAGTAAAAATGAACCCCCAGTTTTGATGAGATGATACAAACTGCTGTTAATTTTTAAAGTTATAGGTTAAGTCCTGACCCCATTCAAGTGAAGTACTATTTTGCCATTGACTTCAACAGGGCCAGAATTTCACCCTATAACTTCAGTGAGATTTCTCCCATTTAAACTAACAAAGAAGTTCTGAGAAGCAGGTGAACTTTGTGATGCTAGGTAGTGATGGTCGGATCTCAAAAGGGGTTCTGAATATTTAATTCTCCAAATAATTGGAAGTGGTGTTTGACCTAAACTGAATTAGAAGCCCAATTGTGGATAGAGCAATTCATTATATAGATATATGTATCATATACACTTGATTAGCTTTTGTTACCAAAGAGCTGTCTATGTATCACAGGTATTTCCAGGGTTGATACATATTGATTTAAAAAAGCAGATTTTTCAAAATTTAAATTGAATTTTTTTTAATTAAATACAGATATTTAAAAATAAAACTATTTGAAATTATAACAACCTATTTTAAGGCCAAAACTTACTCTAATCTATTAAAATCATCTAAAAGTAAATAAAAAATAGGCTTATATGTTTGCTGCCAACATTTTAAAGAACATCAAATCATGGAACTGGTGAAGTCACTGGCAAAGCACCTAGAATCAGAATATAGTAATATGCTATATGCACGTTTTGACACAGTCTCTTCTGTAAATGCAGAGAGAATATTTTCTGCCTTTCAGAGTACTTGGCTAGTTCAGTTCAATAATTCATTCATTCATAGTTAAAAATCAACAGGAAGTTGAAAAGTGGGAAATCTTGTTTTCCTCCTCCAATCTATGAATAAAAACTAGGTGTGAGGGTGAGACCTACTACTTCTAAAGTCTTGAAGGACATGGTGACCAGAAACAATTCCATTTAGGAACTGCAGAAAATACTTTTCTTTGTTTATTAAAATAATTAGTTTAAATACAAATCATGTTTTGATCATTTTTGTTAATTTGGTCATTTTTTCCTTATGTATCCAGCACAGTTCAGGTAGTTTTATTTAACTAATTAAAGAACACCTGTAAAATTGCTGGGGATTTTTGCATTTTAAATTAGATTCAAATTCCCATCCAAATAAAGCTTGACACAAGCCACAAGTAAAAAATTAATCATCTAGTAACTAAGTGCATTATTCACCATTTTCTAACACAATAAGAAATGTAAAAATGAAGAAATCTAAATAAATGCAACTTAAGCTATACAACTACTGCAATCAAGTCATCTAATTTGCCATGACTGACTTCACAACATCCACTGTGGCATCCATTCATGTCCCATGCTGTTAGTTCAGTGCCAATCTTGGATGAACAACGGCATATCAGGGCCAACAGATATGCCCTCGGAGAGTGACAGTGGGATAGACAGACAGGCATGATGACAAACTTTAGAAGCCTTAATTTACATCTACCTGTTTGCAACCTGAAACACAGATCCTGGACTAAGCTTAACAGGCTGTTGACAGGAATAGTCAGAGTGGCTGTCACAATGCAGAATTTGGCTTAGTCCAGTCTTCAAAGTATGACTATGGGACAGATGATCAGTCATGTGGTGGAGTAACTAGAACATTGGAGAGTGAACCGCCACACCTTGCTACCCTTGATCATGCGGCAGTGAGAAGGCTGAATAACCTAGATATCTACTTGTGACGCACACAAAAGAAGATTGCTTAAATAAATGTATACAGATGTACTGCAAAGTAATGCACATTGGAAAACAGAATCCAACTATACATATAATACGATGGGGTCTAAATAAGCTGTTACCACTCAGGAAAGAGATCTTGGAGTCACTGAGGATAGTTCTCTGAAAACATCCACTCCATGTGCAGTGGCAGTCCAAAAGCTAACAGAATATTGGGAATCATTAAGAAAGAGATAGATAATAAGACAGAAAATATCATATTACATCTCTATAAAGCCATGGTATGCCCACATCTTGAATGCTGCATGCAGATCTGGATGCCCCATCTCAAAAAAGATATATTGGAATTGGAAAAAGTACAGAGAAGGGCAACAAAAATGATTAAGGGCATGAAAAAGCTTCCATCTGAAGAAAGAATAATAAGATTGGGACTTTTCAGCTTGGAGGGGGAATACGATAGAAGTCTATAAAATCATGATTGGTGTGGAAAAAGTAAATAAGGAAGTGTTATTTACTCCTTCTCATAACACTAGAACTAGGGGTCACCAAATGAAATTAATAGGCAGCAGATTTAAAATGAAGAAAAGGAAGTATATCTTCACACAATGCATAGTCAACCTGTGGAACTCCATGCCAGAGGATGCTGAGAAGACCAAAATTATGATGGGGTTCCAAAAAGAACAAGGTAAATTTATGGAGGATAGGCTCATCAATGGCTATTAGCCAGGCTGGGCAGGGATTGCTGTTTGCCAGAAGCTGGGAATGGATGACAAGATGGATCGCTTGATCGTTACCAGTTCTTTTCATTCCCGCTGAAGCCCCTAGCATTGGACACTGTTATAAGACACTGTTATAAAACTGGGCTCGATGGACCATTGGTCTGACCCAGTATGATCAGTTTCATGTTCTTAGTGTATCCTCCTGGTTTGCAGAAAGAAGCAGTGTAAAAGTTATATTTAGTTTCCAATCAACATGTTGTAATGGTTAACCACCAGAGCAAATCAACCTTTCTTTAGGAAGGTAACTAAAAAGTACAAATGCAAAACATTGAAAGTCAAATATTTAAAAATCAAGGTGTTGCTTGCTGATATGAATCAGTCTACCCTGGGTGTTTCTAAAGTACCTAGCATTAAGCACATAGATATCCAAGTGCAGTAAATAACAGGCCAAATCCTGACGGCCTTACTCAAAACTCATGGTGAAGGTTAATACGGGTTTGCCTATGTCGGAACTGAAAAAAGACTTCAGCCACTACCAAAAGCTGGTCATCATCACAACCTCACAAAACAAAGCCCACTTCTGTTATTTCTTTCCTTCTATTTTGTTAGTCACTTGCTATTCTTATCACCAAAAGAGAAAAGAAAAACAAAACAAAACAAAAAACAGTCCACTGCATGCAAAATCTCTCCTTTGGATGAAGCAGATTTCCATACCGACCCATTGATCATAATTAAAGAGGTTGTTGTTCACATTTTCTGTGAAGACATTCTGGCAATTAAAACCATCCTGAAAAAAATGTGCTTCTGCCTTTTATTACAAGATTAATTATTTTTGTTGCTGCAAACCAGAGCAGACCAAGGAGCACTGAAAAGATTTTAAAAAATTATTTTCCTTCTGAGCTATCACTCGCTCCCGCTCTTGGTCCATAACAGCTGGACAGTGTTGGCCTTCAGTGCATGCTGGAAGGTCCATCTTTAAGCGACGGGAGATGGACAGGGCAGTGGAGCAGTCATGTGGAACAGAACTGTGGGGGGAGATTAATTTTTGTTATATGTACATTGTTGCTGGTAGAGATGTACAAATTATTTTAGCCAAAACTTTTTTTGAGGGGGAAAAAAAAAAAAGCTAATTTGGTGAGGTGCTTCATGAATTCATGTTGGTTTTGCCAAATTGTTTCAGCTGAAAACTTCAAATGTTTTGTTGTGATATTTTCCAAATGTAATGTTTTGATTTTTCAGTTCAAAACAGACTTTTCATTTACAAATTTCCTTCAAATTTATTAGAAACAATTAAAAAATGTCAAATAATTGCTCAAAACTAAACATTTTGTTTTACGTCTAATATTAATTTCAACTCAAAATGACCCTTTTTTTTCCTTCAACTTTTCAATTAGCTGAAATTTTTGATAAGCTTCTTTTTCAGATCCACCTACCATTGTTTTATTTTTCCTTGATTTTTTGGAATTGCCCCAACCCCCTCATGCAAAAAGCCAGCCCTATGCCTCACTAAAGTTCCATTCAATGATTCAAAAGGGATGTGTATGGCGCTGTACAGGCCTTGTACTGACTCTCCACTCTGAGCCAAATTTCATACATCTCAGCACTTCAGCCAGCCAAGCTCTTGGGCTCCATTTGGGTTTTAGGCCAAAGGGCTGGGTTGATCTTTATTTATTTATTTTTCTTTTTGCTGAACTGGCTCACACATCCCCAGGTGCTTCCCCCCAGTAAACCACCTGAAGATCCTCCACTGGCAATTCTGCATGAGCTCTGATCTCTAGGTGCCACCTGGGTGGGCAAAGGGGTGGGCTCAGACCTTCTTCCTAAACAATTTTTCACTGTCCTGCTGATGTGCCACGCAAAGCAGTTACCAGCCGCCTGCATTTTTGCTCCTGGCCCTCCTCCCACCACTCCACCTTACTGTAGGTGGTTGGAGCTCTGGGTTCATATGGAAATGCAAGCAAGAGAAAGATTAACCAAATGCAAACTAAGGAAGAGAGCTACCCAGTCTGTTATCACTGGTCCACACTGAAGTCTCCACTCACTGTCAATTAACTAATCCAGCTGCGTTCTTGGCTGTAGTCACTCCTCATATTGTGTAGAGTTGCCAATGCTCCAGAATGGTCCTGGAGCCTCCACACACTAAAGCTGAATCTTTAATTAAAGATGATGTCATGTGATGAAATCTCCAGGAATACGTCCATCCAAAATTGGTAAACAGGCTCCCCCATTACAGACAACATGCTCTGGCATTCACCGCCCCCCCACTATACAGATGAGCCCCACTGCAAACTTCGTAAGCTACACTGGTTCCTTAATGCAACTCCTGCGTTTTCTGCTGCTCTGTTCCCTGCCACATCTCTCCGCATTCGGAACAGTTACAGAATAAGAACTACCTCCGTGACAACGACTTAAGCCTTGGTAGACAGAGGCCAGACGTGGACAGAAGGCCCTGAGGATGCCTTCTCCCAGACAACAGATGAAAGGAGAGCTCTCCAATACGACTGATTACTCTTGCTTACTTTCTTTGCCTTTTGCGTCAGTGCCCTGTAACCAGGTTGGGGATGCTTTTGAGCGGAGGAGGCTGTCCAGAGTCCTGGTCTCAGAATGTTGTGATGGCACAATCCTTAGCTCCTCTGAGCTTCTGACATTCGGTCCTCCCCACTCCTTGGTTCCTGCCACTGGCTCCACAAAGAGGTCACCAGCCTTCAGTGGGGTTTCCTTATGGGTATGTGTGCACAGCAACTCCAGGTGTGACTGCAGCTGACTCCCACAAAAGCTGTATTCCAGCGAGCATGGCGAAAAATATCAGTGAAGATGCAGCAGTGCAGACAGTACAAACCGGCCCAGACCCCCATATCCCTCTTCACTGCTAGTGTTAGCAATGCTAGCTAGATCAAACCCAGAGCAGGTGTGTTTACCTGAGCTGCAGTGTAGACATATGCTATGTATCTGAAGCCTCTGTCCATCCTCTGGATCCTGACTGTGTGTCATGTGGTGCCCCAGAACCCACAAGAAAGCATTGTAGCTTCAGATGAACCAGCATGGCATCAACACACCTGCAGATGGGCAGGCATCCATCTTCTCACCCCTGTTAGTTATTACTATGACTAAGCAACCACCCAAAAAGGAAACCAGTACCAAGGCCCACAACATCCCAGGGAGGGGATTTCCAAAATCTTGATTGCACAGTCCATTTAGCGGGTACTGGTGCCCTCTGCAATCTGGATTAATGGGTCCCCATTTTAAAATGGTGCAAATTCTACCTGTTGGACAGAACAGAGAATGCAGCTTTTAAAAAAAAAGGCACCCTGGAAACTTGACATGTGGCCAGGGTGAAAAAATAAAACCTTTACTTGTCCTTTTTCCTTCTCCTTTGTGGCTTCATTAAAAGCTGCATTTTTGCCAAGCGATTTTTTTGGCTGTCCATGCTTTTGCTGGCTAAACAGTTTTTCCCCTCAGCATGTTAACGCAGAGCAATGAGAGCTGATACACACACACACGCGAAAGAGTGAGAGGTATCGAACCCTCCATAAATCAGTGACGCTGCAGGCAGCTAGCTTCAAGCGCACATAAATATCAGCGCAAACGAACCCTCATTTATTCAGGCTGATGCTGGTTCCTAACAATTATGGATTTGTGCTTTAGTGGACTCTGGCAGTTAAAATCACTTCTAATGGACAATAGATTGCGGTATGGTAGGTGCTTGATAGGAAAATAGTGATTTCAAAGCCACCTCTGTGGAATCCCATGGCGTTTGCAGGCGTATTTTGCAGGTGAGACGATCACACACATACAGCAACGGTAGACAACCTCAGGGTGAAAATCAACCCCATGCAAAATGCCAGCAAATGCCATTTAAACCCTAAATGGAAAGCTTAAGTGCTGCCTAGACTTTTATTGGCTCTCTGCACAGAGCTTAATCTCACAAACAGAAACTACCTATCTTAGATACTTCTCTGACCCCCAACACTGTAGTATCAGAACAACACCCAATCTTTAATGTCGTGTTATCACACCCCTTTCACAAATGGAGAACTGAGGAACAGAGAGACTAAGTGAGTCGCTCACGGTCACACCAGATGTCTGTGGTGGAGAAGAAATTGAACGCGGGTCTCCAAGAACCTGGGAAAGTGCACTAACCACTGAACCATCCTTTCCCTGAGTAACCAAAGATGAATCCTATCTGTATGAATGAGGGCTGTATTACTTCACCTTATTTATTTTCCTCCTCCTTTCTGCTCCCTCTTAAGCTTTATTCCACCTCCACCTTCCTTTGAGGGCAGTTTTTCTTTTCTCAGATAAAAATCTGATTGCTCATACAGCTTAGGCTGGTCATGCTCAAATCCTCCGTGACAGACATCCCAGCAACACCCCCAGACTCTAGGACTCGCAATTTGGATTAGTGATGGGCAAACCTTAAACAATCTGTCCTTTAGGTTCAGCTGAAAGAAGTATCCAAAAGTCTAGAAATTCTTATCTGAGCTATCAAAAGGTAATTGGGTCTAAAGTCTCATAAGCACAGATTCTCTCTAAAATTCCAGGGCTTACCACCCACTTTGGGCTGGATGTAGAGTGAGAACAAATTTTCTCATTGTATTTTGATCCTTTCACTTCCATTTCTAAGAGGAACTAAGAAATTCAGATATACAGGAGGAAATGCAAAATAGGACCTAGTTAATCTAAAGCTGTTGTCAAGCCTGCTAAAGGTGGGGTTCAAATTAGGATCCAGTTTTGGGTCAATTCTGGGTTTTTGGGGGGAGGGTTGAATCACAAAGGTGCATATTAGCATAGCAACTTAGCTCTAGCCATTCACAGATACGAAATATCCATTGGCTACTGGTATTAGACAAGAGAAACAGAAGCTGCACTCACAAAAAACATTACAATCTCTCCTTATTATGAGAGAGAGATTTAAAATTTCTCAAGTTCTGCAGGACGTTCCTTATCTCACAGGGCAAACTGCACTGAATAGCTTTGAGCCACTGTTACAAAAAAAAAAGAAGACGACATCTTACACGAAATCCGGCCCCTACTGAAGTCATTGGCAAAATTCCCATAGACTTCTGTGGGGCCAGGATTTCACCCACTGCCTGCCCACAGGATGGGTGGAAATACTAGGCTCCAGGACTTGCACATCTCAGTTCTCCTGCAACTCCGTGCTGCTGTTTATTTCCTGTTAAGTGAAGCGCAGGGATTTCTCAACCTGGAGGTCACAGGATGCAGGGGTGGGGTTGCAATCACCTGGTCTCTGCAAAATGGGAGTGGGGTCTGGGTAGATCCTGGAAAGAGGAGAATTGGAATCACCAGGCAGGACCTAGCATGGAAGAGGGAGTCTGGGTGTGAAAGAGAGCAAGTATCAATGATGTAGCTCAAGAAAAGGCAATAAACAAATGACTCTTCTACCCCCTATGGAAAACACACACCATATACTGACTGCGTGTCATGCCATATTGTACTTGTGACATGGAGCAGAAGTAGATGATCTCTTGGGTCCCTTTCACCCTACATTTCTGCGCTTCTATACTACACGCATTTTAAATACGAAAGAACTGTCCCTGATTCTAGAGGTAGGGCTGGAGAAAGACCTGATAAGAACAATCTTGCCTGGCCAGGATGACCTGCGGACTTTGTCTAGTCTAGTTTTAAATAACTCAAGCAACAGGGCTCCCATTTTTCTCATGGGGGATTATTGTACTGTCCCCTGAACCTCACGGCCAAGAAGATTATTTTCCTGATATTCAACCTCAGTTTTCCTTTCCCCGGTCTCATCTCATTGCTTTTATTTACATCCCCTTGATCCTCCCTTGGAATCTCTCCTCTGGATTCTCAGAATAATCCACTTATAGCAAAACAATGTTCTCTTCTGTCTTGGAGTCTAACTTATTCAACCTAGTTCAGCTCACCGAAGCAAGGCCCTTTTCACCCACCCCTGGGTTCAGGGTTTCACAGCCCTCCTGGGGCTGAAAGACTCCTGGCCTCTCCAGCCAGCAAACTCACCCTTTAAGATCAAGGTTTCATGGCTCTCCTTCCAGGAACTGCAAACTAGCTAAATTCCTGCTCCTTGACTAGACCTGGAGCATCCTTTTGAGATTCTCCCACTCAACCATCTGGCCACTGCCATAATCTTCCTCAGGTGGGTCTAATAACCCTGAACGATTGTCTGGGTCAGCTGAGAGAGACAGAAACTTTGGCCTGCCACTCTACAAGGCTCCTGGTCAGTGGCGTACCGTGGGTCTCCGGCACCCAGCAGCCAATACTTGCATTTACGCCTGCTCCCCCTTTGGCATCAGCGCCCAACAGGAGGGTCTGCAGGCCTGCTTCCTGCTTGCCCCCACTCCTCCCGTTGCTGTGGGTGCGGCAGGGAGTGGGAATGACAGAGGCAGATGTCCCTGGGCCACCCAGCGGGGGGGGTGACAGCCTCTGCCCTGGAGCCCTGCCATTAGGTTAACTGCTTGGGCCCTGAGCAGCTGGGATCCCCACGGCTCCCTCATTGTGCCCAGCACAGGGGCGGAGGAGCCAAGAAGCTGCTTGCTCCCCCCACAGTGGGCGCCTTCAGCTGCTGGCAAGCCTGAGCTGGGGTCAGCAAGGCCTCTGAGGATGTCAAAGCCTGGCAGCCCCTGGCCGCCTGTGACAGCCGGGGGCAGCTCCTCTGAGGAGGCCTCAGCCGGTGCCCGGAGCTATGGCCCCTCCTGCCCCCCATCGGTAGGCCACTGCTCCTGGTCCCAGGCCATTAAAGGAACAGTGGTTTGGGTTTTTTCCTTCTTTTCCCTCTGCCAGACAAACTATAACCCAGGACCAGCTTCTTCTCTCTCACTGACTGCTTCGCTCCCTTCCCTGGATACATGGAACAGGGTAACTGGCTTCTCAAACCACCACCTCTGACCTGAAAGAGTCAGTACCCCATTACAATCCTCCTTTTACAGATGGGGAAACTAAGGCAGAGGTGAAAGAGTTCGCCTGCAGACACACAGTTATCCAGTAGGAGAGCCGGGGGCAGAACCCAGGACCTGCTGCGTACTCACTTATCCAGGCTACGCTGCCTTCCAATAAGAGTCTTCAACAGAAACTAAACCCACAATCCACAGGATCAAATTTAAGTCCAATGCAACTTGCTTTTCAAGGTCTCTTCTACGGAAAGTAGGACGTTGTCTGCCTGCATGCTTCCTCCCATGCTGCCATGGTCCCATGCTCACACTTGGAAGGAGCTCCCTCTAAACGTCAGCACAGCTAACTCGTGCTCCTTTGTTGTGACGCCAACAAAAAACTTGACAAGGGTTAGGCTGCTGGCGTGCTGAGATCATCATCCATCATGCTGGCCAATATTGTCCCAACGTTTCCTCTTGATCTCATCTGCCCCCCTGTATCCATCCACTGTCTCTTTGCTTCCATTGTAAACTCTTTGGGGCAGGGGTCATCTTTCTGTTTTGCCTTTGTATTGCCCTCGGCATAATGGGGTCCTTTGTCCATCACGAGACTTCCTAGGCACTATGCCAATAACAATTTTATTCTAAAGAGCCTACTAAACATTTAGCAAGAGTAGATGTTTGCTCTGATGTGCTTGCCCCTAACTCCCCGTCACTCACTATTTGCTGGTTGGCTTTCAATCTCTACCCCACCGCAAGCTGTACTTCAGTGGTGTGGGATGGTATGTCCTGTATATAATTTGTAAAGCACTTTAGGGCGAAAGGAGCCATGTAAATTATTATAAACACTTCTAGGCAGTTATCTTAATCCTCTTTAGCTATCGTTTAGCCAAGCTACACACATTAAATTCTTTTATTCTTCAGTCTCTCTAGCCTCTTAATTGTTGTTGTTCTCCAAGTTCCCTCCAGTTTAACGGTGTATCTAGTATTGAGGTGTCCAAAACAGTACAGTAGTCTACTGAGAGATACACTATGCAGAGGGACACTATGACTTTGAGTCCAGAGAACCTTTTTATTATTATTATTATTATTATTATTATTTCAGCAGGTTATTCACACAGTAAGGTACCACTCTGGATGAGTAAAGGTTTCAAAATCTGGCTATGTTACTCAGGAATCTCTGTGGTCCCATCTGTACTCTTCTATCCTCCCTCCATTGTTCTCAACCTTCCACATAATGTGACCCCATGCTACAACAGAGAAAAGTTTCAGGTCCATCTTTTCCATGAACCATAAAGGCAAGCTGAGAACCCATTGAGAACGCATCCATTGAGAACCCATGTTCTGCCCCAGTGGGGAAATTGGTTACAGCACATTAGTTTTCCAACACATTTAAAACACGGGTGATGTAGATGGGCTCAGTCTATGCTCTATTGTTCCCAGATTATGCTAGGGCCTTGGGCTTGTCTCAGTAGGAGAGAATTTTGTGGGAGAAAAGATGGCTCCCCACCATGAGCACACAAGACAAATGGACTGTTTCTAAATTATCTATTGCTCTCCAAACCCACAGCAGCATTCTGGCTAGGTGCAGGCCACAGCCCGTGAGCATGCAGAAAGACTTGTTTGGAGTGATTACTCTGCTGTTATTGTGATCCTGTTTCAGAAATGAGCTTCCCCCAGCTTATTCTTAAAGCATTTTACCTGATTGATGCTTTAATCTCTTTGCCTCAGGCATAAATCACTTTCCCTATAAAGTCTTGCTAGAAAGCTTTCATTGACTCCAATTAAAGGGAAACGCCTATAAAAGCATAAATGGTAGAGGAGTGAGGCAAAAAGGGAAAGAAACTTTTGCAGACCATGAAAACCTGATGTCTATTGCTTCACCTTTATAACTCCCCATTTATTATCATGGAGAAGGAGATGTCAAGGTTTACAAGCCAGTCTTATCTACCACAAAGCCCTTCCTTCTGCCTGCTATGTTACTTTCTAATAACCTGTGGGAAGGTCACATCCACATCACATGTAAAGTCAGCACAGTCCTTTAGAAACATCTAAGTAATCCACAGAAAAATTGTTGCTGCTAAAAAGGCCCTTTGTGAAAGAGCTGAGCCCAACTGGTAAATCAGATCCAAAGCACCCTCCTTCATGAATGCTGGGGAAGTTTGTGTCTGGATCTGATCTCTGCAGCTTGTCTATCTCCATAGATGGAGTTGGATTAATGGAAGGTGGATAGAAAGCTGGCTAGATCATTGGGCTCAATGTGTAGTGATCAACAGCTTGATGTCTAGTTGGCAGCCGGTAACAAGTGGAGTGCCCCAGGGGTCGGTGCTGGGGCCAGTTTTGTTCAACATCTTTGTTAATGATCTGGAGGATGGGGTGGATTGTACCTCAGCAAGTTTGCAGATGTCACTAAGCTGGGGAGAGTGGTAGATAAGTTGGAGGGCAGAGATAGGACACAGAGTGACCTAGACAAATTAGAGGATTGGGCCAAACAAAATCTGATAAAATTCAACAAGGACAAGTGCAGAGTCCTCCACTTCGGTCAGAAGAATTCCATGCACTGTTACAGACTGGGGACCAACTGGCTAGGCAGCAGGTCAGCAGAAAAGATCCTGGGGATTACAGTGGACAAGAAGCTGGATGAGAGTCAACAGTGTGCACTTATTGACAAGAAGGCTAATGGTATATTAGGCTGCATTAGTAGGAGCACTGACAGCCGATCAAGGGAAGTGATTATTCCCCTCTATTCGGCAATGGTGAGACCTCATTTGATGTCCAGTTTTGGGGCCCCCACTACAGAAAGAATGTGGACAAATTGGAGAGATTCCAGTGGAGGGCATCAAAAATGATTAGGGCGCTGGAGCACATGACTGATGAGGAGAAGCTGTGGGAACTAGGCTTGTCTAGCCTGCAGAAGAGAAGAGTGAGGAGGGATTTGATAGCAGCCTTCAACTACCTGAAAGGAGGTTCCAGGGAGGATGGAGTTAGGCTGTTTTCAGTGGTGGCAGATGACAGAACTAGGAGCAATGGTCTCAGGCTGCAGTGTGGGAGGTCTAGGTTGGATATTAAGAAAAACTCTTTCATTGGGAGGGTGGTGAAGCACAGGAATGGGTTACCTAGGGAGCTGATGGAATCTCCATCCTTAGAGATTTTTAAGGCCTGGCTTGACAAAGCCCTGGAGGGATGATTTAGTTGGAGTTCATCCTGCTTTGAACAGGGGGTTGTACTAGATGACCTCCTGAGGTCCTTTCCAACCCTCATTGTCTATGATTCTATGATAACTCAAAGAACCAGAACATCAGAACATCCAAAACCCCTCAAGCTGTGGGGAACTCCAGGTCCAAACCCCGATGCTGCAGCTCAGGCCCATCTTCACAGTGGGCTGAATCATAGCCCTGAGCCCAAACAGGCCAGAACTCAAGGGTTTAGTTTGAAGCCTAAACCTGAGCTCTTGGGTTTGGGCTCTGATAACAGGACCAATCTGTGTCAGTTGTGTCTATCAGCCCAAAGTTGCTTTTGGGGGAAAACCACTTCTATTCCCTGGTGAAGTTAATGAGGAATTGGCTAAGCAGTTAGGATGTGAGCTATGCTCTTTTGAGTGACTCTTACAATGATTTACATAGGGGAAAAAACAGTACCTCTTTCCACCAGCCCCATGGCAGAACACAGCAGCGGCGATGGCTGTAGCAGAGAAATATGAACAGCAACCAAGTGCTATTGATCCAAAACCACCAAACAATCAATCATCTCATTTTCAGGAGGAAACCAATGTCCCTCCAAGCTCATTGCAACCTCAACTTCCCCATAACAGCCTTGGACCCAGACTGCCCGACAGAACAGACCAGAGGGTGGGTCTCCTCTCAGGACATGCTCCACCCTTTTAAAGTTCTGATCCACCCTCATCTGCCCCTGCCTAGAAACCTTCTCCTCCCTAGCAGAGCACCCCAACAGCAAAGTGAATTCCTTAACAAATAACCAGGCTCTAGATGAGACCCACAGGGGGAAGATTAGGTTCTGCAGGGTAGGAGCCATGTCTTACGCTGCTTCTTAAAGGGTTGCGTAGATTACGGAGCTACGTGCTGTACACGCTCATGATTAACACATCAGAAAATATCCAGGGCATTTTGAGCATGTGTGCAGGGAAGCCTCAGTTGCCATATGGGCTGGCAGTCCAGAGATATTGCTTCTGTTCCTGAGTTTGGACTCTGTCTCAGAGGTGGCTGTGGTCTAATGCACTGAGCATGGGTCCATGAGTCAGCATGATCTGGGTTCTGTTATTGACTCACCTTGGACAACTCGCTTGCCTTCTCTATACTTCGTTTTCCCTCCTCTGTCTAACGAAGATCATGACCCTTGCACCCTCTCTTTGCAATGTGCTTGTAGAGTAATGGATACAAAATGCAGTTTCTTTCTGGCTCACTTCCACACTCCAGACTCAGCCGGTGCAGGCAGCAAAGTTTACAGAATAGCTGGTACGCAGGTGGTGTACAGGGAGATTTTGATAGACCAGTAAAAGGACCAGGGACCACTTGATATTGTAATATTGATTATCGTATCGGTTGCTAAGAGCAGCCAAAAGTGGTAGGCTTTTCTGCAGGCCTGAACCACCTTGGCATGACTAAGCCAGAAGGGGAGGGGAGCCTTTTGCTCAACCTTTGCCTGATCCTGTGCCCCCTCCCTGATGCTCTGGAGGATGTGCTAGGATGTACGTCTCAGGAAAACACCGATAAGCTTATTTATGCATGCCCTCTGGGAGATGTTTGTCCAGGCCTGAAGATATGCAGAGCATGTAAGAACACATCTAGTTAATTAAGCACTCTGGAAATGTTAGGTTTGGCTTTTGAAACATTTTCCCCCCCTTTCTTGATGTGTTATTGTCCACTAACAAGAATAAATGGGAGGTGGGGGGAGGCTTGGACTCTTTGGGATCTCTTCTTAGACACAGCTTCGGGATCCACCAATGACAGCTGGAAGATCAGCCTAATTGGAAAGCCGTCGCTCTTTCCACTCAAAAGATGCCCCAGACTTCAGTGATTATTGAAAATTGGGGTGTTTTCCTAACCTGTTGTGGACGCGTGTAAGTGCTTGCGCCTCAGTAGAGTATAGCTTTGAAGTAAGAGCATTTTTGTGTTATGCTGTTTCTACCAGTCTGTCTATTGGCTGGACGGTCATGTCTCCATGTGGCTTATTTCCTGACATCACCCCGCACAAAGTAAAGTTACTACGAGCTTTGGGTTGGCAGAACCCTGGGTAACAGTGAGTTGGTCAGAGCAACAAGTTCTCAATGACTGGGTGGTGGTGATCTCTGCTGTGCAGTCCGATAGTTGCATCACCACACGTTTGCTCTGAGGAGTTTACAGTCACTGTCGTGTGTCTCTAAATTTTAAGTAGCAAGTACCCCCTAATGTCTCAAAATTGTACTAAGTACCCCCACACTCAATTTTCCACGTGATTTTATATTTACAGACTGTGAGCCATATGCGTATACATGTGAGTATATAAGGCCGTGATGTGACAGATGTCAGATCTAGTGTGGGTAGGGTTACCACCTTTACAGCAGGGGTGCACAGCTCAAGTATGTACCTGGGCTAGAGGTGATGTTAGCCAAAGCTAGGAGGCTTTGAGTGGCACACCAATGCTGGGGAATATAAAGCACAGTGAGCAATTTTTTGCCATAGATTTGAGAGAGACAGGGAAGGACGGCAAGAGGGAAGATTGTGGCTGTTCTTTTTCTAAAAAGGGTATGTCTGCAGGAGTTCTGTGGTGGCAGTGGGTGAAGGGAGTGTTTGGACTTGTAGTTCAGAGATAAAAAGACACAAGGACATAGTCAGACACACGCAGTGACATGCTGAGACACACGCACGTGCAGGCAGACGTGGAGGCGTGCACACACACACAAACACAAACCCAGAATGTAACATTTATTCTTTTTTAATGATTTTTTACAATAGTTTTTTAAACAAAATAACACATGAATAATAAAAAATACAATAAAAACAATATAGCAAACATTTATATTAATAAAACTCTAAACATGGGTATCTTTGACTGGAACTGATACTCCCCCTCTAGAACTGTTCTACAAATCAGGGACTGGACTGGACTTTTTACTAGTTTTAACAAAATAACATAAAAATGAGTTCTTGTAAGAGTTGGATTTAATGAGAAACTTGGGCCTATTTGGATGACATAAGCATTCCAAACCTTGGTTTTAAACTACTTATTGCTACTATCAGATCATTTTCCGGGCACAAATGATTTCTTATTTTACTTTTTAGTCCAGCCAAATGTGAGAAACTGGTCTCACACAAATATGTTGAGGCAAACGGAAGAAGCTCTGTGGGAGCCATGTTCCTCAGCTGTAGGTATTCCCGTTTCATTTTCTTCCAGAAGCGTGGGATGTCACCCAGTCCCATGCTCTGCAATGTACTGTCCATGCAAAGTTTTTCCTTCATGCTTTCTGGATCCCTGCTTGTTCAACAGCGCTGTCATTAAACGGATTCACAATCCACAACTTCTGGGGATCTTCATGCTCTTCAACATTAGGGAAATAATGTTCAAAGTTTGACTCCAAATTTACCAAGTGTTCTTTAATATTTTCTTTCACACCTTCATTTAGAGCGATTTTGTTTTCTTCACTGAACTCAGAGCTCTGGAAATGAAACAAAATCTCCCCATAAAGCTCGATTTTTCCAGAGCCTTAACTTTTTTCTAAAAGTTCTTACTTTGTCATGCAAGATAAATATATTTGTGTTGTATCCCTGAAGCTGAAGGTTCAAGTCATTGATTTTATCAAAAATGTCACAAAGATAGGCTAATTTGCAAATCCCTACTTCATCTTCAAAATGCTGTAAGAATTCAGATTTCATCTCTCTGAGAAAGACAGTAACTTCATATCTCAACTGGAACAGGCGATTCAACAACCTTCCACATAACAACCACCAAATTGCAGCATGAAGAAGTACAATAATATATTCAGACCCCATGTCATGGCACAGTGATCAGAAAAGACACGAATTCAGAGCCCAGACTTTTATGAAGTTTCCTGTTTTAACGGACATTCCTAGCATGCTGTTTAAATCTTCATTCAGTCATTTTGCAGACAATGTCTGTCTACGGATAATACAATGGTTCCACTTGATTGAAGGATTTATAGCTTTTAAGTGAGTAACAAGAGCACTTCGTTGACCTACGATTGCTGCTTCTCTGTCTGTGCATACAGACACACTCCGCTCCCATGACAATCCATTTTTTACAATGTGCTCATTTAAGATCTTAAAAATGTCCTCTCCTGTTGTTTTTATGTCTACTTCTTTGCAGTCATATATTTGTTCCTGTATTCTTTGCTCATCTTCCTCATCAATGTATCTGACAAACGTAATCAATTGTGCATACTTGGACACATCCGTAGATTCATCAATCTGTAAAGCGAACTGTTTTTTCTGGATGACTTTTTCTGAAATTTGTTTAATTATGTCTTCTGCCATGTCATCAATTCTTCTTGTCATGGTGTCATTTAAATGTGGGATGGCTTTAATTTATCTACTTTTGTTTTGCCAAACATGATTTCAGCAGTTCTGATAGCAGCAGGAATGACAAGGATCTCAGCAGTGGTATGTGGTTTCTTCATTTTTGCCACCATGTGTGCGATTTCAAACAAAGCTGGTAGAGCTTGCTTAGGGATCGCAGAACAATTTCATCGCAGCATTCGATTTTTTCTAAACTTTCACATTTTCTGTTGATTTGTCCTTCAGATCAGGATGTTTAGCTTGAAGGTGCCTTTTCAAAAGGGAAGGCTTCATACAGTGATTAGACAATATCTCACTGCAGATCACACAAAGTGGTGATGGAAGCATACATCTGTTTGTTGTAAACCTGAAAGCCAGATAACTGGGATTGTAGCTACATGCTTTATGAACCTGTGAAGATTTTGTACTTTCACTACTGATGCTTTTTTTTTTTTTGAAAACATGATCTTCTGGATCCAATACTTGTTGCACATATGTCTGGAAACTACTTTTTTCTAGTCTTTCTTTTTATAAGAAAATGATCCATTTTAACACCCTCACAATCCGTAAAATTAAAACAGTAACACAAGTCCAGTTACATTCAAACACTAAAAGTGGAAACTACAGTAGACTGGCATGTGCTTAAACTCTGAGAAACACAATCTTTTCCCCCTTTACTGCTGGACGACTGTATTTCTCATAAAGCAGGAGAGTTTTGAGTTCCGTGTGGTTGTGGCAGAGCACAAACCCTCTGCTCTCTCTCTCTTCCTCCCCTTCCTCCATATAGAAGCAAAGGTCAGCGTCAGCCAATCTCTATGGCCTGATGGCAGGGGTCACGTAGTGTTCTCATCGCAGAGGTGGGGGCTTGTGACGTCTGAGCCGGCATTAGCAACCCAGAGTGGATAGCAGCACTCCCCATGGCCATCCCTAAGGCAGTGCAGGCCTGGGACAAATCACACTGTGTGGGCCCCTCTGAACATTTTGATACTGGTGAAATCTGGGACTGTCAAAGTTGTCAATTTTACTGTTCAGCTAGAGCAGTGAAGTGGACAGGTAAGCCTGTAGGTAGAGCCCGGCTCCAGGACCATGATGCTGGGCTCTTTGTCTGGCTTTCTGGGTACCAGGCTTCGAGCTGAGGAGGAGAGCTGCCACCTGGGCAAGTTGCAGGCTGTCACCGGGCTGCCACCCACTCTGAGCTGGGGTGGAGGAGGTTTCCACGCCGGGCTGGGACCCAGGGATCTGGCCAGATGTCAGGCAGCTGCTGCCCATTTTCAAGCCAGGCGTGGGAGACTGTCCCTCGGCTCAGAGCCGGGGCGCAGGTGGCTGCCACTCAGCTGTGAGCCCAGCTCGCAGGGTAAGGAGGCTGCCACCAGGCTCCCACCTGGGAGATGGGGCTGGGCAGGACGCGGGCAACTGCCGCCTCGCTTTCCAAAAAGCCAGCGGCTACCACCTAAGCTGGCGGCTGGCTGCCCAGCTTCCCAGGACTGGGGTGACTAGGACCTGTCAGGAAGCAGGTGGCTGCCACCCACCTCCCTTCACTGGGTTTTTCACCATGTACCCCGCCTGCGTCTCGTGTGCCCTGTACCACAGGTTAGGTGACTCTTTGGCCAGGATTCTCAAATGTACTTAATCACACAATAGTTTTATGCAAGTGAGCGTTCCTGCTGATGTCAAAGGGGTATGAGATACAGTGGTGGTAGGCAGATGTTTAAAAGTTACACACATACTCATTGGCTTCAAGTTACACACATGCTTAAGAACCTTCCTGAATTGAGACTTCTGATACCACGGTAACAGGCAGATCAGAAATGGGATACAATGGTTGGAAAGAAAAACGATCCTCCATTTGTAAATCGTCCATTGTTGCATTTGTGCTTCCACAGGGAATGCCAGCCTCACAGCCTAAGAAACTTTGTGCTAGGTGATCCAAGGAGCCTTACACTTGCAGGACATGGGAAATCCACCTGACAACTAAGGCTTTATCAGAGATAAGAAGCTGAGGCTTATTGCTCCACGGGCAAGATCTGCAGCATCCAGATCCTGCTTGCACAGCCAATCCCCGCTGCACCAGATCAATATATCAGTTTCCAATGAGGTTAATGGATGTTTAAAAATGGTACTGTAATAGCTTCAAAGTTATCCTGAACCAAATTTTCCCAATAGCCAGCTCTGCTCCCTTCATGCTAGATGAAAGGCAGGCTGGAAGATGATGCTCTAATATGCCATTTATTGATTAATCAGTCAAAACCAGGAACTTAAAGGGCTTTTCACACGATTGTTGATTGTGGAGAGAAGGCACAGGGTCAGTGAAGGAGTCTGGGGTGAGTGACTGTGTGACAAAATAGGTAGGAAGTAGACAGGGGAACACAGCTGGGAAGTGAGGCCTTCCCTCCATCTCTCAGCTGCAGACTCTTGCAACCAACCTAAACAGGCCAGGAATTGTTGAGAAATGGAGGAATCATGCAATGAAGAGAGAAGGGAGTAAATGAGATGTATAGGTTTAAATGAAGCAGAATTGCACTTTGCAGTTTATTGTGCTTGCTGCTAACCAGGATGTCCTGCTGTCACAGAAATATCCTGAGGGAAGGGCTGGAAGAGAAGGGGTCCCAAAGCCCATAATTAAATGGTTATAACATCCTAAGCACAACTAAAGTCTTCTTATAGGTCATTGGCCGTTCCTCTGCCAATATTGCCCAGTAAATGCAATGGGTCTGACTCTTTCCCTTATGTCTAAATTCCAGTCCACAATGCCCAATAAAGCACACCAGACCCTGAAACTCAGGGGGGTGCAGCACATCTGGAGTCATTAATAAGTCACATAGCTGTGTGCTTTATAGCACTACTCAAGGCATGCTATAAATGTCTCACTTCCCCGAAGCATGCTACTGCATTGGCGATTATCACACCAAACCCTCATTCAAATACAGAACACCTTTGCCACTAGCACTAACGAGAGTTCTACAGCTAACATGCTCTGCTACCTTGTGCCCACTGCAGTCACTGACACTGCACCAAGTGGGTGAAAACCAGCTGGAAAATACACCCTGGTCTAAACTACAGCCTTTTATACCCGCTTTGCACAAGTGTAAATGACTAAACAAAATGCAAGGCAACGAAGAATCAGACCCGAAAGACAAAATTCATCTCCACTATCTATGGTGGAGTTACAGCAGGTAAGAATGTGGCTGATTCCATTTTGTTAAACTCCTCCAGAATAAATCGAAGCAGCACTACATGCGGGACCATAATCTAGCTGACTATGTTCCTTTAAGCATCTTACAACAGACAGCACTAAGTGTGAACCTAGGCTATAGGGAAAGCCCTTAGCTGCAAGAGAAGAATGTTAAGGGGTCATTGATTGTGACACTTCCGTTAGGTCTTTGATGAAATATATTCTATAAGAAATAGTGAGGATGGTCATAACACTCAGAATTTATACAATAAGACAAACCCATTTGGCGTGAAACTGCATCACCACATTGCAGTGTAACCTGATGGAACCTGGGCATGACATCATTGTGCGACATCAAAAGTCACTATGCAGGTATGCAAAAGTGAGGAATGCTACCTCAAAATGCCATCTCTGATTTGTGGGACCCGTAAAGGATGACAAGGCACCAAGGAATGTCCTACAAAGCACAGTGCTCGTTGGCCACAGGACTGCCCTAAGAAAACTGGGACAGTCGCCGAAAAGTCTGGCCTGGGGCTGCTGATGGAAAAACATCAACCCGCTAATTTGTTTTGCAGTTTAAGCCTGAGTTCTAGCCTATCCCAGTAAGAATGAACCAGTGACACCTTTCTCCTTGTTTTGTTCTCCAAACCGGGAATGTGCACGAAGCCCGTCCCCACCATGGAATAGAAAAATGCAATCCACACATGGCCCAGATAACTCTGCATAGACATTGTCCGTTATACTCACATTGTAGAGGATGTCAGTCCAGCCCTCCATGGTGATGCACTGGAAGACAGTTAGCACAGCAAACAGGATATTGTCAAAGTTGGTGATTCCATAGTTGGGGCCTGGCCAGTATTTCCTGCATGTGGTTCCATTCTCACATTGCCTGGCAGGGGGATCCTCTCCACAAGGAAAATCTCCCACCTCCTCACCTATGGAGACCAGGGGGTGGGGGAAACAAGGAGAGAAACAGTTATTGATCAAAGACTCCCAAACACACTGGTGTCACTAAGCTCTCACCACACTGCCTCCAGGACCACCAGGTCTGATTTTCATTTACACTAGGGTGCCTTTATGCTACCTTGAGACCTTAAAGTGGGTGTGGCTGCAGTTTGTGCCCCCATAAGGCCTTCTACATTGCGAAGGGTGTGTGATAGGGGCTTTAGTGAGCACGTAAATGAAAATCAGGCCCCATGCATCCAAAACCTACAATTGACAGCAGTGTTTGGGGCCGTAACTGAGCAATACTGTAGCACTAACAGGCAAAGTTTCATCCAAAAAAACCGCAGCACCCCACTTATGCCCTGGAACCAGTGTCTGCGGTAAACTAAGTGCTAAAACAAAGAGATTCCCTGGATTTAGAGCAGAGCGAGTACTGTGATTCAGTGAGATGCTGTCATGTGGGGTGAAGTATTAATATCACTACTTTGTACTAGGCCTATTGTGTCATAGTGATGGACAGAAACGATTCTCCAGACCACTAAGGACTCTTAGCACAGCAGCTGTCCCAGCATAAAGGGAGGGAGGGGGAATGTTGAGGTCATGAAGGGAAGAGTAGAGCAAAGTTAAAGCCAATCCTATTTCAGGTACGTTTACACTTCTTGAGCTGGGAATGCCACCCCAAACTCGGAGGCATACCCACACTAGCTCTGATCCAGGTAGCATGCTAAAAACAGAAGTGTAGCCATGGCAGTGGGAGGACCTAGCAACCCCAAGTATGATCCCACCTGTAACGGCGTGGCACCCATCTCCCACGTGCATCCTTTCTGGTCGGGTGTGCCTGCAGTCTTTAAACAGTCCCGGCCTTGGTATCAGGCTGTAACCTCAGAGCTTCTTCCCTGGAGGCAATGGTTTTGCCCTCTCTGGGCCCTGCTAAGTAGCTCAGATGCCCTTCTGGGGGTTTAATCACTGTCCAATTGTAGTCTACTTTCCTACTGGCCTATGTGGGGACACAGGCCCACCCAATACTCCAGGACCCAGTCCAGGGTCCCTAAGAATAGCAGCCATGCACTGCCATGTTCCTTTAACTAAACTGCTTTCAGTTCCCTGGGCCATTTGCCTGCATCAGGGCTTCACCCTTACCTCAGGGCAAATCTTTGTTCAGGCCCAGCAACCAGCCAGGAGCTCATTCCGGCCCCCTGGTTCCTTGCACTGAGCTCTCCATGGTGCTGCAGTTCCCCTTGGCCAGCCAGGTGGATCATCTGCACTCCTCTGGCTCCAACAAGGAACTGGCTGTTCTGAACTGCCTTTATATTGGTCTGCAACCTTCTGACTGGCTGCTGCCTGAAGCCTTTCCCTGATTGGCTGCTTCCCCTGAAGCCACTCTAGGTTGCTTGGAGGACTCCTCCACTGCTCCTTTCCTGGAATGGGTGTGTCAGGACCCCGAGAGCTCCAGCTGGGGGCCTCTGGGCCTAGTCCACCCCCATGCCACCACACAAAAAAGTAACTATACACTCAAGTGGCTAGCCACCCACCACTCACACTGCCATGGCTATGCTTTTTTTTTTTTTTTTAGAATGCTAGCTTGATCAGAGCTAGTGTGGGTATGTCCATTCAAGCTGGAAATAGACCTCCAGCTTGAAGCATAACCATACCCGTAGACACAAGAAGTGCCTAATGCCAATGGTGAAAGTTAGAGCTCTCCAGCTCTAACTTGCTTTGAGGCCAGGCAGTAGAGCTTACTAGGACAGAGTAAAGAATTGAGCCCTATGACTTCAGTATTGCCGGCCAGTCTCATGATAGTGTAGTCTGTGCAGCTCAACGCAGCATGTTATCCTCTGGGACAGAAGGCAGTGGGTTCATATCTCTTAGCAAGCTTTGCATTCCTACCCAAGGCAAAGAAGGCAATGATGAACTGCTGTAGGTGCCATTGAGCAGGGAAGTGCCATTAAGTAGGGAAATATTAAACAGAGGCTCTGGAGCAAGGGCATTAACAATTCCCTCGTGGTCCATGTTGGAGACTGTAGAGGAAGATGCCAGCATGCCCTTGCCAATGTTCCTCCTCTTACTGAACAGCTTTTCTTGTCCAGAGCTGACAAGTGCTGAACACATAATGGACTGCAAGCCGTTGGGGACAGGGACAGTCACTATATACATGGTTGTACAGCGCCTAGCACAGCGGAGGCCTAGCATCCAGGCACTACCATGAGACAAACAATAAATGAATAATAACAAATAATGGGTGCTCTGCTTGCCCTACACAACCACTGCGGTAGTCATCAGTATTTAATTCATTTGTAAAGCTACCCTGAGTAAGAAACACAGTCTTTGTTCCATGGTGGTCACCCTCCAGTGCCACTGAAGGCAAAGGTAAAGACTTCTACCACTTGTGAAGACCTTAAAGGATGTGTGGAAAGGGTGACCTAGGTCATCCAAGGCAAGACCCAAAATATCCATTCAGTGCCATGAATAAGCAAAGAGCGACTGACCACTCCCCAAATAGACATTCAAACCACCTCCTCTCCCACCAAAAACTAAATTAAAGTCACTTGATATCCTATTCCTCTTGATTTAATGCTCACTGCAGATATCCTAAGCACTTCTCACCCTGCCACCCTGCAGCTGATGGAGAAGATTTGGGAGCACAGGGCTGGATTCTCAAAGTAAACAAAACACATCAGGCCACATTTTTCATTTACACTAAGGCCCTTTACACCACTCTGGCAGTGGCAGAAGGGAAAGTCCTTAAAGAAAAACACTGCCAGGACAGTAGCAATGAGAATCGGGCCTTACTAAATCAAATTCACCAAAGGGGGGGTTGGAAATCAGTAATAACAATAAATGATAATTACACAGAAAGAAGCCTGCAGAGGAAATAAGACTGGCAGTTTGACTCTGTGATATTTCACAATATGGTGTGTGAAAATGACCTTTCCCCATCTCACCAGCCCCTTAATACAAGATTTTGCCCTCAGGATCTCACGTGGGTCACTATGGCTTTTGTAATGAATGTTGAAAGGTTTACTGAGGCAAGGCCGCAAGAAGAAAAAAGAAAATAAAGTCTTTGAGGCCTATTCTCCAGGGGCCTCTTGGAAGAGCGCAGTCTGCTTTCTGACATTTGGCCTTTTGTTACAAGGCAATCCTTTCTAAAGGCAATGAACATCTATTACTACATGTATTGATTACTTTATAAGCAGGAGACATGACAAGCAACTAGGGTCTTCTAAAGTCCATGTGAAAAAGAGAGTTCAAGGGAGGGAAATCAGTATTTGCTACTCCACTTTTTTTTTTTTTTAAAGTATGCAAAGGGATGAGGCCCAATTATCATTTGTATCTAATGCCACAAAGTTTTGTTCTAGGAGATAACTAAACCACCAATATTTGCATCGCAAAACAATCATTTAGGTCACAACTAGACTAGTCTTTCACAATCATTTTAGCAACCCGTGTTAGCAAACAATCAATTAACTCGTTAAAAATCTCTCATCTATACAAAGTCAAAGGGAGAGACCCCAAAGAGTTCACGATCTGATCCGTTACACAAGTGTAAATCCAGGATAACATCATTGATTTCAGTGGGATTATTCTGGATTTTTACACTGGTACAACAGAGCAAAATTGGCCCATAATCTCTAATGCACGTTTCAAAGTGCTAGGTAGGTGTCCAATAGAAAATTCAGAAATGGGTGTGAAGTCTTCCTATCTCAAGATGGTTTCATAAGCATAACTTCTGGAATGTGGTCAGCAGGGAATGGTGAATGAGAATGTGTGCAAATGGCTGTACATAAAAGAATTCTCAGTATCAGTAAAACATGAGTGCACGGAAGAGCATGGAGATAAAATGTATCATACATTCACTGAAAATCACACACTAATGTGTGGATTTGTCTCAGGTTTTTGCCTACTTTTCACCAAAATGAAGCGTCTTTTCCATATGCTCAGAACAGCCTACCATGTCATATATAAAAAGTCACATTCCAAAGTTTCCCCAGCATTTGAGGAAAACCCCCCCACAAACACTCTTAATTCCCCCTTATAGTTGAGCCATCCAGTGCCACAAGACTACTAATGCTGTGTCAACGTGAGCCAGGGCATTTCCGTTCATATCCCATGACCTCACCTGGAACATCTTTCCAAATTACTGCTCTTTGATTCTTGATTTCCATCAGAATCCCAGGTGACTGTTTAATTTGGGGCCTGGGAACGAGGCCTGGCCTCAATCCCCCAAACTCCCCAGGTCCCCAGCCCTACTGCTGCTGCAGGGACGTAGCTCCTTGAGGAGATTCATATTTCCACGCTTAAGTCGATGCCTTGAGCAAATGGACTTGAACTTGTTAATGCACCTCTTCTGAGATTAGGCATTTAGGTTTAAAAGGCTGGGTTGATTAGATTAGTGAGATGCTTTGCGTTCCCTGCACATGAGGGATTCCAGATCCAGGAAACCTCGCCTGCTGCCTTTTCAGAAATGCCATTGCTCCATTTCCGATCGGAGGGAGGGAGCGAGGGGAGGGAGAGGGAGGAGAGGGAACTGGGTAGAATCAATTTCCATAATTCATCTGCAGATGAACACATTAACCACTGAGCAGAGAGCTGTGTGGCTCCCTTTAACAGAGACTCCTTCATACGCTGGTAAGGAGTAGACTTTAAGGAGGTCATGACCTTCGTTCTGGACTGGCTCTGCTTCCTTCCTGTCAAGATGCCATGATGTACAGTACTCACAAATTTCTGGCTGTGCTCCCAGTTCCATTCTTGAGGGCTATTCCAAGAGAGGTGCTAAGATGGGTATGTTACATCACATGCCAGAAACAGGGCTCAGCCTTCCGTTTAGTCTAGGAATTTGATGTCATCATGATGTCATACACCAAGGTGGCGTCAAAATGGCCATGAATGAGACTGGCTTTTTTAAAGATGCTACAGAAATTAAAAGAAAAAACCCTGGAAACTACCTAACACTTGCCCTCCTTCGTCCTACCCACCAAACTGCCACGTCAGGGAGGAAAAGACTGCGGATTCTACATTGTGCTCTGCTTATTTAAGAATAAAGAAGCATAAAGAAGAATATTATGTGATGTTTAGGAAAACACCTGATCACTTGAAAATTCTCTTCTCTTGGACTCTCTGGTTTTCAGCTCTCCCTATCTCCACTCTACTGCAAAACACCACCACTCTAGTCATCTTCTTTATCCAAGGCTGTTCCCTCATCATTCATTCTTTGGTTGTCTACTAGACTAAGCCACTGGGGAGTATGTGTTACAGGTCCCCCTCTCTGCTGATCCACCTAGGATATGAGTTTTTGCTGCTCTCGTTTAGGGAGTGTTGGCTCTTTAGCAGCTCGTGACTTTGGCTCTGGAGGTCTGCAGTTCAATCCTCAGTGCGTCAGCCAAGACGATGGCCGTCTCACTACCGTGTCAGATTCCAGATCATCCTTCTCACCTGCTAAACTCAAAACAGTCTCAATCCCGCCTGTCTCTCTGCTCCCGTGCCCTTGCAATCCTTCTCTCACTCCATCTCCCCTTAGCACTCTGTTTCCTTTCTCTCGATTGCATCCCACCAGCCACCACAGAAACCTCGGGCCAGATTGCCCACAGCTCTGCACCTCATGTGGCCACTTGCACATCAGTCATGACCAGTCTGATTCAGCACCTTTTGCACTGGCACAAATGACTCCATGGGGCACAAGGGAATGGAGAAACAGGCCCCTGAAACCTCACCCCCCTTTCTAACACTTGACCTGCCAGGTGAGCTCGGGCAAATCATGTCCTTGCTCTGTGCCTCTATTTCCCCAACCATAAAATAGGGGTAAAATAGAAACTCTCTTAGCTGTTATCTAGCACTTTTCATCAGGAGATCTCAAAGCACCTTACACCAGAGGTCAGTACCATTGCCCACATTTTACAGATTGAGAAACGGACACTGAGAAGGGAAGTGATTTGTCTGAGGTCACCCAGTTAGACAAGGGCAGAACAGGGAATAGAAACCATCTCTCTCAACTGCCAGCCCAGTGCTCTAACCACTAGGCAACACTGCCTCCCATGCCGCCGCTCAGTGGCCCTATGCACGTGTTAAATAGAAGTTATTTGTGAGCCCAGAACAGAGCTTTGGAAAAATCTCCCACTCCATGCCAACTAAATATTGCTATTAATTTATTATTAACTATTATTATTACCTATTTGAATTGTGGTAGCATCTCTGAGCCCCACTCATAGTCCAGGATCTCATTGTGCAAGCTGTTGTACAAACACAGAACAAAGAATCAGCCCCCCCAAAAAAGAGCTGATCATTTAAATAGGCCTCCTCTCACCTACAAATCATGTCTTAAAATCCACTTATTCCAGAAATCTTCTCGCTTTCCTCCTAAATCATCTCTCTACAAAGATGGGTCATTGTACCAGGGCTTTCTCATCTTACACAATGAGCCCTCTGGACCAGAAAAATACCTCACATTGTGTTTGCAAACCCCATGTCAATGTAAGGTGCTATATTGTTGTAGTCTATTTTTTACACAAATTGTCAAAGACACTCAAAGCATTGGACAGGGCACGCTTATTAGTTTGTATAAGTCTAAATAAATAAATACAAATGATGGTTAATGATGATCACCAAAAAGGCCAGGATTTTTTTAGATTGCCAGATCTTTGGGGTAGGAACAACCTCTTTACCTCTGTGATTTCATGCCACCTAACACAACTGGGCACCACATTAATAGAAAAATTAAAAACGAACGGGGGGAGAGAAAAGAACACTTTCTGCATTTTTTGAAGTGAAATTGCATCTCCAGCGGCTATTTTGATGTTGCATACTGTCCTTACTTAAGGGGCTCTGGGTGTACAGACTCTACACCTTTATTTTCTAGGGTTTATAGTGCAGCTGCAAGCAGACACCTGTAATTTTCACTGCAGGGTTCAATTTCCCATTTCCTGGCCACAACATTCCTTATGGCAACTGCCAGGTTTTATCCTCCTCTTGTATCAGGTCTTCCATTAACACGCTGTGAGGCCTCTCTCTCTCTCTAACCACAGGTGCTGCGTTGCTGACCCAACTGCGTGTAATGGTGGGGCTCTCCTGGAGGATTATGCACATTTATTTCACAGTGCTAGCTCTAAGCACTCTGCCTGGACGCAGGGTATATGTGTGGACTGTTCACACTGCAATACTGCACCCTAAGGGGCCGGCCGGGTCGCCCTGGCAAGACGTGATTCTGGTACTCAAACGTCCCCTGCCATGCTCCAGCAGCCTGTGTCATGCTCTCCCCAAACCCTATGCAATTGCTTTCCTAGCCTCCACTCCTTAGGCCTCTTTTGCTCACATACCCCACCAAGAAGGCTGTGGTCCTGCCAGAGGTTCCTCCTTCCTCTCATCAGCCATAGTCCTTCCACCTTCCTCCTTCTCAGCTTTGGCCTGCTCGTGCTCCAGACCCTCCCTTTGTCTCTGCCTCAGCCAGGTTCTGAACGATCTCTCCTGGACCTTTCTTCCTCTTTGACTCTGAATTGTTTGTCTGTCCCTATCTTGCCTCCTTCACAGGGACTTCAAGCACCACATCAATCGCCAGTCACAACTAGCTGCCTTCCAGTTCCTCTCTTTCTCCCCAGCTCTGGATGGTCCTTCCCGCTCACTTTCACAGTCACTCGCTTGGCCTGTTCTTCTTGAAGCTCTGTCTGGTTCTGACTTCACTGCCTGGGAAGTCCTTCACCCCTGCGTTCCCTTACTTTCTCTTCATTCCTCCCTCTCGCTGACTTCTCTGCTGCTCATAATCAATCCCAACCCATGCTTCACGCTATGGTGCTGTCTCTTCCCCCAGCAATCTTCTAGAGATCTTGAAAATAATCAGCTGTTCATCACAACCCCAATCTCCTGGGGACCAAAAGTCACTGCATCTAGGCAGGGCCATGGGAGCCCAACTGCTGGCTACAATACAGAAGTGATACACACATAAAACGAGGGCCTGAGCCGCCTCTCACACACTTGGGTGTAAACTGGGAGTAAATCCATCCAAGCCAGCACAGGAAAGGAGAGGAGAATCTATCTGGTTGCCAGTGTGCATGTGTGCGCCCAGGTGTACTGCAGCACCGAGAGTAGGCAGGGAGGGAGAGGAGGAGTGGAAAAGGAAAAAGGAAAGAGAGGCAGGAGGGAGAAAGGAGTCGAATACAGAAAGCTGTGGTTTAATCAGCTAGGAGAGAGCCAGAAAAGACTGAGGGGAAAATTAGTATCTAAAGCTAACTAGAATGGAAAGGAGAAAAGAAAGGATGAATGAACATAGAGACAAAAACTAGAAATTGTATTAATTGTCATCAAGTGTAACACACAAATTAGCTGGGGGAAAAAGAGACACAGAATCAGTGCACAACAGCTTAGGACAGGAAATGAAGAGTACTGGGCCAATGAAACTGCGCTGACTCATACCAGCAAAAAACTGGGTCCATTACATCCAAGTCAAACTGCGGAGGGAATTAGGGAGGCAGAAGATAAGTATGTCACCTGTAATTTTGCCAGGACCCCTCCGGGCCATAGGATCGCCACGGGATAAGCTCCTGGACTGTGGCTTTTGGTCTCATCACAAAACCCCATATTTGCAGGCCCCTGTGGGATTCACCCTTTCTCCCACAGGGCACTTCTCTGAGAGATGACACTTGGCCCTTCAAGGGTGAATGCTCGTTCCTGCTGACCTGCTCAGGGGAGCAGCAGCTCAACCTCACCTGTTTCGTTTGAGAAGCAGGTTTTATGGAACTTCCCCATGTAGAACTCCAGCCCAATGATGGCAAACATCACGATTGCGAAGAAGAGAAGCAGCCCGATCTGCAGCAAGGGCACCATGGCCTTCATGATGGACTTGAGAACAACCTGCAAACCTGTTGGAAGCAAGGAAATGATTGCGGTCAGTGACTAGCGGAAAAGAAGGATTTTTGGGGGCCGGTGGGGGAGTTTGGACTTTTAATAAAAAGCTCTGGATTGGCAACGCCCTCCAATGCCTCTTTCTTCTAGCTCATTGGTTCAAAGCTCGCCCCGCTCATTAGGGATTAAGACTCCGATCCAGAGCCCATCAGAATCTTCCAATTAGCATCAAGGGGAGCCAGACCAAGTCCTAAAAGACGTTCCGTGGCTCATGTGAAATGTGTTGGCAGTCTCAAGCCAGTTCCCAGAGGGTAGGTCCAAATACCAAAAACCTACCGCCCCGATTAGCATGAATTCAGCACTCTTTCTTCCCACAATGTCCAAGGAGCTGGTGGGTCATGAAGAGAGAGCATCATGGCATGTCATGAGGACAGTGTATAGTTACCGGGCCAGGGAAAAAACGAGAATGTACTACAGCCTGATGGTTTGGCCACTCACTGGGGAGGTGGGAGACCCAACTTCAAGTCCCTGCTCCAGTGACTTTAGTTATTGATTAAAAAGTGGAACAGTGTTAAGAGGAGAGCTTGAGAAAGCCCCATAGCAGAATATCCCAGAGCCCTAGTGCAAATGCACAAGTTTAAATTCCTGCTTTGCATCAGGCAATGAGGAGAACTGAACCTGTGTCTCCTACACCCCAAGTGAATACCCTAATCTGTGGGATAAAGCTTAGAAAGAGAGCCAACGCTGCCACCACCACCACCTCCCCCCCTGCCATTTTTGGGTCTTCTCCTTTGCTTCTGACTAAAGTCTGAAAAATCAAATAAAAAATGTTTGGGGTCAAAACAAAACATTATCGACATTAACACTGTATGTAGACTTTTTCAGTCTGATTGAAACTATTTAGCAAACTCCAGGCAAATTGTTTCAGTCTACCCCAACTGCATTTTTCAGCAACTAAATGATTAACTGGAAAAATGTTGCTCTGAGACCCACTGATAAATGAAAAAATGGTGGAGTTACTACACAGTGTGCCCGTCTTTTCAGTGAACAGAAGGCTGCAATCTTCGGGACTGCCTTTTCACCAGTGCTAAAATTCAGTTTTAATTAATACAGGGGAGATAAGAAGAAAAGGTGAAAAGATGATGGTGTCAAATAATTTTATGCAGACGTGCATAATGAAAACAATGCAATGTTAACCAACTGTTTAAAGCCACCTTGGCTGTGGGGCCCACACTGGAGCAATGGGAATAAAGGCTCATCATTGTCCCACTCAGATCCAGATTTAGAGGCAGGCAACACACACAGTTTCCTGGGTGCCAGGTGAATAGGGCGCAAAGCTCAGGGGGCTGTTTTTGTTGTTAGCAACAAAAGGGAAAACAGAATGTTTGATGTAAAATGTTTCAGGTATTTCATGTATGGATTCATTTTTCATGGAACCTTCCAGATGTTCTGAGAACTACATTTTCCTAGAACTTCCTAGAATGTTGTCAGCCAGGCCCTCGCGGATATATTTACTTATACATGGCATGAATAAATACCGATTGACAGAATCTAGCATGCAAATTTCTCGTCTCATATGACAGGGATAAATCATGCATGCAAATCGTGAATCAAAGTTGTGAAATGGGCTACAAATGCAATAAAAAATAAGGTAGTCAAAAGTTTAACAAATGGGAGTGGGGATGGCACCAAAGACACTGCTCACCTGGGGTGCTATTTGCTCTAGGGCTGGCCCTGATCCCATTACCTTCTAAAAATTTAAGTGAGGTCAACACAGAGATGCACAGAAAAATGTTCATCTTTGTTGGGAAAAAATACAGACACATGGAGAGAGCGTATTAGGACAGCACATCTGTAAATGATTAGGTCTCAGGACGGTGTATGTATTGCAGGGGGGAATAATTATAAAGCTCTCAAGTGCCAAAATGCCTTTAAATTGTGTAGAAGAGCTATAGTTTGCCTTAAATCTACTGTGTCATGGCGGGCTACAGTTACTACTCTGATCAAGGGGCGGAAGAGTTGTGGTTGGCCAGATTAAGTTGAATGTCAGTTTTCATAAGGCATAGGTATGCATGAAGCAAAACCTGGTGGTTCTCATACCATAATTAGGAGATTCTCTCCCACCAGATATTCAGTTTTAGAAAGTTGACTGGGGCCCTAGGTTATTTCATTGAAGTGTGTTACGTTGTGGTCATAGTAAAGGGAAATTCACCCCTATGCAGAGAGCCAGCACACAGCCTCTGTCCCATGAATACTCTCAGAATAAGGTTTATGCTGGATGTAAATGGTGAATATTCCTTGTGCTGATCTCTACACCCATGGAGAGGGAAAGTTCTCCTTTAAGAACCTCTCATATTTGTGATTTCACCCTCCTTACAGTTCATATGGTATCATGGTTATTTTATTCAACTTGCTTTAGTTTTTCATATGAATTTCATGATAGAGAACGGTGCCAGATTTACAGTCTAAGGAGTGGAATCTGCTCTTTATCCACCCACAGCATGGGCAACGGCAGGACAATCCTCCTCCATGCTGTCAACACGCGTCATGAGTGGGTTGGGTGGAAGGGGTCAGTCAATGGTCTAGTGCAGTGGTTCCCAATCTTTTTGAGTGTGTGGACCCCTTTTCAACCTCCAAACATTTCGCGGACCACCACATGCTGCTAGTTGTAAAATAAATGACAGCATATGACTATATGAAACTATTTTTCAATAAATGACTATATGAACCTATTTTGTATTTGAAATTGTACCTTTCCTTGGTGAGGATGTTGTTATTTTTCTTTTCCGTGGACGCCCTGCAGTAGTCTCGCAGACCATCAGGGGTCTGTGAACCACAGGTTGGGAACCACTGCTCTAGTGGATAAAGTGGTAGACGGGGATGTAGGAGACGGTGATTTATCAAGTGACCTTGGGCAAGTCACTTCATCTTAGTTTCCCCTTCAATGCTTTATCATTTCTACTTAAATGGCCTTGTACTGTCAAAAGCTTTGTTGGTGGCTTAACAGATAAGGGTCATTTCCCTATGAGTATTAATTACAAATACAGATTTATCAATAAATGCCAGCTTGTCACAGGCCAAGCCATGGCCCTTTCATTCTGGATGGGAAATGCCTATTTTATCTGTGCTCCCAAAGGGACACTGCCGTCTCAAATTTCCAGCACCAGAAGTGGGGAAACTAAACCCTCAGATCTCCACAGTCCCTGGTGTTTTGGCTGCAAGAAACCATCTCTGTTGTCGAACTGAAGCAGCAGGCTGCTGCTTGGGAGGAGGAGAAGGGTGTAATGAGTTGATCTGAATGAATAGCTGAATTTCACATAAGTGCATCTCATTTAAAAGGGCAACAATTTCCTCTCACTGCCTCATGCTGCGTGGAAAATGCTTCAGTTCCAAATTGAGACGTGAAATTTGCCATTTTTAGTGATCTGTTGCCATGGGGCACAGAAAAATGAACGGGTACCACTAATAGTGCCCTGCACATTATTTCTATAGTGGCCCTCCCCTGAGCATCTGGGCACTTCAAACCAACATATAAAATATCAAGTTGCCCATGATGAAAACTTGATTATAAATACTGTCCCTTTCTCTGCCTCAGCCCAACCTGGTGTTACGTACAGGCCTGAGTAGCATGGGAGGCCAGATCCACATTTGTTGTCAACTGTCATAGCTTCAGCTAAAGATCTCCCTTGGGAAGTCTAGTACTGGGGGGTCAGAAGTCTGCCAAACTTAGCATCTGGCAGTGTTTGGAGTACAGATGAAGTCCTAGAGGCGAAGAAGTCTCAAGAACCGATCTGTGAAGTCCCACTCCTTAGTCCTAACATGGTAGCTCTTCGCACTCACTTTGCATAGGTGTAAATGCAGACATGCAACCGAGAGCAATGGAAAATCAGGTCCCAGGTGTTGAAAGCCAGGGCATCTCAGTGTGGTAGGAAATGCGGGGAAGACCATATTATCCAGAGGACACAGTGCCCCAAAGCCTGAGGGGCCTCTCTGACATTGATGAGGATGTTGCAATGGTTTTCGTTACACTCACTTGGGATTCCTGACACCAGCTTCAAAGGTCTCAATACGCGAACAGCTCTCAGGGTCCGTAGGTCAAAATCAGTCCCGGCAGTGGCTAGGATCCTGATTTAAGACAAAGGGGGATGGGGAGCGAGAAAGAGAGAGACAAAAATTGGATTAAATAAGAGTTTTTGAAAATATGAATAAATGAAGCATCGTAACAAATTCAGGCCACCTAAGACTTTACAGCTGTCGTGACACCGCATTCAGTAGCCAGTGAAAACATACAATGCACATCTGTCTGCTCTTGAGTCACAAATCCTTACTACTCAAGCAAAAGGAGAATCTCCATTAGCTCTCTGCAATAAAGAGCTCATGACACACAGTTGAGCAGTTCTGATTCCATCCAGTAGAAAGGAGTGTCCCATGAACATAGACATGCAAATATTGGTACATTTATGTAATGCAAGATTTGCTTTTTTTAAAAAATTGACTTTTACTCTTAGTTTTGTGTGATTTTGATGTTTTCCATTTAATCCTGAACTATTTTATCCCTTCCAGTTACATGAGTCCAAAATTATTACCAGAGCCTGCTGGAGTCGTCTGCCTTGCCCTTTAGGAGACTGCTGAGTCACCCTACAAGACCCTGGATTGGGAGGGGGCGAGGGGAGAATTCACAAAGCACATTGACATTTTCAAAATCAAGGCTAAGTTTTAAACATTTCAACCAACTCTATAGTTGGTCAAAAATCAGGAGGCTAGAGGAATTATGAAAAGTTTATCAAAATTTTTCTCACCCACTCCCCATCCCACCAAACAAACCTCCAAATTCAAAATGGTGATGACATTTTGAAATGTGCTCAGTACTCATAGTTGGGGCCATATTTTCCAGAGCTCAGCTCCTATCATGCGTCTAACATGAAACGTGATCTAATATGGCTCTTTTGAAAACTGGCCCCTAGTGTCCAGAAGTCTTCAGGTCAATTACATCTTCAGGCGATGGTCTCAATCTCTGCCTACCATACCAACTCCATATGGAATCAACTCTAGAGTTGGTTGAAATTTTTTAAAATTTTGAAATTTCACTTGAATTTCAAAATTCAGTGAAGGAAGAAAATAGTCAAAAATGTTTCATTTCCCCCCTTTTTTTCTACCCAAGGTCTTATGGGAGAATGGGGCAGTTGGCCAGCCCCCTAGTAAAGATGACTCCTTTTTCCATTTCCCAGTGTGGTAATAGAGGAACTTACCTCTGTCACACCATACATTATTCCCTAACAAGTGAGACACTTTATTAAAGACTCCTTAATGCTCATGACTGATGGTTTCTTTGAACTAAAGCACTGCCTGTTGTGTGTTTTACTCTGTGCATGTGAAAATGTAACTTTGGTCCAAAACATCCTACTTTAGAGAAAAGAAAACAACAAGAAAAGTAAAGTCTCCCTGAGAGAGCACAGCGTGAGCATCTCCTCTGTAACAGTATGCAATAACTCTGAGAACAAAATGGCTGCCATTCAAATGGCAAACAATTCGTAGACACTAAAAGGTATCATACACTGAAAACAAAAAGACATCATAGTTCCAGAGTGCACCACATTTCACTCCTGCAGAAAGGGAAGAAAAGAGGGTATAGGATCCAAAAGGCATCAGGAATGCAATCTTTCCTGAGCAAGGAACTTAGACGCTCAATGTCCCCTCAGTGATAAGAGTAATTACTGCAGCTCTTCCTTTAGTGTTTCAACAATGAAAATGTTAAGATCTGGGGAAGGAAGTTCTCCTGTAACACATGCCAGCCCCAGAGAACCTCTCAGAAGGGAAAAGTATCTCACCAACTTCCTATTGATTGCTCCCTTTACAATCATTATAGTCCATTCATTTTTGATAGGTTTGTTCTGAGGCTACTTTAACAGAGGGAGCAAAAAGAAGGTCCGGATGAACTAGCCCTACCAATGGAGTCTGCAAGAGCCAATGTTGCACAGACCCAGCCATTTTTAGCTATCCTTTCCTCCTGCCCATGCAGCTATCACCTCTGTCATTGTCTCCTTCCCAGATGGAAAAGCATCCTCTTGCACAGAAGTCAGTAAAACCATGTAGCCCAATGTCATGCAGATCTGATGGATAGTGTTATGTATTTTGTGTCCTGTCTCACTCCTAGCTAGAGCATTATGGGATAGTATATGCTATTTGGTGAATCTTGAGTTTATTAAAAAATAAAAATGAACAAACTGGTCTTAAGTACACCTGTGTCCACGTCTGCTAGTTTCTCTCTAAGTGCAAAGTAATTCCAATTATCAAAATATAACAAAGTGGCGACGAGGACGATGGACCCGTGCCTGTACTGCTACCAGCGAGGAGCCACAGTAAAACGTAACGAAAAACTCTTTGCTGCACTGTTTGCGTCAACAGTGGAAACTGACAGTAAAGCAGACAGATGAAAGGGGGAGGAAGCATTATGCTAGTAAAAGGAAATTACTAGTAATTGTGTGTAAACAAGCCCCAGCACATGTGAATAAAAGATACTAAAATAAAAACAGCAATGGCTACACTTACTGAGCCACTGGGACATTTTGATGAAATTGTTGAGCAATGGAGCTTGTATACTGAGTGTTTTGAGTTTTTTTGTTGTTGCAAACGGAATTGAGGATAAGAAGGTGGCAATTTTCTTAAGTATTATGGGAGCCAAAACCTTTAGCTTGCTGAACAGCTTAGTGCAACCTGAGAAACCAGGTACAAAATCTTACAGTGACTTTCTGAAAATCCTGAAGGCACATTTTGCCCCCAAACCACTGGTAACTGCAGAGAGATTTAGGTTCCACAAAACGAATCAAGGGAAGGTGAAATAATTGCCCAATTTGTAGCAGTTCTTAAGAAGCTTGCTGAGCACTGTGAATTTAATGATGTGTTAAATGACACCCTGCATGATAGGCTAGTCTGTGATCTGCATGGTGAAGCAGTACAGAAGCTTCTATTGACAGAGGCCAAGCTTACCTTGCAGAAGGCCACTGAAAATTGCAGTTTCCATGGAACTGGCAGCAAAGGAAAAACAACAACGAAGTGCATCAACCAGAGTGCATTAGGTGTCAAACAGACACTTTGCCAGGAGTCCAGTGCTATAGTGACATCCTGGTCACCGGCAAGAATAAAGAAAATCACCTTAAGAACTTGGATGCTGGCCAGCATGAAAAATACAGTCTACGAGTCTGCAAAGACAAATGTGAATTTTTCCAGCCCTCTGCTGAATATTTCTGACATGTCATGGACATGACTGACCTTCACAAGGCTCCTTCAAAAGTCAAGGCTACTGTGGAAGCTCCAGCTCCTCAAAATGTTAGCCATCTTCGCTCTTTTTTGGGGGGCTACTGAACTATTACGGGAAATTTATTCCACAGTTAGCAACACAACTAAAACCACTACATGAACAAGGCCTGGAAGTGGCCTGAAGCCTGTGGTGTTGCATTGAACAAGGTTAAACACTCATTACTAAATTCAGAGTTTCTGACACATTTTGACCCGCCCTTACCTCTACAATTGGCCTGTGATGCCTCTCCTTATGGTGTGGGAGTGGTTGTGTCACACATCATGCCTTCTGGAGAGGAAAGGCCCATTTCTTTTGCATCACACACACCTTAAGCCAGGCAGAAACTAACTATGATCAAATTGAACATGAAACACCGGGAATCTCAGGTCTCACCTGATCTTCATCCCTACATGTCCAGGAGGATGGAGTTATCAATCCATTCTGGTTGCTTGCTGCGGGATATGCGTGACATTGTTCCACCACTACTGAGATCGCAGATGTTAGAACAGCTACATTCAAATCACTATGGAACGGTGTGTATGAAGGAAATTGCACAAAGCTACTTTTGGTGGCCTGGCCTGGACAGTGCCATTGAAGAGAAGGCAAGACATTTACTTCATGTCAGGGCATGAGGAACACGTCAGTTGGTGCTCCAGCACATGAGACTGGCCTGAAAATCTGTGGCAGCATATTCACGTTGATTTTCCCAGCCTATCTGAAGGAAGCATGTTCTTGGTTTTTATAGATGCGTACTCCAAATGGCCAGAAATCTCTGTAATGACATCTGACTGCTGAAAGCACTATCCAGAAAGAGCGTGAAATCTTTAGTTGTTTCAGTCTGTCTGAGCAACTTGTGAGCAACAATGGACCACAGTGCACCTCTCAGGAGTTTGAAAATTTTATAAAAGCAAATGGGACACATCACATCAACTCAGCACCATACCACCCCTCCACCAATGGATTAGCAGAAAGGTTTGTGCAGACAATGAAACAAGCTTTAAAATCTGCATGAGGCTATTTGTCCATTCAAAAGCATCTGGACACTTTCTTACTATCTTATAGAAACATACCTCATGCTACAACCAAAACATCTCCGGCCTTTCTACAGCTGTGTACTTGCTTTGATCTTCTGAAACCCTCCAAAATACGACAAATTGTGCAACATCAACAGCACAATCAAATCATCAGACATGCACACAGAGCAAAAGACTGGACCTTTAGTCCTGGACACCCTCTTCTAGCCCGGAACTATGCTTCTGGAGCTAAATGGGTCTCTGCTACAGTCATCACCCAGACAGGACCTGTTTCCTACACTGTCCAGACTTCAAATGATGTCACCTTGCGGCAACATGTAGATCAGTTGTTGCCAGGTCATACAAGTCCCAAGGACACATCTCCAGTTGAACTGCCTGAGCTCACCATTGTAGGTGAGATATCATTGAGCCAAGAGTCACATGTTTCTGACTCTCCTCCTCTATCCACCTCTACAGCAGATACAGCCCCCTCCCATTTGAGCTATGAGTCCTGAGCCCACTATTAGACCCACACCAATAACACCTCCCTGTGCAAGAACACCAGAAGTCTGCTGTAATCCACCTAGAGACAGAAGGCCTCCTAAAGGGTTAAATTTTTAGCTAGGGCAAACCCACATTTACGGGGTCCCCAGGGTTTAGCCGGGAAATGAGACAGTCTACCCTCATTTCCTTGTTTAGTTATTGTTCTGTTAAATGGATGTTTCCTGCCTAGCTCGCTGTATCTAACAGAGCTAGAGCATTATGGGATATTATACGCTATTTGGTGACTCTTGAAAACAAACAGTTTGGTCTTCAGTACATCTGTGTCCACATCTGCTAGTTTCTCTCTAAGTGCAAAGTAATGCCAATTATCAAAATATAACAGAGAGCAGTGCCAAATTCAAGAGCAGGAACGCCACAACCAATTTTTTACATAATGACTTAGAAAGTAGGTGGGTAACATGCTGTGTTCATATGCTACCCTTTGCCACTGGCGCTACTGAGTTTAAATCCTGCCTTAGGAAAGAAGTTAAGGGGGGGAAATTTAAAATCCTTGACGATGCAATCATCTGCCTAGGGAGCTACATAGACCTCAAATATTAAAGGGACTCAAAACTAAACTCAAGCAGGAGAGGTTCCTATACAACCAAAGAGTTGATGAGACAACCCAGGACGTTATTTCCAACATCATCATCTAGGATTCTGTTGCAGAAGAGGCCCATTTTAGTCTACCCCAGACCACAAACCCACCGTGCAACACAGCACAATTTACACTCTGTCCAAAGGACTTGACTAGCAGAGGTTGTCACAAGTCAGCATTAAGATGTATCGGCAAAGATGTGTGAGATTCCAGGGGTTGTAATAGCACTGGGGATGCTTTAGGTCAGGGGAATGCGGTACAAAAGCCTGGGACAGGAATAATCAAGAGTTTGGCAGATCGGGATTGGGGCCTTGTCTACACCCGAAAGGGGTTGCTGGTGTGGCTATATCAGCAAATCCTCCTAATGCAGACACAGCTGATACAGGCAAAAGAGTGCTTTTGTAAGCGTAGCTTATATCAGTTGCCCAAACAAAATAAGCTATACCGGCATAAGGGCTTTTCTGTTGTATAACTGTCTACATTAGTGCTTTTTCTGGCACAGCTACATCAGCAAAACCACACCCCTCCGTGACAAAACTTTGCAGCGGAGCCCCAGCACGCAACATATTAGCATAGCGATGCGGGGAGGCCAGGACGCAAGGAGCAGGTGGTGCTAAAGGGCAAGATTTGAGAGCTTTGGCAAAACAGGATGAGAGTGCAGTCCAGGCATAGCAGGGGCTGAATGAAGTGAGCTGGGGGCACCAACCCATGTTACAGCTGCCTCTAGCCAGCATGACTAGCCCCGCATCTTCACACGCACCAACTTCACGCAAAGCCTGAAGCAACCAGAAAAGAATGGGAAACCACTGAGTTACTGAAGATAGGAATTGGTTTAAATTATTGCATTCAGAGTTTGAATTTTAAGCTTCCTTGCTCTCGCCATCATTTTCCTTTACCCTTCTCCTCCCCCCCTTTCCAGTGGTCACGTATCAAACCTTTGCAGCAGCCCCACACACTTCAAGCCTTAAACGCCTGCTTCAGCTGTCCCTGTCAAAGATGCACATGGCCTCCAGTGGCTTTCACATGGATTCATGTTGTCCTTAACCAGGCCCTTTCCTGTCCGCTACCAGCTGAGAGAAGGAGCCCTTGTGCTCCCACAGTATTGCTTTCAAACTTGTTGAAGAGAGAACAGGAGTGAACGTAGGAGAGAGTCAATTAATCCCACGGCGCCAGCGAGTGCCCTGATGGCACCGCTGGCTGTCTCAACACTCAGAGGCGGCTCTTCATTCCCTTAACGCGTCCTTAAGAGCTTTGAAGTTAATAAAAACTGCCTGATTTATGCTTCGCCCTGCTTCCGCCACCCCTTTAGTCAAGGATCTCAGCTGCTTGTCTGCCCTGTGTTGTTAATAACCATTTGCCCTACCCCCGTGTGTGAAAATACAATTCCTGTAAGGCACTTTCCAGCATATTCTGCAATCATACAGTTCCTGTATGGCCAATCCCTGCCACTATGCTGTTCTGCAGTTTTACATGGAGAATAAGTGAAGGGAAGGATGTAATTAAATGAAAGCTTCTGCTAACGTCATAAAATTCACATAAGTGCTGTCTTTCTTCCCCCTTCTCCCCTCCCCATTCCCTGAACTCAAGCTGTAAGCCCTCAGAACCCACTGTGGGCTGTGCTGGAGCAAGAAGGAAATGATTATTAAAAATGGGGGAGAACGGGAGAGATCAAATGAGCCAGATGACAAGCATGACTTGAAAATCCTGTGGAAACTTTCCTGTCTGCGCGCGTAACAAGTGAGAACAAAGAGAAAGTAACTGAAGAGCCAGAACTGGAGGAGGAAATTGACAGTGAGAATAAAAATAGAGGGAAAGTAGTATTTAAGAGGTGACTTAGCAACAAGGGAAGAAATTAGGTCTGTACACTTTTATGCTCCTTGATGAGTGATAAGGGCGTTTTGATGATTTGTAGGTTTGGGACGGGTGGTTTCTGCATGTATTTACTTCGGAAATAGTAGGGCTTGACTTCCCTGCTGGGGGACTCTGTGGACGACTGGGAAACCAGTGGGATTATGAAAGCACAAGAGACTGAAAGTTAAGCAGTTGGGTCAGGAAGGGACTTTTACTCTAGTGTGATTATTAGAGACTGACAACAGAGCTACAGCATAAAGTCTTGCTGAAACGATATAGACGCCGCCTTCGCTAGGAAAAACTCATTTTTTTGTGAGGTGCACATGGCAACAGATTCACTCCTTGCTGCGCATTGCGCTGAAACTTCCCCCTCACTCTGGCCTATGCGGAATATTAGAGCATTTTTCAAACTACTTGAGTAGATCAGGAACTGTTTGAGTCAAGAAAAACCCTTGGGATCCGTGATGATATCAGTCATCTAGTTCCGTATCCTGTCTCTGACAGTGGCCAGTCAGTACCAGCTGTTTCAGAGGGAATGCAACAGACCCTTGCGACAGGCAGCGATAGGACAACCTTCCCCCAGGAAAGGCTCCTCCTTCCCAAACCCAGTCGTCAGATGCTGACTTATGCTTGAGCATGAGATCTGCATTCCATCCAAAACTAGTTTATTTTTAAAATGTTTCCTATTGAATCCTGGATATTCTTATTGCCCATATAAATGTCTAATCCTCTTCAAAATCCTGCTACACTCTTGACTGCAAAGCCATCTTGTTGCAATGAGTTCCACTGTCTAACCGTGCATTGTGTGAACAGGCTGAGTGAGAGACCAAACTTTCTCTTGCGAGCCAATGCAGGTTTGTACCCAGGTGTCCGGAAAGTAAAGCCTAGTGCATTATTCCCCCCCTACCCAATAGCATTGCACTATGTTATCCCATCGTACCATCAACTTGGCTAAACTAACTTCCCAACCATTAAAATGCTCTCTGGCCAATTTCTGCCCTCAGAGACCAAGGGCACATTTGTGATAAATATGTGACATCTTCTGTTCCTACAGGGCCTGGGATAATATGTTAAAAACCAGCTTATTCCTTTGGGTATAAAATGAAGCAAAGAGGGGAAAAAAAGGAAAAACCCAGGGTAAATAATTGGTGATTGTCTGCTTTCATTTCTGGGGGATTTAGTATTTTTACTCTACTAGTACAGTGAGAGACACATTGTCACCTGGTGCCATGGATTTCATGGCTACATGTCGTGAATCTTCTTATTGAAATGCTGATCAAAGACAGTCGCAAGAAAATGCCTGAAAATTCATTCGAACTGAACCCCTGGATCTCTACAGCCTGAGGCTAGGAGGATTGGAAAAAGCTAACCCTCTTCTTCAGAGCTGCTGCTATCTCGCGTTCCATCCTGGCTGCCTTTTAGCAGATTTAGTTCACCTTTTCCATATAATCTCGTGAGGAACAGATGACAAAGGCTTTCCACTATCTCTCCGTAAGTGGACAGAGGAGGGGAGAGGGGGAACTGAACATGGGGAGACTTTCTGAGCTAATAGCCAGGAATAAATGAGCCAAAATATGGAGCTTTCTGTGGATACTACCTCTGCTTAAATGACACTGTGGATCCTGCTTCAACAGAGAATAATCGCTGAGGGCCAGGGTTAGAGGAACATTAGACTGCAGATGATTTGGCATGTTTTTACAACCTAATCCCCTGGTGCCGTTGATAATGAGGTAAGTCACAGTGGAAAGTACCAAGGAGAGATCTCCACATGAGAACTGTAACTAGAGGGGTGAGAAATTCAGCGGCTTCAGTCTAGAAGCAGGGGGGGAGGGAGGAGGGGAGTCATGTCAAACTGCATCTGAAATCACTGAGATTAATAAATAATAACAACTAACATCACTCCTCTTCTGGGCATTCTCAGATGTCAGGGCCTTGCAGTTTAGTTTCCCATTAGAGGAGAAATCAGTGGGCCAGATGCTGGGTATTTTTAACATAATTGGTTTATTTACACTATATACACCACTCCTGGAACAGAGGTGAGCGCAGATGGTGTGTAGCAAAATCCCTCCTTCAGGGTCCACAGCCCAAACACCAATATCCAGTTCCCAGGGAACACCTCTACCTCAAGAATTGACTCTAAATAGAGGGATTAAAGTAGAAAGTCAGCTCTCTTGATGCTTGCAACAGCTTCCCTCAATGGAAAGTCCATCACAAATCGAATCAACACTACATCAGTTTTTGCAAGACTGTATGCTGCTCACACAATAAGAAAAAGAACTTTTAAGATTATGCGCAATAGCGCCATGTGCTGACAGCTGTCTAATAAATACTAATAATCTACATGCGGCACTTTCTTCGTCATCTCAGATCCCTTTTCAAAGACAGCTAAGCATTATTATCCTCATATTATGTATGGAGAAACTGAGTAAAGTGTCTTGCCCGAGATCTCATAACAAAACAGTAGTAGAACCAAGTTTTTGGACCCAGATTTTCTAGACCCATACCAAGTCATCTAAGCCCTATAGACCTCCATCTCCTGCTTTGAGACTGAAACCAATGCAATACCACAAGTCTTCTGCTACAGCTGGTTGAATTGTACGCACTTGGCACACGCAGCACACCTGGTTGGCCTCTGACTCATTTGCAAGCCCTTCTGTAGAAGGGCACCTCGGCCGGCCCCCAGACTGGGAGCCGAGGGAGGGACTGCTGGGAGCCGAGCAGTAGACCAGCAGGGCGAGGCACCCAGTAAATCTGCCCGGCAACAAGCCGGGATTGGGCCAGCACGCCGGGCCGCCTGTCAACCCCGCAGGCCAGGCCAGATAGGCCCGCCGGCGACGGCCAATCCGGCCCCGGGAGGCGGGACTTCCCCAGGAAGGGGAAGGATAAAAGCTCGGCCCCAGGGCTCAGTAAGAGAGAGGCAGCAGTGGGAAGCAGACCTGCTGCCCTGGGCTCTGGCCGGGGAAGAGAAGGTCTGCCGCCCTGGGCCGAAGCCCCGCCGGTCCCGGGACACATACCGGGAGTGGGTAGGCCCTCCGGCCGCGGGGGACTGGGACTGGCCGACGGGCCCTAAGGGGCGGGCGCCCCTCCCTGCAACCCCAGCTGGGCCCGAGGAACCAGACCCGTCCTGGTGGGTCAAACCGCCCGAGGCCGGGCCAGACCTCGAGGAGCTGCCCGAGGAGTTACCGGCGGCTGCTCCCCCGGAAGCTGGACCGGACCTCGAGGAGTTGCCAGAGGCCAGGTTCCCCAGCGAACAGGTGGACCTAGAGGAGCTGCCGGACGCTGAGGACTTGCCCCCGCTGCTGCCTCCGGACGCCGACGGGTGGGTGAGCCGGCCGTGCACCCCGCCCCCGGGTGGCTCGGGGTCAGCTCCTGGGAGGACGGGGAGGAAGTGGCCCAGGGGCAGCCAGGCCTAATGGCCAGAGAAGGGGCACAGGCCCCGCGGCGTGTTGCGGCCGGATCCCCGCTGCACCAGTGGTACTGACGGTGCCACTGGTAGGGCCCTGGGCTGGGACGCAGTGGAGACGGGTGGGCCTGCGTCCCCCTCCCCCCTCCTCTACCCGCACTTGCCCCAGCGAGAGAGGGGGAGAGGGAGAGTCCTGACCCGCCGGCCAGACGGCTGGGAGACGCCCGCCTCAGCCTGCCCTGCTGCCCAGGGAGCAGGCCACTGGACTGCTTTGTTTGCCTGCCCTGCTGCCCAGGGACCAGGCCACCTAGACTCTTTGCTCGCCCGCCCTGCCAGAGGGCCGGGGCGAAGGACTCTTTGCTCGCCCGTCCTGCCAGAGGGCCGGGGCGAAGGACTGCTGGTTCGCCCGCCCTGCCGGAGGACCGGATCTAGAGGCGGGCCAGCCACGAATTCCCCTTCTACCTAGGAGGAGGCCAAGATCTTCCCCAGCGGCTGGGCCCTCCGGACGGGCCACCGCAACCGGGCGGCATAACCGCCGTCCAACACCTTCCTCACTGCTGTCAGTTGTGTTAGTTCTTCACAAGAACTGGCTGACTAGCTTGGAAGATGGATTTCCAGACTCTGGGCGGTTCACATACGGTTAGTCCATTGTATCTATTCACTCTTCAACACCAGCCTCAATCATCTGATTCAATGCTTCTATCCCTACCCCAAGTACCTTCACATTTTCTCCCATGCTGTCCCTTATGCTTGAAAAGGCAGTTTAATGCACATCTGTAAAGTCACCATCCTGACCCTCAGAAACCACCTCTGCTATAATACATACAGGAAACTGCAAGCTGACAGCAGTTAGGCAGATGGTAAATTGTGCTTACTGCTCCTGATAGGCTCTGTCCTTCGTTAATCAATTATTTTTATCACCTTCTGTCCCCTACCCTGACCTGCTTCTTTGTTTCATTCACCAGTTACACCTTGTCTTTCAAACTGTTGATCTACATTTAGACTGTAAGCTCTGAAGCAGGAACTTTCATTTATTATATGCTGTTCTGAAGCTGAGCATAATGGGGCCTTGACCAGTGATTAATTATTATTACTGATCACATACAGGACTGGTAGGAAAATGGCCCGTTTTTAAAATGAAAATGTGTCTTACAACATTTTCCGATTTTTCTATGAAACTTCCCTCCTCCCTCACCAAAAAAATATAATCCGTTTTTATGAACTGGTTTGTAGTTTTTCATCAAAAACTTATTTAAAAAAAAAAATCAACAAAAGTTGTAGGAAAAAAAATAGAAATATTTCTGGTTTTTCCTAAACTTTTCGCTGAAAGTATTTACAATTTTCCAACCATTTTTTGTCACATGGCTCAGCTTCCGCTCCCTGACTGGACAACTGAAGCATGTGAATAGAAGAATAGCATGTAGCACATTTCTGGTACAGGTCGATGAGATTTTCATCAGGATGTGTGAATGCTGGCTGAATTTGAGAGTAACCAACTGTCTAGCCCCACAAACAGAGGAGGTTTGAATGAGAGATCTTGATTTGGAAACACAGATCAGCTCCAGTATCTACCCCACACCAGAAATTGCTCTATGCTCACTCTCACACCAGCTCAGTGGGAGCAGATTCCTGATCTCTCCCATTCGTGTGCTGCGGCAGAACATTCATGAGGAATCCGCCTTCTTCCGAGCAAGACCAAGGGTTGTCACATGGTTTCTGGCTTTGATATGAAAGTTTAGCATGTGCTTAAACTGAACATGCAGCTTGCAATGGGAAGTATCAGGAGGAAGGTCCTTTGTGCACATATGCACTAGCCACTCCATTTGTGTGTGAGAATAAGAGTGAGAGCGCGATACCCACCTATTCCAGAAAAGCCTGGCAAACACACCTTTCAGGGCACCAGGAAAGTCTATGAGAACCTGATGCTCATGAAAATGAACAATTCATACTCCTAGGCATAAGATATGGCCATGTGCTAGGTAAATTACTACACATGAGGTCTGATTCTCATCTCGCATAATACAGTATTATAGAAGTGTAATCCCATTGGCTTCAATGAATTACTTCTGCTTTATGTCAATGGGACAAAATCAGGTCCCGGCTACTCCACACTTAAAAACACCAGAACTGCCATACTAGTCCATCAAACCATGTATCCTGTTTCCAGAAGGGGCGTATGCCTGATACATCAGAGGAAGATAAGAGCCTTCCAAAATGCAGCTGAACCAATGTGCAGTGTGACCTGCTACCTGGGGTGTAGCAATTTTTTCCTTCCTGATCCCTGCAGTGATCCAGTGATGTTCCCAGGAGTAAGATTTCATCACCGGAGTCACAGCACATGCAGATACTAATAGATTTAACTCCTATTATCCCACACTTGAACCTTACTTGAGAAAAGTCTGCTGAGTCATACACCACCGTTACCAAATCGTGGTGGGCCAAGGTGGCTGTGGACTAACAGGATATCGGATGAGATCAAACTGTTTTTTCCACTTCTGACCCGAGACCAGATGTGAAGGCGGGTGAGTGGAGGTGAAAGACCAGTGCACGAGTAATTGAACTGGATCTCAGGATGCTGGCACTGGCTTCCTTCAGATCTGCAAGGCTGGCTTGCCTCCAAACTCTAAGGACCACTGTGGCATCGCTGTGACAGTCTCTCTCTTTCTTGCAGTCTTGTTCTCCCAACTATATCACAAATCTCCCAGACAGCACTGATGGTACCTACTGGAAAGATGCCCTTTTCTAGTCAATTTGATTTCCTGGGCTGGGAGCTTTACCTTGGCTGCTGAAGGCAAGCAGCTAACACCACATTCGAGCAGACAAACAGATTAGGAATGCTAAGCGCTGCTGTATAATTTATAGCACCATCAGTTTCATCTGTGTGTCAGAAGACTCCATAATGAAGGCTTTTCTAACTCTTGACCTTAGAAACCCTCCGACGTACATGCAAGCCCCTGGATTGCCTGCTCTTCGTTGGATGGCGGACGCAAAGGAATCCAGTCATCCAACCAGACCTCTGCTCAATGCTTCTCTATCCATTCCTTCCTCTTCCTGCCCAAGGAGTCTTGGCTCTAACTTTATTTAGCCCCTCTCCATGGCAATGCTAGCCCATAGCCACTGCCAAGCAGGGTAACAACCTGCTAACAACAACAGCTAACACTGTTCATTGATATCTATTATTTGCATTACACTTGCACCTCAATACCCAATTGAAGCCAGGGCCCCTCCATACAAACACAGAGACCGTCCCCACTCTAAGATTACAAATTATATAGACAAAGGATGGGCAGACAGAGGTACAGAGAGGCAAAGAGCCAAGGGGAACCAGACATTCAGGAAAGGAGCTGTTCTGTTCCCTGACTCCAGCCACCCCACCCGCTCCAAATTCCTACACATCCTGGGTGGGTTTTTCAAGCCCTAGTTATATATATTAAACACCAGGCATCAGTACAAAGAGATTTCACCTCAATATAGAATGTAAATATCTCTCCTCACTCCATCATTAATCTGCATCAGCAAATAAAATGCAGAGACATGTTCTTGGCGGGCCAGAAGTAGGACAGAAGGTCACCCATGGAATACATCAATCCCTATGGATTCACCTCTAGGAATTAACTGAGTTCTTTTGACCGGATACCAGTTTCTTCCAGGATACCCCCTGAAAATCCCAGGATAGTGTTTGGCCCATTCCTATAATAATCCCCACTGGCTGCCACCAGTCCAAAGATGCTCCAGTCTCAAAGGAAGAGGCACAATGGAATGATGTCAGGCTTCAAAATCCCCAAAGAAGCTACCAAAAGCTGATCTCTTGAGCACCCACAGAGACCCTTCCATAGCTATGACAAGAGCCAGAAGCACTCTGAGATGCGCTATTTTCAAACCCAGCTGAGCTTTTACACATGTGCAGTGCAGAGAGCCAGGGGGCATGGCCGCTACCCAGGAGCACTGGGCACATGTTGGTGCAATCCTGTGTGTCGTGACTGTCTTGTTTGACGTCAAGATGAGACTAATATCCAGAGCCCACAAAAGAGCAAAGGGGACTTTTCTTCCCATTGACCATGAAGCAAGCTGGCAGAGAAGCTTGGTCAGATGTGTTTTCCTGAGTTCACATTGGGAAAACAAGCACTGAAGAGTTAAAACTCATCCTGCATTTGGATCTAGCCAGAAAGTAGGTCACCCTCCACCTCACTATGTTAGCATTACAAAAGGAGAGACGGCTGCCTTTTTGGAACTGAGCATGGCAGAGAATTTGTTCCTGGGATACGGTGGGGTGAGGAAGGGATGACCACGCTTCCAGAGAGCTCTCCCACAGCTCGTCTCAAATTCCACCTCATCCCTAGTTCTGTATTGCTGCATCCCTGATGGAACCTCATGCAAGCCGCACAGTTGCAGTTCCTCCACTCAGCCACGAGGGTTGCCTTTCCCATTTCTGGAAAGAAGAGAGGATGGATGGAAACAGCTAATGTAGGGTGTGTACACTGCAAAAACAAAAGGTGTGTTCTTAGCTCAGCTAAGATAGAGAAGATCCAGGAACTTGGCTGTTACCTGGTTTAGCAGCTCGAGTTCAACCCCAGGCTTCCTTACAGGTTTTAACTCAAACTGCTAATCCAAGTTTAAAGCAGAGTTGCCGTATCTCCGCTGCTATTTTACCTGAGTTAACAACACACAGTTTGTTTGCAGCGTAGACACACCCTTAGTATCCCCCTGGTAGGCAGGTGGGGGGGCACGTGGCAGATGAAGAGGTACGGGGTGTGTGAAGAGGCAGAATGAGGGGGGATGCCACGCCAGTGCAAGGGGAGCATGGTTAAGAAAATATGAAGAAACAAGGCATAAAATCCTAGCCAAAGAGAGAGAGATTAGGACACAAAAAGGGAGGAAAATAGGGAAGCCGGAGCAGGTTCTTAGCATTGCGATTCCCATTTACAGAGCATTGCCCAACGTTTTCTCTCTGTGCTTCAGAGGTGGTTTGGCTGTTTCTACTTTAAAAAAAGTTCCCCAGTTTTTGGGTGGAGGGGAGCACAATCCCCCCAAACCCCTTCAGATGCAAGCAGGGGTCATACCCCCATCCCCATAACACCACCCTTTTGGGCTCTATCACCTTCAGTCCCTTTTTGGAGACGTTAATGGAGCCAAGGGGCCCCTCACCCTACTCTATGTGCTTAAGGGAGAGTGCTGGAGAGCAGAGGGCAGGGATGGGGGTGAGACACAACCACAGTTGTTCACTCCAGGCTGGGGAGCAAGTCACCCCTCCACCCCCATCCAAAGCTCCCCTGCTTCACTCACATCCACCCTATCACATGACACTCTCCTCAGAGCATGCCAAGGAGTGCTCTCCCCACCGTACACAGCAGAGCAAAGCGGGGGGTCTCTCTCACTCCCTCAGACCACATTCCCTTGGCAGCTGCATGTGGTACAGAGGTTGGGGGTTGGTTTGTTCTAACGCCTGCCAAGAGGCCTGATTCTCCTGGGTTTCCTCTCTGGGGCTGGGACAAGATGTAGGCTGCATTTTTCTCCCTGCAAAGAAGCTATCTGCTTGTCCTCAATAGCCCCCTTCAGCTTCCATGGGCAAGAAAATAGCCACCACGGCTGATCCTAGCAGTGGCATTTTCAGCCTCCTTCGGAAGGAGGGAGAGAGGAGGCAACAGGTGGAGGCAGAGTGGCGGGGGAGCTCATGGGGTGGGAAAGGAAGTGGGGATCCCACAGAGGGGACAATGAAGGAGGTGGGAAACATGAGGGACCCACTGGACAAGTGAGGAAGAGGAAGTGGGACCCTACGGAGGGAGGACAGGAAGAGGGGTGTACAAAAGGTGGCAGAAGGAGAAAACACACAGAGGGCCAAGAAAGGGAGAATTTCAGGAAAGGAGAAAGATGCTCCTAGATCTCTGCCCATCATTGACATCCTAGAGAAGTCAGCCTCAACACAGAGAAGGTGCCCAGTGAGACTCGGGGTCTATGAAGATCCCCTTTGGCTGGTTTTACAAGTTTGTCCAGTGGGGATTCTTCTTCCCTTGTAGGTTTTTTGAAGAACTGCATCACGAGGTGATCTACAATACAAAGCATATTGGAGCTGGTGGGTGGGCTGGGGTGTGTGGCCCTTTCCATCTGGTAGCAGATCAAGTCCTTGAGGGCAGCTAGGAGACGGCTTGAATCATAGAAGATGAGGGCTCGAAGGGAGCTCAGGAGGTATCTAGTCCAACCCCCAGCTCAAAACAGGACCAACCCCAACTAAATCATCCCAGCCAGGGCTTTGTCAAGCCGGGCCTTTAAACCTCTAAGGATGAAGAGTCTACCACCTCCCTAGATAACCCATTCCAGTGCTTCACCACCCTCCTAGGGAAAAACGTTTTCCTAATAACCGACCTCGACCTCCCCTACTGCAGCTTGAGACCATTGCTCCTTGTTCTGTCATCTGCCATCACTGAGGACATCCTAGCTCCATCCTCTTTGGAATCCCCTTTCAGGCAGTTAAAGGCTGCTATCAAATCCCCCCTCATTCTTCTCTTCTGCAGACTAAATAAGATCAGTTCCTCAGCCTCTCCTCATAAGTCTTGTGCTCCAGCCCCCTCATCATTTTCACTGCCCTCCGCTGGATTCTCTCCAATTTGTCCACATCCTTTCTGTAGCGGGAAACCAAAACTGAAAACAAGACTCCAGATAGGATCTTCATTAAATACATTCAAAGGTCCTTCTTCCAAGCCTAGGGCCCGCAGAACTATGGCTGCTTTGGAAAATCCCCCTGGGGAGTTGTGGAAGTGTCAGATGCCAGCTATGCTATCCAGGGCAGGGACCATGTCTCCCTCTGCATTTGGAAAGTGCTTAGTGCACGGGGATGCCAGGGCAATCTAAACAGTAACTAAGTAATGGTAACAATAAGCGGTAGTGGTATGTTTGGGAGGGAGCTGCAGACGGGACTGGCTTTCCATTTCTTCACCAAAGGCCCTGTCCTGAAGCTCCTTGCTCAGCCCTCTCTCGTGCAAAACTTTCACCGAATGCAAACGGGAGCTTTGCACAAGGCAAATCTGAGTCAAGGTGTAGAAGTCATCTCACCATGAGTGCACCCCTCGTGGCTGGGTACAGCGTACCTGCTCTCCTCTTTCTAGTCCCCCGTGATGGTCACTCAGGTCCCAGGGCAGTCTGCCTCCTGCTCTCAGAAACCTCCCGCACAGCAGCCTCTCTGCCTTCAGCCTGTGCGAGGACACTCCCAGCTGCCTCTCACCCGGGTCTCCTCATGGCCTGCTTTCCCACTGCCCTGCGCGCCTTCCTTTATGAAGGCTTAGCTCCTTCCCAGCGGGGCTTGATCTCCAACCATGCCTACCACCCACCCCCACTCCCAGTGCCATCCAGTGACCTACCGGGGCTCAAGCACTGGTTAACCCACAATTAACCAGGGTGGGGTTTACATCCCCCATCCCCCAGGGGTTTCAGGATTGTGGTGCCACACGGAAATTGGTTTATTTGTGTGGCTTTTTTTTTTAAACAGGGCCATGCTGCCTTTGTACAGGAAGGCCGTGGGGGTGTCCAGGGGCTGTGATCACTTTGGATTTTTAATTTGCCTCTCCATTTCTATTTAGTTATAGTCTTCCAGCCTGGGACCCCCATCCTGAGATACTCAACAGCTTCCTATGGCCTGTGCTTTATAGCTTTGTCCATACTGCGTTCAGTCTCTCTCATTGCCCGCCAGTGGTTCCAAGATATTCACTCTCCTTCTCCCCTCTTGCCTACTAGGCACTTATTTCCACAGGAATATCAGTTAGTGGAATATCGGTTGGCGGAAAGCTCCCCTCTTGCCTTGACCCCCTTCACTGGTGCTGGACTGTTCTACTGGCAACAGGTTTTCTTTTTTCAAAGGTCCACACAGATCACTGCTGGTCAGATTCCTAGAGAAGCACATGTCCTAGGCTGTAAGGCCGGGAAGGGGTTAACCTACTTCGAACTGCGTTCCAGTCTCTTTAGCGACAGTGTGCCATGTCCTGGAGGACAGCCCTGCCCCCAGGAATGTCCAGTTACTTACACTGTAAACCCTTTGAAGCACAGAACTTCTTTTTATTCTGTGTTTGTACAGCACCGAGCATAGTGGGTTCCTGGTCCGCGGCTAGGGAACTTAAACAAGAACTATTTTTCCACGGTGAAGGAAGGAATGCATCTCTCTGAACGCTACAATATAGCATTTACATATCCCTGGTCTTTCCTTCCAACGAGAGCTGACCAGACAATGTAAAACAATGGCCTGGAATATTCACTGAAGTGTTTCACAATGGTGCAACACACACACACAAAGCCAAGAGCCATGATCAGCATTTCAAGTATCCCCAACTATTCCACAGAGTAAAAATCAAAAGGAAATCTGCTGCATACATTCAAGACAGCCCTGATCTGCTCATGGTTATTCCCTGAGCAGACAGGGAGGCCAGGTTTGCAGCAGACCATTTGCCCAGCTTCACTTCCCACTGTCCTTCCATCAGAAATATCTCCTTCACGCTTCTCCCCTGCACACGGGCTCCTTTGGCACGCTGCCTCAGCACAGCACCAATACAGCAAGTTCAGAACGAACTGCGAGGACCTTGCTGCCCTAGGTGTGCTGTTAACCGGCTCTTCTTCCCTGCCTCGTCACTGTGCTTGCCCTCTGTGCCGAAGCACACTGGAGCTGTGCTATGCAAGAAGAGGGACTCGCGCTGCAGCCCATCGATTCTCCAGGAGAAAACCAACAGGGAACTCTAACCCGCCACTCTAAGGCACAGCCAAATTGGATTCTTAGATTGTCACATTGCGAGCAACCACAAGCAGCTGTGCTGTCCACCCCATTACAACTGCTGAGCGTCCTCAGCCACCATTCCCCACCCAGGGGAAGAATGTCTAACACCTGCCACCACAGAAGGGCTGGAAGCCATGTTCTGCTTAGCGAAGGTGGTTCTCTTTCATGGAGAACAGGTGGTTCACAAACCAGACTAAAGCGGTTTGCATGGCCTGGTGCCAGGCTGGGGAGAGCAATGCAATGAGCAGTCACTGGCTTTCAGCATGCGACTTTCCCCTTAAATAACATCGCCGGAGGACACTGAATCCAAAACACAGTGCATTGCCGCAGCCTTTAAGTACACACCTCCGTATTTAAGCAGTGTACTCCCACAGCACGTGTGGCCTACTGCCCAGAGTTGTCCAATTTCATAAACTCAAGCACAACCAGGTCAGTTCTTGAACAGGAGAGCTCCAACGCGCAGCCAGGTGCCATGGGAACACAGTGGTGCTGGCTCTTCCCGCTGAGCCCTTACACGGCAAATGCCTGCTGGAGATGCTAGCTCTTTGCATGGGAAGGCGAATTATAAATCCCCGGGGCGCTTTTTGCCCAAGCCAGGACACTACCCCCAGTGCTCTGGTTAAATCCCAGCCATGCATTTCTGCCTTCCTAAATTCCCCCTCTAAATGAGTCCAGCTGGCTGTAGCATTCTTCCCTTCCTGTCCTGCACGGCTGCACAGTGAGGACCGACTGTCATGTTTCTCTCTAGAGGTAATCACGCTCTGTACTTTGTCAATAGACATGTGTAAAGCCCTCCGGGATGGGGGCTAGGTGAAATGAAAACTGATATATTATTTCTTTTGGTAAGGGTGGCCCCGTAATATACTTACCCACTCTTACCTTAGAAACCTGGACCCACTTCTGCCCCACACTCCAGTTGCTCACATCACATGCTGCTCTCCTCTGATTAAGGTCACACAGCAGCAGCCCCTGTGCTCCCTGCACGAGAACCGGTGAAGGGGAAAGCTGTATCCCCTCTCGGCTCCTTGCTTCATGCTGTTGTGGGTCCTACTGGGAGGACTGCAGTGTGCCCTCCTGTAAATTCTGCCAAGTATATATGTAATGGGGGACAGGAGCATGGTAACGGGGCAGCTCCTACCAAGCCCCCCTTACAGCCAGAGCTGGCTGTTCCTGTAACAACCTGCCTTCATTTCCCAGTCTCTTGGCCCCCACACTGCCTTCACACACAGGCTTTCCACCTCTTCCAACTTCCCTTCTTAGGGTCTGGGTTCATTAATAACAATGCCGCAAACAAAACTCCAACTCCCAAAATGAAGCCGACGCAGTCCAACGCCATTCCCCGCTTTTAGCAGGCCACTCAGCCCTGCCCGGCTGGAGTCACTGCCCTGGCGGCTCAAACTCGCCTGCAGCCATCTACCTCGGCCACAGCTGCCGCTCTGGCTCTTTCAGAGCCCAGCTGCCATTAATAAGGCATTATCAAGAAGCCGTTAATGAGGCACGGGTAGGTTGGGCCAGCTACCTCCGAAAGGGCCCAGGCCAACCTATGCCAGGCATCTAAGAACGGCTGTCACGTAGATCGACGCCCACGGGTGCCTGCCTGACCTTGCACCCAAGCTTACTGTTAGGAACGAGAGTCCCCTGAGAATCCAGCTGGTGATCCGAGTCCATGCATGAGCCTAACAAGGCTACAAGCCGGCTGCATCCAAGGATCCCCTCTCTATGACAAACCTGCCAACAGTGGGTGCTTGTGAGGGTCTCCTGGGCCAGCCCCCCTCAGCCTGTTCTCCTGATATGCCCGGCTTCCCCCCACAGATGGGCCCTGCCCCCTCCCTCCGGCTGGGACGCTGCAGGGAAGAGGGCTGGGAGAGCTCGGGCCGGGAGCATGGATGGAGCAAGCCCCTGGTAGGAATGTGGCTGCTAACTGTGTTTCTGTTTCCAGCAGTAGCTGAAGCGAGCCCTCCCGGACTGGATGCTCTGCTCTCAGTCTGCTGACACCAACAAGGCCCACTGGTAACCAGAGCTCAGAGGGGAGGCTGCCACCAGTAAAAACACTGAACAAGCAGTCAGGCCCCCACATTCCTGCTACATCATACGGTCAAAACTGTTAGATTCAAGGACCCAAATTGCAATCACCACTCTTCTGTCCTGCCCCCTCTTTGGAAGAAGCCTCCTGCACTGCAATTCGGCACTGCTAACCCCAAGCCTGTGGAAATAATGAGTCAGGCCCAAAAAATCACAAGATTGGCTTAAAAATCACAAGGTCACAAGGTTTGGTTTTTAAAACACAACATTTGGGGTTTGTTTATTGGGCTTCTTATTTCTGCACCTTTAGGGCACACTCACATCCTGCCAGCTTTTCTCTGCAACCATGCCAGCTAGAAACTGGTTAAATGAAAACAGAAATACTGCTCTAATCATGACTCCAGGAGCTGGGGCTTTAGGCAGAGCACCAGATATCATTAGACTCGTGATAAAAGTCACGAGAACTGGCAACACTCATCTCACGTCTATAAACACTGACCTCTGTGTAACTCTCAGAAGAGTCTGCGTCTGAGAACAGGCGTGTGTGGAGATATATATATATATATTTTTTTTTTGCCAGAGTCATTACTGCAACCGTGCAATGTTGCTCTAAAGAAGACACCGTTTGCCAAGATATCTACAATATTGTGTATTCCCTCCATCTGCTTCTACTAAATACATTCAGGGCCTTATCTGATATAATGAATGGATGTTGGCAATAATTGTATAGCCATCCATACAGAGCTTGAAAACCACCACAAGTGGAGTTGCTGAGATGAGGAAGACAGAGTCGATCCATCTGACACTAGAACAAGAAACTGTGACTTGGTTGTGGGCTTTTTGGTTTTGTTTTGTTTTGCTTTTTAAGATTGCTCATCCCCGTCAGCTACTGCGCAGGTGCATTTGAGCAGGTACACTTCATGCTGGTGACAACCCCCTTGCTCTGGGGGCTGTACAAACACAGAAAAAATGATGACGTGATGGGTAAGAAGCGATTGCCCCATCTATACCAGTGATCCCACAGGTGGGGCTGTCCCGGTCATGTGCGATGGGTGGAGTGATCCCCAGAAATGTTTCTGTGGATCAGGCCTTCAGGTGAACAAGGGAGTCATCCGCAGCACACCTGTGTACACAGTGGTTTCCAGCAGCCCAACGGGAAGCACAGGCGTAACTCCGCTGAATGCTAGATATTCCATCCTCTCCCAGAACGAGCCCTTTCCTACAACACGGGCCAGACTTCAAGAGTGCCCTTTCCAGCCCAACCTGCCAGTGAACAGAAGATCCTCGGGAGCAACGCAATATTAGCCCCAGACATCACATTTCCTAGAGTGGCCTGCATTCTTGCTGAGTGGCTGTGCAAAAGTCAGCTGAAGAATAAATATTACCTGACAAGACAGCTTCAGGGACAAGAAGCCTTCAGCCGGTAACCTGCAACCTGGAGTCTCCTCTCTTCTCCCTCCTCCATCACTTTGGAACACTGTAACCCCAGCTCCTTCTCTGCCACTTAGATGCACTACTCTGAAAAATGCACACGTCGGCCCCTCTGCTCTTGTTAGGGCTGGAGATGGTGGCGTGGCCCTCGCTGGGAAGGACTCCAATGCAAAACCCGCAGCACCCTATGAGATCAAAAGTAGTGTAATGCACAGAGCACAGGACTGGGAGCCTGGGGAGCTATTGCCAGCCACGCCACAGAGCAAGTGTTGGAAAGAACAGCTATGCTCTATGCACTGATTATTTATTATTATTATTATTTTTCAAATGCCGTGTCTACAGTTTCCTGTCCTTTGCTTTCAGCATTTTATTATTGTTTACTTGCTTTCACATGGGAACTGCAGGCAACTCTGAGAAATTAAACAGAACGCTCTGGCTAGCTCTGATGTCTCTTCTGGAGTTACTGCTGTATCCTCCACTGACATTTATTCTGTAACTTCTACTCAGTCAAAGACAAAAGATATCCCTAGGCCTCAGAAAGTGCATCCACACTGCAGCCGAGAGCGTGCCTCCCTGCCCAAGCAGACAGACTCACCCTAGCGCCGCTCAATTACTAGGGTGCTAAAAATAGCAGTGTGGATTTTACAGCTCAAGCCCACCCCGGCCTCCTGGATCTGAGCTCTGGTGGCCTGGAACTGCAAGCTCCACATTGCTATTTTTAGCACACCAGCTCAAGCAGAGCTAGTGTGAGTCCATCTATCCAGGCTGGGAAGTTTGCTGTGTAGACATACACTTAAACCTAAATCTAGAGCTCAGGGCATTACCAAGGAAGCAGGTTCTGTGCCCCACCCGACCACAGACTCTCTGTGGGTACATCTACATTGCACAGTTTGAGCCCCGGCCCCTACTATCCACACAGAAAACCTGGGTGCCGAGGTGTTGTAAGCCACGGATAACTAAGCCAACTGGGGATGGGTTAGAAACAGGCCTGGTTTAGCCATAGGCAAAATAGGCAATTGCCTAGGGTGGCATAAGGTAAAGGGCAGCACATTCTTATTTCATATAGTGAATTATTTTCCCCTTCTGGACTGTAGCCGCCCGCCTCCCACCTGGTCCCAGCATGCAGTCAGGACCCTGGTGGCAGCCGCCAGCATCTCGGGAAACAGGCGGCAGCTGCCTGTGTACCCACTAGCAGTGGGTAGTGGCTGTCCTGTCCCCTCCAAGAGCCAGACTCCAGCTGCCCCTGGCTTTCTTATCAATTATTGACAAGAATGCCAGTCCCTGCACTGCTGCAAATACTCAAATTTTTCCAGTTTGGGGGAGGGGGGAAAGGGGTGCCCATTTTCATTTTGCCTAGGGCAGCAGAATATATAAAGCTGGCGCTGGTTAGAAACTGGACTCCTCTTTAACTCAGGCTGTAACCCGCCCGCTTTGCAGTAAGGATAAATCACTCAAATGCAGAGAGCCATAGAGTCAGAGAGTTTCAGGCCAGAAGGGACCCCCCAAATGATCTCACAGGCCACCAACCCCACCCAGCACCCGCTGACTAAACCCAATAAGCAACCAAAACAAGACCCAAGTATGGCAGCCCTCAGGAGGCTAAATTAGTCTGTGCCAACACCTTCCTATAACTGCTCCCCCCCCCCCAAAGGGTAGACAAGCTCTTCCACAACTGACAACTGCCTGGGCAAGAATCCTAAAGTGTCTCCGCACAAAGAACCCTGGGGTTCGCCCCCAGACACACGTGGGCAAGTGCAGAAACAGTGAGGATACAGTCACACGGGGGGGGCCTTGTAGGAGGAAGCGCATATCCCAGCTCGGCTAGCCCAGGTGCCCACCGCCGGGATTAACTGTGCGATGCAGACACAGCCTGCATGGCTGTGGGGAAGCCGCAGAACTTCTGCCCCTCCATTGCCCCCATGGGCATGACACATGCCAATGCCCAGGAGGTGCTAGTAGGCCAACAACAAGAGTCTGAATACAAGTAGCTGTGCACCCACCGCTACCAATGCGCCAAGGGAGGGCCGAGGGTGCCAAGTGTCTCACAGGATCAGACCCCCCGTGTCTAAGCGCCATGGGCTGATTTTCAAAGACCCTCAGCACCTAAATAAGGGCCAGGTTTTTGGACGAGCTCAGCACCCTGGGTACCTGGATTCTCTTCCCCACGCAGCCGTAAACTCCCTGTGTTACCCTGGACAAATCACGGCTCAGTCCCCATTCTGTCAAATGGGGTGCTGTGTCCCTACCTCACAGGGGTGTTGTGAGGATAAAATCCACTAACGATGGAGGGGCTCAGCTACGAGGGTGCAGTGGGCCACGTAAGTACCCCGATAGCGGGGGAGGGCCCAGCTCCAAAGACACAGAACACAGCCGGGCTCCATCCCAGCCGCACGGGTACCAGGCTGACTTCAGACACGGTTTGTCAGCTCAGAGTTAAACTGCAAGCTTGCTCCAGTCAGCCCTGAAATGCAGCAGATGGGGTCTGCTCTCTGCTCGCAGACAGCAGCGCAAATATCCCCTCCCAGGTCGTGACAGACGCACGTGGGGGACAAACATTCTGGATTCTGAGCTCCTCAATGGCAGGCATGGGTACAGCAGCTATTACAGGTGACGGCTGCTATTTCTGCTGGGGACCTGACTTCTGGAAACCATCGATTCCCTGACTGCTGTTTCTAATGTTGGCATGTATTTTGCTACCGACATCCCTTCTCTCCCACCGTTTGGTGGCCATTCTCTCAACGCGTGTGCATTTTGCCAGCCACATTCTCTCTCCTCGCCCTAAATATTTTGCTAGCCATGTTTGCTCCCCTTCCCCCTCCACATTTTACTAGCCAAAAATCTTGTTCCTCCCTCTCCGTTTTGCTCAGCCTCCTCTTCCTTCCCAGCGTTGTCAGAAAAGGCAGCGGCTTGCAAGGCCAGCTCAGACGCCGCTATTAGCTAATGACGCAGGAGGCAGCGTGGCCAGTGTCCCCGCTGAATTAAGATTGAACACTCCCCCAGCCCTCTTTATAACTCCATCTTTGAGGCCAATGCAATTTCCCTGCTGCAGAGGGGCAGCATCCATGTAACAGGATAAGAGGAAGAGGTTCAAGCAATCGGGAATCCAGTGACAGCAGCTTTTGCTCTCTGACGGGTTGTTACTAATGCAGAAATTGCTGTAGATAAAAGTCCAGCAGCATTTTCTCGGTTGTATAATTCAGTCATCAAAATTATCCTCAGCTGGACCTTAACACAGGAGATCCCAGCACAGCAGCAAATGCCTGTGTTTTCCAAGTGTCCAGACCAGGCTCTTTGAGCCCTTTGGAAAGTTACAAGCCTGCAGAAAGGCAATGGAAGCTTGCAGCCTTCTGAGCATGTTGGTGTTCACATCAGTCGTGACATCTCAGCTTCAGCCTTCGCTGGCTAGTCATCCTCAGTCAGAGCGCAGCAGCCCGACAAATACAACAGGGCCGTGCGCCCTGTCCCAGAGATAAGAGCGCTATGCTCCTCTGCTTACCACAGCAAGCTTGTACATAGCAGGCGAGAGCAGCTGATTACGGGATGGGACAGAAGTAACCCTGGGTATTGTCCTCAAACTCCCACAATTCCTGAGAGGGATGCAGGTATCCCACAATGCACAGCGACAGCTTTCCATGAAGCAGCACCAAGAACACTGGGACACCTACCCGTATGGCAACATGCTTTTTGCCAGTAGCACCCGACGCAGCACGGGCACAATGCACCCGCAATGGATGCACTCTACCAAAACAGTTTTGCTGGCAGCACAATATTTACCAGTTCCAGCTTCTAATACAGACAATTCCTTCGAGGGCAGAGCCAGTTTTTACAAATAGCCCTTTATTGGATGCATTCAAACTTGAGGAGCCATTTCCCTTCTCCTTTAGACAACTTTGAGCCAGATCAGGCCATGTGGGACCTAGCATAGAGAGGTCCTGGCCATGGAAAGGGTGGCAGGATTGTTAACTGCCTCCTTAGGGCTGCAATCCCCTTCCTCTGTGCAGAGCTGGGGATCCACGGGTGAGGAGAGGGTGGGCAGCGGCTTGGAGGGATGCTCTTTGCCCACATCAGTGACCCCAGAGGGAGCCTGCTCTTAACTCATATAGCCAGAGACCGTATAAGCCAACATGAGTAGAGACAGAACGCCAACTCACATTGACAACATTGGGCATTCAAAACTTCCCTCCTCAAAAAAATCATGAGAGTGGCTTAAAAATCATGAGATTTAAATAACAAAGGTTGGGTTCTATTAATTGGCTAGCTGGTTCTGAGCCGTAGGGTGCCCCTGGGTCACATCTTCCAGCTCTTTGCTGCAACCATGAGGGCTAGAAACTCATTTTGGTTTAATGAAAGCTGAGCTTCTCAGGTAATGACAAGACTCCAGGAGCTGGGGCTTTAGGAAAAAACACCAAAGATGGCGAGAATCGGAATAAAATCATGAGAGCAAGCAACCCTGGATCTGGAGGAAACTGGCTGGAGTCTAGAACCTGATCTGGCTTGGAAGGCTGGCCCTGGGCTCAACCCAAAAATCTGGGCTCCAAGCACCACTGAACATTGAGGGAGTTCTGTCTGGGTCCTAATGGCTCAGGCTCCATCAAAGGAGGTTGATAGTGGGAGGCAGGTGAGATCTGAGGGGTGAGATCCATAAACACGGAGGGAAAGAGTTGAAAGAGCGCGCTGGACCAGAGAGAACTCTCTCATGATGCACCTTGTCTTGTTCAGCTGGGTGAGGAAAGCCCTTTTGCCTTTAGACCCTGACCTCAACAGGACAGATTGCTCATTGCTCTCGAGTACTGTTCATCTCATCACTTCAACACCAATGCAGGCAGAGCCCCTGCGGAAACTGTCTCCACTCTCAGCAGCGTATCACACATCCAGAGGGAGGAGACTGGACTAGGAGCCCATTTTCCATCCCGAATAAATAAATACAATTGTGAAACCATGGATTTTGTCAGTGAAATGGGACCATTTTCAAGTTGTAACAAACTGCAAAGCAGTTGCAATATTTAGCAGTGTTAGTCAAGCCTTTGCAAAAGGCTTTACACATGAATCTTCACAAACCACATCTGAATGAGCGATTACCATTTTGCAAGCAGGTAAACAGAGGCACAGGGAGAAGAAGAGACAGAGGAGCAGGGTTCTGTTCTCAGTTCAGTCCTGAACTACTGTATGGCTTGAGCATGTCGCTTTACTTCCTCTCTCAATATCCTGGTTTTGCTCCCATACTGCATCTGGCTTGTCTAATTAGATTGTAGCCCCTTTGCGGGGGGACAGGCTTTTACTAAGGTTGTACAGTGCCTAGCATGATGGTACCTTGATTTTCAGGGGGGTCTTGAGGCATGAGTGTCATGCCAATAACAGATCATTGCCTGAGTTAACACAGACAGTGTGTCACAGCCAGGAGCATCTGCCTTCCAGCCCTGTTCTCAATCTATTGCTTCTCCCTGGGCTGTGACTGTCACACAGCTCTAATCACCAGGCAAGCAGTTCCCAAGGAAGAAAGGGAAACAATAGGAAATGTTGCTCTGAGGCTGGCTTCTCAACTAGTGCCAAGGCAGGAAGAAGCTGCTTAGCAACTTTCCAGTCTATCAGCCTGTGTTAATTGAGGATTTGCATCCAGCGCAGCCTTGCCTAGAAAGCACTAAACTCCAAAAGGGAAGGGGTTTTATCTCCATAGTAAGCATTTCTGACAATCGCTTAGTCATTTACGTTCCTCTAGTTTGTAGTTATCAGAGATTCTTTCCTCCGGTAACCCTGGGAACGGCTGGGAGGAGGCAGCTCCAGATGTGCATGCCTCCATGTCAGTTGTGTGGGCTGCTGCTGCAATTTCACCTCTGCAAGGAGCTGCAGTCTCGTGTTGGTCCCTGTTCTTGCAGCCTGCCCCTCTCCTGGTCAGAGGGATCGGATGCGTAGCCCCATGCTGAGTAAGGATGAGGTCCCCATCTGGGAATGTGCATCAGAGGACCCTGCTTCACCCAACCTCATGGGTGGGGATCGCACTCTCTTTTCTCAGTCTTTTTTCCACATTTTCAGAGCTGAATTCACACCCCCAAGCAGGGCTGTGGGGTCAGTGAGCCCCTACCACATTCTAGCCAGTTAGGAGCTGTGCTGAGGAACTCTACCCTACCCCTCTCCAGTCATCCTCTTTGTCCAGAAAGATGGTGGCTGCAGTATGAGGAGCAGTGGTCCAGTGCCCTAACCCAAATGTGCAAGAGAACAGTCCCTTCTGCCACTGAGGCAAAGCCATGCATTGGTCTCCCGATTCTATGCACTACATGTGACTGGTTGGTAAATAGCGTGGCACTGCTCCAGCATCACCCTTCCCCAACATCCCTTGCTTCTCCGTACCTAAGGGGAAAGGATGGCACTGCTCTCAGAATAATTTAAAGCCTTAGGGTCTCCTCACAGCAGTCTGAGTTTCAAAATTGTTACCCTCTAAAGTATGTCACTGGAAATCTAGATATTCCAACATGAACCAAAGCCTCACACATTCTAATGGTAGAAAGAGAGCCCTACAATGCAAATGAAGAGACAACACATTAGTACCACATGGCTTCTAGTTTTTAAACACAACCCGTATGCAACCTGTGGAACTCACTGCTGCAGGATATTAATGAAGGCAAACAAGTTACTAAGAATTTTTTTTAAAGAATTTGACACACAGATTTTAAAATCAGAAGGCACCATTCTGGTAAGTCTGACTGCCTGTATAAGACACAGGCCATACGGAATTCTATCTGGTCATTCCTGCACTCCATATTTTGTGGTTGAAGCCAATAATGAATAGCAACTTCAGGAACAGTGGGTAAGATAAAAAAAATTTAAGGTCAGTTAGTACTCATGTGTGATATATGGACTTTTCACCGGGTAGATCTAAGACGGACGCCTCACCCCCACCCCATGTACAGGACTAGGTGCACTATAGGTGGGGGGGGCGTTTGGCTGGGATAAGAAGGGATTACAGCTTCATCTGATGCATCTAGAACGTGTCACTCTAGGCGGGAGGTAATATGGCTCCTCTCTTCTAGCACAGCAGGCCCCCCCATTCTTCCAGAGGCCTCCAACAAGGTGGTATATCTGACCTTGAGGAATCTAGTCTCGTTCTCCATCCCCTGCCTGTGCCTAATCCTCATTAGAATCCATAAGAGACTGGTGCCTCAGTGGTGGGGAAACGGATTCTCAGCAATATTTACAGCTTTGTTTTCCTTCTCGTAATTTTTGCCTGTTTCTTCTGCGTGAGCATCTCTGGAGACATGGACACGCAGTAGCCAGGGCTGAAGCCCTCAGGATGGTACAAAAGGAAACTTTTACCAGGGCCCCGTCTAACTACAGCATACAAACTGTAATGCTATGAATTGGTGTGAACCCACAGACAGCTGTACCCACACTCTTCTTCATGATCCCTTCGTGGGGAATCCGCCACAGCACTGGCAACAGAACTCGCCTGCTGCAGAGCAATCGAAGGCGGATGTGGCAAGCTGTGATGTGCAAAGCGCTCACTTGTCTGGAACTTGGGGACTTGGGTTTCATCCCCAACTCTACCGTTGACTTGCTGTGTCACCTTAAGCAATTCTCTGTGCCTTTATTTCCCCTCCCAAGCTTTGCCTGTCTGGTCACATGCAGATTATAAACTCTTCAGGGGTTGGACCATTTTTTTATGTATGGATGTACAGCACCTAGCACAACGGGACATGGCCTTTCGGTAGTACTTTAATATAAATAACAGAGAGCACCAAACAATGACTTTTGGTGGGAGGAAGGCTGATAATTTCTTGGTGATTTAAAGCAAAATGAACAGATGTGCCAGCATTTAAAACCAAACCTGGCTGAAGTTTTTCATAGAAGAAGTTTTTCTGTTGAAAAATCCTGATTTATTCAAAGTGATTTTTTTTCCCCAGGAAAAAGTCACTTTCAGTCATCCTATGGGAAACACTGAAACTAAAATGTTTGTTTCATTTTGGCTTGAAATGTTGTTTTGGGCTTGTTTGGGTTTTTTTAAACCAAAATGGTATTTTAAGTCTATTCAAAACAAACAATTTGTTTAGAATCACTTTGAAACTTGCCGCTGGGAAAAACAGCATCTTTCAAAATGAACATTTTCTAACCAAGATTTTTTGCAAGACCATTCTCCTAGGAAAAACTTTGGCTTTCTGACCACCTTTCCTTAAAACCCAGAGGAAGGCTCTTCCTTGCATCAGATCACAACAGCTAGAAGCCAGGATAAATGTTGGGGCTTTAAGCACTTGATGGTGTGTTTTTTAATGTTCATTTAATCCTCACCAGCAGCAGCAGATCTGTGAAAGCTCCCAGCCAGCAACTCTCCTCTCCCACCCCATCACAGCTGGGAAACCAGCCTGCCAGAGGTGCTCTCACAGGGACACGATTCTTGGCTGCATTTCATGAGGCTACTTAGGTTTCAGGGAAACCCAGTTGCCACTTTAGCTGCGGATGGCTCAGATGACTGATCAAACTTTGATGTTTCTATAAGTGCAGCACTTGTCAAGTAATCTTCAGCAGCCCACATGCTTGGCAGGGAAGGAAAACTCCTTCAGTCATTTGCAAGGTATAAAGAGGCAAGTGGGTTTTTTTGCCAGCTCCCTTTGCTTTCGTTGTCATCTTTCCAGGCAGCCTGGCAACCTGACATGAGGCATGATGGAGGGCAGTCAAATGCCACGTGAAATGGCCACAGCTGTGGTGTTTGGTTTAAGTAAGGCAGGATCAAGGAAGTGACTGTGAGCGAAGGCAGTGCTGGGGGCAGGTGACAAGAAGTGCAGCAGGAACACACTCAGCAAGAGGCATGTCTCTCCCAGAAAGCAGGTCTCGGAGGCAAGGCACTGCACATCCAACCTATAACCCTCCACAAAGGATTCTTTGCGACGAAGGAAGAATGGGAGAAGGAGGGACTCAAACAGCATCGACTTGGTGATGGTGCTTCATTCGCAACGGCAGAGGTGCCGGAGCTCAAGCCATTTTTTTTTAACTTTCATAACTGATGCAGCAAGTGAGGTGCCAGGCCTATGAGCTCCCAAGCATACAGGTGCCAAGGCTGAGACCTGGCAAGCCCTGGCACAAATTAAGCATCGTTCTGAGAGTTTACTGAGATCACAGCATGCAGCTGGGAGATGGAAAGTTTGGATCTGGAGTGCAAAGACTGCAATGTTTAGGAGCTGGGGTGGAGTTTGGATGAGAAATTTTAGCTCAGGCTCTGCTCCTTGGAGGATTTTTTCCCCCACAGGGGACACTAAAATCACAAGCAGCAAAGAGGGTTGGAGAGAATCAGCACAGAACAACGCAGAGAAAATTGTTACTCCTTTAGCTTACCCTGCCTGATTCACATCAGGGAGCCTAGGGCTTTGCTTGGATGGTGGCTCTCGCTTGTGGAGAGGGGACCATTTCTCAGAGTGGATTGAAGTAAAAGAGGAGCAGAGCTGATATTACCATCTGCACCCAGAGAGTGTAAAGCCCCATGCAACATACAGCTCGGCCCCCCGTTTCATTAGTGCAGCACCCTGGCTTGTCCAATACAGGCTCTTTGGACGCAGCTCAGTTAATGCGCCTTAATCCTGGTCCGCAGCATTTCCCACTAGCCTATGGCTTGTGCCAACACACATTCATCCCGGCTCTTGCTATTCCAGCCCTGGGAGTTTCCCACAGCTCTGCCAGCACCGCCGCCCCCTGGTCATCTTCAAGTCCTGAAGTCCCTCCCAACAGATCTGTCATAATGGATCCTTCCTGCAAGGCCTTTGTGCTCAAGTCCAGGACTCCAGCCCCACTGAGCACAGACTGTCAAAATATTGTAGACCAAACCAAACCAGGAGAAAGCTAAGCCCATCAAATTCATTTTACTTGTGGCCTGCCCTAAGGCAGGATTTGAACCTGCATCTACAGAAGTGAAAGGCTAGAACTGTACCCACCATCACAAGCCCCACGAAGTTATGACTGTAGCCACGAAGGGTTAAATTTGCACCATCTCCCTCTGTTGTTTCAATCTTGTTTCAGGGGAGCCTGGCCTTTTTCTTTTTTGCCATTTTCTTCTCTCTTTACAACTTTCTCCCTTGTTACAAGAATGAGACAGCAGAATTTTAATGCCTCGTATGTTCTGTGACAGCCAACGGTAAACTGTACCACTCTGACCTTTTCAATGTTTCATAATTCAATTGGCTGTCCAGACCCACTCTTCCCTTTTACAGCCTCTGCCACCAGCAGGAAAGAGGTGGAGGGGACAGCAAATCCAAGTACAGGTGAACCCACAGGTAAAACAGCAACAGGGCACCCGCTGCTTTCCTTTCAGAGCACGTGGGCCAGGGACGCGCTGGCACCTCCTCTTCAGAGGACCAGATGTCAGGAAGGAAAACATCCCAGAGCTCAGAGCCTGCATGTGCGTGCTCGGAGTTCTTTCCTGCATCTTGTTTAGGAAGGCATTGCGCAAGGAACCTGATGACAGAAAAGGAGAGAGCTAGTGCCCTGGGAGGTCAAATAATAAAATCTCTTTGTACATCACCTTCCTTTTGAGGATCTCAAAGCGCTTGGCAAAGGTAAGTTAAGACTTGCAACACTCCCTTGCAGAGGTAAGTAAGGATCACAAACTTCGTTTTACAAATGGGGAAACTGAGGCACAGGGAGGTTCAGTGACTCACTCTCAGCATCGCAGAGGGGCGTCAAGGGAAAAACCCAAGGCCAGAACTCCTGATTAGCTCAATCCCAAATCTAACCATTAGACCACATGCCCTCTCATGGCTGGGCATAGAGCCCAGGAGGCCTGCCTCCCACTCCTCTGCCGCAAACTCCAGAACACGCATTCTCCCCAAATCCCACACTGCTTTCCTGTTCCGAGGGGGGAATGTTATTCATTTCCTTATTTGGCCAGCCTCTTGCTGCCCCCTCCAGCGCCTGCCTGGCATCCTGTGTTGTTGCAAAAGGGAGCTGGCAGCAGCAGAGCTCTGACAGGCAGTAACATGCTAACGCCTTGACGTAGAAATTGCTTATGCCGGGTGCCAGTCATCCTTCAGCCAGCAGCTGGGGAGACACTTGCCTTTCAGGAAGCAGAGCCAAGCTCACGCTGAGACCAGGGTGAGACATGTTTCCTTGTCTCTGGAGGAAAATCCCAGCGGGGTTGCGAAAGGAAAGGGCAGTGAGACAGCGCAGGGGCGGAGAAGAAAGTTCAGAGTGTAGCTTTGGGATTCAGGTTGGCGTAACGTAGGGACGGCTGGGGAAATATACGGAGGGCAGCGGGACGCCCCTAAAAACACTAGGGAAGATGTTAAAGCAGCACAAGAAGCCAGAGGTACGAGGACTAACTACCCCTAGTATTTTAGGCTCGCCCATAACCAGAGCAACCCTGTCCTCACACAGCAACACCGTGAGATGGTGAGGGTGGGAATTCTGTGCTGCTGAGTCGCAGTGGCAAACAGGCTGGTAGCATGTGCTCACTGTGACAGCCCCATCTGGGCACTCGTGTCTGCCTAATGCCCAGTGAAGATCTCCTCCCTGCTCCAGACTCACGGCCCGATTCTGCTCTCTCTTACACTGGTGTCAGTCCGGAGTGTTTGCACTGAAGCCAATGGTGACGCACCCCTGGAAAAGTGGCGTGAGATCAGTCAGGCGCAAGGACTTTGGAGGTGCCAAAGCAAAGAATTCTTGTAAGAGAATCCATCCCTGGCTTCCTGTGGGCCCCAGCTCCGATTACGCACTGAAAGGTTCACCTGGTCTCCTGCTAACGCCCCATTGCTTTCCGTGCTCTTTTCAAACCTCTCTCCTGTCTCCTCCGCCCTCTCTAGACTTTGGACTCAATTCACGGTGGCCTCACTAGCACAAAAGGGCTGTAAATCAGCCAGATCTGCCCCCAATATAGTAGGAGGTGTCAACAGGCATAGAATCAGCACCGCCAACCCTGCGCCCCCCTTCCCAGCAAGACCTCCAGCATGGGGACATGCTGAGAGCGCATCAGGGGAGCATGCCACTAGAGTGACAAGTATAAAACCAACTGCATTGATCTGCTTTTACGACAGCGCCCTGGGAATGACTGGAGGGAGATTGCTGTCACAGTCCATGGCTAGGCTACCCCTTCCAAGACCCCTTTTCCAGTGCAGCCCTTTCAACTAGCAGGCCCAGGCTTTTCCCTCTCTTTGAGATGGGGCCCCACGGCCTAACCGTTGCCCAGCTGGGTCCCCAGCTATCAGAGGGGTGCGAACAGCAGGCCTGTGGACGTGGCACCTGCAACCATTCTCCTTTGAGAGCCGTGGAGAGTGGCGGTTTGCCAAGACAAAATATGATTTATTTTGCCCAAAAGGTACACAGCACTTCAAAGTGGATTGAAAGGTAACAAAGAGAGCTACAAGCAGATTGTTATGAGCTGGGAGAAACCTTGTTATGGAGTGAGTTACAATGGCAGTGAGATTGATTTGTTAATTGAAGGGTAAGTTCGCACCTAACTGTAAACACCTAAAACAAAAGGAGTGTGTGAACCCGCCCAGGAGCTTTGGTCTGTGTTGCTGGGGATGAGGGGGAGAAAGCAGAAAAGACAAAAACAGGGAGAAAGGCAAAAAGCAAGGAAACCAAGCAGCAGCCTGCGAGCACAGTGTGACCCTAAGAAAAACTAGAGCTGTCTTTTAGTTCTGAGATTGACTAAAGAGGTTTGGGCTGTAAGCTAAGAAATTCCTCCTTTCATTCTTGGCTTCAGAGGAGCAGGACTTGGGTCGCTCCTCATAAATAAACAAGACTGCAGCAAAGAAAACACCAGACTCATCAATTTCTACTTCCAACTGGAACATCCACAGGGCCCCAAACTTTGACAGGCCGCTTGGGTCGAAAAGGGGCAACACATATTGGCCTTCCCCTCCAACTGCTAGCTAGATGACACGTTGCTTAGGGCTACATAGTCACTACATAGGAAGTATGAAAAATCAGGATGGGGAGTAACAGGAGAAAGCCCCAAATATTGGGACTGTCCCGATAAAATCGGGACAACTGGTCACCCTACCTCGGGATACTCCCTTCTTTTGCAAGCCGAGCTGTAGCCTCCATGCTGCAGATCCCACATCTCAGTCACTCTCCGGGTCAGCCTACAGCCTACTCCCCTGTGTTGGCTACCAGCTGAGCCAACCACTTCCCCACTCCCTTTCTGCCAGGAGCACCTTTGACAGAGCGGTATTTTTCATTTCCAGATTCTCAGCCGTGCCAAACAGCCAGAGTCCAGGGTGAGAAATCTCCCTTCCGGGCTATTGTTTGAAGAGATGCCTTTTAAAGAGACGTAAGCCAGCGTTTTGCCTTCCCTGCCTGGTCCTTTCAATAACCCTTTCTGATCTAACTCTATGCGTTCAGACAGGGTGATATCGCGCCAATACACTGAGGGACACATAGCATAGCATCTATTTCCCAGTTCCTCACAGTCCCCAGTTTCTAATCTAGTAGAACTGCCAAAATGTCAGAGCCCTTGGATTCTGTGTGGACAGAACCTGAGACACCACCAAGGAACTTAGGTCTGATCTGCACCTAAAAATTAGATCAATCTGCCTATAGCGAACTAGGCTGTGAAAAATTTCACACCCTGTGCAACTTAGGCCAACCTAACCCCCACTGTAGATGCAATTAGGTTGTCGGAAAAATTCTTCCATCGACCTAGCTACTGCCTCTCAAGGGGATGGATTTACGACAGTGACAGAAAACCCCTTCGGTCACTGTCGTATCTGCACGACAGTGGCAGAGCTTCAGCTGTGCTGCCTGTAGCACCTCAAAGTCTTTCCATCAGTCTGCCATGTCAGAGCTTTCAAAGAAGAGGAGATACGTGATATGCCTGGAGATCCACCTCTGGACCAGTGCCAGCTGCCCCTCAAATGGCATTAATCATGCCTTGTTATCTGAGCCACCTAAGCAACCCACAGAATGTATTTACTGGGAATTTTCTTCTTTCCTTTCCAAATCTTTCCTCCTTCCCTAATATTTAGCTGCAATCTCCTCTGACAAATTTCTCTCCACTGAGAGGGAAATGGGCTCCGATTGCCACAGACAACTGATAACAGCCTAGTAAATTTTAATCCTTGCCTGTTATTGTATTACCGCCAGAAGTACATGCATTGAAATAAAAGGATCACCAACCCCAGCGTAATTATATTAGAAAGGTAATTATCTCCTCTTCCACAATACTTTGCGCTCTTCTTTCTGTAACTAAAGTTTCCAGCTCACATTTGCAGCACTGGGGCCCACCACTGGGAAATCACTCGGAAATGTAAAAGCTAAATGACGGTTGAGCATTAAAGAAATACAGGAGGAGGCTGAGGAGAGGATTAAAAATCAGAAGGACCCCACAGAGCACCTGAACTGGGAGCATATCCCATCACAGCCATTTCCTTGCTAATGATTAGTAATTATTTGTGATAACACCTAGAGGCCTCAGCACTGGCAAGAGTCCCCATCCCAAACAGCTTACGACACCACTGTGTATCCAGGTCCACAAGTATTCAAAAACCACGAGCCAGGACCCAGGAGATTAGCTTTAAAAAACAGGAGGAGGGTTTTTTTTAAAAAAAGAAAAAGAAAAGAAAGGTTGGGGTCTTTTCCTTGCCTTCTGATTTCTGACCCTTCAGGGCACATTTGCTTCATGCTTTCAAGCTTTCTTCTGCAGCCATGAAGGTTAGAAACTTACTTTTCTTTTTGAATGGAAGATGAGATTGTCATGCCACCTTTTGAGCCCAGCATCTGGGGCTGTAAAGAAAACACCAAATATTGTGAGACGCACAATAAGCATCCCCCCTTTCCCCCCAACACACAAAAGATGGAAACACTGTGATGATCCAAATACACAAAGGGTGGAAGAGGAAACAGAGAGGTGAAGTGTCTTGCACAATATCCTGTCTCTGACAGTGACCCATACAAGAGCTAAAGGAGGCGTGTATACAACACAGTACTTAAGAAGTGATCCACTCCCATCTTCCAGTCCTGGCTTCTGGTAGTCAGAGGTTTAGAGTCACTCTGAGCATGGAGCTGCATCTCTGATCATCTTGGCTAATAGCCATTGATGGACTTCTCCTCCATTAACTTTTTTGAACTGAGTTATGGCTTTTGGCCTTCCCAGCATCCCCGGGCAATGAGATCCACAGGTTAGCTGTGTGTTGTGTGAAAAAGCCCTTCCTCTGGTCTGTGTTAAACCTGCTGCCTATTAATTGCATCAGATGACCCTTGGTTTTTGTATCGTGTGAAAGCATAAATAAAACTTCTCTATTCACTTTTTCTACACTCTTCTTGATTTTATAGACTTCTGTCATATCCCTCCTTAGTCGTCTCTTTTCAGGACTGTTCCATACCCTGGATCATCTTTGTTGCCCTTTCTGAACTTGTTAGAGTTCCACTAAATCCTTTTAGAGATAGGGGACCAGAACTGGACACAGTATTCAAGTTTTGGGTGCACCAATGGGTTTATATAGCAGCCGTATGATATTTTCTGTCTTATTTTCTTTTCTTTCCCTAATAGTTGCTAATATACTGTCAAGCCTTTTTAACCACCATTGTGCATTGAGCAGAAGTTTTCAGAGAACTATCCATGGTGACTCCACGACCTCTTTCTGGAGTGGTAAAGCTAATGTATAACCCATCATTGTATATACATAGCTGGGATTATTTTTTCCAATGTGCATTACTCTGCACTTATCAAAGTTGAATTTCTTCTGTCATTTTGTTGGCTAGTCACCCAGTTTTATGAGACCTCTCTGTAACTCCTTGCATCTGCTTTGGACTTAACAAGCACGTAGTAAAAGCAGGAATAGAACCCAAATTTCCTAAATGCTACTTCAGTGGTCTAACCACTACACCATGATATCTCTCTGCCAGTTTCACCCCAAAACTTTTCATCGGAAGGACTTCATGCTTGGCATTTACACAGACAGCTGAACAGAATTAAACCTCTTTTTCTTATAGAAAACAACTTATCTGGCATTGATCATTGTAATTAAAATTTTGAGCTAGCACATGCTGTACATATCAGGATAGGAAGACGTTGACTTACATATGTCGGACCCATTGTTTGATGAGTTCCTTTTTATGCCTTGAACTATTACTGAATGGACTAAATTACCATCTGAGACAGATAATTGTACTAATTATGTTCATTTTTGGAACATGTTGAATAATTACTGTCTTGGATCTAAGAATAACTGACCACATGATCTTCTGGGTAATATTTCCCCCATCTTCTTTCGCATCCCTCAAAATGAAGGGTTAGGACTGGAGCTGGCTGGATATTAAATTTTTTTAGTTGGCTGGACATTCCAAACAGTTGAAAATTAATCATGGGTTGGACCAAAATTGAACATTTTCAAAATTTTCAATGAATCAAGTAGTGCAAAAAAATTCAGGTCAAATGAAATGTTTCATTTTGATTTGGACCATTTTAAAATATTTCTGAAATTTAAAAAAAATATTAACAGATATTTTGAATCAAAAAATCATTTTAAATAAAAAAATCAAAATGATTTGTTTAAAAAACATCCATGAAACGTTTTGATTTTTCTTCTGAATTTTAGGGTTGGTTTGCTTTTAAATGAATGCTTTGGTGAAATTGGCATGAAGTCGCAAAACATTTAATTGTCAGAGAATCTGCATTTTTCACCCAGCTCTTGTTAGTGCTGTTCTTTGCAATCGTTCCCAGTAGGACTGTTTACCACCTGGAATGCGGAAGATTCAGTATACGTTTCAGACCCTATTTCAGGACAGAAATCTAGTGGCTACCTGAACTACTGATGAATGAAGCTCTAGTGGTTTGTTAAAGCACCCTAGGAGGTCAAGGGTGAAATCCTGGCCTCATTGAACTCAGTGGCAAAATCCTCATTGACTTCAGTTAGTCAAGATTTCACCACAGATGCTTCATCAAAGTATCTGAACATCCTGGATCTGCTGAAAGCTTGGTGGGATTGGGCCCTTGTGCGACACTCTCAGTATTCCTCATTCAGGTCATGCCTGGAATAATATCCCCCAAAAGCTGCCCTGATGGTAGATCAACCAACCTGCTTCTGGTCCCGGTGGAATCCAGGAAGTACAGAGGAGCATGGGAAAAAGATTATCAGTTATGCCATAATGGGGCCAAGGCCCTGCCAGTCCCTTCTCTATTGTCTCCCTAGAGTTCTGCTCCCATACTGCATAAACTGACTGGCCATCTAACCTTCACCAGTAAAACAGGTGACCTCCTGCCCAGAGGAGTGTGGCCTAATGGATAGGCCATTGACCTAGGAGACTAAAGAGCTGGCTTCTATTCCTGCCTCTGCTGTGTGACTTTAACATCTCTTCACCTCTCCCGCATCCCCTTGTCCAGTTCTCTCTCTTATAGGGACTGTCTCTCACTACCTGTCTGTGCATGACAGGGCACCAATCTTAGACACTCCTGTAAATCAGCTAAACATTACCACTGCTCTGGAATGCTAACAGCAGGGCATAGCTGCATTCAGAGATGGGCCCACATGTCCCATGCCAACGCAGTGTCTGCCTCCTCCAAACATCCATCCTAACCCACACCAGCCTCCCTTTATCCTCTGTACCCAAGTCGTGCTGGCTCTGCTACTCCCTTCCTCTTGGAGCCAGAGCTGTCGCCTTGCAGCAGTGGGAGCGCCAAGGACTCGTGGGCCACCAAGCGTTGATGAGTTTGGATTTATGCCTATGCTCTGAAAAATCTGAGCACAACACTGCGATGTCCTTATATTATCATTAGTATTTAAAACTATATCTCAGAGCCCCATCCAGGATCAAGGCCTCATTGTGCTAGGTGCTGCCCATATGCATAACAAGCAAGACATGGTCCCTGCCCCAAACAGTTTGCTGTCTTTTCCATTGACACTAGCAAATGCCACATTCTACCCCACAGGATCCTGGATATGGGGCCACGCCACAGCCGGGAAGATTTGAGAGGAACGATTGCACCATGATGAATAACTTTGTCAAATCTCTAGGTTGAAAGCTACATCAAGAGAAAGATGGACCAAAGTCAATTAAACCCAAAGAGAGAAACAACAGGAAGTTAACTCCAGCAACACCTGGTCCTCCCAAAACAGCACCTGACAGCACACAACTCCAGCTAAGGCAGCTTACGGGTTTTTTCAAAGAGTGCTTTCAAAAACCCAGCCAGCTAAATTCCAGGAATTGCCTGGGAAAACGTCATCTATAGACCGCAAACAGCTATATATAGAGCTAGGGAGGTTGGGAGGGGGAGCTGCAGAAGAGGTTTCCATTAAGCTGGCTGTGTTTGAAACATCCACCAAGTTGTAAACAACTCCCTTTCCGGGTGGCTCCTGCGGGTAGCTGGATAGTACGAGACTGGACAAAGTAGGAAGGTAAGTACCAAAGGTCGATAAGATTGGAAAGAAGGAACCCACTTTGCTCTTGGAAATTCCCCCCAATTTATCAGCCTTGCAGAAGGACGAAGGCCGTGACCGGACCCATCTCCTTCCTTCTGCCCTACCTAAGCAATGCAACTCATCATCCTGGTTGTAGTTGCACAGCTTAAGGGGCTTTAACATTTGCAATGCAAACGAGGCCTGCCAGCTCCCATCCGGTGCTCAGCTCTCTGTTTCCATCGCTGCTGGGCCATGTCTCCCAGAGACCCCATCGCTTCACCTGTAATTAGATTCTTCCCCTCTGGCTGGAGCAGCTGGATTGCCTGGAGACAGCAGTTTTACCATCCTCCCCACTCGATGACTGATCACCCTTCCTGGTAATATGCAGCCTCTCCATGGGGTGCAAGGTCAGTAAATTGTTCCTCCACTACTGAGCCAGCGGGTTGCTTGGACGCCACCATTTGCCAGCCTAGATAATCTGCTGGCTCTCTGCACCATCAAGGCTCAAGGTGCTTCATGCCAGTCCATAAATTCTTCCCCAATTCCCTCTGATTGTAGAGCATCCGTGAGGAGAGAAGGTCAACGTGATTGGTGAGTGAGGCCCACATCTGTCACGTTACTTTGCTCTGAAATACGAGCATCCTTTCACCTGCATTTTTTAATGCGGGAAAACCAGCCCTATTCAGCCAGCGTCAGCAATTAGGAGCATGAAATATCTGGTTAGAGGAGCTTTATAATTGCAGCTTTTCCCTGTCCCCTCTTGCTGCCAAAAAGAAATCACTTAAGATCTACCACCTCAAGGTTGCCCCATGCAGGACAGCAGTTTTGGAGGCAGACTGGGTTGAGGTTCAAGCCATTTATTTCGAGAAGCCTGGTTCAGATGCTGACTAGGCCCCAGATGAAACAGGCACATGTGGCTTCATCCGTTCCCTGCAGTGAACAAACGTCTCGGAGGGAATGAAACTGCGGGTTGGGATTTGGGGGCAACAGCAGAGTCCTGCTGGATAGAAAGAAAACAGGCATGAGCCAGCAGGCTGGCGGTAGCCCGCTAACCAAAATAGCCATCCCAGGGGATTTTCTGTCTTGTTTTGGAGGAGCAGGCATCCTTCACTTGCTCCCCCATAGCCTCGGTCAACGACAGCAGGTGGTGGGATGTGGAGAGGGCCCTGAAAGACACTGGAGCTAATCAGGCCCCACAACTCCTCCTCAGGAGCGGGGGGACGCCTAATCCTTTTGAGGAAGGGAGCTCCTGACTGTGGAGGTCCTGACAGGGGACAGGACAGGGGCTGAGATTAAGGTTCAGTGATTTCCTTAGTCAGGGGGTGAACGTTATTTGGATACGGAGACCCCTGAATGCGAGTGA
>ML675655.1:16853822-17019303 GCA_007922155.1 Mesoclemmys tuberculata
TGCAACCTGCACCTGCCCTCACACCCACAGCACCACAACCTGCACCCACTCTGCTCTGTGTGTGTGTTTGTCTGTCTCTCTCTCTCTCTCACACACACACACACACACACACACAAGCAGCATGCCCGCAATCTGCATATACTCCTCACTCCCACATATACACCCCCAGTCACCGTCTCCACAATTTACACACCCTCTCCCCGCATACACATGCCGCCATCTGTGCGATCCAGTCGTTCCGGCCTACCCGTGTCACACTTCCCTGGTTCTCCGTAATCCTGACTGGCTGGAGTCATCGTATTAAGTCATCATCTCTGCAATTTCTACAGCCCTCCCATGCCTTATACCTTAATGCCAGGATAAATATGCCCATCCAAATGTATGTTTGCTAAGCTGTCTGACTAGGAGACTGGCCTGTTATAATTACATCGGAGACCAATGAATGGCAATCCTTAACAAGAAGAAATGAATAGCCAAGTAGGAAAACACTTGACTAACATGCAAAGGGTTTTATTGTACAATTCTGCAGATGAGAACTAGAATCCCCAGGCTGCTCTCCACGCGTGGTTCATTGCTTGCCCCATGCGTTACCATCTGTGAGGTGATCCCGTGACTCGGGGAGCTCTGTGCCTTGTGTGCTACCGGAAGGCAGGTAGCTCGTGTCACCTTCTCAGCCAGTGAGGAGGCAGTTTGTTTTGCCCTACCAGGCCTTTAATAAATGGTTCGTATCACGTGGCGTGCTGCACTGCTCTGGCTGATCCAGCTGAAGTCTTCCTGGAGAACCTCTCTTTGGAAAGTCACACGTCAGGCTCAGCTCTCAACAGGAACATCAATGCGCTTCCACATCATCCCAGGGGAAGAAACCCCAGGGCAGGTCCCTCCCTTTCCCCTCTCAGCTGATCTGGTTCAGACAAATGCCAGCCAAAAATCGAGTGTGAAACAGAAGCACAGGGACAGCAGGGCTGGAGACAAAGGCAGGCGTCCTCCTCCGGCTGCCACTCAGCAGTCACGTGAAAGGGAATGACATTCAGGGTCTGCGTCAACAACAAAGAACGTTCCGAGTCGAGGCTGCCGCTGGGTCCTCGGCCGACTTGCCGCACGTAGGCAATCCAACTCATGGAGTCGGCACGGTCTCCCACCCCAAGAGGCGGCTCCAGGAGAAGCGATCCGTCCTGTCTCGTCAGCTCTGGTCAGTCCACCCAGCCAGTCATCAGCAGGGTTTCCGGGAGTGTTGTGCTAGCACCAGGCAGACGGGACCAAGCCCGAGGTGAAATGAGCGCGTGTGAGCTCTGCCCCCTGTGCATAGCCGGCTGACTGAAGCACAAAGAAATACTATGCCAAAACACAGATCGAGGGTAGGGCACCACAGCTCTGAATTCTTTCCTCCCTATTGCTCGCCCATCGTCACGCTGCACGCTGATGTTTCTGTTCTGCCCTGGCACTGCGACTGTGCACACCAAGGCCTGTGAGGAAAACGCCCTCAAGCTGCCTGAATGGTTCCACAAAGATGGGACCTGCCAAGCGGGCTGTTGCATGGCCCAAAAACCACCTTAATTTTGACCGTGACCTTGCGTCACGCGAACCCAGCTCAGAGGATATTAAAGGGCTCTGTAGCTCCCTTAGCAGTGTCACAGAGGGACCGTGTACCACGATGTAGCACAGTTGCACTCAATGCTTATAGCGCCACATCATCACACCACCTCACAACAGTCCTGCGCGACGCAGCAAGGCAGGCGCCACAAATTCACAGTTCAAGGGGACCTGCAAGCAGGCAGACGTGGGGTTATAAATTGTATCCGCAGCCCGGTGGAGAGGGTGCTGTCACGCTGGGATGCCAGACACCTGGGTGCTAATCCTGGCTTGCTTGTGACCCTGGGCAAGTCACTTCTCCTTTGGCCATGTGCTCTGTCTAGACTGTTCGCTCTTAGAGGCAGGGACTGTCGCTCTGTCTGCACAGTGCCTAACGCAGCAGGGCCCTAGTTCTGTAGGAGACCTCTAGGCACAACGGCAATGCAGAGAGCCCGAAATAATAGCAGGAGGGCTGTGCTAGCTGAAAGCTAGTGCACAGATGTCTCGATCAGCTGCTGAGAAGTGACCCAGAGGGGTCTTCACACCTGGCTAGGCTATTTCCTCAGCCTGCTGGGTGACCAGCTGCCTCATGAGCTGTGGGCACAGCTGGTCCCTGGTCTCTGTCCTCGGTGCCGTTGGGCTTGGGTCGGTCTCTCTTCCAGCACCCCGGGGTGCAAACACCAAGGGCCTTTCTGACTTACATTAGCCTTGCCTGTGTCATGCCCATTTGTTTCCGTGCAGCCTCACTCTTAAATTCTGCTGCCATGAGCCTCCGCTTGGCCTCGGCTCTAATTATTAATGGGCTTTAATGAGCAGCTGCTGCAACCCGTTCATATTTCACTGCCATGCAGTATGTGGCGAGAGGCCTCATGTCTTTAGCAGAGAGCGCCGCAGAGCGAGGGAACAAAGCATCCTTCTCCCCTCCACACACTCCCCAGCAATGGCTAGTCCTTGGCACAATGGAGAGGATTTCATTGTTAGGGCAAAGACACAGCCGTCCCCCTCCAGAGCAAAGGAAATGACCACGAGAGTCCAGTCGTCAGGCACAGGAGAGCAGCAGAGGCACTGTGCAAGCTGGGGAGAGATACAGGGGTGTCATTTCTCCCGCTAATCCATAACCATGTGCACCATCCTCCATCCCTCCCTGTATGGAAGCTCACAGCATGCTGCCCCTCTGCCCCTCCCTGCCCACTCCCAAGGCACGCTGCCCCTCTGCCCCCTCCCACAGTGCTGGAGCTGAGTGCGAAATTTTTCCCTTTCTGGTTGAGACAAAACGGAGACCTTGTGAAATTTTTCATGAAAAGCAAGAGGGGCTAATTCCAGAGCCTGCTGGTCAATGCACTCCCCTGCACTGTGGAAGATTCTGGTTTTAGTTGCTGCTTTGTCTGATTCAAAGCACTGGGCTATGCTGGGTTCTCAGTCAATCCCATCCTGGAGCTGAGCCACCTCTCCCGAGCCAAGTTTGGTCAAAACTGATCCATTCCCACAAAAAGTTTTGGGTCAGAGGAAAAAAATGTTTAGTCCAAAAGTTCCCAACCAGCTCTATTAACATGGTGATACGTGAAGCCAGCCTGGCAAAACGGTCATAAAAATAGGCATAAAACCCCACAGCTGCCCTTCGCTGCGAGGATGGAGAAGAATGGGGAAAGGATATTTTACTTTCCCGTCAAATTAAGATTTCTTGTCCTGGCTACCCAACTGAACAGCATTTTGAAAGATTGTCCGGAGCTACTGAAACATACTCTAATCAGAGAACAGATGGATGTAGACAGACAAAAAGGGAAATGGCAACAGTAAGTCATATTCACCATTCCTAATAGGTAAAACCAATAGCTCCATTCCAAAGCATACTCAGAATGGCTCCTGCCCATCTGTCTGCCTAGGCTGCTGGTGGACTGAAAATCACTGCCCATCATGCTGATCAATATTATCTCATTCTTTTCTTGTACTCTCCATCTGTCTGTACCCACCTGTTGTCTCCTATTTTATGCTAATGCCTGGTCCACACTGACAGCAATGTGGAGCGTACCCGCGTAGCTGCATCCATGCTGGCCACTGAGGTGTATAGCTACACACGGCAGAGAAAGGCTGCAGCAGTAGGAATCAACAGGACACTATATTGCTAAATATAGCACTGTAGACATCAGAGGCAGTGCTTGGGTGTGTGAAGAGCCCATGAAGAGTATTCGGTCTGGGGGTTCAGGCATGTAGGGCACTTGACTCCACTCACCTAGCCTGTGCCTCGCTTTTTACACTGCTATTCATACCTGTGCTAGCCGGGCGTGAAGTGTCTGTGCTCCACATGCAGCCACAAGTGTAGACCTCCCTGTAGTTTGTAGGCTTTTTGAGGCAAGGGCTGTCTTTTTGTTCTGCGTTTGTGCAGCACGTAGCGCAACGGACCCCTGGGCCACGACAGGGACTCCTAGGCGCTACGATAATTAATACTAAAACATCCCGGGCCTGATGCGGCATCAAAGCTGCTTCAGCATCACTCTCATCCTTTTAACTCTTTCAACCACTCACTGGAGGATGAAAGCCAGCGGGGCATTGCTCCTCACCATTCCTCAACTGCCATCCCTAGCCCTGTGGGAGGCCAAGGCATCTCCAGAAACCAATCCCGCTGCAAAACAATAGCTGCAAAGAAATCACATTGCACATGAGAGCCAGAGGAACCCCAACACCAGGCAATAGTCCTAGAGACAGAACAGTGGCTGGAAAGATTTCTGCTAATGGGGACCTACGCAGCCAGAGAACAGTGCAACCAACCATGCCTGGCGCACGGAAAGGGCTGTGTATTGATCCCCCAGATGCATGCAGGAAGGACGGATGTTCAACACTATCATCAGCGCATCAAGGCCGCTTTCTGATTGGGACCGTGATCTCCTCTGGGTGTGAGCCAAGGGCTGAGCGCGCCCAGACAGGCATTCAAAGGTCTTGGCAGTAGGGCTGAGGGCAGGGAAACAGGTCTACCAGGGAAAGCTGAGGATTGGCCTATGAGCGGCAGGCCCACTGGATTGCAACTGTGTCCTCGATCCAAGGTGCACGTATGCCTATTCCACACGTATGTGCGTGCATGCATGCACACAGCTCAGATCTATCCCTAACAGACCAGCAAGAACGAAAAGTTAACCCTTTGCGCCCTTGGGTTCAAAGCATTGGGATGGACTGTGAGTTCCCATCTTCTCTCTCCCCCCATGTCCCCAACAGTCCCCTCTCAGCTCATAAAATTATACCTCTTCCACTTCTCTAGCCCGCCCCCGGCGTCCCCAGTAAGTAGCCACACTCCGAACAGGGAGAGCTTCGTCTCCGGCCTGGATCCACCCTGGGCTCAGTGCCAGGACGTCCCAGTCCATAGCCACTCATGCTGTTGTGTTCGGCCCTATTCTTGGGGCAGGACTAGCAGGCAGAGCTGGAGGGGAAAAGGGATGTAGTGGTGTTGCCTTCACCCAGGGTGAACGTGACCTGGACCCTCCTCTCCCAGCCCAAAATCCCTGCCCTTTAGGAAGTGGTCTGATCAGTCTGGGGGGGGCACAGCTAATTTGGGTGAATTGAAAGCCAGGGAGAGCCAGCTATAAACGAAGCCGGGATCTCTGAGTTACAGAGAACCCCCTCTGCCCCCTGAAAAACCCAAGCCAGCACAAAAGGGCACTTCACAAACTGCATTTATTGTTCCATTTGAAGGTTCCCCTCACCTGTTCCCTGATGGTTTCACGGAGTTTCCTCTCATCTCCTGCGTCCCTCCTCCTATTCTCAGGATCTCCCAAGCAGAATGTGAACCTCATATGTCAGAACTGGTCACACGCTGAACCCCATAATGCTCAGCTGAGTTCAGAACGCGGCAAACTGAGTTTGTCCAGCCCTCAATGAGAGCCCTGCTCAATAGCCACCCAAAGCGAAGCCCATTCTGCTGCCAACTCTCCAGCAGGCCAGAGAGGGTTAAATAACAAATCTTTTTAAAAAAGACAGGGGCCCAGAGGCAACCGGGAGCAGGAAGGAATAGCTAGCACCAAAGCTAATAAGCTCTGGGGTCTTTGGAGAGTTGTGGCATTCATTTGGGTAAGTGGATTTCAATTAAAGCCATCCATAAAGAGAGTTTTTCCTCTCTCACTTAATCACAACAGCACATCAGAGAGAGGCGAGAATGTATTGCTAAATGATACACCTAAGGTGGCAAAGAGTACTGTTCTCCTACTTCTGGGGGGAAAAGAATAGATTAATTGACACAGGCCAGCCCAGCACAGGACCCTGGGTAATTGCACAATAATGACCCTAATCAGAAATTTAAATTAAAAAAGCCAACTCTGTGAGGTTTGGCTCAACATTAGCTACGTTGGAAACTGATCACTCTACAGCTACCACCCGATGAAACATGAAGCACCAGATGTTCAAAGCTCGGCCCCTGTAAGCGTGCACGTATATTTGCATGTCTTACTTATGTACTCAAACACTTAATGTGCATGTACACATCAGGCAGTGGCACACACACCTGGCCACTGAGCTTGCCTGGGCCATTAGTTATCTGCATGTGTAGATATGTTCTTCATATGTGATATAGACCGTGAGCTTCTGCTAGCTGTGTACTTACACAGCCTCCGTCAGAGCATCCAAGCATATCGCAATCATCAGGGAATTGAGCCCTCTCGCTACTCTTTAACGTTGAGAAATAATATCCCCATTTCACAAAGGGGAAACGAGACACAGAGCAATGAAGTGACATGTCCAAAGCCAGGAACTGAAACCAGCCCTCCAGAGTCCCCATCCAACAGCTTCACCACGACTGTCCTTCCAATTCTGTCGTCTCAGTTCCACAAGCAGACCGGCTGTCCACAGGATGCCTTTAAGCTCCAAAGGCGGGTCTGAGCTGAGCTGTCATATACCAAACATCTGACCAGTGCGGCCGGAATCCATGGCACAGCAAAAACTCAGGAAGACAAAAGACAAGAAAAGTTGCAGACGAGAATTGCTCCGCATAATACACGAGCAGAATCCACATCTTCAGGAGCAGGAGGCGATGCTTACACAGGCAAAAGAGACATTAGCACAACAAAAGAAAGCCTATTAAGGTTGCTCCCTTGAAGCAAATTTATACATCAGCCAGTACCGAGTTTAGAGCAGCAATAGAGGGATTAACCGGACAGCCTTTCACCGGTTGCGAATTCAGATCAGCAGTGCTAGAAATTCCTTCACACCCGACAGGTGTTTCAGCAGCCAATGTGCAATTAGTACAGCAGTTCTCAGTTCAGTGCCCAGTCGGGGTAGCGTCTATGTCACAAACACCACCACCACAGCTTGGCAGCCTCAGCAGAGAGGCTAAGGATGAGCCGGGAGGTTGACCTCCTCTATTGCCATTAGGCTGCGGGGTGGCCTAGCTGTTAGGCAGTGTGGTCCTTCAGCCCACAGAGGCGGCAGGGGGCAATTTGGGCAAGTCTATAATGCTGCTGCTCGTTCGGCAGACACGCAGGGGATTTCAGTCTCTGGGGCTGTCGGGCCAACACCTTTCATAGGAATATGGGGCTTTTCCGGAGCAGAGAGGAACATGCCCTGGAGGCAGCACTTAATCTGTAACGAAAAGGATGCCGGGGCTCACGCAATTAGGTGCCGGGTCTCAAGCAATTTTTTTTACATTCATAACTGCGGCAGCACGCCCCGAGGTGCCCCAGCTATGAACTGAAAAGCCCAGAGGTGTGGAGAGGGCAGAGTCCATTCGCTGGGTCACTCTTAGGTCTGTCTCCTGACCCTTGGGGCTAGATTAACCCACCACAGGGCCCTCGGTGAACACATGCTTCTGGGCCCTGCCTTCTAATATGAACCCCCCAGCAGCTGTTCAGTGGGGCCAGGCTGGCGATGCCGCTGACAGGGGCGACGTTAGGCACCTGCAGACCATGCAATTACAGGGGGCCTCCTGAAAGCTGGATCTGGCCTGCCGGGCATCAGCTGCACCCGGGGGTCCCCTCAGCTCCCACACCTGCACTCCCCTGTGTACACTGCCCCACCACTGCACGCCTCCCTCCTGCCCGCTGCTCGCTCAGACGATGCTCTGCAGCTGGGAGCGCAAGGAGCCAGCTGGAAGCCAGGAAAGGGCTGGGGCTGCCAAGAGCCCCGGGGCCGCTGGAGCTGGGTAGGGAGGGCATCTTTACAGGGAGGAATAGCTAGCACCCAGTGGGCCAAATGACGGCCCTTGCAGGTGGCTCCAGCCCCTGTGCTCCCCTGCCAGGCAGCCCCTTTCTCTGCCCTGCAGACGATGCCTGGCCCAGGCGGGAGATGGGGAGGTGCTCAGAGGGGGCCAGTGCAGGGACACGGCAGCCCAGGAACGGCCAGGAGAGTGCAGGGGCTGATGCTGAGAAGTGGGCTGCCCAGACAGCAGAGCCCCCAGCTGGGAGCATTAGCTGGGCACAGGCCAGGGGAGGCAGGGCCAGGACAGGCTCTAGGGGGTGGGAGGCACCCTCTGCTTCCCTGCGTCCAGCTCCACCTTCCTCCCAGCCCTGTAGTGGCCCCAGAACTGAGCTTTGCAGGGGGCCCCAAGGGAGAAACACCGCCACTGGCTGCAGATGCCCAGGCAATAACCGCTTATCCTTCTGCTGCTCAAGGCACTGCTCATCACAACGGCGGGCTGGCCAGGCCGAACGTGAATGGTGCCGTGACCCATGGGCTCCTTGCATGGATCTGGGCCCTAGATACGTGCCTGGTCTGCCTAGGAGTTAATCCAGCCCTGCTGACCCTTGCCGGCGAGATACTCGCTTTGCACCACTCGCAAACGAGCAGCTCTCTCCACCAGCTATTCCTTTCCCTACAGAGACACCTTCGTGCCAGACAGCCACCATCCTCCGTTACAAGCAAAGCCCACTGGTGAGTGTGGGCTACGGGTCCCCCTCCATGCCCAATCCACTGAGTCTGTTACAGCCCCCACAACTCCCTGGAGAGGCTTGGCTCTTTAGCTCAAATTACAGCAGCTCCTACTTTTAGTCCAGAGGCCAGTTGAGTCCCCAGCGTGTTAGCCAAGGGCTAGCACATAAGCAAATCTCAGCCACCCCTTTCCTCCCCAGGCAACTCTTAGCCCCTTTAAGTATCTCCCTTTCCCCATCCCTTAGTTCTCCACCCCATCCCATCTTCCCCAGAGATTTCTCCACCACCCTCTCTGCCCCCGAGCCCTCACACTCATCCCTGGTTATGCTGATAATGGCTGCAGGCTTATTTAACATTGGCAGTTCAAAAGCCACTTTCCTTCTGCGTAATCGATAGGGAATAGCCCACGTGGGTTCCTCCACTGGGAGGGGTGAAAAACATTAACTCCCAGTAAGACTCCACACAGCAGCCCATTCAATGGAGGGTGAATCAGCTGCAGCTCTCTCAGCCAGACTGGCCCAGCCTACCTACTTCGGGGCAGTACCTGCTCTCTCCAGGCCCTTGACAGCAGGGCTTGCAGGACCCTACTGGGAAGGGAATTCCATGAGGTCCGCCGGCACAAGGTTGATGAGGCCCATGGAGCAGGTTCCACAGACTTGTAACTGGCTCAGGAAGTTTGCTTTGCCACAAGAGGAGGCAATGGTAGACGATGAATTGCTTTGGAGTTTGAGGCCAGAAAAGGGGAGGTGACACGAATGTATCTGGGGAGAGTTCACATTTTTTTCACTCTTTCAACTTGGAGAGAGACAGGCTGAAATCACATCTGAATTATTTGCTATTTAATAACGCTGCACCACTTAGACAGGTTCTGCTTCCCCAGAAAGCCCCGGCCCAAGACATTCTTCCCGTCCCATCATCCCCTCTTACCCCGTCACCTGGCACGGCTGACCTGTTCCCAAAGCCGGCAGCCATTTCTCCAATGTGTGTGCAACCCACAAAGCGCCGAAGCACCAGCTCAGACACTCTCAGTGTGAACAATCACTCCAAGCGGCTCTTGAGGGCTTTGCATAGGATACCAGTAGGGATTAATTAAAAGATCCGACTCCAGAGAGAGTGCCAGCTGGGACCAAAACAGGCTCCAAGACATTGCCGCTTCCCTGAAGTTGCCTCATCAAAGACAGGCAAATGCTGCTGAGCGCAGCAGGCTGGGTGGAGGTGGCTCGGTGGCAGGGAATCAGTTTTTATAAAGTTGAATCAAGTGTAATTTAGTTAAACTATGTCACCAGGAAGAGAAATACTATATTATATTAACCTAATTGAACCAAGACACTCAGTTCCGCAGATATGCCCTTAGGGTAAGAAAGGAGAGGTAAGCATTAGAGCTGGTTGAAAACTTGCCAGGGGAACAGCTTTCTGTCAGAAAATGCTGATTCAGTGAAATTGAAACACGAGAATGTGCCAAGCAACACAATTGCATTTAGAAAAGAACCAAAATGTTTCGTTTTGATAAGTTCAGAATTATTCATTTTTACTTTTTCATTGCAATTTATCTTAGATTATAAATATGATGTAATAGAAAAGTCAACATCAAAGCAGAACACTGTGATTGACCCTGAACAAAATATTTTGGACTTTTTAAAATTTGATTTTGCTGGAAATTTGGATGTTTAAAGCAAATATGAAAACTGCAGGAAATTCCAGGTTTCACTCATCTCTAGTACGGATACAGCTATGTCATGTCAGAAAGGATTTCTAAATAGGTAAATCCCAGGAATATTCGTCCCAAATCTTGAATGAATTCCCACTGGCTGCGAGCATGTCCTAATCCACAAAGATCCCCAGGACTGAGATTTGCTAGCATGGGTTTCCTCCTGAAAGCCAATTCAAGCTGTGCACGTGCCTTTGCGCCCCAAACCTGTTTACAAAAAGTAACACTCAATCAGAAATCAACAAACCGTGCCATGGGACTGTGATGGCCAATCACAACTAAGCAAGACCGCTTGCATTCCAGATTTGATACTTGCAAACAGCAACAGAAATTTGCAAAAAATGAAGATCAGCAATTTTCAAATGACAAGTAAATTTGAGGAGATCATGGACATTCTGCTAACAGAAAAGGGGAAAAGGATAGTCCTGCTTTGAGCAGGGGGTTGGACTAGATACCTCCTGAGGTCCCTTCCAGCTCTAATATTCTATGATTCTATAAAAATATTTGTGAAGATTGGTCTATTATCTGTTCATTAACTATCATCTTAGGGTTTGTTTAGGTTCAGGGCTTTGATACGACTTCAGTGGGGTACCATGTGGGTATAAAGCTCTGGGTCTGCCTTATCTTGCCATGAACACTGAGGTTTGGTGTCAATAAAAATCACCAGGCAAAAGGAAGTGAGGAAATGGACTGGATGCTTTAAATCCTGGGGAAAAGGTTCAGTTTCAGTTCAAGTTTTTTGCCAAAGTTCAGGTCAGTTCCTATTTCATGTGCCTGTTCCATAGAATCATAGAAATGTCAGACTGGAAGGAACCTCAAAACATCAGCTATTCCATTCCCCCATGACAAGGCTCCCATTCCTAATAATACATTGCACTTCCCTGGCTCCTTTCCCTTCCAGATCTCAGAGAGGTTTGCAGACATCCATGAACTGATCCTCATGACATCTCTTGTAGGGCAGGTGAACATTAATTTCCCCATTTTATAAGCTGGGACGGAGGCTGAGACCCAAGAGATAATTTTACAGCCCTCTTGCATCTCTCCTTTACTTCGTCTGTCTTTTTTGTTGCCATATGATTTTATTCGCTTAGTTGTTTCTTCCCCATTATGTTCCAAATGAGTTTATGTTATTTCAATATATAGCCACTTTAAAAAGGTATTTTTTCTAAGTTCCAGGTGCCTTCAGCACATCTTTCAACTATTAGAATTCCACACCAGAGGGGAACAGACCAATATGGTTAAAACAACGAGAGTTCTGTAGCCCTTTAACGACTACCCTGCTTTTTATACAACACTAAGCGTATGAGCAAATCACAGAGCACAGCTGGGTTGCAAACAACCATGTCTACTACCTATATAAAAACATTCAAGCCCTGACTATATACATACAGTCCTGCTCTGTTGCGTTCCAGATGATCTTAGTCACATTAGGTTACAACAGAACCTCAGGGTTACAAGCACCGTGGGAATGGAGGCTGTTCATAACTTCGAACAAAACATTCTGGTCGTTCTTTCAAAAGTTGACAACTGAACATTGATTTAATACAGCTTTGAAACTTTACCATGAAGAAGAAAAATGCTGCTTTTAACCATCTTAATTTAAATGAAACAAGCACAGAAAGTTTCCTTACCTTGGCAAATCTTTTTTATTAAACTTTCCTTTATTTATTTAATAGTTCACATTTAACACAGAACTGCACTGTATTGTATTTGCTTTCTTTTTTTGTTTGGCTATTTTTGTTCATTTGCTTTCTGAGGGTTTTTTTTGTCTCAGCTGGCTCCTGATCGTACGCCTCCGGCTCCAAATGCGGTGCATGGTTGACTGGTCAGTTTGTAACTCTGGTGTCTGTAACTCTGAGGTTCTACGTATAGTTTGGTTTGAGGTTCAGAGATGAGCCCAAGCCACGAGAGTTCAGATCCTGAATCAATTTCCCCACTATTCAGGGCTACTTGGAGCCAGGGTTTTGCTTCGTGCCTGTCCTTGCACTCCCCACTGGCTAAGGGATGACCAGCTAACCATTTCAAATATGTCAGCCACTGTGTTACCAAGTAATCACAGGGCTTCCCCTAACACAGGCAAAAAAAGCACGATGATGGCTACCGTGCAATTCCAGGGCCCAAACCAAAGAGGTACAGAGCTAAATATATAAGTCACAAGGGCTTGGTCTAGAGAGCGAGGCTCTGTACTTCGGAGTTATAACAGACTCCCAGCTGTACAGCTCACTAAGCCAGCAGGCCAGATATCTCACCAGTGGGACACGAAAGCCTCCTTTTGGCCCACCAAGGCAGGACCTCAAGCCACAACTCTTTAAACAGCAGCCTTGAAATCAGTGGTGCTACCTGCATCGCTTGCTGGCGACAGGTATGAAATCCAAGGTAATGAGGCTCAGTAACCAGGTAAGTAAACTCAGGCTTAATGAGCCTCAGGGGAGTGAGACAGCACCTCTGTTATAGCAACGATAAAACCAGCCAACTACTGCCGGACTTCGACATTAGCCTTGCTCAGCGACGGGGCCTCCCTGCGCACACGAACACACTGCACGTTCCTCTGGCATCCACTCATGCGGGGGCTTTGCAGGGCCCCCCCAACTTTCCATTTATCCCAAAGCAACAGCAAGAGGAGGAAGAAGAAAAGAGAATCACACTCAGGGCTGCTATAATTAATGAAGTGGGGGAGACCTAAACTCCCCAAACACAGATGCCAGCGAAAATATAATGTCCTCCCTTTGAAAATGAGAGCTTTTATCATCTTCGCTGTGTCAGTGAGCAATTCCTCCGATACCGCATTTCCCTTGACTCCAACAAAGATTAAACACCCTGTGGTGAGGCCTTGCCTTTGTTTTGTTACTATCCAACTTCCATTATTAACCAAAAAACACATGTCGCTATTGCCTAAACAGGCAGTGATTCCAGCTGTAAAAGACTTTGGGTAAGAACCGTCTCTCCTTCTGGGTCTGGTGCAGAGCTTCACCAGTAATTAGTCTACTGTGCACTTGGTCAGTGCTCATGGTTTGTAAGGCAAAAGGCATTTTCTGAAGCTGGGAGAGCACAAGAAGCGCCTTTTCACCAACGGGGAAAAACAACTCCGAGAGATGAATTGACTTGCCTAGAGTCATACAAGTCACTAGCGAACCTGGGATCAGCACCCTCGTGCCCTGGCTACGGTTGCTACATTTTACCCACTGGACCACGCTGTCCCATTGAGTATCAACCCATGTTGCAATAAGTTAAAGTTAAGCCTGTGCTTAACTGCTTTGCTAAACGGGGATGAACTTTAAGCGTGCATTTAAGTACTTCCCCGAAGCAGAGCACTAGAGTAACAAGATACAGGTGAATGCAGCGTAAGGTGCTTCTGTTAGCCCATTCCTTTGCCATGCACACCATATGCAAAAGGCCAGCTTCAATTCCTAGGTCCCTTCCTCCCTCATCTGTCAGGGGACTGAAGGTATGAGAGAGGAAGTGCATTCAATCTGAAGGAGGAAGGGAGTGTCTCATGGCTCAGCAGAACTGAATCAGATCCTTCATTTTGGTAATTCACCAAATGAAATGGCTGCACCATCTTGGATTTCTGCATCCTGAGTGTGTGATGGGTTTGCTTATTCCTGCCTTATTCAACTATCTACAGACACAACTACTCCTGAGAAGAGAGAGACATGGCAGGCCCACGGAGTGCCGGCAGGGCACTGTGTCTCTCTCTCATCTGCAAGCTTGGCAGCAGCAACACAGGTGCTCATAGTGAGCAGCAAATGGGGCTGGAGGTGAGTTTCAACACTTCATCCGGGATGTGCAGGGCACTCCAGAGGAAATAATGAAAGGATTGAAAACCATTTCAGGATGGAAGGGGGGAAAATGCTGATGTAAATGGGTCAGGTACTCTGCTAAAAATGGGCCTGCCTCTGAATTAATCTACAGATCATTGTCTCTCATGCAGAGCTCCTCTGTCTGTCTGCTGTCAGACACATACCACCATCTTTTCCCATTATTACTGCTGTGATATGACTGTACGACAGAAACACCCGTGTTTGGGTTCACTCCAGAAACGTTATCGCAGGGTGGGGAGGAAACAAGGCTAACACTCTTGCTGTTCAGTTCTAGGGACTTGGATTTAAGTTCCACCTTCAGTCACAAATGAGATGAGTTTGGTGGTTCTCTGCCTAGGTATTAGAAGGCATTCATCTACAACACAAAGCTACTGCCCTATTTGGAATGACCAGTAGTCCCTGCTCAGGACAGTCAAGACGAAGCATTGAAACGTACAAGGGTGTCGCCACAGATCAGGACCGAGAGGCATCGGGGTTAGGAAACCTTGCACTGTGCATATCACGCTCTACGAGGTGCTGTTTATTTTGCTGAAAAGCAAGGGGTTGACAGCAGGAAACAAGATGGTTGCTTAACACAACTGCCTCTGCTCGTGGCAAAAGCACCGCTCAGCCCCCCTGGTTTTGGAACAACGGAAGCTGTTTAGGATTGTCCCTAGTGAATCAGATGATTCTCCCATCAAATCGGGTATCGCGACACTGGCACTGTCCAATTCCTGATCTTTCCCTCAGCTGTTTGCACCTCTGAGGGTTATCAAAGGAAGCTGACTCCACCCCTTTGCCCTCAGTGCATCTGACCAAAGAGGCAATGAATGTTCTGCAGAATGGAAGTCATGAATTCATTGCTCTCCCTCCACAGCCTTCTTTGAGTTACGAGATCCAATTGCCCTTATCAGAGCTGACATAACTGCAGATGCAACACACTGAGTTACATCCCTCCGGAACAGCAGGCAATGGATCACGCAAAACATCCCCATCTGATGGATGATTCCTGCTCACTGCTTCACAGTGCCTTGTTCACAGGAACAAAGTTAATCCCCCTGGTACCTACTCTAGCCCTCTACACATGAGAAAGAATCAACAGTAGTTGCAAATTTTATTGGCCTTCCCTGATCTCTAGATGTTTTCTGGACTCTGTAGAGTTGATCTCATCTAGGTTCGGGTGACACCATTCAGCTCTGCATAAGAATGCAGGAGTCTGACATTCCATCCCTAATCCAATTTCTCCCTTATATTATTACTGTAGCGCCTACGAGCCCTAGTCATGAACCAGGACCACATTGTGCTAGGCGCTGTGCAAACACAGAACAAAACGGCAGCCCCTGCCCCGAAGAGATTGCAATCTAGCATATGCCCAAGGGCAGTCTCAAATAACTGCTTAGTCTGCTCCCCCTGGGGAAGGAAGAGATGCACCAGAATGGCCTAAAGGGTGTACATGCAAATACCACATTTGCACATGTAAATTACAACATTAATTTGGTTCAGGTTCCTCCAGAAACATTTGCTACTGCGTTTTCAGAAGGGCATGAAGGAAAGCAATTTGTGGGCTTTTGTTACCAAGCTGGCAAGAGACAGTGCCCTCTTGTGGACTGGCATACCCCCTCTCATTCGACTGTACCCCAGTGTCTGTCTGAGTAGATGAACAATTCACATCTCCATATTCTAATCTGCAACCAAAGCAACCAAAAAAAACAAACAGAGAGAAAGTCTCTTTGGAGGCTGTAATTACAGAAGAATCTCACGAAGAACAGCACCAGCTTTAGCAGAGAAATAACATGTGTTTTCTAAAATATTTAATTCCAGGCTTAAGAAATAAGATCATTGTTAAGGGACAATTTGCCTCTTTATACAGAGAGAGGTCTTTTCAAAACTATTTTACAGCTGATTACATTAAAGAGGTCACAGACCAGAAGATTTACTGGTGAAATTTATGAGCTGGAAGAGGGAAACTGCTGACAGGGAAGAAAGTTGAATCAATCTGAAAACATAGGACAAGAGCCACAAGTGGGCTTCAAAGAAGGTGTTACAGTCAATAAGACAGAAAGACGCGCTAAATAAATACACACACGCGCATACACAATTCTATTCCAAAGGACTTCTAGCTGGAGGAGACAGAATGCCATGAAAGAAACTAAAAACAACAATTCACTGAACAAAATAGCTGAAGAATGAAGATGGGTGTGGCACATTACGCAAACAAATAGAAAGACGTCTCATGGGATGTATAACCAAAACAGAAAATTATTATTTTTCCCTACCTGGAGCTTTAAAAAAAAAAAAAAAAAGTCACCCTAACCAAGATGACTAGATGAGTCTCCACATGCCCTTAGAAACGGGTTCAGACATCAGAAGCATCTGCCTCCAAGGCCCACTAGAAAGCAGACCAAGAAACAACCTGCTTCGCATTAAGTCTCTCCCCAACTGACAAAGGGACAGAGTTTATCTACACGCCTGACTTCCCAGTGTGCAGTGCCCCACACTACAGCTTAGCTCCCAGGAAGGAATGCATCTTCCAACAGCTGTGAAGTCCTGGCTTTCAGAGAGAGAGACCAACTAGGGACCAACTTGTGCCTCACCACTGAAGGTAAAGGAAAGGTCCAGCTGTCCCTGCCCCTGGACTTCCAATTTCGGCCTTAAAGCCAATCAGAAGCTGAGTGCTTTTGGGTCCCCAAAGCCCACACTGCTTCCCCGAGATCACTTCTTCCCCCTCAGTGCCATTATGTTTCACAGCATACAAAACTGAGAGCATAGATGGCATACAGCGCTCTTACTTCATTGCTGAGAATTCAGTGATAACACGAGAAACCAAAAGCAGAGAGAGACAAAGCAGCGAGGCACAACTCGCCAGCTGCCGCTTGCCCACTTTGCTACAGAGCCCCCAGCCAGCGAACAGGGCCAGGGAATCACACCTGCTCTAAAAGCAGTAGCTTGCAAGTCCAGCACAGTCCGCAACACAAGTGACCGTATCCCCTGTCCCAAGTAAACCTGGAAGTGCTTTGGGCTGGCCTAAGAGGTTTTCCCTGAAGCTTTAAGAGGATACCCTGTTATGGGGGGAATTCTGCACCCCGTCATCCAACACAGTGCATAAACCCCCCCCCATCCATCTGAAACTGCAGCATGAGATTGAGCCCCACCCAGCAACGGGCCTACACCCAAGCCAACAAACAGAGTATGGACCCAGACTTGCCCAACGTTCTGGGGCTCAGCGTTTGCCTTAGCCATCCCATTATATAGACAGGCTCTGCTCTGCCTCTGCGTGGGAGGGAGGTGTGGGCTTTGTATCTGTGGCCCCAATTTCAGACTTTAAAAAAAAGGCTCTGCTCAGTTTGGCTTCCATCAATGGGTGACCGAGGTCATTTATTGCTCCTGGACCCCTGGCCCAGCCCGAGTACATTACTCAGGCAGGTTCCGTAGACCCACGTGCCCATTCAGAGAGGTGCAGAGGGAACGTGGGAAGAGCAGAGGGCTCTCAGGACAGAGCAAGAAGATGGGTTCAGGGGAGAAGATCAGACTCCCCCTGCCACGCTTGGCGTATTTGGATGCTCATAACGTCACGCTACTCACGCGGAAAGCGGTCACTGCATCGAAGGTTATGGAGAGAGGACTGGAGCTGGGGTCTCTCTGGCAGCATGTGCTGATCTCCAGTGGTTTGCAGCTGGTGATGGGCAAGAGTCTAGCATTCACTTTGGACAAGCCCCCTGAAGTTCATCCAAACTAGCCACACCTGGCCGGGACCCTCTAATCCCCTCCTCTGCCTGTCACCTACCTTTATCGGGCAGGTGCTTCCCACACCCCTCTGCAGCAACGTCCTTCAGGTGAAGCTTGACAGCCTTTCCCCCATCCCAGAAGCCTCCTGGGTAGACGTTGCACATCATCCTCCACCCTGTATTCATCTCCCTTCATAGCCGCCGCACCTCCAAAGCTCTTCTCGGAAGAGGAGCTTCATCCTGTCTCCATCTCCAGGAATCTTCGTCGCGGTGGAATGCCACAGCTCTGCTCCCAGCCTCGCTGCTCCCCCATCCAATTGCCACGCCTCTGGGGCTTCCCCGAGTGGAGGCACAGCGCTGCCTGGGAAACTGCCAGATTTGGGGCTTGCCAGCAGCATGAGGCCTTTATGGGGCGCGAATACCAGGGGAGTTCAAGAATGCGGCAGAGGCAGGCCTCCGGCATCAACCAAGAGTGGGAGAGAAACCAGCAGAAACAGGGGAGGCGTAAACTTCCTTAGTTGCTCCAGTTCGGCAGGGGCACAGGAGGAGGTTTGAGATGATCCCATGGGAGGCGAGAGTCTAATTAAGCCAAACTGGCCCAACCATTCTATTTAATCGCAGAAATGCAGCATTTTAGTCCCACTAAGTTTCAGTGGAATCGGCTTAAACTTCACGTGCATCATGCAGACGGGCCAGGGCAGATCCCTGGTTTAACCTTCGGTGCCGCTATGGCTTCAGTTCATAAACAGCTTCTGCTTACAGGGGGGAATTCCCGTTTGGTATAAACATGGCAGAGCCAGCACCTGTGCCGGCCACATCCCCACCACGACATGGAGGGCGGTGGGGATAGGTAGGGGGTGTAGCCAAGGCACGGCAGAGCAGAGCTCTACAGGTGTAAGTTAGAGCAGCCAAGAGGATGCTCTAAAAGAGGCCAGAGCTGGGCAGCACAGACTATACGAGCTCCTTGACCCACCCCCTCAACACCGCTCCTCCGAGCCGAGCAGAGCTCAGTCACCAGGGAGATTCTGCACTGTCTCCCTATGGATCTTGAAGCCAAATAAATCCATTCTGAGCTGCGCATTCTGTTCCTGCCTTCATCGCTGCTTCTGCGCCCGAAACGTTCCCCCAAAGGTAACCTGGTGTCTGCTCCTCTCACCCCCACGCCCCACACATACGGCACTCTGAAGCTACAGGGGTGCATTACAGCATGTGGGGAGCTGCCTTTCGGTGACGCACCTGTATTGCACCCACGCAGCGGGAAGGCAGGAAGCAAGAGTTGATGGACCCCGATGCAGGAGGGCAAATCCTATCCTCCTGTGCTAACGCTGCCATCTTTGAAATCTGGCACCCTCAACGGGGTGACAAGACAGCAACAAAGCCAGGCCTCAGGTCTCGCCGTGCTGCTGACAGCGCTCGTGCGGGTGGTGGGCAGCTTTGAAATACCAGGAGCGATGCTGTAACCCGCAGCTAACCCCAACCAGAGGAAGGCTCTGAGGAAGAGAGGGAGGCCGTGGCAATCAGCAGTCTGGTCTCAAATATGATTTCTAGGCTTTGGGAACGGAAACAGCCACTTCTGATCACTGAACTCCATGTTCCACATGAAACGGATTGAAAACATGTCCCCGCCACAATGACTCAACAGATTAGCTAATCTTCATCTTCATCCACTTAAGAACGGCCATACTGGATCAGACCAATGGTCCCTATAGCCCAGTATCCTGTCTTCCGACAGTAGCCAGCACCGGGTGCTTCCAAGGGAATGAACAGAACAGGTAACCAAGTGATCCATCCCAGAAGCCATTCGCAACCAACAGCAATCCCTGCCTGTCCTGGCTAATTATCTTCCCAGAGCAGGCTTCTAAAGAGAGGTTTGCGTGTCTCCTATCTCGGCTAATAGCAGCAGACGTGATACAGAGCAACATTAATGCAGATTTGATCTCAGGCTTGCAAGAAAGGGCAATGTGAGTTACTAATACCAGGTCTTAGGAGACTGGTCTGCTTCCCTTTTCTGATTACTCATTGCCGGCTGTCGTGAGAAGGGGAATATTTAAAAATAAAATCTGGTTAAGTGCCTTTTGTGCTGGCGAAAGACTCGGGATTCACAGCCCAGGAGGCCAAAGTCCTCTGTGTATGCACAAGACAGGGACAGCACAAACAGCCACACTGCAAGCTTCTCACGCACTGGCCTGCTCGCAGGCTTCAACCCTGCTTCGAAAGTGACCCCCTCACAGGGAGAGAGGGATGGAATTTGGTTCAAGAGCCAAAGGGGGTAGGAGATTCTTTTCAAACAGCTCTGAACCATAGAACAGGGGGCCAAGTTTGTGCCTGCGTGATCACTGTCATCTTAGCCAACACCTGGGATTGAACCAGGGCTTCCAAACCTACAGGCATAAATTGGTATCTTTTGAGCTAAAGACCCAGCCTTTGTACAGCCTTAGGGCTGTACCTGTCTCATGTCCTTTGTGGATCAAGACCCGAAGGGGATCCAGAACACACACTGACAAGTGGGTGAGACGGGGGCTTGCTAAGCATGAAACAGGAGAATGGTTTCTCAGGATAACGTACTAAAACCCAAGCTTCCCCCAGACTGCTGTCTAACGTCACAGGCAGGCCTGGTTGATTATTGCTTGATTTTTTTCATTTGTAATCTTTGACATTCATCTTTTGGAGATTGGCTAGCCGAAAGGTATTTTGTGTGCTCAGGACTAGCCAGTTTCCTGGTAGTATCCTGGTAGGGTATGTGGGTCTGAAATATTCCATCTCTATGCAGACCCACTCCACAATGTTTCTTTACACAATAATTCACATTTCGCCAGGGGATACATGGGACAACTTACTATTGTAGTGCAGTACAATCTAGAGGCCCCAGCCAAGGTCAGGGCGCCGTTGTGCTAGGCACTGTACACTCACCTACACTCCTAGCCCCCGAGACCTTGAAATCTCCACAGCCAAAGAGTGGAAACGGCATAGAGAAAGGCAGCGACTTGCCCAAGACCACCCAGCAGGTTAGAATAGGACCCAAGTCTCCTGAATCCCGGCCCAATGCCAGGAACATGCTGCCTCAAAAATGCAAGTCAAGCTAGACTGATGGGGACAGCCTATCCCAGCAAACGTGGCAATCTCCCTGCAACCTGCAATATGTTTGACAGACTGTTGAGGAGGGTCGTAAAGTCAAGTCTGTGGTGTATTTGATCATAACTAGGATATATATGCTGTGCCCTCAGTCAAGCGAGATGAGAGTTCATCTTGGGCTACTCAACTACTCCATGCTAACAGAGAGGAAACGACAAGGGCTTGTTCTCAAAGGAGTCCTCTTGGTGCTTTTTCTTTTTAAAAATGTCCCTCTATCGTTTTCCTTTGTTCACATGATCATTTGGACATCAAAAGTAAACTGGCCACTCAGCTGGTTCCCTTCAGACACTGTGGCCATCCCATCTTAGGCTGGGCCTTTTCTAAGCTTGCAAAATAAGCACATCTAAGACCAGTTAGTATTTAGATGGGAGACTGCCCAAGAAAGCTCCAGAAATGGGGCTGGTGATTTAGGAGGGGGTGCTCTGCCCTCTGAGGCAGTGCTGAATCGGTGCTACAGCACAGAGCGAAACAGTGTCCTTGGTACATGGCCCAGGACACGGGGCCGTGCAGTTGAGAGATCCCTGAGGAAAAAGGAACGCCCATCTGCAGCCATAGCCTTTGTGGATGGCATGTTCCCCCTTTGTGGATGGAGTGGGAGATGGAACTGCACAGTTGCTAACGCACGAGTACACACGCTTTTCTGAGCTACCCCCGCACAACCCCTCATCCACTCTGTTAGGGTGCAGGGAGCCTCCATAGAGCTGTGCTGCGATAGAAGCATTACCCACAGTGGAGCTGCGCCTCCAGCCCCTTACGCAGCAGAACTGCACTGTTCCTAAGCACCTGCAGAAGGAGGGGAAGGATATGAGCTGAAGCCGCTGTTCGTGGTGCATCTTTTGGAAGACACACAAGACCAAGATCCCAGCTAACAACCTGAGCACCCTTCCCAGGAAGCTGCTCTCTCTGATGTCTGGGCCTGGCTCAGCTTTGATTAAACTTCGAGGCATTGCTGAAAGGTCCAGAAACGATCCAGAGAGGTTGAGATTTATAGTTAAGCATAACAGCCATCACAAGACACTGCGCCTTTTGTGTCTGCAGATTGATGTAGCCGGAAACATAGATAGCAAATGTATATATAACTTCTCAACCTCGTCAGCATTATTTAAACATCCTCTATCTTTTTAAAGCCATCCCTCTGACAACCCGAAGCCTACACGAAGTGTTTCATTTAGCACAAACCGAGTGCACTGAAACCAGCACCAATTGCCAGGACCAGTGATAGCCAAATACCCACTTGTCTTTGATGGACTCAGACCCTGCAAAACGTCTTTATGCAAGTGGCCCTCTCCTTGCCCCCCAGCTGCATGTCAACCTCCAAGCAGTCCAGAATTGTTTCTGATGCAACCTGAATCCTCCGTGACCCAAACCCTTCATAGCAGCAGGAAATAGCAGGGGTAATAGGACAAGAGAGCAGAGTGAAGTGATAGGAGAGCTCTAATGTGTAGATCACCCAGACTGAATTATGGATTCTCTATGGGTTTCAGCCATCTACGATGCCAGAAATTACAGGGTGTGGTTCTTTGGCCTGCATACAGCAGCAGGAATTAGAGGCCAGATTCTTAGCTGCATCCATTATCTGAGGGATGCAAGTAAGTAAGGAAGGGAAGGCTAAAGGCAGCCATCCCTGGTCCTGACAGCTGTTCTACTGTGGACTGGACTCTAGAATAGTTGAGAGCAGTGGTTCCCAACCTGTGGCCAGGGGCCAAACGTGGCCTATAGCTCCCCTCCTGCTGGCTGCAGAAGGGAACCTCTGCCTAAGGATCCAGTGCTCCCTCCCCCCTAGGTGCTGGGGTCCCTGATGGAGCCAGAGGAAGGGGAGCACTGATCTCCAGTACTGCTGGCTGTAGAAGGGAGCCACTGCCTAGGGACCCAAGTGGAGCGCACAGAGCTACAGGACACGTGCGGTTTCCCTGCTGCGGCCAGAGGGGACAAGAGATCAGCAAGGAGACAGCCTCATTGAACTCCTTTCATCTGGCTGCGGTGGGGGGGGACTTGCTGGCAGAGACTGGTTGCCCTTCAGGGTTGTAAAGATGATCCTCGTGGCCCTCGAGACAAAAAGGCTGGGAACCACGGGTTTAGAGCAGCTTCAGAGATGCTCTAAAATTCACCCGCCGGCCGTGGCCCCCAGAGTCTATTACACCAGCTAAGAATAACTGTAGCATTCCCAGAACACCCTGGGCTATAGGAGGAAGGGAAAAGGAGCCAGCTATGGTGGCTCCAACCAGCTGGAAATTGAGGGTACATCTACACTGCAAAAGCAACCCCACAGCAATGAGTCTCAGAGCTTGGGTCAACTGAATTGGGCTCACGCTATGGGGCTAAAAACAACACTCTAGACGTCTGGGTTCGGGCTGGAGCCAGACCTCCAAGATCCTCCCTGGGTTTCAGAACCTGGGCTCCCGCCTGACCCTGGCACATCTACACTGCTGTCTTTAGCACCGTAACACAAGCCCCTTTAGCCCCAGTCAGCTGACCTGGACTCTGAGACTCCCTGCCGCCGGTCTCTTTTGGCAATGTAGACATACCCGGAGTGTCTCTAACTCTTGTCCCTCTGGCTAGTCAGGCTGAGGAAAAACAGCTCCTGCCCAGGTTCTTCAACCCCTCCGTTAGTTTGACCAACTGGAGAAATTTGATAGGATGCTGCCTCGCTATATGTATATAGGAAGAGACTCACACAGCTCACCCCCGAGAGTCCCTGTAGCCAGCACTTTGCCAGATTTGGCTTCAAACACAGAAGGGAGTACGTTAGAGGAAACAAACAGATACACAACCAGGCAAAACCAGGACCAGCCAAGGGACAGACGGTGGGTAAGACATACCTAGCAGTCATCACTCACACTTGGGTGCACCCTACGCAAGTCACCCGAACACAAGAAAACATTTTGAACTATACTTTCCACAGAGGCCTCTAACTCTGCGCCTGTTACACGAACGATTGTTTGCATGGCATGTAAACCCCAGTGTGCATCCTCCAGAAAATCTGCCTCTCCTCCCCACTCAAAGGTCAAAGGGTGATCTCTTTTCTGCCCTAAATTCCTGGGCAATTTTACATGGCTGTAAATTTCATAGGGCACGAGCGAGCATGTCCAGAACTAGTGTGCTTCCAGAGGGAGGTAGAGGAAGTTACAGAGGATAGGTTCAGGTTACACAGGAGGAGGGGAACCTGTGGTGTGACCCAGTCACGACCGTTCCTACCCCAGGGCACCCCCTAGATTGGGCCCCAACACTCACCCACCCAGAGCTCTGCTCTGCACTGTCCAGGTTTTCCACCACACCAGTCCAGTCATAAGAGGCTTAGTTCCCCCCATCCCTGGGGTGTCAATAAACACAAGCTCATGGTCCCCCCAGCTGTGGTACAGCTCTCTTCCCTCAGAGGATTTTGGGTAAACTGTGGCCCCAACTAGGATCACTAGCTAATGCAAAGGAAGAACTCACTCCACTTTGGGTTTCCCCCTTTTAAGCTCCTCTCTGCAGTCTGACATCTTTCACAGGTGAGCTCATTAACTCTGTGCTGCCCGGGGGGGAGTTTATATCCCATCACAGTCCCAGACATGGCAGCAGTAAAGCAGCCTGACATCTTGAGTCCCCTGGAAGATTAAATCAATGTCTCCCTGGAGCTCTTATTCAGACGCAAGCAGCTTGTGCTGCACATGCAACTGGAGCACGAGCTGCTGCACATCACATTGACATTTCAGCCTCTCCCTGCTGGAGTGAAGTGGCCAGCTGCTGGTCTACCAGCAGTTTTTGAACCAGCCTTAGATGCACACATAGCAAATGCACGTGCAGACGTTCGCCTGGCTTATGTGCACAGTTGTTGTCTGGAGGAGCACGTCCGGGCGTTCTGCAAGTGCAATTTGGGAGTTTGGCGGAGGGGGTGCTCTTTGAAAAGCTGCTCCTTTTGCTCAGGCCGGGCTGGGGAAGGAGGGAGATAAAAGGAAGACAAAACAGAAGCATTGGGGTTTGGGCCTGGAAGACAAGGCTATCAACAAAGTGCTAGAAATAAGCAATTGCTCCCTGCTAATTTTCTTCCAACATTTGACCAAGACAAATGTGAAAGCTATGATTACAATGAACCTGTGTCTCACTGATGAGAAATCAGCAGACAAGGGAAAGGAGTATTAGGGAACTGGAAGCCAATGGGAAAAGAAACAAAAAGTGTCAAATGCAAAACTATATCCAGGAGGAATAATGGCCATATGGAATAAGTGATCAGAAAGATTAATTCTTCCTTCAATATGTTCAAACTAAACGAGACCTAATCTGGGGGTGGCCAAATCCTTCTAAAAAGAAAAACTGCCACTCCATCTTGAACGGGAACATTTGGTGTTTCATTTGCGTCTTGGAATGAGGCGACTGATATCATTCAAACTTTATGTTCATCTTTTGGATTGCTGCCCTGAGAGGTCACATTTGTGGCTCTCACATAACCAGGAATCACCCAGCTACAATATGCTTTTCCTGGCTCAGCCTTGAAACCAAATTCCAGAGCAGCTGACATGGAAATTTACCATCAGAAAACTATTACAGTTTTACCTTGGACTGTAGAGATTGTTTTATGGGGCTTTGTTTGAAGATTGTAAATACCGCGGCTCAGCTCACATGCTGTAGAGCCTTTGCGCTGCGATCCATTGACTGGGTCAATGTCTGGCCAAAAATTATGGCCTCAATCCTTCTATTTGCAACATCCAGAGGAACCCTGGCACCTGCCGGTAGCCCAGCTGGCTTCACGCTATATTGCAAGATCAAAGCACCTTCTGTCAGAGAAACTCAAGGTGATTTTCAGTCATTCATTAATTTAAACCTCAGTCTCCTGTCCTCCCCTCCCAGCTTTCTCCCCAGTGAGGCCAGTTTCATTATCCCCATTTTACAGATGGGGAAAGTGAGGCATATTAGAGCTATAAAGTGATGTGCCCTAGTTTACACTGTCTGAATCCGTGGCAGCCAACAGAACCCACAGCTACAGATGCCCAGTCTTCTGCTGCGATTGCAAAAACATTCGTCCTTTAACCTGGGAGAAGGAACACACTCCACGTGGCATTATGAGTACTGATGAGATAATGGAGTTAACCACTAATCCCACTAGCCACATTCAGAGACGGATATAATTAAGAATGGGCAAAACCAGGATTAGAGTAAACCCAATTATAAGCAACTGCACTGTTTGTATTAAAACGAACAGCACTAAAAAACCTCAACCCCTAAAGGTTGATGAACCACTTAAAAAAGCTCAAGTTGAGTTAGGGACCAGTGACGGTCAAGGTGAGATATGGACCAATGTGGGGCTAGTTTTTCTGTGTACATTTCATTATTGTTTCCCTTCAACCCTATTTTCCAGTCTAACACTCATTTCTTCTTTCTAGCTGAAGAAAGGAATTTGCCCGTGGCCTCTGCCCCTCATCTCTTGTGTACTCCTGTAACTCTTGCTCATGTTTCAAGTGGACCCATCGTGGCAGCAACAAGAAAGGAGACAGAGGGAGGCTGCTGATGAAAGACCTTACAGATTTCCAGCTAGACGACCCACTGGGCCAGAGGATCAAAAACCCATGGGTCAGACACGGCCAGTGGGACAGAGATAAACATCCTCTCACTCACTAATCCCACCTGAGGGGCAGGATACCCTCCCAATTCCTTAAGCAGTGCCTTCCCCCCCATCCAGTAAAACAGATTTTGGAGAGAAGTAGAGAAGCACCCCAGTCTCCAAGATACCTGAAGGGCAGAGTAGATCCCTGGGCTGATTTAGCACAAAAATGCCATATCATCTGTAAATTCCAGAATCAGTCCAAGCTTTCACTGTTACGTCTCATCCAACAGGCACCCACGGCATGAGCACAGCATGCTGAGAACTGGCAGTGACTAGGAGGAAAGGACACCACCTACTGAATCACCAACACCTGCCTCCACTCCACTGCGTTGGATCTCCCCTGTAAAGATCCCGCCCATCCTCTACTCCCATCCCTCCCAAGCCAGCTTTGCTCATGAGAAGTGATGGAGTCATAGGGCTCTACCACCAAGCACTGGCTGTTTCTTTTAGGGCTTTTTCCCCTTGCCTCTGCCTCTTCCATTTTCTAGATCAGTCTCTTTCTGTGCGGTAAATAATGGCAATTTCTATGGTTACTCTGCATCCCAACTTCTGCTGATTAGTCCTTCCTATTCCTTTTCCTTGATGGAGACAGCTCAGGTCCCAGTCCTCAGTGCTGCACCCAGCTGACCACCACAGAATTGAAGGTGGCAACTATCAGGTTTTCCCATGACTATCAGGCTTGAAATCCTACTTTATTAAAGCTATAAGTGCACCATGGTGTGTATCCTCTGCAGATGTCTGTGTTCCAAAAAAAAAACAAAAAAACCACCCTGCCTCCTTTGGAAAATAAATGGATAGCAACCGCAAGATGAGTATTCACCTCTTTATTTCAATAGGAGTCACGCTGCTTGCTGTGTTCGTTGCTGGAACCTTTGGTTAGCATCAGCAACTTGTGAAGCGAGCATTGCATTCTCCTGCCAAACTCTGTTCGCGTTGTAACCTCCCACCCTCTTCTCTATTTTGTCCACTTGACACCAGGACCGTAAGCTGTCCGGGGAAGGAACTTTCTTCTTTGTCTGCACTGTATCCAGCACAGTGAGGCCTTGATTCATTCTTGGGGATCCTAGGTACTACCATCATACACATAAATAACAACAATAGTTAGGGCTTTAGCAAAGCAGCAACATTTAGTAACACTCAGTGTACTGTGTTATGTACCAAGAATGATAAATGCAAAATCGCACCACCAGCGCAGCTGAAGTACCCCACATGTCCTCTTGGCTGTGGTGCACGATCAGTACTATACAGACACCTCAAAAGGTGACATGCCCGTTCCATTGGATAGCTCTAGAGATATACCTTGGGCAAAGGGTCTGGTGTGCACCTATGAAGAAGCTAAAAGATCTCAGCCATAAACAAGCTTAAACAATTCTTGCCTCCCTTTCTCTGTAGAGACACTCGCTGGTTAACTCAGTAACAAGGTAAACAGAAGTGAGAATGTGCATGTGGGTGACGATTCAGACAAAACAAGCCGATCAGCATTTGAGCAACAGGCAACCAACGTGCTTTATTTCCTCAACGAGAAAGACTCCGCGACGAGCAATGGCGACATAAAGACATGGTGTTCCATCAGACAACAGCATGCACAAGGCGTCTAGAATGAATCGCGTGACCTCTCGCTCAAAGAGCCCACAGGGAGGGGCAGTGCTAGGGCATGGCTTGCACGGCTATAGCCACCCCAATGTTTGCCTTCGCCACCCCTCCCTCTGCAAAAGTCGTACATTACGCACAAAGAAGGGTGGCATGATATGGCATTGCCACCCTTACTTCTCCGCGGCTGATGGCAGTTCAGAGCGGAGCAGCGGGAGAGCAGTGGCTACTAGCCAGGCACCAAAGACAGCACCGCCGTCAGCAGCCAGGCAGAACGAAGGGTGGCATGTGCCCAAAAGATGTATAGTGCAACACCCCCCACAATCTTCTGTGTAGCCCCCCCGGGAAGGGGTTGCTGCCACCCGGCCCACAGTGAGTTTAAAAGGCAGCTCCGAATTGATTACATTTGTAGGGGTGATGTAGGACAGCGAAAAGAGGGGCAGAGAGACATGCACAGAAGCCAGGATATTATGGCTAGGGGCGGGAGAGTGGTTCCTGGCAGCGCAGGCTAACTCCTCAGCAGTAAGGAAGGCAACGAAACATGATAGCTGGAGGGGAGAAAATGCACCAGGAAGCCTGCAAAATGGCTTTTCTAGGGCTACAGTGATGTGCCAAATTGAAAGGGCTGGCACAAGAAAAGCTCCCTGGATGAATGTGCCTGTAAGATGGCATCTCCCTGCACCGTGGAGAGTAAAGAGGGATGAGGAAGTCACCAAGGAAATTGATGCTGCCACCTCTGCTGTATCACAATTCCCATTAGATCACTTTTGTGACTGGGTAACAATGAAACAAGGGCGCTGTATTCTACATTGGCTAACTAAACCACAAACCACAGAGACAGGGCCAGATCCTCAATGGGTGTAAACAGATGTAGCTTCACAGAAGTCAATGGAATTATACTGATTTACCTAGCTGAGAATCTGGCCCCTAGGTTTAATCAGCAGAACAACGTGAGGGTTGTTTGCAATTTCACGATCCCTCCTCTAAACATATTGTCTTTTCCTGGAACGGAAAGAGACATCAGCCCCTTTGCAGACAGTCCTCTGATGCAACCATTGTGCAGCTGTCAATTTTATTACCATGCTACTAGAATCAAAGGAATGTGAGGATGTGCCTAGTGCATTCATCTTCACAGCAAGAGCTTCATCTCTTCCTGAATATTTCCTTGAACACTCAATAGCCCAGCAGGTGTGTGCTGTCTGAATGTAGCTGGCACGCTAGCAGTACCGCCCTCTACCTGAATGTACCCGGAAGTTGAGCAGCAGCCAAAAGGTTAACTTTCGCAAGAAACATATCTGCTCTATTTAAGCAAAGGCAAAAAAAAAAAAAAAAAAAAACAGCAGGGGTCCCCCATGTTGTTGACAACTCTAACAGCAAATTAAGAAGCTAAAATAAAATGTACCATCAAATAAAGCTGGAGACAGGCCAGAAATCAAAAATAGATGTAAAGAAAACTATATGGAGAAATCAGTTCCAAGCAGTCTCATTGAACTCAATTACTAGAAATTAGAAAAGGATCTGGAAAAAGAAATATTGTGAGGATACACTGCATTAGGTGATGTTAATGATTGCTATTCTCTTTACGGGCTGCTTTCTAATCATGTTTTTATGGCATCAGATTTGCTGTATGAAACCGGAGCATTATTGATAGGGGAGCATGGCCTGGCAGTTCCAGGCACAAACACATCTAATTTAGCATCCTTAATTAAAGAAATTACATTAAAAGTAAAGTTTAATGGTTGGGATCTGGACCTGCAGCAACTCTGTCACCAACGCCAGGTGTTCAAGTCTCGAGAGACAGATGCTCACAAAACCATGAGCTTTTAAAAAGAAAATATTGAGGGGTTTGTTTGTTGGGTTTTTTGGTCTTCAATTTTTTGAGCCTTTAGGAGTCCCGTTGTGAAACTTTGCTTTGTGGCCATGAAGGCTGGAAAAGACTGACTTTTAAAAAACCTCAAAAGTCTTATCTCATGGCAGGACTCCAGGAGCTGGGGCTTTAAGAAAAGACACAGTATCCTGAAACTTGTGGTAAAATCACCAGAGCTGGCAAATGAGTGAACAGGCCAATATTCAGCACTGATGCTTGCACTTGGATCATTTGGGGAACATATTATTTAGAAAACATTCAGCCCCAAACATGGAACATCCGCCGCCCTGCAGCTCTCCTCTGCAAGCCGGTCTGCCCTGGCATCTCCTCTGCCCTGGAAGAGTTCCACGCCACCCTGTTTCTCTTCTCCCTCTTTGAACATCTGGAAAAGGCAAGGCTCACTCTTGATGGGCTCTTCTCTCCCAAGGAGGCCATGGGGCAGGGTTAACCCGGGAGAGCAAACTTCTCCTCCAAACCCCCTGGAGTTCTTCTCCCACTCCCTGGAATAGAGGGGGTTTTCCTCACCCTCTCCCATGCACAGCCAGGATGCGTGGGGATGCCAGGACAGTGACAGCTTAACCCTCACTGGCTGGACAAAGTCAGGACTGAGGTTCAACAGGTTTCTAGCTCAGGTTGGCTTCTTACTGGCAGCGTGGGTGAGCCAAACATCTAGTAGACTGAATGTCAGACAGCATCATTTGGCTGTGATTGGTAGACCAAACGCAGCCAATAGTAGGCCCGGAGCATCATTGCCCTATGGTACCATTCACACCAGTGCACGCCCACCACTGACATGCCTCACTTTAGCCTTTCAGTAAAAATTCTTTGCTTCCTCCCAACCATTCTTTTCTGAACAGGCCTTTCCCCTCTCTGTTACCATCCTGTAATTTCCCTCAGCCCTCTCACTTCCTCCTTCCCCCACCACCTCATCCTTCCTTCTCCTCTCCAGTTTTGTCTCCATTGGTCCCACCTCCCATCCATTTTTCCTTGGGATGGAGTCCAGACGCCCAGTAGTTCACCCTCTAAATGTGGAGCTGAAGAGTCTTGTGGAGAGTAGGCAGGTGAGGGACAATGTTTTGAGGTGTCATCCTCCAAATAAGGGAGCACTGATAGCTTTGAAGGCCCTGGAAGAGCACACCTGTTCTCTCTCTCAACCTCCCTAAGATGTGAATATGACAGTGCTCCAGGACAGAAATACCTCTGCCTCCAGGACAGATTTGCTAGGAGTCTGTTGAGGCTTCCTAAAGCCAGAAGTCGGTTTTGTTCTGAGGGCATCTTGCTTTGGTCTCAGTTGACTTCTTGACAGCAGAGAGGCAACTGTTTTGGAGAGCCATAGGCAGAGTGGCCTCTCAAACATGCAGTTTTATCTGACCATTGTTTTTCTTTAAAAGAGGTTCTCTTTTATTAGGCACTAGGGCTGTCTTCATTCATTGTACGAGCAATCTCATGGGCCAAAAAGAACAAGACTTACAATCAGATTTGTTTATTTAAAGGATTTATCAATTTAACACGTCCAGCAGTTTTCTTATTTCAACCAGTTGACACACAGGGTCATATCCATTGAACGCATTCCATCAACCCTTCTCCATTTCTCTCGAAGGAGACCCCAGTGCATTCAGCAGCTGGGTAAATGGGCATGGAGCAACTTTACACTCCAAGAGCACTTAGTCTCTCACATTTGGCATTTGTTTAAGTGGATTTCATGGTATTGACAGTCACATTCCCTAAGTAAGAGCATGGCAAAAATAATAGTGCCGGGGTGCTACACTGGACTTACCACAGCTATACATTTTTATATATATAGTCTTTTTTGTGCTAAGAGCAGTGCAGCACAAACCACTGTGTTCTATAAATGGAAGAGGTCTTTCAGCATTTTACCTGTCAGGGTACTGGAGAGCCACAAGGGGACTGATAAGGCAAGGAGCCTTTCATCTAGCCAGTAAATTGCTGGACTGAATCCAACTCTGGCCAATGGGGTTCAAAAAATTACCATCTGATATCAGCTTAGTGGCTCATACAAAACAAGCCATTGGTTTCAGTCCAGTGGGCAGGTTTCCATGCATCTGAAAGTCACTTCCACAAGTGACTCTGTCGTTGGCACTCACCAAAGAGAGATGACAAGGACTCAACAGAGATGGGTCCCTCAAGGTTAGCTGGGGTAGAAGCTTGCACTACGCTTGCTGCGCCTGTTCTGGGGCTAGATAGAAACAGACAGATATTGGCAGTCTGGCAGCTTTCTCTGAAGAGCCCTTGCTCTTCCACTTTGTGCAATTTTGAGCCTTCTGTACTTTCCATCTCTACGTATTGTGTCTCTTTTAGCTGCTTACAGGGTGCCTAAGAAACACAAACTGTCCAGCATGGGAAGAACCTGTGAATAGCACAGCAATTCCTTCTGGGACCCACAGAATTTCACACACCTCAGCTCCCACCGCAGACGCATGCAGTGCAGGCTGGAAGAGGAGCATTCATGAGCAAAGCCAGATTGGTGGATCTAACCCTATATTGGTTTAAGAGACCACAGCACTTTCTGCAGGAAAAGATGCTGGAAGGAGAAAGAGGCCTAGCAGAAGTAGGGAGACAAGGGATGGACCCAGGGCTTATGGGAGGGTGCTAAGACATGTCAGGTAGGGAGACTACAGGTGGAGCAGGGATGGGTACACCTGGGGAGCTGCTGATGGGGGAATTACAAAGACTTTCCAAAGCGACTAAGGATTTGGACACAACAAAGGGACCTGATTTTCAGAGGGCAGGTGATCGGCCTTTGCTGAAAGTCAGGTCCCTTTGAAGCCTCTCAAGCTGATCACCCAAAATCTCTGGTCACTTTAGAAAGCTTTGATCTTAGGCTGCAGAAGGGGCGGGGGCCTGCTGAAGAGAGAAGGAAAGTTCCATTTGGAGAGCAGAGAGTGCCAGGCAAAGGAGGGGAGCTGAATCGGGTCCAACAAAAAAGGGAAAACCAGCAGCTCGTTACAACAGCACAAGCCCTGAGGGCTGGCCGTCTGGTATGGGGGAAAGCAGGCTCTTGTCCATGTCCGCTCGAAATGGAGCTTGCTTTCTCTCTGCTCAGATCCTTTCAGAGAACAGCTGAGTGGGCGCGCTGGTGCGTGAAGCTGAGCTTTTCTGTTTGCAGCAGCTAGGGATGGCTGCATTACTCATGAGTGGTTGTGCAGCATCATCCCTCATGAATGAAAGTTAAAAAAAACAACACATCACACCACCCACTACCAGGCACTCTATAAATACCATAGCAGGGGGTGTCTGCAGAGGAACTGGAGGTGTCATCTTCATGGCATACTTATGGAACTGCGCACGTAACTTGATTAGCAGCCATAGCAGAGCAAAAGCCTCACTGGGGGTCTCACTGAAAACAATCGGCTCCATTCTACTCTGTTATTCCCCTGCAACCCCACAGATCTCGATGGGGTTGCAGAGATTTGAGTCTGTCTGGTTCCCTTTTCCTATCTTCCTGCCGGGTATGTTTGTATTGAGGGATCAAGGCCCCATTGTACTAGACACTGTACACAAATGTAACAAGACCGTCTCTCCCCCGTGGAGTTTGCAGTCCAAGTACAGCTGGGGGAAGGTTAGGACCTCTTCCTGCCCTGAACAGGGAGAAATTGACCATAGCTTTTATGTGGGACATGCAGAGCTGCTGCTTGAAAGGGAGCAGGAGAAAAAAGGTATATATGCAGTGTCTGGAATGGATGGATGATTTGCAGGATAAATGTGCTAGAAACTGGTTTACAGTAGGAAACTCTTGCCCTGTAGATTGAACCAAGTGGGGATAAAAGTCCATAATCTGATCTTGGTTGCACCAGGGGTAAACATGGAGCAGCTCCTCTCTGGGTTCACATCCTGTGCAACTGAAGTCAGAGCCTGGCCTTTAAGATTCAAAGCCCCTGCCTATCACTTTCTAAAACCCGAGAGCAAAAGTTTGTGTTCATGAAGCAAAAAAGAAAAATCACACCATGGCACAAAGAGACCTTCCGATTAAGAAAGCTGTTGGTTTTTACTGTTGAGGACAAAGAACATTGGCACTTGGAAAATGCAGCTGGGGACGAGTTCGGAGTGACCCGCACAGAGAGGGTGCCAGAGGGAGAAGGGTGAGAGAGAAATAGCACTTTGGACAGTGGTTAGCAGGTGGCACCGCAGCCTAGAGAGCAGGCAGACTGCAGCTGTGGGCTTCTGAGCCAGTTTTACAGACGTCTCTCCCTAAATAATAAATCAGGTCCTTGTTTAGTAAAATAATGATGGTGTGTAAGTGCAGCAAGTCTCGGCTTTACACTGGAGCACCAAAGCAGATGAAAGGAGCCTCAAGAAAGCGGGGCCGCTTTTGCCTTAGAAGGTGTGCAGCAAACCGGCTGAACTCATCGCCCCCGTTTGTAACCCTTTCAAGCTGGGTGATTGGGTACCGCACACACAGCCCCAGAATTCACCAGGTTCCAAAGACACAGAGCAATGTTAGACACAGAAAATTGGCCTCTCACACCCCACAGGAATTGAGCACTGCTCCTGCCTTCCCTCCTTGGAATCCTTCCTATAAGCTGGCACAGCGGAGCCCATTTTTCTAGTTCTTCCTCTCTCTGTGTGTGTGTGTGTGTGTTGATGGTGGGGGGGGATCCCCAGTGGGCAGAGATTCCCCCACAGATCCCAGAGAAAGCGGCTTATAGAGAGCAAGGAGAAAGAGTGGCTGAATACCTATGCCTTCTGACAATCTCCAGTTGGTGGATGGTCCCTTGAGGGCCATTGCCAGCTGGTGCAAGTTACAGCACCTCTCCAGGGCTGGGGCAGAGAGAGAAACAGGGAGCAGGTTACACCCCTCCTCCTCCCCATGCTCAGTATAGACCAGATGCAGCTGAGAATCCAGCCCCTGGTGTTTTTCAAACAGGGAGCCCTGCTGGCACATTATGATGGTCAACCATATAAGGGCAAAGATAGCAATATGTCCAGCTAAGATTGCTGCTCTCACAGCCTCTGCCTCCCATTCTAGCATGGGAGCTCTAGTCCAGCATGGGGCAGGGGCAGCCCGACTCTGGATGGGTGGACAATGTACAAGAGCTCTGCAGCAGGTCCACTGGGAGGGTAGGGAGGAGAAATCTGGAACAATTGCCATGAACGCTCCAAGTGCCATTGTGTGTGTGCAGGCATGCGGCTGAGATGGGGAATTAAGTGGCACAGCCATTAGCAAAGACAAGTTAGGAAATAAGAGACATTCATTCTCGAGATGTTACTCTGTGAACCTGAACCAACTGAGAGCAACCCAAAATAAACAGGCCTATCAGTTCCAGAGGGGTGGCCATGTTAGTCTGTATACAGCAAAAACAACGAGAGTCCTGTAGCACCTTTAAAGACTAACACATTTAATTTCTGCAGGCATAAGCTTTCGTGGGCTGCAACCCACTTCGTCAGATGCAAGAAATAGAAATCAGACAGAGGGTGTATATTATATATATATACACACACACACACACACACACACACACACACACACACACACACATATCCAAGGGTAAGGAACAACAATGGGGAGGGGAGGTGTTAGCAAAGTCCATTCAGTTAGAGTAGCTGAGGCCTATTCACAACCACTGATTAGAAGGTGAGACTGTGTGAACAGTGACAATTACTTCTTGTAATGAGAGAACCATTCCAAGTCCCCAGTTTGATAGTGTCAAGTTTGCACATGACGTATAATGAGCGCCTTACTTATATGCTCATGGACTCAGCATAGCCAAAAGCTTCAGCACGCCCTAAGACTTCCTTCATGGGGGAAAAAAAATTAAACAGTTCCATAGATACCACTGGAAACAGTTCTCCATCAATCTTTGTTTTAACCATGTCGTGTTACGGTTCTAGATTGGCGGGTCTTCCTAACCGGATGAAACTAATTATTTAGCACTTTTCAGCTACAGAGCACTTTACAATCAATCAATAGATCAATCAAGCCTCGCAACAGCCCTAGGAGGTAAATATCGTTATTCCCAGTTCTCAGACAAGGTGTCAGAGGAACAGGTCAAGTGATAGTTCGGAGGACAGCATCAAAAGGTTGTGTCTGTCTTGGATGCAGGTAGGGTGGCATAATGTTTGGAGAACATGTGAACTGGGGACCAGCTAGGAGCCCTGCAAATTGCCACCATGGGGATGTCTTTAAGAAAGGCTATAGAAGTGGACTGGGCCTGGTGGAGTGGGCCAGCATTCCATCAGGGGGATGCACCCCAGTGGCTTTGCAGCAAGATAGGATGCAACCACTTTGGCAGTCTCTGTGTGGAAATGGACTTCATTCTTTCAGTGAAGGAAAGAAACAGTCTGGGGGAAACCCTAAATGTTCTTCTGCCCAGAAAGAAGGCAAGTGCCCGTCTAACGCATAAGGTGTGAAAACTAGCCTCATCTTATGAGATGTGGGGTTTAGGATAAAATACCAGCAGACAGATATCCTGACTGATATGAAAGTCTGATGTGACCCTCAGCAGAAATGGAGAATGGGGGCACAGCATGACTGTCATGGTAAAAGATAGTATATGGGGCACCCCAAATTCTCCCATCCTTCTGGTTCAGATGATGGCTCACCTCCTTCTAGGAGGTTCGGCAGGTCTGGAATAGGTGTAATAGGGGTCGTACTGGAAGATCTGGGGGCACTGTGTGTCTCCCTCTTTGCTCCAGGTAAGCAAACCCCGCGCGACCCCGATGTTGCCTTTGAGTCCTTGAGAGAGCAGAGAGAGGTGTCAGTATTGCTGCTGAACAGCTTAGAACCTTCGAAAGGGAGGTTTTCCACATCTGGTGTATGGCCCTAGGGAGGCCAGGTGACTACAGCCAAGATGCTCGTCACATAACGGGGGGGGCTAAAGACCATGAAGCTGTATCAGCAGCAAGCAAGCTTTGGCCATGAACTGGTTCTCAGCAATGAGGGCACGGTACTGCTCCCTCTGGCCGGTGGTTAATAAAACAAGTGAACGTCAAACAGATGTTGAAGTCCTCAGAGCTTGGTGGTATCCCACCTGAAATTGTAGGGCAGCAGAGAAATAACTCTTCCTGCCGAGGAGGCTTAGGTGGCAGAGGGAGTAGATTTTGAACAAGTCTGAGCGTCTCTCTCATTGACCACATCCACAACAAGCCAACAGGGGTCGGGGTGAGAAAAGAAGTGTTCCAGTCCTTTGGCTGCTCGGTAATGTTTTTTGTCTGCCCGTTTACACGTGCATGTGCAAGCAGCAGGGGTTTACCATTGATGATGGGCTGGAGACAAGAGTGCTTCATTAATGGGCAGGGCGCTCTTACCCTGGGGGATGGGACGTAGAATGTCCACAAGGGAGTGCTCAGACTCTTAGATCTCAAACAGAGAGATTTGAAGGGACTCCGCAATTAGGTCCTGAAAGGTCCTAAAATTGTCTGCATAGGAGGGTGGCGATGGCGTCATCACCTCATCAGGGGAAGAGGAGGATGGTGTGCAATGGAAATGTCTCCTCCTCCATTGGTAGCTGTTGCTCTTCCTAACCATTTTCCTGTGCTGGGCAGATATGCAGTACTGGTGGCTGCTCTTGCGGTGCCAGTGGTTGTTGCAGCACCAGCAAGTATACAATCCTAGACGATTAGGGTTGGAAGGGACCTCAGGAGGTATCTAGCCCAACCCCCTGCTCAAAGCAGGACTAACCTCAACTAAATCATCCCAGCCAGGGCTTTGTCAAGCTGCAGCTTAAAACCTCTAAGGATGGAGATGCCACCACCACCCTAGGTAATCCATTCCAGTGCTTCACCACCCTCCTAGTGAAAAACGGTTTTCCTAATATCCAACCTCGACCTCCCCCACTGCAACTTGAGACCACTGCTCCTTGTCTGTCATCTACTACCATTGAGAACATCCTCCCTGGAACCCCCTTTCAGGTAGTTAAAGGCTGCTATCAAATCCCCCCTCATTCTTCTCTTCTACAGACTAAACAAGCCTAGTTCCCTCAGCCTCTCCTCATAAGTCTTGTGCTCCAGCCCCCTAATCATTTTTGTTGCCCTCCACTGGACTCTCTCCAGCTTGTCCATGTCCTTGTTGTAGTGGGGGGGGCCCAAAACTGGACACAATACTCCAAATGCGGCCTCACCAATGCCAAATAGAGGGGAATAATCACTTCCCTCGATTTGCTGGCAATGCTCCTACTAATGCAGCCCAATATGCAATTAGCCTTCTTGGCAACCAGGGCACACTGCTGACTCATATCCAGCTTCTTATCCTCTGTAACCCCCAGATGCTTTTCTGCAGAACTGCTGCCTAGCTCGTCGATCCCCAGTCTGTGGTTGTGCATGGGATTATTCCATCCTAAGTGCAGGACTCTGCACTTATCCTTGTTGAACCTCATCAGATTTCTTTTGGCCCAATCCTCCAATTTGTCTAGGTCACTCTGTATTCTAATTGTGGCATCTTCTGGACACACACCCTGTAGAACTGGTTACCATAAGAGCCCAGGGGTTCCGACAAACCTGTTGCAGTGGGTATGAGAAGGGTTTGGAGTGGTATTCGTGTTCAGAGGCCTTGGGGGAGTCTTCTGGGCTCTGGTGAGTCATCCTTGGGGTACACCTCAATGGGCATAGAGTGGTACAGTCGAGAAATTACAGAGTCTGAGGATGTGCCATCCCTGAGACAAAAAGGTCGGGGGGTGATGGGGGATCTGGATATGGGTGCCAGGAGTGGTACTGAGGGCCAAGAAGGTGTTGGAAGAACTGGAGGACAGGTCTTTGCCAGAAGGTTGGTGCCTGCTGTCAGTTAAAAGGGGCTGTTGACCAACAGATGTAGGAATACCCGAGAGGAGCTTCTCTCAGTGCCCCTTAAGAGCACTCTGGTTCCTTGGAGATGAGCAGATCCTTGCGAAAGAGGAATCTTGAGGGTGCAGGATAATGATGGTAGTGGATTGTCAGAGTTGGGGATGATACCGGACCTCTAGCAGGGGACGGTAATCAAATTGGAATCGAAGACGGTACCAAGGGGGCCAAATAGCATCTCTACATGCCAAATGCACGTGAGCTTAAGAGGACAATACCAGAGAGGAAGCAGAGGATTGCTGAGGAGTCCGTATGGCTCCAGGAAAATGCTCTTATTGATGTCTGAAGTTTTTTCAAGTCTTTTGTTTTAGACAAGACTCAATGCCTAGAAGTTTCTGTAGATGGCACTGGGGATGGTGCCCAGACTTATTGGGGCAGAATGTCTCCTGATGCGGTACTGAAACCTCAGTGCCAGCGTCTGTTGGAGCCACGGGGATACCCGAGGTCTCCCGGGGATCAGCTCTGAGAGATGACTGACCCCTTCTTCTAGGGTTTCTTTCAGGGGAATGAGGCTCCTTCTTTCGGCTCCGGCTGCATTTGAAAATTTGCACCGATGCAGCTGCACTGCCGTAACATCTAGTGTAGCTGCTCTAAGCTGATGGGAGGGAGCTCTCTCGTCGGCTTAATTACTCCAGTCCCCGCAAGCGACAGCAACTATGTGACAGGAGAAGCTCCCCCGCCGACACAGCTAATTCACACCCAAGTGACATAACGTATGCCGACTTACTCTGTAGTGTAGCCAGAGCTTTAGAGTGCTTCGTCCCTAAGGCAGCCTTGCTGCTGAGACAAAACAAAGCTGGCGGCAGCAAGTCTCAGAGCTCAGGTCAACGGAGTCAGGCTCCCGGAGCTTGTGCTACGGGGCTAAAAACAGCCAGGTAGACGTTCATGCTCAGGCTCGAGCCCAGGGTTTGAAACCTGGGGAGGTTCTCAGAGCCCGTGGGAGAACATCTCCATGGCGACTATTAGCCCTGTAGTGCGAGCCCATGTCAGTCAATCCGGGCTCTGCTGCAGGGTTTTTTTGCTTTGTGTTGCAGTGTAGATGTACCCTTCATCACTGGTACATCAAAGCCAAATAGAGGAGGGGGAATTGGACCCCGTGAGCCTTAGGGAGAGCTCCATGGCAAGCTCCAGTCTCACTTTGACTCTTTAAACCCTGTGAAAACCTGGCACCTGGATGGGACGTGAGAGTCTCCAAGATACTAGTGACAGCCGGAGTACCCGTTGCTGTGGGAGACAAACCTATGGCAGGCCTGGCTGAGTTTGAATCCAGGAAATTTTGACACATCCCATAGTTCAGCCACCAAGCAAAGTGGGCCAAGGAATTAATCCCAGGAGACTGCGCGGGAGCCCTCTAAAGCACAAACTTGTGCCAAAATTAAGTTAAAATAAATGCTAACATAAAACAGAAGCAATAGAAGCAGCTTCCAGGAAGCAACAGATATGGCTGTTGCTCTGTCTCAAGCCGCAGACAGTCAAGAAGGAACTGGAGCAGTAGTGGGGCTGTTCCACCCTTGATACCCTCACTCTGACACGAGGTTGTCTAGTGTGCAGTTGTGGACCTGCAGACACATCAATTTAAATCTCCAGTCAAGAGTAAAACGGCATGTGCTCATCGTATGGTGGAGCGCCCATAGAGACATATACGTGAAGAAGAATGCGCTGCTTTCTCAAGACAACCTGTTAAAATGTTGTGAGCGAGCAGAGGCTTTTATCTACCGGTTAAGAAAAGGGAGGTCTTGCATGAGGTTTCCCAGTGCCTCACTCCATTAAGCATGCTGAATTTTACATCCCTCGCTCTGATTGTATTATTGGAAATCCTTATTCCTGTCACACACAGTTTCTGTCAATAAATACTACTTCGGAAAATATTCTTGGATAGAGAAAAAAAAATATTTTCGCAACCTATTTCTTTTTCAGTTGTCTGCCAAGGAATATGTATGTTAAGTGGTTGTTTTGAACTGAGAAATCTGATTGGCCAGTGTTGTGACTGTTCAGGTATTCAGTATAATCAAACAGGGCAGAGCTCGTCAGACAACCTGTCACAAGAATCATGCAAATCAGAATAAAATTAACCGCAAGCTATGCAAAAATCTAGTAAGGATGAGGTGCTAGTGGCCAGACCACAGGGCTGGGAGCCGGGAGTCTGGGTTTCAATACCTGCTCTGCCACCAAACCATGTATGCAAATAAATGTTGTTTGGCGACATTTCTCCATTTGTAAACCTGGGATTATGATACTTGACCCTCATCGGGCTGTGAGGCTTAATTCATTAATGCTTGAGCTTTTTAAATGAGAGGCAGAGCAGGGCTGCACATGACACAGCTAATGTAATCTATCAAAAACTTGGCTCTTATGGAAAACTCCTTTAGGACACAGTTGGAATGAAGGCTTACATTTTCCAAAGCACCTGAGCACGGAAAGCGAATGGCACTTAGGAACCTCGATCACTTAGTGCTTGTAAAAACATTTTACAAAACCAATAGTGTTCTATACAAAATATTCTAAAAGCCCTCTGAATTGATCGAGTTAAATACCAAAAGGGACCAATATGATCATCTACCTGACTTCCTGCATAGTACAGGCCAAACTAGAGAACTGAATAGGAAATAATAACCTCTCTCTAGATTTTTATAGGCTCATTTTCTGCCCCACCGAGCTTACATCCTCAGAGAGGCAAAGAAGCCGGAATGCTGGACCACAGCTTAGGAAAGGGAAGGATCTGAAAGAAAGGGATTACATTCCATCTTTATATGGCAGATTGATGGAAGGTATAGCACAGAGAGTGGGTAAAGGACAGAGGCAGGTGGCTGGTGGGAGGAATGGGAAGAGCAGAGGTGATAGGTAGCAGAGATAGAGGCAGGGGTAAGATCTTGTTAGGTCTTTCAGCAGGAGCTCAAGGAGCACGATGGTGAAATAGTAAGAGACAAGAAGCCAGCTGAGAGATGTAAGGAAAGGGAGAGAGTAGCAGAAGAGAAGAGGACTCTGGCAACGGCGAATGGAACTTTGGGTAGCAGGGTGAAGTGCCAGGCTACGACGGAAAGGCCCGACCACGAATGTCAGGACAGCTACTATAGTCAGGGCAAGGGAGCAGATACACCAGTTGGGCGACACACAACGCAGTAACGCTCCGATTAAAGTTCAGTTCAAGCCCCTTTCCCCAGGGCCGGCTTTACCAGAGCAAAGTGGCTCCGAACACTGCAGCACAGCTTGCATCTGGTGAGCTGGGAGGGGAAAGGACACTCCCTGCTCCCTCATCTAGCCTCTTTTGCAAGGGCTTCCCCCTTCATTTTACAGTCCCACCCCAGATAAGCTGGGAACCTGGCAATTCTTCCCATGCCGGGACACCTTTCCGCCCTGTCACGGACAGGTTGTGGAACTACTGATGAGGATGGGACTTGCTGAAAGAAGGTGAATATTAGAGTGTAGTCCCATGGGAGGGCAGCAAACTTGCTAGATTGAGATCTCCAATAGCAGGGACTGAGAAGAGGAAAGGAGCAGCGGGGGGAAGAAACCCCAGGCAAAATAAATCCATGTGGTCTCCCCACCCTAGCCACATATAAGCCATTTGCAGGCAGGCTGAGATGAATCACTTCTAACACATAAAAGTCTCTCAGCTTGTGGTCCCCCCCTGCAAGCCACCCCTGAAACACCAGCCTGCTGCATCATTCTTTTACCAAGCTAACGCCCCCATTTGAGATTTTCCCATCTTCTCACCATGCAAGCGGCCTTTTGCACTGCTCCAGTTCGCAGCCCCCTCCCTGCTAAAGTTTCAAAGATGCTGGTCTTTTGTTAAGAAAGCAAGCAAGCAAGCAAGCCAGCTTCTGCAGCCTGAACGTCAAACATATCAAACCACCCCAGACTTTGGGGCACTGGCTTTTGTGGATCTGCTCTTTGCTTTTCATTCTCAGTGCTCCATTGTTTCAAAACAAGGAGTTTCAAAACATCCCAAATTCCCATCTCAGGAGGATCACGGCGCATTTTGCAATACCGGCTTCTGCTTTAACTGCTTTTTGTCCCACAGACGTTGTCTGCACAGGGGTTATTTTTGCACTGATGTCACTGCACTGATACAAAACCTTGTGCAGATGTGCTGGGAAATATGACATGCCATCTTGGCTGCCACATCAGAATGTAATGCATAAGGTCAGCTAAAGGTCAATAATGCATGAGAAAGTAACACAAGGTCAGCTTCCACTAAAAAGAGCCAAATTTTGTAACTACGGCTGTAACAGACTAAATTCTCTACGAAATCTCAAATATGAGAGACAAAAAAGAAAGATCAAAGATGGTGTGGGTCTGCCGCTCATTGGAGAAGGGGAGCTGGTAAGGGAAGATGATAGAAAGGCAGAATTGATCAGTCTTCTCACAGAAAATAGCATGTGACTGGACGACTAGCGAAGTCACCATAGAAAATAAAGGGGCAGGGATGAAGGCGGGATAAGTAAAGAACACATCAAATTTTCTGACCAATTTGAATGAATTCAAATCAGCAGGGCCTGATGCTATTTGCCCAAGGGACTCAGCTGAAGAAATCTCGGGGCCACTGGCGATAATATTTGCAAATTCATGGATGACAGGAGAGGTCCCAGAAGACTGGAGAAGGGCTAACATAGTGCCATCTTTAAAAAGGGGAAAAAGGAGGAGTCAGGAAACTGTAGACCTGTCAGCTTTACTTCGATACCTGGGAAGCTACTAGAGCAATGTATAAAACATTCAATTTGCAAATACCTGGTGGATGAAGGGGTAATCACTAGCAGCCAGCATGGATTTACCAAGAACAAATCATGCCAAACTAGCTTGATTTCCTTCTTTGATGGGGTGACTGGTTTGGTGGATAGGGACAATGCATTGGGCATAATATAACTGGACTTCAGCAAGGCTTTTGACACAAACCCACATAACATCCTGATAGGTAAGCTGGAAAAATGTGGGCTTGGTGGAACCACCATTTAGTGGATATGGTTAAACAACCAAGAACAAAGAGTAACTATTAATGGAATGGATGTCAACTTGGAGGGAGATCTTGAGTGGGGTTCCACAGGGATCTGTTCTGGATCTGGTGTTCATTAACATCTTTATTAACGACCTGGATGTAGGAATAGAGAACATACTGATCACATTTGCAGATGACACAAAGCTGGGGGGTTGCCAACGCTTTGGAGGATAGAGCTAAAACTCAGAGGGATCTTGATAAATTGGAGAACTGGGCTATAGACAACAAAATGAAAGTCAACAAAGACAAATGTCAGGTGCTACACTTAGGAAGAAAAGCCAATGCGTGAATACAAAATGGGGGGTAACTGGCCTGGCAGCAGCACTGCTGAGAAGGATCTGGGAGTTGCGGTGGATCACAACCTCAACATGAGTCAGCAATGCAATGCTGCTACAAAAAAAATAAAATAAAACAAAATAAAATAAAAAACCCCACAACCCCACGCAATTGCAATTTTAGGTTGTATTAATAGAGGCATAGCATGCAAGACACGGGAAGTGAAAGTACTGTTCTATTCGGTGCTGGTTAGGTGTCAGCTGGAGTACTGCGCCCAATTTTGGTCACCAATGTTTAGAAAGTATGTAAAGAACCTGAAAAGGATCCAGAGGTGAGCAACGAAGAGAATCAAAGGGATTGAATGCAAGCCATAGGAGCAAAGGCTGAAGGAATTGGTATGTTTAGTTTGGAAAAGAAGAAATTAAGGGGGGGATGTGATAGTGGCCTTCAGATACTCAAAAAGCTTCCATAAAAAAGATGGAGAAAAGTTGTTACACGGGGCAGGATAAGAGGCAATGGGCTCAAAATACAGCATAGCAGATTTAATTTAAATCTCGGGAAGAACTTTCTAATACTTGAAAGGCTACCATAAAAAAAAGCTTCTTAACATTAAGAACAGTAGGACAATGGAACAGACGGCCTAGGGAGGTTGTGGAAGCTTCTTCACTGGAAGTTTTCAAAAGGAGGCTGGACAGCCACCTGCCTTGGATGATTTAGTCACAACAAATCCTGTGTCTTGGCAGGGGGTTAGACAAGACGTCCCTTGTTGTCCCTCCTAACCCTATCCTTCTCTGAAGTAGGCACGGGGGCCGGGGAGAACACATAACTAGAGCTGGGTGAAATGTTTCAGACAAATAGCTTATTCACAATAAAATGCAGTTTTGGTCAACCCAAAACTATTTCCAAGTTTGACACCAATAGTTGCAGCCAATCACAAAACTGGGGAAGGTCATGTCACTGCCCCCCTCACAACCCCATCACTCCCATAATCTCTAGCTCAGTGGTCAAGGCTAGACGGTTAAGCAATGGGGGAGAGCCAGGTTCAACTAGGAGAGACCCCAGACAGGCTTTTTCAATTCACCTGAAGTTCCAAGCCATTTCAGATTCGGTTCAACCAGAAGCATTTGGGTTTGTTTTGTTGTTTTTTGGTTTTTTTTTTGATTATTCAGATCTGCCACCAAACCAAAAGATCAGTTATTTACCTAGCTCTACACCTAACATACACTAAGCAGTAAGTCCCATCACAAACCCTACCAAACCAGAACAGCAGCATTTCACACCCACTTTGCCTGAGGTAAATGTCTGTTCAAGGTAACAGAGAATCCAGTCCCTGCTGCACTGGCCTGGCTATTACACATTCTAGATCCTTTTTTTTTCTAGCTAAAAAGGAAGGGAGGGGGAAAATTGCTTACCAAGATGATTAAATAAAACGTAAGCCATTCCAGCTACCCACTGGCTTTGGGTTTGACGTCAGTGCAGAACGCATTAACTATATTTGTCGCTCATGATCTAAAAATATCTGAGGCATTAAAAAAAAATAGGGCAGTGCTTAAAACACTGCAGGTCTTCCAGGGGCACCAAGCACCTCTGAATCTATTCTGTGTCCAACACCTCACCAGAGAGTGGCTGTTTGTCCATGCTGATGCCCCCATGATACACAGCCCACAGCACTGAGCTCTTAAAGAAAAGAGGATGATGAAGAAAGCCCAGTGGGAACAGGTGTGTGGGGCATAGCTACCTTTCTGATATGAATGTTTCGCGTCAGACTAAGTCAAAGACCCATAGCGGTGGTGTGACTGTGATGGTAATTTTGTTTTCTAGTTAAGATGCGGCTTGGTCCCTACGGCTTTCCCTCAATTTTGTTTGCTGCATCGCAGACCGAGACAGAAGAGAGGCTAAACCAACGTATGTATAACTTTCCAAATGGCTGTACAGGGTAAACGATTCACAAGTGCCAAAAATCTACTGTATCAAGTAGAACTGAAAGCAAATTCACCCTGGAGTTTTAGATGATGAAACAGGGCCTGTATCTCAAGCCTGAATTTCAGCCTGTTTTTCATTCTCTTCCTACCTGCCTTTTTCTTCCTTTCAAGCTAGCTGAATCTCACATTCACAAAGGGTCGTGCAGGCACTGTCGGTGAAACATCAAAAGGAAAGTAGCCACCTCAGAACAAACGCTGGAGCAAAGCCTAAAGGGACTATTTATTTTTTGTCCTTGGCAAAGAGTGTGCTTTGTAGGTCAAACCTCCCTTCCTCTCCCCCCACCGACACCACCACCACAACCTGAACAGATTTCTAAGTCAGGCTACTACTTTGTTTAAAAAAATTCCTACTGCGTTTGTTGCATGGTGGAAAATATCCAAGCACGGAAAGCTGCTGCAGAAGGGAGACTGCCTCCTGGTCTCAGATGGTTGCAAGCTGCTTGAGGGTAGATTCAAAGGAACAAAGCAAACAAAGCTAGAAACCTTTATGCTTTGTAGCCAAAGAAGAGGCAATAAGTCTGGATTCACTGATCTGATTTCAGGTATTGAAAAGTAATCTTCATGAACACCTTTCAGTTTTATTGTTACTATTTGGTTAAGCCCTTGATTTAAACATATGCTTAGCTGCTTTGCTGAATAGTGATGGAATTAAGTGCGTGCTTAAAGTTAAGCACGAACTAAAAGTGGTTTGCTGAATTGGGGTATTTGTAACTAAGAGTTGACTTGTCAGATGTAGAGCTGGGCAGATGGTGTATTTATTTTTCAGTTCTGTGGCAATTCTAAAAACTAAAAAAAAAGTTGCGTTCCGGGCCAAACCACAAATCTTTTGGATTTTTTCAGTGAATCAAAAAGTAATGAAAGTCAAAACTAACCGTTTCGTTTCAAACTGAAAAGTGTGTTTAGATTTTCAGACATTTTGAAAAAAGTGAAACAAGTGATTCACACAATAGTGTCACCTCCCTTCTAAGTTTCAGACCAGTAGTTAAGGCACTCACCTGGGATGTGGGAAACTTAGAAGCCCAAGTCCCCTGGTCCCTGTCCCCAAAAGAGCTGGCTACCTACATTTTTAAAGATAGACCAAATCAAAACACTTGGGGGATGGTGAGAATTAAGCTTTAAATAAAAAGCTGGTTGTAACTATAGCAGACCTGGCTGTTCCTTATAATAAAAGTGCACTGTTTATGGGATGGAGAACAGAGTCAGTCCCTAATCTTATCCAGAACCCTGGCATTGAGGCAACTAATCAGGAAAGACCAGGGGCCGCACCCTGGGCACTCGTACATATATGCAAAAATAATTACGTTGGATCAATCAAACCAAAGGAAATTGCTAAACAAGCAATAACTCTGGCTTCTCTCTCTCTACAAGGGCTAGGAAAGAGCCCCAAATCCAGGAATCCCATGGCTAGTCCTATATGAAACAACGCTTCTCGTTGTGCATGACGGGGAAGGACAAGCTTTTAAAATGCTTTAATATTCCCTAGGCCTGCTCATCTTGGTCTCCCTGAAGTTTGCATGCTCTCTCCCTGTCAAAGATTTCCTTTGGTTTACACAGCATAGGCTGTCCAATCATGGACCAAAGACAGCATCACATGACATAGCGATTAATCACGCAACATGAATAATGAACAAATACTGGTATGTCGAGTTGAGTGACACTTTTTCAGTCAATAGTCCATTCGCCCCAAAATGCATTTTTCATGGCACCTTGACTCCCAAATTCACAAATGGTTTTGGTGGGGCGCAGGGGGATCTATTTCCCAGAAAAGTCACAGTGGTTCATGTTGACCTTTTCAAAATAAGATAGCCTTTTGATTTTGAAATAACGTTTTGTCAGGAAATCCAGCTAGATTTTGATGAATGACATCCAAAAACGTGAAAAAAGTTATTTTGGGTCAACAAAAATGTTTTGCTCAACCCAAAATGAACTTTTTGGGTTTTTTCATTTTGGCAAGAAACTGTAAAAAATTATCAGTTCTGGTTCTAACTAAAATAATTTTTTTTTAAATTTGTATTTTTTGGTTCAGCTCCCAAATCAAAAAAAAAACAATAAATTATTTACTCAGACCTACTGGCATAAATACTCATAACAAGCAGATGGAGAGCGATCCATAGGCTAAAATTTGTGTGCCAAAGAAATTCTGATGATTCAAGACAGCAAATGAATTGCAGGTAGGGGTGGGTCTGAAGACTGAAGAATTTGCAGAAAGGATAAAGGGCTAGTTTTAACCGGTAAATTATTCACTGGAAACACTTTGCCCAGTTTTAGGAACAATGTTACCCTTACGTGAAGTTTACCAAAAATTATCCCCTTTGTGGTAGAAAGAAAACGAAATGCTGTGTTTGCAAATGCATGGACTGTGCCGATAGGACACCTCTCACTGTACGAAAAGACCTGGAAATTGAGTATTAATGTTTTAATGGGAAGGAAAAGGGAAGGGTGGATAGAGAGAGGAACCCTTCCTATGGGGAATATCCAAATTTATTAGCTAAGACCCTCTGAGCATAAATGTGCTCCTGATCCCCTGCAGCCCATCAGTGGTCATCTTCCCTGCCACCAGCCTTAGCTTGCTCATCTCCATTGCATTGGTTTTCCTATCATCTTCTAGAACGGCGGCATCTCTCCACCACATCAGATTAATGGATTTCCAATCTGTCCGGGGTTAGTGAGGCAGAGGGGGTTCCCACTAGGGAGGATTAACAGACCGAAAACTCTTGCAGTAACTACTTGCAATGACAACATAACTATTGTGTGAAAACTTAATTGGATTTAGTACAACACAGTAACAAACCTGCGAAGGGATTGCTTAATCCATGCCTTTCGGTAATTGCTGGGCTGAGCGCTCGGCAGCAGAAGCCGGTTTTAACAGTGTAAGGAAGAAGGCTACGAGTTCTGCGCTGGCACAGCCGTAAACAGCGCAACCTTTGAAAGGGGGGAGAGGGGGGAACATCAACCGAGACTCAGAGTTTAAACAACCATGCAAACAAACAGCCTGATGCTGAATAGTGCTGCGCCTCCACCGCTCCCACATAAATTAGAGAAGAGCGTGTGCTCAGCACCTCCTGTCATAAGGCCCAAAGGAAGTAGAAAACTCCATAGCCAACGAAATTGGCATGATGAATTTGACTCCTAAGGGAAAGGGACTGGAAGATTCCCAAGGCAGGGCCATAGTTGAGGGAGCATCAAATGGCTTTCAATTCTAGGGCAGCCTGGAAAACACACTTATTTTTCTGAACAAATTCAACATTCTTTTCATTTCCAGGGATTTGAAGTAGACCTGCTTTCTCAAATTTTTCATGAGGTTTTTAAAAATATTTTATATTGAAATTATTATTGCAATGGTTATAAAACAACATTGTTTATAGAAAACTGGTATTTAGTAAATGAAAAGGGTGTAGATAAATAAAACAACAAATGTTGGGGGGGGTTACAACTTTTTTTTTTTTTTTAAGAAAATAGACATTTAAAAAAAACGCAAGAACTATGTTGACAATTTTCCACAACATTTTTGTTTTCAAAAATAACAGAGGTAATTTGACAAATACTTTTTGTTCTAAACATTTCAACCAACTCTACTCAATTCATAGCTATGTTAGACCTATGTCAATACAAACTATCAAACAGCTCATGGCAGAGAAACTGTCCACAGAAACTTCACCCCCAAATCCCACCCACAAGATAGCCTGTGATAATACTGAACCCATAAAATGCAACGTTAGAAATTTTACATTTTCAGAACAAATGCTCATTGGCTAATCAGGCCTTGAGGGCAGAGGAATGAATTCACATGCTTGATAACACACAGCATTGCTCATAAACCTATCCCTCTGCATATATTTATAAAAACTATTTTTGGTGACATTCCTACAGCTCTGATTTGACATGAAATTAAGACAGACACCTCACGGTGTCATATTTACAGAATCATTTATCAGAGGAGAGCCTGACTTTAAAGTGTGAAAGAGAGAGGAAATTCTCATCAGTGTAGCTAATTACAATGAGAAGCAACTCCCTACAGAAGATTTTAGAGAGTGTCAGTTGGAATTAGAATTAAAAAACAAACAGAAGCTGCCATGTTGACAGTCGTGATATACTGGGGCCAGTTTTGCCTTAGACAAATAGACGTGAATACCTGAGTATACCTGACTATTAGGAATATCTAGGTTCAATGGTAGACACCTAAGGCAACTGGCAGTTTTAGATGATGATCGGCTCCTGATGGGAGAGGTCACAGTTATGAGGTAAAAAGGCATGGCATTTCTTGCCAGCCACTGTTCTGACAGTTAGGGATCATGAGTCTCTATTGGAATAAGCTTGCAAAATATTTAATATGTGATATGTTCTTTGGGCCAGACGTTGCTCTCAGATATGCTTAAGTACAATGTAATCGTCCAAAGGCCTGTGTAGAACTTAAATCCTCAAAGGGATTCAGGGAGACTAAAGTAGGTCTCATGTTGACCCTCTGCACCACATAAATTTCACATATCCCCCTCCTGGAAAGTCGATCTCCACAGCTTGTCTCTCACCAACAGAAGTTGGTACAGTAAGACATTACCTCACCTACCTTGTCTCACCCAATTAGCAGATACTGTGTGCGACTATCAGAGGGGAGAATTCAGCCCTTACACAGTAAATATTTACTTAGCTGTGTAAGATAGCTAGCTACTAATCACTGTACTTTGTTCTAAGTCCCTCTCTTTTAGGGAGAAAGAACATTCTTGAAGCTTTTTAATCAAGAAACCCCTGGGATTCTTGCTGTAACAGGCCTCTGTTCTTGGCGTATCCCAGCCTCTGACCAGGTACACAGCAATAGTCCAGCTGAAGGGTATTTCTGACCTGCACAATCTGCCTCCACTTGAGAAGCCAGGCTGATGACATCTGCACCAGTTAGACCAGCGGTTCTCAACCTGTGGGTCGCGACCCCGGCGGGGGTCGAACGACCAAAACACAGGGGTCACCTAAAGCCATCGGAAAATACATATTTAATCACTATGTTTAAATTATGTTTGATTTGTAGCAATGAGAATACATAATGCATATCAGGTATTTACATTCCGAATCATAACTGTAGCAAAATTACAGTTATGTCCGAATCATAACTGTAGCAAAATTACAGTTTTGAAGTAGCCACCAAAATTATTTTTTGGTTTGGGGTCACCGCAATATGAGGAACTGTATTGCGGGGTCACGGCATTAGAAAGGTTGAGAACCACTGAGTTAGACACTCTCGATGGGTTGACTAGCACAAGAGATTGTCTCTAAGAATCCAAGTTACAGCCCTGCGTGATTGACAGCCCATCCCACAGGGATCAACGAGTCACTGTCGGTCCATACCTCAGGTATGGTAGCACCAGGTGGCTCACTTCCTGTCCTGCCAACCTTGTTCCCATTCATAAAGTTAAATTCTTTTCCACGTGAACAGCGGGCCATTAGCAAGATCCTGGTGCCCTAGTGCTAGGAATTCACTTCTAGAGATGGGAGAGCAAATTTTGATTAGGTCACAAGACGAAATAAGTTTAGTAGCCTCAAGCTTGGCCCAGTCACAAGAACCATCATGCTCTTTGGAGCGATGAGGCTTTATGACACAGTTTGGATAGTAGCGTCGAGCGGGTGGGCAGATTGGTCCTGGGCAGATGTGTCTGCTCAGGAAAGGCTCAGGGCTGGGCAAGCAGAAAATGCTGCAGGGCAGGACATTAGCAGAAATGTCTATAGGGGCCCAGGACTGGAACTGCAGCTGAGGTGCGTGAGCAGTGCAAAAGCTGTGCTGGGAAGAACTGCACACCGTCTGCAATGCACCTGGCTCCCATCTTTCTCAGCCCAAATTTCATGAGCACAAATTTAAATAGCAGCAAAATATTAACCAACATTTTTAGCACACAAGAGCCCAACGGGGTTGCTGTGCTGTTATCGAAACAGGACAGTCTTCCTCCCTGCTGCATGCCTGAGGTGCATAAACACTGGGCTGAGCTAACTGGCACATCCCACCTTAGAAAAATAAAATGGCAGAGCCTGACGCAGGGCAGGTAGAGGTTATGCAATTCTCTTACTCTCCCTTGCCAATGTGCAGCGTTCCTGACCCGCATAGGTGTAATAAACTAATCGGGGGTCACACCCCAGCTTAGCAAACAGGTCCTGTATTCTGCAACTGCTCACTCTCCCAGCCCTGTTTTAGGGTATGCCAAGTAAAGGGCACTGCAGTAATCTAGCTTGGCAAGAACACAGGCATGCACCTTGTGGCAAGGTTTGCAGCTGAGCAGAGAGGCCATGGTACCCTGTGGGATGGGGTGCCTGTGGGGGGGTGCAGGGTTCAAGTGCCCCCATCGTTACATGAGAGAAGGTTGTTTTCTTTCTGCTCTTATTAATTTGTCACACATCAGAAGGGAAGCCAATTTAATGGAGTCTTCCGCACCAGCTTCCTATTCAACCCAGCGCGAGGGCTGCGTTGCTTAATGCACTGCTGGAAGGTGCTCAGATACAAGTGGTGTAAGGATGTACATGGAACCGAATGGGCTGGGGACACACCAGCTGATGTGCCATTTAGATAGGGCAGAAGTGATGTGGGTTGGTAAATGGGAAGCCATGGAAGAAGTGGCCACAGCTAGGTCTGCGGCATATAGCAGGGTCAGCGCAGGGGCACATCCAGCCTTTGGCTGCTGCTGGGAAGATGCCCTGCTGAGGCATATGAACATGAAATGCTTGGGGTTGAACTCCAACAGGGGCTTTCCCAGAGGACTGCCCTGCCCGGAGCTGGGGCCAGAGGGTGCAGCTGAGCCTAGCAGCGCTCAGAACCATAGGAAAAGGGCAGGAAAAAGGGGGTTAAATAAGCAAATGCCAGGATGGTGAGAGACAGAGGAGCTGGCTTGAACATGCTGCCATGGGTCTGAAGTCTTAGGCTGCTTGAAGGGAATGCAAGGAGGGTCCTGTTTGTATTGGCTCGTTGGGTTGAACAGCAGCTCTATAAAATAAACCAGAGGGGTTTTGCTTGACCCCGAGCCTCCTGTGAGGTTTCTCACTATCTGTGCATGTGCCGACCCTGTCACAGTCCAGCTGGCAGCTTGATGGGTGCATTGTTCCTTCACTGCTTCTGGATTCCCAGACACCACGAGGGGCTGTCGCATGAAGCAACCTGGCCCCTCCCTAGCCCACTACCTCACCCGCAGACACTGAGCCACACCAGCAACAGCAGCTGGACTGGATGACAAGATGCAGCAGAAGAGAGTTGCATTGGTTCCACTTTTTCTCTCACGTGAGGATGGTGGCACTTGAACACTGCACCACACCGCTGCCCTATAACCTCCTCCTCCCCCCCGCACCACCCAGCTGCCTTCCCACCCACCCCACACACACACCCTGCACCGCCCAGCTGCCTTCCCCCACCATACACACCCCGTGGGCTGCCCCGCCACCACCACCTCCCACGCACACACTTAGTATATTCTCCCCAAATCTCCCCTCACTGGCATCGGCATCTCATGAGTAGTGCCGGATTCCATGTCCTCTCTGTACATGTTTGAATGCCCATCAGCGGATCACACCTTCATCCTCAAACACCCCTGCCTAATTTCACTCCCTTTTTCATGGGTCTTGGCTGCGCTTTTTCACGGATCTTCCAGCACTATTCCCTTCCCACTCCTCTGTCATGAGCTGACCTCATTCTCCCTTTTACATCTTTCATTTTGAATTATTCATTGGGTGTCAGGGATGGTGCAAAAGCACATGCAGGAAAAAAGAAACTGGACCCAAAAGAGACGCCTTGAAGCTGCAGCCCAGATACCGAGTGCTCGACCTCTAGCAACTTCGCTCTAACAAGCTGGAGGGGCCACCTTAATGTTCTGTCCCTTGCTCTAAGCCAATGGGCACTGGCCCCAGAAAGAGAAAACAGCACAAGAACCACACCCCTCATGTTCCAGCACATAAGCAGTGATCAAAAGACTCTGCTGATTGTAGAAAGGCACATATATACACTCATATAAAACATAAATGCCGTCATCCATCAATATTGATGTTTGCTTTCTCCACAGACCCAGGCCAAGCATAATTACATGCAATTTTTATGCTGCCTCCAACATACTACAGTCTGCAAACATCAAAGCGCTCGTAGGTAATGCTACAAATGTCAGCACTAGTGTACATCAAAATGGATCTCTTGGAGAGAGCGGTGGGTGGCTAGGCGAGTAATTGCACCAGCCTTTCAGCTCGGCAGATCTGGATGCAAATATGCCTTCAGAATAAGCTTGATGATGACAGTCTGGTTCCCTGTTTGTATCGTGAACCCACTTTCATAGGCCCTGCTCATGGACTAGAACAGCGGGGCACGCAGAATGGCAGGCCTGAGACGCATTGGCAAATCTGTGTGGGGCTGCAGAAATGGAATAGCGGGGGGGGCCGAAAACCCATGTGGAGAAGCACTGAGCAGTAAGGGAAAACGCAGGAGGCAGCTTGGTTGGAAAAGCAGGGGTTAGCAGAGCTAGTGGCAGTTTACATCACAGGGCCAGAGTCTTCCCCCATTTACACACCACACGCAAGGGCCAGCCATGAGTGCAGTGCTTGGCATGGCAGGGCAGGGCATGGAGGAGAGCACACAGGCAGGCAGCCTATTCGTCTGGTTTTGATCTGGACCGTCCTGTTTTTCCAAGGTTTGTTCTCCGTCTGGTACGGACATAAAACTAGAGGTGCTTTTGTCCAGTTTCATGCCAGACGGGACGGAGCGTGCCACACTGCCCCCACAAGCGGGACTCCACATGCAGGGCGCATGTGAGGTCACATTGGCGGGGACAGTCACATGCGGCTCCAGGAAGTACCGGAATATCTGGTGTCCTGGGGACATGCTCAATGGCCACCCTAAGAGCCCATGCAGCTCCTGCCGGGAGCTTTGAGCCCTATTCTCACAGCTCTTGCTGGGCAAGCATGACTTCATGTCACTTCAGTTGTGCGCTTAGAAGCACAACCTGGCATTTAGACCATTAGCAGGTTTTAAGAGGTGCTACATTCATCGATTCCAAGGCCAGAAGGCACCATTGTGATCATCTAGTGTAACCTCCTGTACGACACAGGCCAGAGAACTTCCCCCAGAATAATTCCTAGAGCAGATCTGTTAGAAAAACACCCTGGGCTGAGCACACACAGCTGCCTTGGAAGTTGTCATGACATGGTGATCAGCACCTCTGAAAGTTTAAGCCTAAGCTTTACAGGGCAGGGGCTGCATCTTCTTCTATGCCAAGAACAGTGGGGAAGACTGCGCAGTACCTGTCTCTCTTATAGAGTCCCGGTCTGTGAGTTTAATTTCTACTCAGGAGAAGACAGTAGGGGAATATCAAGACATGTGGCTATCATACACAAAACTGCCCATACCAACCCTACTGGCGCCAGCCAGTGCAATCAATCCCTCACTTCCATTCAGGGTCGGGGGATGTTGCAATACTACAGGCATCGGAGGCTCTCCACTGCACACACTGGAACACGGATACAAACTGCACCCACAATCACAGCAGGAGAGCAGAATAAATGCACAACTTAACATTTCCCTTGAAAGACAGTTTGAACAAAAGATATTTCAGTGCTCAGAAAATGAGCATAAATGATCCGTTGCTAATCTTGCTATCCCAGCAACTATGCCAAATTAAAACAGGCAAAATTAGTAAACAGGGGGCTGGGAAGGGGCGTACGTGTATTTAATTCCTTTTCTGGGAAATGGCATAGTGGTTGTCACTTGAAAAAGAAAACAAAACAAAAACGAACATCAGTATTTGCCGTATCAGCTATTACTATTATGCAGCATAACAGAGTTTCAGCCTACATACAGCAAAGGGGTCCAGCCACGCCATGATCTATGCAGCTGATCTCTTTGTAGGATTGGGACCACAGATACTAATGTGAGGGGTGAAAGGAAAACTAGAGATGATTAGAAAATGGAAATCCTTTCCTGGGAAAAATTTCTTTTTTGGGGGGGGAGGAGGGGCGGGGGGGGGGGAAGCTGGAGGGAAATCAAGCTGAATCAGAACAAAAAGTCAAAAATGCAAAATTTTTCACAGGGATTTCCAGAAAATTCTGTTTCAGGGAAATCAAAATGGAATTTTTCAGCTTGTTGATTGCCCACCTGGAAGACTCCCTTTATGTCTGCCTCAGAGAAGCAGTGGGGTAGCAGGGCCAGCCGCGGGCGCTTGCCAATTTCACTTCCTGCCTGCAGGGAGAAATTGAAGTTGACAAGAGCTTTCCAGGCAGGCAGCTAAGGAGCACTCATTTTGATTTTTCTGACAAAAAATAAAATCAGCAAAATTAAGATTTTCCTGTTTGAAATTTTGATTTTGCAAAAAGGGCATCTCCCCCCACCATCAGAAAATGTTGAGGGAAAATTCCTAACTAGCTCTAGGGGAATCCTCTATAATGAATAAATTTCATATTGCAAGTATAGGAGATACCCTACATAAGATCAAGTAACAAGACACACCAGATCACGAGATTACGCGCGCGCGCACGCACGCACGCACACACAGTTGCCAATTTCTTTTTTGTATCTTTGGACCCATTTATCACAATGGCAAGAATGGTTTTGTGGCTCGAGCACAAGATTGCAAGAGATCTAGGCTCAATTCTTCACTCTATGTCCTGCGCAGCAGCCTCAAAACCATTCCTCCCCTTGTGATAAATGGGACCAAACAAGTGAGCAGTAGTACCATTTAACATGCAAGGAAAAGTGCCTCCTTCCCCAGCTCCCTTTTTTTTTTAAACAAAAGGAAGTGTAAATTGAAACACCCTTTTTATCATGCTGCTTTTTAGTGCTTTGTTTCATTTCTATATTGTATTATTTATGAGTCGGCTTGGAAGGATTAGATTTGTCGGTCAACATCAATATCACCATACAGGCACAACCAAATGAAAAGATATTTCCATCGATAATAAAAGAAAGAAAAATGCTGGCTGAGATCTTATTCCAGTGTGGTTTAATATACTTTGTATATTTTGACATGTGACAGACAATTTGTGTTTTAATGGTTATATGAATCTGAACATCTTCGGTTGTTAAATAATTGTTTGATCCCTCCACCACCTTTGTGCAACGGTGAAAATGTAAATCAATAAAAATGGGAAAAAATGCTTAAAAATAAACACTGATCCAAATGATTTTAAAAAATTGAATTCTGCCACATTTATTTATGAAGTTGTTTTCTTTATTAGTGCATTTGAATAGTTTGCTCAGCACTTAAGTGCTTTCAGGGGAGGCCTTTATAGATAAAGTTACTAAGGCTGAGTGTTAATTGCAGGGGGAAAAAAATCAGTTATTTCAAAATTATAGTTCCCACAGCAACTGTTATTTGACCCTCTTGCATATTCCGGGTTTATTATAACTGGATACATTGTTAACTTCATATCCTGCATTCGTGGCAGAGGAATCAACATTAGATAGATACAGTCAGACAGGACAGTTGTAGATTTTAAAAAAAGGTTTCCTGACTAACGTGCAATTCAAATTCCACTTTCAGAGTTGCAAGGTGTTTGTCTTTTCCTTGTTACGAGGCTTTTTAAACATGAAAATTAAGGTTGAACAGTGGGCTGGCTATAGGACATGCCACAGAGGTTAGGGCCAATTTTGCCCCTCATGCCAGCAACACATGATGTCCATTGAGCTGCAGCTGCCTTCCCAAACTCCCTCACAGAGGGACATCAGGGACAAGGAGACAGCAGATTAAAGGGAAGCCTGTAGCACGTGAGGGTTGATTTAAGTTATGCACCTCAGAAGAAGAAAACATGGTGGGAAGCCACATTGCCAGCCCTCCCCGTGGGCTATGGCCTGTTGGAAGCACAGCACAGAATCGGAGCCCAAGCTTTTTGAATGACTTGGGAACTGTGGCCAGTGCCACTCTTTGGATGATACCCTCCTAAAAATGCCACCCTTCAGAAAGCCAGGCTTCCTCAGCATGAACCTGCAGCTCTGGAAATGCCTTTGTTATAATGAAAAAAACAAAAACAAACAAACATACACGAGCTGTTGACATGACAATACATCTGTAAGACGTAAGAACGGCCATACTGGGTCAGACCAATGGTCCGACTAGCCCAGTGTTCTGTCTTCTGACACTGGCCAATGCCAGGTGCTTCGGAGGGAATGAATAGACCAGGCCATCAAGTGATCCAGCCCATCACCCACTCCCAGCTTCTGGCCATCAGAGGTTAGGGATGCTCAGAGCATGGGGTTGCATCCCTGCCCATCCTTGCTAATAGCCACTGATGGACCTATCCTCCATGAACTTATCCAGTTCTTTTCTGAACCCTGTTAAAGTCTTGGCCTTCACTACATCCCCTGGCAATGAGTTTCACAGGTGACTGTGTGTTGTGTGAAGAAGTACTTCCTTTTGTTTGTTTTAAACCTGCTGCCTATTGATTTCATTGGGTGATCCCTAGTTGTTGTTATGGGAAGGAGTAGATAACATTTCCTTATTCATTTTCTCCATGCCAGTCGATATTTCATAGACCTCTATCATCTCCCCACCTTGGTCATCTCTTTTCCAAGATGAAAAGTCCCAGTCGTTTTAATCTCTCCTCATCTGGAAGCTGTTCCCTTCCCCTAATCATTTTTGTTGCCTATCTTTTCCAATTCCGATGTATCTTTTTTAAGATGGGGTGACCAGATCTGCACACAGTATTCAAGATGTAGGCGTACCATGGATTTATATAGAGGCATATGATACGTTCTATCTTATTATCTAGCCCTTTCCTAACATTCTGTTAGCTTCTTTGATTGCTGCTGCACATTGAGTCCCTTTGGGGATGTCAGAAGCGGCTGTCTGGCTCAGTCAGGGACGGGGGTGTGTGAAGAAAGGAACATTTTTTTTAGAGGTAGTAACTTTTTAAAAATGTCTCACCTTTATATTTCATGTCTCCTTTGAGGACCTCAAAGCCCTTTACCCCCATTTTACAGAGGGGACACCAAGGCCCAGAGAGGAGAAGCAACCTGCCCAAAGTCACCAAGCAAAGCAGGGGAGAGCATGGAACCGAACTCGGGATGCTTGGCTCTCCGTCAGATGCTCTAACCACTGGATACTGCTGCCTTCTTTACGCTCTGGCTACCCCCCAGGGAACATACATTGTGATCCCAGCTATTTTGTCTTAAACCAGTGGGAGAAGCTCCCTTTTAAAATGTCAGGACAATCCCAAGGAACTGCTGTACATTTCTGTAGCTCTGCATAGAACCAGTGTCAGGGTAGGAGTCGTTGTTACCACACACAGACCCTCAGCCAGGCACCCCATTAGAGGGCAGACCCCAGGAAGAAGGGGTTGGATGAGAGACAGTCTTCACGGCCAGGGCAGCTCTGTGCCCTACTGCAGGGTCCCCCAAACGGTGGTACGCAGGCCACCTCCTAATGGTACGTGTTTTAGCTGCCTTACGGCCTTCAGTTACCAAGGTAGCTCAAGCCAAGCGTCTGCAGCAGCTTAGCTGAAGTCCTGCTGCTGACACTCCACTTACGCTACCTTGGCAACTGGAGGTCGTCGAGCAGCTTAGTTCCTCGGCCGGTCGCTTCCCAAACTTCCGGCTACGTGACCAGAATTGGTGGTGGTGCTACAGGTGGTGGCGTTTTATGTCGGTGGTACGTGAAGTGGTAGAATTCGGGAACCACTGCCCTAGTGATTTCCCTGTGGCAGTGAGCAAAGCAGAAGAGGGTAGCGCTCAGGGATGCTTTCCCTGAGTTAGGAGTGAAACCAGATCTTGCAACCTCAGAATCAGAGAAGTTCAAACCACCTCCCCTCGGTCCCTTTGCCAGTGATTTGAATGCGCCCCTATTTACATATATCAACCACAGACAGAAAGAAAAGGAGAGAGCGTACAGATAGAGCGGGACTAACAACGTTCTTGTTGGAGCTGGTTGAAATGTCAAAAATTTCAAGTCTGCAATGAACATTTTCCATTAAAAAATTACGATTTATGACCAGGTACAAACTGACAAAATCATCAACAACCAAACATTTTCTACAAAATTTCAAAATTAAAAGAAGCAGTTTAAAAAAAATTACAAAAAAAAACTCCTGTCAAATTTGTTTCTGTGTTTCCAACCAGCTCCAATTTTTATTCAAGGACAAGGCCTAACAAAAAACCTCTCTTTCTTTAGTTACTTTTAACCCTTTATTTTCTCATTTCCTCCCTGTGCTTAACTGCTATCAATCCAAACACCTGCTTCTTTAACAAATGATCACTTGCGAGTCGGGGCTTGATCTCTAGGTAGTAAGTGGCTGAGGAGTTCGTGTTAGGGATGCTTAGACTGTCATGAGTGCAAGAGAGGAAGAACCATGGATAAAGTAATGTTATAATTAACCCACTGTTTAAACTGGTTTTATCAGCTTGTTAAAGAAAATGTAATATTTAGGTTTGGAAGGATTAGAGTTTTATTGGTAAATGTTGATAAACACTGATTTCAGCATTCACACACAAACCAGGGAAAAGATATTTCCATCGACGATAATAGAAATTTATAGACAGGCAATGTAAGAAAAATGTGGCTTGAGAATTTAGAGTTTGACTTACAGCTATTTACTTTGTATGTTTTGACATACAATGTTGACAGTTTGTGTTTAATGGTTATAAAGCTTTAACTTTTTGATTCTCAGCATCTACTGTCATTAAAATAGTTATTGCCGGACACCTGTAATTTCCCACAACTGTAAAAAAAAATTTTTAAAGATAAAAATGCTTAAAACAATCTTACACAACTCTAAAAAATTTAAATGGATAAAAAAAATTTAAATGCTTAAAAACCAAACATCAAAATCCATCAACTATAAAAAATAAAATAAAAATTTAATTTGCCAAGCCTAGTACTAGAACAAAAACAAGCCAAAACAGCACCTATAAGCTTACAGGGTCTGATTCTCTGCTGACTTCCTCAGGGATCAATCAGGAGTTACTTCTGACTGAAGTCAGTGGGGTTCCATTGGTATAAAACTGCTGTCAGGACCATTAACCCCAGATCCAACTTTAACCCATGTCGGCAGTGTAGAACCTAGTGACTTGAGGTTCATACGCACGCTTCAAGGCCAAGCTTGTCATTGCATGATGTATATCACTTTATTCAACATACAGGACCCACTTCATGAGATTTAGCTGAAGGCTGATTACCGCTGTGAGAGATGTAATCCCAGTATGGGACTGGTCAAAAATCTTGTCAGAAGTTTTCTTTGATGTAAAACTGGGCTTTCAACTAAAACATTTGCCACTCAAATTCCAATTTAAAAAAATTTTTTTTTCCTGTTTTCAGGAGATTTGATGCAGAAAAAAAATCCCTTTTCTAACCAGCTCTCCCCCAGCACCCAGACATGGTGAAGGACACTCTACATGTGCCTGAGAGACAGAAAAAAGAGAATAGTTTCCCTACCCGTACTACTTTGGACACAGCTACACTGAGTCATGCATTTGCATTGGCCCAGCCTCTCCTGGAATTGTAGCGAAGTGCCAGGAGCGTGTCATCATGCACTTACTGTGCACAATAACAACCTGACGTGGGCCTGAGCCAAATGCCCCCAAAACTTGGGACACTCAAGATGTGGATCCAGATGGCACAGCCCAGGCCCATGTCCAATGTCTCTGTGGCATTCACTGATCTGGAATGGAAATGAGGGAGGGAGGTAACTGTCCCTTCCTTAATAATAACAGGCCTGGCATCTGCACCAAACTGTTCCTCCATTCGCCACTTGTATTTGAATGAAACTTCGGCGAGATCCCACAGAGAACACAGTCCCGTGATAGGTTTAACCCTGGCAGTGAGGCCTTTGATAGCAATATCTCAAGCTCACCAACCTGACAGACAAAGGCTCCCATTTCCACACGCTTTCCAGCCATCTCTCCCTGCACCATATCATAGTAATAGCCCAGCCCTTCTGTAGCACTTTTCATCCACTGATCTCAAAGCGCTTTACAGAAGTGGTCAGTGTTGTTATCTCCATTTTGCAGAAAGGGAAACAGAGGCACGGGGATGGATGTGACTTACCTCAGGTTACCCAGGAGAGCAGCGGCAGAGCCAGGAATAGAACAGTCTTCTGAGTCCTAGTCAAGAGCCCTATCCACTAGGCCTCAGTGAAGCACAATATGCCTAGGTAATAAAAGACAGCCCCTACCCCAGAGAACTTGCAATCTCTTATATATAAACTGCAACAGCAGCAGATAAATTAATGGGGGGGACCAAATGTCTTTGAGACACGTCCTAGCCTCTCATGTGACAATGATTGCACCATCAGGCTGTCATCTCCCTTGTCTTCTGCTGCCATCTCCCCATTTGTTCTCATCTTATATTGTAAGTCCTTTACTGGCCTTCAGCTGGATCTTAAAGGACCATGCATGTAGTAACAGTAATAGCCACCCATGTTCAGCATAGAGGAGTGGAGCCAAAGGATATCTGGACCTGCCAAGGCGTGGGAAAGACGAGACAAGAACTGGCAGAGATCCCCTCAGGCTGCTCCAGTAGCTGCCCCCTGCCTTCAAATCCTCCCCTCCCCTGCCTTTGGGAATGGTGTGCAAATGAGTGGGGTAAAGCTGCTGGCCCTTCGAATGCAGAGGACCTGACATTAGCTTACGGGCGCATACTGCAATGTAGGTAGCTTGGAGCTGGGTCGGCTTCATTTTACTGTGTGCTGTGTCTTTAAATGTGTAAGAGTTCTGCCTGCCATTTTGTTCTCAGAGTTGCTGCAGATTACTTGGGAGACACACACTGTGCTCTCAATCTCTCCTTCGCGCTTTTCATTCCTCTAAGGTTAAAGTCATTTAGAACGAAAAGGTCCATTTCGCTCCTTGCGCACGAAAACATGAGTTAGGCACTAAAGGAACACCACGCACCAGCCTCCTCCTATGGGCTATATGACAGTAGCACCAACAAGAGCGACCAAGAAAGAGGCCCCATTGTGCACTGTACAACACACAGTGAGACAGTCCCTGCCCCAAAGAGCTTACAGTGTAAACAGCCTGGATGTCCCTGCCCCAAAGAGTTGAAGAATGGAAATACCATCACCCTCCTTTTAAAAAGGGGTGAATCTGAGGCACAGAGCAATCAAGCAACTCATATAACATGAGAGAAAAGCAGGGATGGAGCCATGATTTTAAATGCAGAGCTCCTAAATTCCAGCCAGTCTCATAATCACAAGTCCAGCCGCACTCTCTTCTGCACTGATCTCAAGCTGCTAACCACAACTTCTGTTACTAAGTCTTGATCTCAACATGCTGGTCCGGGAATGGCAACCATCATTAAATTTCCTGCCTTGCAAGGAGGACTATAAATACAGTCAATTAAGATCAGCTAAGGACTGCAATCCACCTGGTAATTGACTTAAGAAGACTGGTCTAGAATTCCAAAAAAAAAAAAATCACCTGCAAAACTCAGAGGATTGTTTCATTTTTTCCCAATACCCCCAAGTATATAAGTAACATAGTGCCTACTCTCCTGGGACCACAGAGAAAAGGGAGCAGGAGCTGCGTTGATGAAACACACTTCTCCAGTAAGTTGCTTCCCCATTCAGAGACTGCCTGCCAGGCTGTGTATGAAGCTCTGCTCAGAGGAATCTTTACGTTCAAGCAATACGCAGGGGTCAGATTCTTGGCTGAAGCCAGTCACTAACTCCTTTGACAATAGTGGGCACCAGTTGAGAATGTGGCCCATAAGGTGCAGCAGGAGCAACGCAATTTTGTAGAGGTGTCTGCTGGGTTCAAGTCCCTGCTCTGCCACAGTTTTTCTGAGGCAGGTCACATAGTATCTTTGTGCCTCTGCGGTCCATCAGTAAAATGGAGCTCAGTGTACTTCCTACCTCACAGGGATGTTGTGAGGATAAATTAATATCAAACGTCTGAGGTACTCAGATACTACCGTAACGGGGGCTAGATAAGTACCGCAGATAACACAGGGGCTTATTAAGAAACTGCTCCTGTGATGTTCAACACCTTGCAGGGTCCAGCTGAGTTCTGTGGGAAGAGAGAAAGAAGTGACCCTCCAAGAGAGGACGCCAGCCAACAGTGCTTCTTCCTGCACTCACTTTGCTCTTCTGCTACTCCAAGTTAAAGGAGGATAAACTACCCACCACTATGTCCCATGCAGAATAAGCCACTTTGCAAAGAAGTTGAAAATCAAGATAGTTGGTACTTATGAAGAATCGTGGGGTTGGGATAACAGGGTCTCTGTTCCAGCCAGCTGGAGACACACTTTGTCTGTGTCACACCGGCATTTTGGAAGCGGAGACCCCATGGTTCAAGTCCTACAAATATTTCCCATGACTGGGAGTCAGATGGATCTGTATCCCATTACTGGCTCTGTTACTGGCTTGCTGGGGGACCTTGGGCAAATCACACACACCGCCCCCTTTTGCCTACGTTTTCCTCTCCGTATAAGGGGGATAGTGTCCCCTGTCTCTCAGGAGTGTCGTATGGGATGTTGTGTGGTGCCTCTCACGCCATCGGGGAGGAAACATCAGGAAGAGGGCTGGCTGGGAAAGGGGGAGGTTGAAGAAAAGTGTCATACTTTCATTTTCCAACATCACTCCTAGGCCCAAGTTTTGTGACATCACTCCCTCTGCTGAGGAGGGCTGGGTATGTGTTTTGTCCATGTGACCCAGACGCAGGTCGGCTCCCAGCCATGCACGGTGTTCCTGCCTCCCCTAGGCAAATGAAGCTTCTCTGCCAAAACTGGCCCCATCCGTGCAGTTCAGATTTGGATCTAAATCCAAAACTCTCCCAGGGCTTGTGGACATGGGGTACTTCTAAGGGACTCACACCTCCCAAGTGCCAAGAGATGTCACATCGGATCAGACCACTGGGCAAGTCTGCCTGCATCCATGCCCAATAACTACGATCCACAGGACGCCGCCACCACCACCCACCCCTCCACAAAAAAAAACGCACAATGCACCGATCAACCCTATAAATAGAAGGGAAGCAAATCCTTCCCGATCCCTGCAAGCAATCATCTCACTGCCTGAAGCATGAGTTTGATTGTGCTTCTAGGCAGCGCTTACTCAGAGCCCGAAGAGACAGACGAATTTCACACAGGAGTGATACACAGAAATGGAATTCAAGGTAAGGCTTTGAGTCAACATCTGATCCACCGTAAAACCGTTCTACCATGACATTTGGGTAGGGGGAGAAGAGTCCTTCAGGTTTGAAATGATTTAGAGAGAGCAGAGAGCTCGGTTGAATTAAACAATGGGGAATAAAAATCCCTATTAAAAAGAGAGACCTTGTCAATGTCCTTTTAAAAAGTTATACATTTTATATGGAGGTTTGCTCTTACTTTTTCCCCCCCTGTAGAGCAAATGTCTCTCTCATTATTTCTCAAATGGTCTTTTCCTTGTTAATGCCTCATCTATTAATAAACCTTCACTGGAAAAGGGAAAAGACAAAAGCAGATTTCTGTCAGACGTTCAAGCTGTTAGTCTGGGATGGACAAAAATAAACAGGAGGAAGTAAAATTAGTTCCAGCTCAGGTCAGCCAGTAGGAGCTCAATGGTCAGCCCTAGAATTGTGATGAACTTAACAAAACTCTAGACTGGGCACTGCTCACGCCAATTCCGATTCACCGATGTAAATGAGACTCAGGCTGGTTTGCCAAAAGGTTCACCCGGGCTCCAGCAATGTTTGAACAAAGCTGGGCCAAATGTATAGCTCTAGCTGGAAACCAGTTGAGAATTGAGAGAGTTTGGTGGATGTATGCTTTGAGCAGAAGTTGGCCCAGTGGGTTGGCCTCGCTTTAGGACCTAGAAGACCAGGGTTCAATTTCTGGCTCTGTCAAAGACTTCCTGTTTGACTTTGGGCAAGTCCCTTAAACCCAGTTCCTCAGAAATATTTTGGGACCTAACTCCCATTGATTTCTTTGGGAATTGGGCACCTAAACTCCTTTTGAGATCTGGGCCTTAGCCTCTGTGCCTCAATTCCGCATATGTACCATAGCGTAATAGCACTGGGATGTCGGGAGAATAAATACACTGAACATTGTGAGGTGATCTGATACTAGAATAATGGGAGCCATGTAAGTACCTAAGATAGAGCTTTGGGGAAGTGGGGGGGAGGTTCACTTAGCTGCAAAGTTATAAAGGTTTGAGACCCAACATAGCTGCTTCCCTAGTCACTGCACAATGTTATAATTGGCAGGAAAAAATGCTTCCCACATACCAGGCAACACAGACCAACAAGATCACATAACACCAATGCTTCGGCTCCCCTGCTAATTACAGGCCAGCTTCATGGTTTCATTTATGCATGCTCGGAGACATTTTCATGGTTCTCATCCCAGTTGCAGCTGAGCACATGACAAATATTAATGGATTTCAACCTCACAACCCTCCTGGGATGCAGGACAATATTACCAACTCCATGTCACAGATGGGGAAACAGTCTGTGGCAGTCTTGGGAGTTGAAATCAGAGAATTGAGGTCCTAGTCCAGTGCCTTCACCCCAAGGTTGTGCTCACTCCCTCAGACTCACCACACTCTCTCACCACAGCTGTGATCAGCAGGGATGCCATGGGATTGTTTCATGGGAAGGGCAGCAGGCCCTCAACTGAGAAGCTCTGGATTGTGGGAGTCTGGAACGAGCCTGAGTTTTGCCACCTTTCAGGTGCACTGTAAGACTCCTCTCTTTGCACAAACCTTCCCTAAACAGCAGCGGCCATGGGACAATGCTGTAGTTCTTCCTCTGGAGCGTAACAAGTGTGAATACCCTCATGTAAGAAAGCAGCCATAAGGATGGAGAATATGGTCAGAGTTCACAGTCAGAAGGGACCACCAGATCATCTAGTCTCATCTGCTGTCTATCACAAGTCACCAACATCAGCCACCACCCACACTCTAAATCGACACCCTTCCAAAGTATTACAGCCCACAGGAGACTAGACAATCACACTGTGACATACTGTACCTCAAAGCAGCACCCTGTAACTCCATTAATCATCATTCATATATGGTTGTGATATTCTATACAAAGCAGGCCACGTGTGATGTCTTATGAAAGGTCCTGATCTGCTGAAACCCACTTTTCTGTCAAAATAAGTGTCTCGTTAGTGCGTAGCAGGTTATGAGATTTTGCTGTATGGTTGTTACTGAAATATGTTGTGGGTTTTGATGGTGACACACAGAGGAGGTGAGCCACTCCCAGGAGGGTGTTCAGCAACCATCGATCAGCAAGGGAGTTGTAATGCAGGGCTTTACAATTCAATAACAGTTACACAAGACCACACCAGGGGTCTTGCTCACTCCTGTGACTCAGCAAAAGACACGAGGACATATTTGGGCTAGTGTTTTCCAGGCACATGGACTGAGGATATAAAATAGGGGACTGTGGCATCAGGCTTTTGCCTTTCTCATCCCCCACTGATGCTGGAAGCAACAAGAACACTGGGAAGACAAAGACTTCAACTAAGGAGACCGGTCCCAGGGTTAAGGGAGAAGCCTGTGTATTAGAAACAGTAACATCCAAGGAGATGAGAAAACTGTTTGATCCAAGTAGTGCCTAAAGCCATAAGGTTTATGATTTAGATTGTGCACATACCTTTTACTTTCTTTGGTAACTATCTCTGACCTTTTAGGTTTACTGCTTAAAATCACTTAAAATCTATCTTTCCATAGTTAAAAAATCTGTTTTATATTTCACCTAAAACAGTGTATTTGGGTTGAAGTGCTTGGGAACTCTCGCCACAGTTTAAAGTGTCCTCTCCACATCAAGGGAGTGGCAAACTGGGTAATAAACTTGCACTGGTCAGGCTTCTGACCAGGGCAGGATGGGACAGTTCTGGGGTGCAAGGCTGGGAGCTGGGGGGAACTGGCTGGTGCCTTTCTCTGTGTGATGGGAGCGTTCATACAATCTAGCTTGGCGTGGGGCTTCACGTGCCATTGCGCTAAGTGCTAACAGCACCAGGAAGGGTTTGTGGCTTGTCACTGACACAGCATTGTGAGAGACAGCCGAGGCTGGAGAGTTAGGGGGGCACAGCAGTAACCCAGTTCCAGGCTGCACCCCACTGTTCCCGTCACTCACGTACCACAGGCAGACAGACCAAAGCTAACCAATACCGTATGTCCCTGCAATGGCAGGGAATAGCGTAAGTGAGCTATACTCAGATAATCCATACCCTATTCTGCAGAGGAAGGCAAAAAAAGCACAAGGTCACTGCCAGGCTGACCTGAGGAGAAATTCCTTCCCAACCCCATACAGTGATCAATTAAACCCTAGGCACATGAGCAAGAACCAGCCAATCAAGTACCTGTGAGAGGGAATGCTCGGTGCCACCTCAAAGCACAGGCCCACCTCATCCAATGTCCCATTTCCAACCCGGCCGGGGCAGTGTCTAGTCACTGTTTCTAGCTCTGGAACCTAGGTTGCGCTAGGCTGAGACCTTCCTCTGATGCCCTTTCTTGGCCACTGCCTAGCCATCAGAGACTCTGAAACCAGTAGCTGAGACTTCTATGTCTCACCCCACCTTGTCGCTTTCACACACCCCTAAGTGCGCCTATGGCTGTGGGCTCTCTAGAGTTCCACTTTAATCCTTTAAGGACAATATGGCAGGAAAGTAGGGAACACAGAGACTTAGCAAAGGAATTTCTTAAGAGAGACATTCAAAATTGATCGCCCCAGTGAATTATCTCGATAGCTTCTCCATGATAGTTCCGCACTGAGGGATCACGTATTTGACACACAATACAAAATGGACTTTCACGTTTGATATAGACATACCCACCTTGTTTCTCCCGCCTTGCAAGAATGACTAGAAATAAAGTCAATTAAGATCAGCTAGGGACTGCAGTCCACCTGGCAACAGTACAGTAACAATACAGGCCCACTCACGAGACAGGCCCGGATGCGCTCGGCAGCCCACTGTGCCAGGCAAATGGACCTGTGTGTCCAAACCTGCAAAGTGAGGTGAAGAAGCACAGACTCTCACGTGAACGTGTTCAGCCAATCCAGCCACACCAGGTATTCATGCCGTTGCCATTCCTGACCCTGGATGGAACCAGGGAGTGATTAAAACAGTCATCCTCCGAACTTTTCAGACCCTCCAAATTTGTTTGCCCTCCTGTGGGAGTAAACATAACATTGCGACTTGGGTTGCTAAGCATCTGTAAATGACTGCCAGTAAATAACCATCAAGATCGATGACTGCCAGTAAGTAACCATCAAGATCGGTCAGTAAACATCAAGGGGAGAATGCACATGCAATTGTAAATGGCACTTTAGATCCTTATCTTTTCCTTACTTGTGTGTAAGCTTCCAAAGTGCAGGACTGATCCTGCCAAGTGCCGAAGAACTCCTACTGGTCCCCTCAACAACCTCTTAAAACAGGGAGAGTTGAGGACGCTGGACACCTTGCAAGCCCTAAAAGTAGACGGACTGTTTGTTTTGTTTTTTTAATAAAAAGATTGTTCTACTCCCAGCTCTGCCACAGACTTTGGGAGTCATGTCACCTCTATGCCTCAGTTTCCCCAAAAACTGCAGTAATGCCCAACTAGCAGAGACTGAGGCTATGGCTACACTACAGAGTTTATGCACAGATGTTTTAAGCAGACAGGAGAGAGCTCTCCCATTGACTTAATTATTCCAGCCCCCATCAGCATCAGGAGCTACACTGGTGGGAGAAGCTCTCCTGCCAACATAGCGCTGTCCACTCGAGCGCTTAGGTCACTGTAACTTACGTCGCTTAATCACGGCCCTGAGTGACATAACTTGTACATACTGCAGCGTAAGTCAGGACATCTGAGTTAGTGTTTGATCAGCACTTTGAAATCCTCAGGTGGCAGCTGCCATTAAGTATTACTTTGCTTTCTTACCCTGAAGTCTGGATTCTTTTCCATGCAGCTAGAAAATTATACCCACGCCAATTTTTCAAGTTGGGCAGCAGCCCTAACTGGTGGGCTCTGCTTGAAAAAAAAAAAAAAAAGACACTGCCCCTCTCTGGAATATCAGGAGATGGTACCAGGGAAAGCTGCAGGGTGAGTAGATTGTACCTTCTCCTTCTCCCAGCAGGTGAAATTCATTGCCCCTCCCTGAATAATCCAGCTTTGTATGGGGAAACCCAGGAGGAGAGAGGAAATCCATTCTCTAAAAGCCATGTGCAGACCTTAGGGGGATATGCTGCAGCCACACCAGACCCCAGATAAGGGGAAGAGGTAGGGTCACTGGCTCCAAATACTGTATATGCAAAGCCTACAATTCCCAGGAGCCCTCTGTGTGGCTAGTTGGTGCTGAGACCCTCTGCGTGGCTGCTAGCTCCCTGCTCCATCACAGAGGGGCGGTGCAGGTTTGCAGCATTACTGTTAGGCCTTGGCATGCGCTCTCCACTCCTGTGTAAACTTCACTCCACTGTCCTAGCTCAGCCCCTGGACTTTCAACCACAACAGAATGGAGAAAGAAAAGGAGGATGCGTGTTTTCTGTGCATTTTCCAGCCTATTGGCTCGGACTGTCAAACAGCAGCAGTCAACAATCAAAATATTATTTTACGAGATAATGCAGGCTATTGCCAAAGCCAGCGCGAAATACGTTCCACCCAGCGCCGTTTAATTTCCGGACTACCAGCCCTCGGCTAGATGCCAAGCTATAGAGCCCAGGCTGCAGCGTAATAGCATAGGCTGACTTATCTGCAGGGAAATAAAGGGAGACCAGCTGAAAACAGCTGAGTGGAATATCACCATAGAAACCAGGCAAGGAGGACCAGGGGCTGTCTGTCTCTCTGGCTAATTTCAACATGACAGCAAGCAAAAAGGATGAGCCTTTTGGACGAGGGCGGGCTAGGGTGGGGCAGGGGAGAAAGCCAGTTATGTGGTGGTGGTGGGGAACCAGGAGAGCACTGCAGAAGGGTGGCTGGTTTTTCCTTTCATATGCAGAGATTTTATTTTTAACTGCAATCAGGCTGCCTCCCCAGCCACCCACCAGCCCCTCTGTCACGCAGCCCCTCCACTGCAAGTGCTCTGATGCTGCACTTTGGCTCGCCCTGCGCACCTCGGCTATTAATACACCACCGTCTCACTTGCGAGGCTCAAGCAACAGGCAGAGCATTTTGAACCATTGCCCTGGGAGCAGCCCAAGAAAGAAACTAGCCACGTGGTTGAGTTTGATTCCCTTAAACAGGCCTGAAGAGGGAGGCAGGTGGGGGCAGATACTTTGGCTCTGGCTGTATTCTCTTTTCCTTTTCTCCTTCATCACACTAGCCATTCCCGTTCCTGATGGCCATCTAAGCCAAACAGTGTCCGATGCATCCCACTGGCTGCTGGGACAGGACAGGACAGCTTGTACAGGGGAAACAATTACATTAAGTAATGCTGACTGAGTAATCTTTCAAAACGGCACATCTCTACAAGCAGAGATGCTCACTATCTGTGAAGGAGCCTCACAGCCCTGCATGTTTCTGGAGGGGGGAGCACAGTGCATGCTCCTTGCAAGGGAGTATAACCTTTTTTCATGTGCTCGGCAAAGCATTATATAAAGAAATAAGGGAGCTAGTCTGGATCAGACAACAGGCCCATCTCACCCAGTAACCTGTGGCTGGCCCCAACCCAGGAAAATGCTTAAATACATGCATAAATCCATCCCTATTCAGGAATGCACTTAAGCATGTGCTTAAATCAATGGAATTTCAGCATGTGCTTAAGTGTTTTCCTGAATAAGGAAGCTTCCAAGAATCAAGACCTCTAACGATGGTCAGTACCAAATGCAGTCAAGGCCCATGCAGGAAACCCCAGGGGGGGACAGTTATGGAATGATTTGCCTGGAAGCAAAGTTTCTTCCTAGTCCCCAGCACTTCAGCTTTTGCATTGTGACCTTCAGCATGAGTGTTCCTACCTCTCCTTTTAAAAATACAATAATCCTATCTAACATAACTGTGGAAATTGCTGTAATTACTCATGTCACTGTCTTGTAGGGTTTTTTTTTAATACTTCTAAGTTCCTGGCCTCAACGGCACCTTGCAGCAATGAGACCCCCAGGTTAATTATGTGCTGCATAAAAATAAAGCATTGCCATGTAACTGTTTTAAATCTGCTGTCTTTCAATTTCATGTAATGAGAGAGTGAACAGAAGTGCTTGATTTACCTTCTTTGCATACCTCTCATCTCTCCATTTATACATCTCTTCTCTAAATAAAAAAAAACACCAGGCTTTTCACTCTCTGCAGGCCAATTATTTTTATCTGGACACCTCCTATATTATTTTTTGAGATATATGATGCTGTGATCAGACCAGAACATGGTATGGCAGGTGAGAGCATCCAATCGATATGCCTCAAGGATTATTTTCTATCCCATTCTAATCCTAAAAAGGGGTCAATTACAGGGGCAGGTGGATGAGGTTCTGTGGCCTGCAATATGCAAGAGGTCAGACTAGATGATCACAGTGGCCCCCTTCTGACCCTGAAGTCTAGGAGTCTGCTTTTTTCTATTGTTGCTATGCAGCCAGCAGCAGTTCCCATCAAGCTGTCCACAGTGACACCCAGATCTTTTCCTTAAGTGTTCACTGTTAATTTAGAACCAAACAAGGTATATGAGAAGTTCAAATTAGTCCTTCCAAAGCAGAATACCTTTCTTGTCGTCTACACAGCCAGGTATCATTGATTGATTTTTGTTCTGGTGGCCAAGCAGAGGGAGGGCAGGGAAGGGAGGGGGGAAAAAAAATCAGAATTTTTTCCCTTCATTTTGGGTCAAACCAATCAAAAATGGAAATTCAGTTGGTTTTTCGCACCGAAATGAAAAAGAAAACTGATTCAGGTCAAACAAAGTGCTTTGTTTTAACCCTTGTAAAAGTTAAAGCTCATTACATTTAGAAACAAGGGCAAAACATTTCATTGACTTTTTTCCTTTTTACTGAAGCTGATCCAAATTTATAAATCATTTCAGTCGACCCAAAACTTCATTTGTTATCCGCTAATCTCTTTGTCCAAAAAAATGTTTCTCAGTTCCCGCTGTCAGCATTAAATGCCATGTATAATTGTGCTGGCCATTCCCATAGCTTGGTTAGGTCCCTCTGGAATGCTTCAGTCTTGACTAACTGAATTATCATCATCTGTAAATTTCAACCCTTCCCTTTTCAACCCTTGTTTTGGGCTATTAATGAGTCTATTCAACACCAGCCCTTGCATGGACCCCATAAATGTTAGCAAGTATGTAAATGCCCACTGATAATCAGCCTTACCCCTTCCCCAATCCCCCTTTTACTCTCCATCCAAAGTAGAGATGCCCATTATATGTCAGTAGGCATCTGATACTGCCTGTTATTAAGACTGCAGATGAGATGCCCTGATAGCAGGCAAAAGTCTATCTGTGTGTTTGCACAGTGCCCCTAACTGGCTGAGAAATCAGGAACTAGACCATCTTTTTGTTCTGTTTAGGCAGCACCTAGCAAAATAGGATCCTGGTCCATGACTGGGGTTCTACTGCAATGCAAACAAACGTTTAACATGCTTAAAATGTTTTGGTTGGGCGCTCTAATTTGCCATGCTTGGCGTCTGCATGAAAGTGATGATTGATTAAGTTTAAGCTAAATCTTTTCAGCGTTTGAGTTAGGAGTGCTGGATGAAAAAGTGCACTTAACCCAATTTAAAAAAGAGACATACATATTTGTTTTTCCACCTCAATAGCTCAAAAATGACTCAGCTTTGAAAGATCAAATCTGGCATGTATGCTCGCCCCTTTGTGCCAGTGGAGAGTGCAGCTTTCTAAACTCTGGAGGGAAAAGTTAGTTAGAAAATGAAGTTGCTGGTAAATTTTTGAAGTCTCAAGGCCCTGCTGCTCTTCGTGACATCATAATGCACATGTTCACTGCTTGACCTGATCTGCCCGCTGCCTGCGGCTGCGGGGGCAACTTTCCGGAGAGAACAGAAAGCAGGTCAGTGAAACACAGAAGGTAAAATCTACCACTTCTCCCCAAATAAGAGTCTGTTCCAGGAGAGAAGTCAGATGTGTAAAATAGAACGTTTGCCCTGATCTAGCATCTTCCTCTGCAAATTTCTCTGCTGCAAATGCAAGGTTTCATGACCAGAAATTAAAGCCAAGATTTGGAAATGACTAGTGCTCCTGAGAGCTCCTCAGTAGCCTGCAGAAAGTGCGGAGCAGTTGCCCTCTGAAAATCCAGCCCCTGTGAAATGTCTGAAGTTGGGCACCTCTGAGTTACTAGTCGCTTTGCAAAATCTTGACCCAAGATTCCAGGGAAGATTTTCAAAGACATCAAACTGTTTGTGCCTTTGACAATCTTCCCACCCTCCTCCTGGGTCTCTTCCATTGGAAATAGACAACCATGACAGCATAGGGTAATCCACGGCAGAAGGCGATTTGAAAGGGGGGGGGGGAATAGAGTTATCATCATTTATACAACAGCAGTGACTAGAGTCCTCACTGAGATCAGCGGTGCACTGGTCTAGGGCTGTACAAACAAGCAGTGAAAATCTCAGCACTGAGGAGTTTAAAAAGACAAGTCATGGGGAGAAAGGGATACAGACAAGGCACTCAGGGTGATGACTGGCAAGTGTCATGCTAGTTCCATGAGGGTTTTTTTTCTTTTAATGGTCATAATTGTTTTTTACTGTGGGGAGGTGGTGGTTTTGTTTTGCTTTATTTCATCTTTGTGCCCTTTTTTTACTTTCTGTTTTGGGCAGAGAGAAGGCCGACAATGTGGCTTGGGGCTTTTATTGGTCATTTCTCACCTTGCCGTTTCTTTCATGCAAGCAACTTATTGGTTGAGGGTGGCATCTGGTATTTTTAAACACACTCCACGTAAAACAAAACAGACCCTAAGGGGCAGGGGAGAAGGTTGTTTCCCCATGTGCCTATCAGAACCTACAGTAAGCTGAGGGAGAGAGACTCTCTCTGCACCCACAACTCCCTCCACGCACACAGGAAAGAGGCACAAGGGGGTAAAGAAGAAGGAAAAAACCTCAACATGCTCTCCTCTTGAAGGCATCTCTCCTACAAGGATCAGAAGCTGGATGGTAGAAGTGGCCCTCTTTTAAGCCTCCCAATTTGATGCTGACTTGAAATAATGAGTGCAGCATTTGAACACCTTCCCAGTGAAAATATTGACAGATAATAAAAGGCTCCGTCTCTGTGGTGCAAATCCAGTCTCACTTTCATGTCCTGGAAACACTGTTCAAAGATTCATCTTTACAACCCTCGTCTTGATTGGATTCATCTCCTGCTGAGCTACATCTCACGAACTGCAACTCTTTGAGGACCTTCTGACATTTAACTCATTATATCAAAGCTCCTGTAAAACTCCCTGTTTTTCAAAGGCATTCATGAAGATGCCAATAGTTGAGTCTTAACCTTTCTGGGTTTCCTTTTTGTTTGCTTGTTTGGGGTTTTTTTCCCTCATTTGAATCTTTTTTGTAAATCCTTTAGATGTTCTAAACTGGATTTTAATAACTTGGCCCTGAGGCCAGCAATTACCAAATGTCATGTGACTGGAGCATTTGCTTAGATGTAATTTTTCCTCATTACAGACCTCAGAAAGCCTATAACACACTTCACCATTCTGACAGTATCTACAACACTCATACAGTTTTTCCCCTGTAGGTCCTTCAACTACCCACATAGAATAAAAACATTCTGCTTTTCAGGTGATGCTAGAACACCGCTTTCCACAAAACCACCCTATAAAGGATTGGTGCAAGGAGGAACTTGGAAGATTTGGGGCTTATCCAAATTCCCTGAACTTCCTGGATCTCCTCTCTCTGTCTTCATCAAGTGTTTCCCCACCTGGAATGTAATCTCGAAATTAGTTCAAGAGGAGCATGAGGCAGATCAGGGAAGTTGTAGGATTCCACATCTGATCACATCTTGGGAGGAAAGAGGATTCCCAAATGTTGAGAAGGGTGGTTTGGGGATGTTTGTTTCACACTATTTATATATCGAACATGGCCAGACACTTCTACACTCTGGATGAGCTCTTTAGCAGAGGGATGGGGACATAACAAACGGATTCATATGGATTCCAAGACCAGAAAGGACCACTGTGGTCATCTAGTCTGACGTCCTGAACAACATAGGCCAGAGAACTTCCCCACAATAATTCCTGAAGCAGATCTTTTAGAAAAACATCCATCTAGATTTAAAAAATTACCAGTGATGGAGAATGTACAACGACCCTTGGTAAATTGTTCCAGTGGTAATTACCCTCACTGTTAAAAATGTACACCTTATTTCTAGCCTGAATTTTTCTAGCTTCAACTTCCAGATATCGGACTGTCTATTGTCTGATAGACTGAAGAATGCACTATAAAATATTTGTTCCCCATATAATTACTTATAAATTGATCAAGTCACATCTTAACCTTCTCTTTGTTAAGCTAATTAGACTGAGAATCACCATAAGGCTTGTTTGCAAATCTTTAATCATTCTCATGGCTCATTTTTGAACCCTCTCCAATTTACAACATCCTTCCTGAACTGTGGAGACCAGAATAGTGTTCCAGTAATGGTCTCACCAGTTCTAAATATAGGGGTAAACTAACCTCTTTACTCCTCTTCAATTACCCCTGTTTATCTCTCTGAGGATTGCACTAGTCCTTGTAGCCATATCACCACACTGGGTGCTCATGTTCAGACGATTATCCACCGTCAGCCCCAAAACGTTTTCAGAGTCAACATGCTTTGGTCATGGGCTAAGCATCACCACCAAAGTACCTTGTGTGACCTTGCCTTCAGACAAGTGTGAAGGGCCCAGGACATTATGACAATCTGTTATGTGCCTCCTTTGGTGCCCTGGCCCTAGGACATAACATGCCATGATGGTAGCTCTTTTCCTACTGCACCTTCCTGAAGTTGGGCGAGAGAGTAACTTATTTCTCCATCTGACCCCTAAAGTCACAAGATGTGCCTAAATGAAAAAGAGCTCACCCACTCCCCTCCCAGCCAGGGATGCTAGCAGAGGAAGGGATGGCAGAAGCATTTATAAATAGGCAGAGGCTTGGAAGCTCCACTTTTACTTTTCATCTGTGTCATCTGCACCCACTATCCATATCTGCCCAATACTTCTGGCAACATGATAGCTAACTGTCTCCTGTCCCATTCCCCCAACTTGATTGACAGAGAAGTTTAAAGCCCGTTTCTCCCTGTAAGAGAGTCACTCTCTAGAACAGCTGATCCCCGCTATGTTCAGTCCCCCAGAGACAGCGGTGATGGTGCTAATTTGCCTCCCCAACCCCGGTCCTGTCCCCACCAAGAAATAGCCCCTTTTCTTTGTGGTTGATTCTATTTCACAGGCAGTTATCATGTAGCCTTTCTTGCTCCAGTCCTATGCTTTCCCCTTCACCTTGTCAGGTCCTCCAGCAAGATTTGCTGAACAGCCTCCTCTGGGCATGGTATGTCTGGCCAGGATATGCCTGACAGACCATGAGAAAATTGCTTCTGCAGTTAGATTTCCAAACTAAAGAAGACTGGATGAGGGGATGGCTCAGGATTCTGGGAGATAAGAACTCTAAGGGAGACGTATTGTTTCCACAGTATGAAAGAACTATGGAACTGACTGGATTAAGCACATTAGCAGCAAATCAGACTCCCTGTGAATCTCATTAGTAATCCTAGAGTCATTCAATTAAGTGAAATGACTCAGGTTTATGGAAATACCGGCTCCCCTTTTATAGAGGCCCACGCAAATGGGCCTCAGATATTACAGGTGCATGAAGTGCTGATCAGCAACTCTATCAAGTCCATCATTTTCAGCAATACAAAGCGTTGTTCCTAGAATGAGACTGAACGAACATACGAAGGCCTGGTTCTGATCTCCCTCACTTGTGCCATCTGCTGATAGACACCCGGGTGCGACATCAGAATCGTGCTCCTTTTAGCTTGGGAAATAAGTATTTAAAAGAAGAATTCAAGAAAATGAAATCCAGGAAGAGGAACAAACAAATCAGCCAATTACACCAGATGCAGCCATGTCCTACGAAGAAGAGGGTAAGATTTGGTTCTCCTACTTTGACACGTAAGAGTAATATCAGGGTCTTTCACATTGTTAGCTTTTTTTAAAATAAAATTTTTTTCTCCTAAGCTGGGAGGTGTTCAAAGGCAGTAGGGAATTATCAGAACTGCTTCTGCTTGTTTTCCTGTACCACACAGAGGCCGTTGCTCAAGTGTGCAATTATTGTAAGTTACATTTCCATCAGAAACCACATTGCCCCTGCTTTACTCAGGATGACAAGCTCAGATAACTAGGGGCTGCCAGCCACAACCTGGGGACTTTTCTTGCTGAAGAACCAGGGAGTCCTTTCCCCACCTCCCGGCCTTTTTTTTTCCCCCATCCTGCAATGGGACATTTTTCTCAACATTGTTCAGACTCTCACTGGTTTTATGCCATACTGAACTCTATGGGTAAGATGCACCACACTTAATAATATCTTACATTTATACTGCACCTCTCATCCCACATGATCCTAAAGTGCTTCACAAGGAACAGGCGTCGATTCATCTACCATACAGAAGCAGCCACCTCTCGGGCAGAAGGAAGCAGCTATTTAACAGTACTCTCATGGAGTGGTCCTGACTGTCTTTTCCAGCCTCAGTAACTGACACCACAATTCCAGATATTCTTTATCACCACCGGGCTTTATCGCATCCCTTCAGCAGGCCACAGCCTGGAGCGTTATTTACATACTATTTAGTCAGTAACCAGCTTCCCCCACTTGCTTCTGAGGACGGGTACAGTATTAACAGCAGCCTGTCCTGCCTATTCCTGTCTTCTTTCTCTCCTCCCTAATACTTGCTTCCTCTCTGCCTATATAGTCCCAGCTGCTGGGGGTTACTTCCACCCAATTAGCCCCTCAGCTGTATCTCTACTCAGTTAATTGGCACCCTCTGTCAACTGCCTGTCTTTCAGTCAGGTCCCCATTAACGTATCCTGGTGGGGATTTGAGCGGCAGAGGGCTTAGCCAGCTGCACACCCTGTTACAAAGGCATAAAGCCAATTTAGGACAGGACGTGGAGAAGATACTACGTGCAGTTTACACCACAGAGAAAATTGAAGATCGCATCTAGAGTGGGTTTTAGGCAGGACTCTTGGATTAACACCCCAACGTTGTTGAAAAGTGTGAAAGCTGTAACGACCCCAATGGCCCAGGACCAGGGTTCATGTCTTCATGAAAAAGACCCAGAGATTTACGGCAAACTTCACACGGAGGGCTAACTAAACAGGAATTTCATGCTCTCCACCATAGTTCAGCACCATATCTTGCTTTTTGGAAGAAGATGGAGTTGTCTAATGATCAGCGGTCAAGATCCCTGGGTTTTGTTCCTGACAGTTCTTGCCACTAAATCCCTGTGGGCTTTGATGCCTTCATTTCCTTAGCTCCCGTCAGTAAAACGACGATAACTGTACTCAGCTACGGACCTTCACCCACGATCCTTAATCGGGGAGAGTTTGCAGGTTACTCTGAACTCCTCAGCACCTCTCATCTAAGTATCATCATCGTCATTATGAAATTAAATGAAGACTGGTTAGTCTCTGCTCAGTAAACACTCAGCACAACATTCATGGCAGCAGTTGGGCTAGGTGCCATGTGTTAGGTCTCATATATACCGTGGTAGCACCTAGGAGTCCCAGTCATGAACCGAGGCCCCATTGTGCTAGGTGCTGTACAAAAACAGACAAAAAGATGGCTGCTGCCCCAAAGAGCTTATAGTCAAACACTAATAAAGGCACTTCTCATTTTCAAACATTAATAAAACCCTGACACGTTGCCCGCAAAGTATTAGCTCCCTCCTTACAGATGGGAAACTGAGGCACGGAGAATAAATGTTTTGTCTAAGCTCACAGAAGGTGTCTGCGTCATGGCTGATATAAGAACTCTGGGTTTCTGCTTCGCTCTGTGTTCTCCTGGTGTTGGCGCTTGTCTACTTTCATCATCAAAAATCCCATCATAAGGCTGGAAGTTACACAAACAAGCAGGGTAAGAATAGATTTGCAGGTAGACACATATGTCTGCAGTGATTCCTCATTTGACCTGCATGGGTCAAGAACAAATGAACATTGGAACGCTGTTTTGAAGACCTATATGGTAACAGCACATTTGCAACTGACACTGAGGAAAGGTATGTTCAAATCAGAACTCTGGCAGTCCTTCCATCACAAACCATCCTACAAAGCCAACCACAATGCTGCCAGACCAGCAGGCCTGTAAATGTCAAAGTATTTTTGGTTCCGAACAACTCTAAACTGCCTCTTCAAAAGATGTGATGTGGGAGGATGGAAAGACTTCTCAGAAGTACCAAGGACTTGTTTATGGGGTAATAATTACCCTGCAGTAATGGACAGTGATTTGAAGTAACAAGGGTTCAGGATGCTCCATTATTTATATTGCATTTCCAGTGATCTCATTTTAAAGTGATGGATGCAAATTTAAGCCAGTAATGTTGAAACAACATGGGGAATATACTTTATATGCTTTATGAGAGTAAAGAGATCTATACATTCTGAGGAAAAGTCATTACAAAGATAGAAAATATTTTAGCTGTCAGTCAGGTTCTGTTTATCTGCAGGGAACGGCAGCTTTCCAGATCCAACGAGCTCTTCTTGGCGCCCTAAACGTAAGCCTAAGGCACTGGTAAAGTCACCCAAGCCAGCAGAAGCAGAATGGGTACATGTCTTCCTACCGCCACATGGTGCCAAGGAGTGATGTTCAGACTGCAAGGAAGAGCCTCGGGTTTTTGGAAGACATTTGGCTTCCTTGCCCTGTTTGCATGGACCTAACACTACGGCCTAGAATTTAACACCCTCCCTCCTTATTCCAGGAGTGCACGGATTCATTTCAGTGAAGTACGGCACTGCTGAACATGAACAAGGGCACTTCACGCCATCCCTGAATCCTCTAACGAAACAAAAACAAACCCGCTATACAAAATATACCTGCTTGAATATAGTTTAGGCTATTTTATATATTTCAAGGTGGTTTCAGTGGAAAGCCAGAAACGGGTTTTTGAGGACACATATTTTACATGTTATTTAAGGGAAGGCAGATGGGGGAGTGAGGTGGGATAGCGAGATATTGCTAAGACTTCTCCTTTAGTATTGTACGCAGACCTCAACACAGCATCACCAAAGAGTTTTGCCACTGACCCCAGTGGTGCAGGATCGGGCCCATGCAGAGCCCAGGGTGATATGGTTGAGAGATTTTGGGCCTGTTCCAAATCCCACTGAAGTCACAGGAAAAGCAGCCGCAGCTCCCATTGATGCCAGTTAGGTTTGCAGATTTACACCACCTCTGAACAACAAAGCACTACTCGATTTGCACCAGGTTATACAGGTAGAGCGGGGAACAGAGACGAGAACCACTGTGCAGCCAGGCTTACAACCCCAAAAGGACACCACCTCATCTTTTAACATACCAGTCCTATTCAACAGGTGTGTATTGCTCCTTCAAATTTAAAGGGCTATGCAGTGCATTGAAGGGAGTTATCAGCCGGTATATAATCAGAAGGGATGCCAGTTCGGGTGCACGTACAAGTTGGATAAAGAGTACTAGTGGGTGTGCATATGCAAGAGAGGTACATAAAGGTTTGTACGGGTGTAATAGGGATGCACATATGGGCTAGGAGGGTTATGCGGGATGAGTAGTGAATTTTTTTTTTCTTTCTTTAAGCAGAACCTGTGATGATGTAGCATGAGCTGTTTGCACTAGCCACATGCACACACGTGCACAGTGGCAGAAATCAGAGGCAGTGGCCTGGGGTCGGATAGTAGAGAGCAGCATGTGTGGAACAAGTTTATTAATTCAACGTAAGGGAAGGGAGGAATTAGCACCTCTTGCCTGCACCTGAGGTCGGAGCGGAGTTAGTCCATCAATCATACAAGCCATGGAGCGAGTCCGCTGGGCCTTGTGTCTCCCCTTTGTAACAAGAAGGAACCAAGCACTAACATGAGAGACTCACCAAATCTTACAATATTGCACGGTTAATATCATGCTGTTATGGGTCTTAAAAGAAAAGTGCTCAACACAGCACTGAGTAGCCTACTGACAGATGTGGAGCACCAAATCCCACCTTGACAAGAAAAGGGAAATCAGTATTAATTCACATGATTTAATTCAGAGAAATCTAGTTTTCGTGTATACCTAAGGTCTGGATCAGCTCGTCTTATGCATTTGAAACACCAATGCATGATAACCCAGCGTAATTGCACCCTTATTTTACAAACGCCAGCTTCATTTGATCTACAAATTAATAGAGCAATAGTCCGAGTTTTTTCTTTAATTAATCTGTACATTTAAAATGAAAACTAGACTGATAATGGTTAACTATGAATATTTGCCCATTTGTTGTCATTTCTCCAACTGTATAACGAGCTATCCAATGCCACATTGTATTTATTTCAGAGAGACTTTTTCCTCTGTCTCCAATATAAACAATAGTCAACAGTGAATGCTTTCATTATGAAATGCCGTTTTCATTGGCTCATCACTTGCTGAGATATTCTCCTTCTGGGTGGAAATTTTCCATGTTTGGTCTTAGCTGAAAGGAGATATTCTCCCCTCTCCACCTATTTCTTTCTATTTTTTTTTCTTTTTGTTTCTTCTTAAATATCCATTCACTAGCTTTGGTTTTAAAGAAATACATATACACATTTCCCAGTGGGAAAAATAATTGCACATTTCTTTCCTTTAAAGAAATAAAGTAAGATCACCAGGAACTCTCATTAGCATGTAAATGTTGCTTATTTTTGAGCATGCCCATAACCCATTTTGAAAAACACTAATAATTGAAGTACAAGGGCCTAATCCTGCAACTCTAGCTCAAACAGGCAAGAGGAAACCTGATTGATTTTCAGAAAGACCCCACTGTAAAGAAAGCTTTCTTCCCCTTTCCCAAATGTGCATTAGCTAAAAACTGAGGGTGTCATTCTCCAGCAACGGAATATGAGCATTTCCCCTTTGAAATCACGTGTATCCTTTAGTGCAAGAGCAAGTCCCAGAGGTTGACGATATTAATTCCTGGATAAGACACTCTTTTAAGTCTGATATCTGGCAAACCAGCAGGATTAGAAACAGAGACACTGATACTGTGCCCAGCTGAGCCTGAATACATCCCTGCAGCAGCACATAAAGGTGGGAACGGTACTGGAAGGGGCCAGGGAGAATTCCTCTGTCTATAAGCAGCCCCGTATTGGCCCCTTTTCATCCTGGAGGCAAGGCTAGAGGCCAGAGGGGGGTGTTGGGACAGGGGATAGAACTCTACCCACACACCGCAATAGGGGTTTGGGGCTGTTCCAGGCTGCAGAGCTGGCCTCAGCATGCTGCCATAAATCAGAGCACCCCCATGGCTGCTCTAATATACACCAGGGCCATTTTGGCTGCAGAGGCAGCACATACTTACAGCGACCTCTGCTCTCCCTCACCCACAGGCTGCGCCTCCCGGAGGTGCAGCAGAGAATCTCAGCTAGAGGCTTGATCCATTTGTACAGCTGAGATGCCAGCCTTTCGAGTGAGGAGCAGCATTTGTTTCTGGCCTTGGTGCCTCACAAGTTCTCAGGTCTTCAGTCTGCCAGGCCTCCATGGGTAGAAGTCTCAGTCGTTCTGAGACATGCAGCCCAAAGCACATGGGCGCCGGATGAAGAAGAGTACCACTCCAGTACATGTAAAAACTAAAACAAACTAGGACTCTAATGAGACATCTAAAAACCCCGTTTCACTGAAGTGTGGTGCACACGGACCGCCTGATGGGGTTGCATGGACCCCATAGAGGGTTCACGTGAGCAATCACTTGGGATGAGCCGTGTCCGCTGCATCTCCAACTCACTTGTGTTTTCAAACGCGTGCCAGCAAACGGCGGCTGCTATTACAGAAACGGTTTGTGTCCCTGGGCCCCGAGGGAACGGTGTGTGCTATCCAGCAGGTTACGGCCGCCTTTGTTTGCCAACGCTGAGAATTCAGCTGCAGACGTTGTGCACGCATCTCATGCGGGTGGCTCTGATTCAGCCCGGGTTTCTCCATGTGAGCAACAGCATTCCATAGGCCTGGAGTCCACCTAGATGGCACATTCAGGTTGCCATACCGAGTGAAATGAGTGCAAGAGCTTTCCTTTGAGTCCAGCCGCAAGGAGATGGTGAACTGCAGATCAATAGATCAAAAGGACGTCAAGGAACACCTGGCTGGCATACAGGCCTAAAATTAGCCCTCCCAGCTTGGATTCAGTTCCCACGTGCCAGTCTAACCCTCTGATCGGATTGCGCCATGCTAGTAAGCACGAAGGACTGGGGTGAATTGTGACTGGAAGAAGACGGAATTCTCCACAGAGGAGGCGGCTGTTGGAACATCACAGGTAGCTGCGTAGTTTCATTGGATATGTCCACACTGCAGTAAAACACCCATGACTGGCCCGGGTCAGCTGACTCGGACTTGCAGAGTTCAGGTTGCGGGGCTACAAAATTGTAGTAAACTTGCAGGCTTAGCCTCCATATGGCTATGTCTACACTGCAATGGTATAGCCCCTCCCAGACCGAGCCCAAGTCAACCGACACGGACGTTTTACTGTGGTGTAGACATACGCATATTGTCCACACAGCCACAGTCGCTCTTCATTAGATACAATGCAGACGTTCGGTCAGAGTGGCACAGGAATGGCCCAGTGAGCCGATGTGAAAAGGCACGGTCCGTGTGCACACACCGGACATGGTACTCGGGGGCGGGGGGTGTGAAGGACACATGGCGGAGTCTGCAGTCTCCTTCCATTTGAGATGAAATTGAAGAACAAGCCCTCAGGCCTGAACCAGGAGAATATTTGCTCAGGGGATGCAAGGCTGGGCACTCCAGTGAAGCGAAGGCTACGTGGTGTCTAATGGACTAAGCACTGGGCAAAGCCCTCTGCACTGAAGTAGCGTTTAGGCCTCTTGCACGATGGACCCCTCTCCTCCAAGAGGGCAGGTTCAATAAGAAGTGAGCAGAGGAGGAGCGTGTCTGAGGAGACAGTTCTATAACCAACTGCTGAACAGCCTGCTCCCCTCCTAGGCCTCACTCCTGGAGTAACTCGGGGAGTGTGTACACTGCATTGTAAACCTGGTCTCCGACTCAGGTTTGAGCCCAAACCCCCTACTGCGCACACACAAATCTGTATGACTCAGGTCAGCGATCACTTAGGAGCCAGGTGCCAGGACCTACCCAAGGGGGGTGGGTCTGAACCCAGTGTGGATGCAGCTCAAGCCACAGGCCCAAGGTAGAAGATCTGCATGATGCAGTGTGGACGCATTAGTATGGATGCGAGACCCAGCTCCAGTAATTGTAAACCCAGGTTTTCCTCAAATTTTTCCATTCATTCAGCCACTGAACCGAAAAAATCAATGATTTGCTTAAGCTCTACTCGTATCCTCTGTGGATCGGCGCACACTTGCCAGTGGGTTACACGTACACATGCTCCATGTTCCACTTCTTCAGCCTTGATGGTCACACCAGATACATTTATTTAGCTAAACTACCCAACAAGCACAGGGGAAGGGCTGTACAGCAAAGGGAGGTAGTGACTGCACTTGACAATGGAAAAAGTAAGTACTTTCCAGTCACAGTTTCACGGCAACTGCACCCCTTCTGTGGGCCACCCAGGTCACCCACTTTAGCCTTCTGGCTCCCAGCTGTCACATCTCTTGATTGGAAACCTACAGCTCACTCCCTTCTTACTGGGGATTTTAAGACAGCACAGTTCCCTCCTTACGCTGTGACACCCCCAGCAAACCGGATCTCCCCAAAAGCCGGCACTTCGCTTTTTCTCCGAGGGCTATGACCAGTGTATTGTCACAGTTACCACGCAGCTCCCTTCTAAGCAAGCATGTTTATTCTTTAGGTAGGAGCATTAAAGAGACAACATAAAAGAACGGACACACACGCTAAAAAGCTTAGCAGAGGTCACTCAACTCCAACCTGGCACTCTGGAGGTTGTAGTCCTTCAAACCCCACAACGGGGTTTTCACCACAGTTTCAAATTCTCGGGTCTTTGATTCGGAACCAAGGCCGGGCAGGTTAGCCCAAGGCTCGGGCCTTCGATCTCGGGCTTCTGTAACAGGTAAACAGTAGATAAAGGCCCTCTCCTCAGGGCATAGCTTCAAAAGGCTGGGTTTTTGCATAACTGGAAATGTGGAATTTGCATTAGCCAGTCCCTAGGGATTCCCCAGGAAATCCACTTAACGTATATTGTCCCAAGGAGTCCATATTTATCCAGCACAATTCAATATAGTCTTTGAACGCCTTGATACTTCATAGGTCTCACATCTCCCCCTGGAAACTCACATACAATCCTGGCCCACCTCAATAAAATAAGGTTTTCCAAGGATATTGCCATGTCTGTCACACCTCCCTCTATCATACAGAAGCAGAAGCAGCTTTTCATGCTTCCATTATAGCTGTAGTGGGAATATTTTGCTGCTGGTTAAAAAGCTGCATTTGGGCAGCTAAAGCAAGTGACTTTTTATGTAGAAGCTTCAGTTTGGTGGCTTCTTTTCTTCATCTTCAAAGGAATCTCTCCTAAGAGGCTCCAGTTCTCTTGGAATTACAGTACCAATGCAAGAGAGAAAATGATCTGTCATGATCAGGCTGAGGAAATACCAGGCTTCTGGCCTTTGTTGGCTCAGAAACAAAGTTCCTCTCCAAGTAGCCCATCCCCTCAGTCCACATGAGGAAAGCTAATTCCAACCCACATCTTTTCCACCGGGGAACTTGCTATTAGGTTAAATTAATTTTTGCTGCTGAGTCCTCAGCACATCTCAGACCTCTGGAGGTCTCTGTGTATCTCCCTCTCTCACATACATGTGCGTATGTGCGCACACACGCTTTTCCCTGTTCAGAGGACAAGTGCTAAATGTTCTTTATCCAGCTCACGCACTTGATGTGGGGACGACAATCCCACTGAGAGGCATTTGATAAGCCGTTTTCTAGATGTTCCCCCACCTCAGGGCATCATGGCTAACGTGTACCTAATACGCATCTCTTTCAGCTGCACTTCAGCAGGCCCAGTGGTTAGGGCAGGGGACTGGGAACTAATACTCGTGGGTCCCACCCCTAGCTCTGCCGCTGCCCTGTTGAGAGTTCTAAGGTATGCTCCTTCATGCTGTCATAAGAGTCACCAAGAAGGCCTGGTAGGGGCAGTGAAAATAAAGGAAACCAGATTTCTCAAGAGAAAAACACTGGGACCATGTTGTGGCAATGGGGAGGGGGAGAAGAGGAGAAGCAGATAGCCAATCTTTCCCTTCCCCCACAAACAATGCCGCTGCGTCAGTGAGGGGCTCTTAAAATGGCTGTGGAAGGATTTCAGTGGAAACAAAGTGAGATCTTGTCTTTTTTGGTCCTAGTAGAAACACTGTCTGTCTCGTTTCCTCCTCCTCCACACTCTCCCCATTCAACCAACCAGTCGTGACTTGGTCTGGACACCCTTCTCCCTTCCATCCCCTGCCTGGATCAGTCCATCCCTCAAGTGAACAGGCAGAAATGCATCACTCCTCATTCGCTCCATCACACAGAGATGGGCACTCTGTGTATACAATGGGCAAAAGTTGCCCTAAGAACCACCATTGCAGCCCCAGTCTCTCATCTCTGCCAGCCTGGGCCTGACGTAAGCCCAGTTGCCCTGGCACTCCCATCTCCATTTGGGCTCTGAATAGCCCACTGAAGGCAAAAATCCTGGGTGAACAGAAAAGATGCCATTCACTGCCAGAACACAAGCTCCCTGGGAGGCAGCCACCTTCTCTTCTCTGTTCTGTACAGCCTGGATCATGCTGTGAGAGCTCAGTTAATCACGATGCACGAGGACATGAGGGGCACCAGATTCTTCCGTCCCCTCCATGAGTCAAAGCCCTGACTGTTCAATCTCACCTTGCCACCCTCACAGTCTCCTATTTCTTCACGCCAGGAGTCCTGCGTACACCATGACTCCAGAGACAGTCTGTTCTGCAGAACTGTGCTCCAGAATCGAAGTTTCAACTCTTTCACATTATGTTTCTAGCCCCCCAACTGTCAAGGTAACCTCCAAACCCACAGAAACGGATGCAGCGTTCTCCTTCTTAGTCTGCACACAGCTCCAAGAGGCGCCAGCTACCCTAATCATCTCAATCAGGCTGTTGACTCAAACTTAAAGATGACCTATATTCCACTAGAGGAAACATCCTATTAACGTATTTATCCCACAAGTCCAAAATAATTTCCATGCCTGGCCTGCTACCATCCACTCACCTGCCAACATTTCCAGCTTCCCCCTCCGTTGTCTATGTTGGGGTTCTGGATTGCCAGTGCAAACATTCTTGGTCCATTGGACATCATAAAATAAATTGAATTTGGAATAAAGCCACCACTGAGGTTCCTGTGCCCATTGTATTATTCATTTCCATATCACATTTAGCTTGAAGCCCCCACTTTCTAATTTACATGAAACTGCTTAGTGTTTCCAATCTGCTATAGTACCCAGTGGGCATTGCCACTGATTATGGGCCATAGACTATCCAGGGCTTTGCCTAGGAGAACATTACTTAGCTGCAAGCCAGCCCCAGTGCTTCCTCTGCTGGGGGCCACTACCACTTGCAGGCTTTGAGTAGCATAGGCCAGAGTCTAGGCTCTTGCTGGGAAGTTTTGCTTCCCCTCCACGGTCAGTCCAGGTGGTGGAAGAGCACCTTGTAAGAGACCCCATCTCCATGGTATCTGCTCTGGGGGTGCTGCATGGACACATGCTCCAGTAACTACATTACTTCCCTTCAAGTAATAGATGCCTTCAAAATAAATTGTTATGTTCGATCGTTAGGTTAAAGGAGTGAATTTAAATAGCATTTTGCCTGCTCATTAGAGAATCTGAGATATGCATCCTCTGAACAGCAAATCAAGGCACAGCAGGCAATTGAACATGAATTTCCTGGGGCCCAAGCTACCTACCAGACAATCCTTCCTCCCTCCCTCCATTACGTGTGCAGAACATTACAGCAGAGGTGGAAATATACAGCAACTGCTATACCAGATCAGATCACATGTCAACGGAGTCCAGTAGCCTGATTCCAACAACTAGAACCATGTGTCTTTGGATACCACTGAGATAAGCACTTCAGAAATACCTAGGAGACAGGCCAGCAAAGAATGTGACTTCAATGAGACGACACAGGTAGTAAGCATTTGCTCTGGAGTAAGTTTGCAAACTCAGGGGCCAGGCTGCAAGTTCTTGGGACTAGGGATATTGACTTCTTTCCTCTCTATAAAGGGCTGAGCGCACACATGTGGTGCAACATAAATAATTAATAATAAAGGAGAGAAGAAGATTCCCTCCTGACCCAAAAGGTGATGGGCTATGCCCTGGAGCATGAGATTTACAGCTTGTTCTTGAGCAGTTATGTTGCCTTCTGCAGAGATGACGAGCAAAAACTTGGTTTTGTCAGTAAAATGCACGGACATGACCAGGAAGATCTATAATGAGCAAATATCTGCAGTACCAAGGGGCCAATATTGCAAAGTCACTTTTCTGACCATAACCACATTTTAGAAAATCTCCAACTGAGTCCCATTAATGTAATTGATTTTTAATGGCATTCTCAAAGAGATTATGTTAACATTTTAACAGGGATGTAAGAAATTGAAATTAAGCCTCACGCACCCTTCCTCCCCATAACAACAACGAGGTCCTCTGAGGAGCTGGAAGGTTAGAACGATTATTGCAAATAGGAACACCATGCTGCTGTGCCCGGGCACAGCGGGGGAAGATGGGGAGGGTCCGGATAAAGCAGTCAAACATGTGCCTGCATATCGCTACTTGCTGAACCCTGCAACGCTGAAGGCTGGAGTCTACAGCGAGGGAAGACAAACGGAGCTCCACATTACCAATGTTTAGGTTTCTTTGCCCTCTCACCCAAAGCAAAACCAGATGGGACATTTTTGGACAGCGCTCCTGTTTGTCAAGAACAAGCATTCTGCCATGCACCGCTTGGAGCGTTCTGGGCTGGAAAAATATATGCTCAGCGCACATCTCTTTTACAGTTTCTCAATGCCAAAATGATTTTGGCTAGTTTCTTGGAACAGGCCTTGGGAGTCTTACCCAAAGCTGGGAGTCGTTAGCAACTCTGTTAGATTCAGAGGCAGTGGTCTCCCATCAAGGCCTAGATAGCTTTGGACCATCATGGCTTCCCTGCTCCTTTCTCCTGGAAAGAGGCCCCCAGGCAAGGACTCCAGCTTTCTCTGCTTTTATTTGTTCCCTCTATTAAGCCTCTAACCATATATCTTCAAAACCTACCTGTATTTTAAGCCAGTCAATGCCAGGATAATATGCATAAGACTGAGCCCTTCATGGATGACATTGTGCATGTTCCAGCAATAACGGAGGTAATTTATTTTTCTAGATTTGCAAATTAATGATAGTAAATCTGAAGCTCTAAACATTTCGACTAAACTATGCTTACTACTCTCCCTCTCCCCCACCAGGACCCCCCACATGCTGATCTTCCTTTGGGCTAAAGCACTGTCACATGCCTAGGTTTACACAGTCTCCCCCAGTCGTATGTGCTATAGTTTTCTTTAAAAACACACATTCCCACTGCTACAAAAGTACTGATCTCTTTAGAAGACTCTCTCACCCTCCAAGAGTGGGCAAATGCCTCTTCCAAAACTATGCTGTTGCCATATATTCTATACCAGCTTCAAACGCTCCCCAATGGCTTCAACATCTTAAGAAAAAGTGCATCTCAAAGCCCGTAACAAAGAAAGTCAGTAGGATTATCCTCGTTTTACAGATGGGGAAACTGAGGCACAGAGCAGTGACGTGCCCTGCAGCCCATCACCCAGCAGACCAGAGCCAGGGATAGCACCCAGGTGTCTGGAGTCTCAGTCCAGTGCCCTATGCACTAGGCCACACTAACTATAGGCATGCCTACTTTACAGCCATGAGCTAGCATGCTAAAAATATCAGTGGAGCTAGGGGTCACATGGGCTAGCCACCTGCGTATGTACCCAGGGAGTCTGGGTAGTTTGTACCCAAGCTGCCACCCATATGCCCCTTGGCTACTTTAGCATCCTAGCTCAGGCAGGACTAGTGCATGTCTACCTACCCAAGCTGGGAAACACTCCTGATCACAGATGAAATTGCACTGTCCTGCGTCTCTCATTGTGAATACATAACACTATCTGCCTCTATAGCCTTTTTCTTTAAGCATTCCCGTGAAAGCAGGGAAATCAAATCATCCTCAGCTACTTTTATCCCTTTCACTTTTTGGGCTAATCCAAGGCTACCCTAATTTTATATCCATTATAATTAGCATTAATTTGTGAACCTGGGGAGGGGCCGGGGGGGGGGATGCTATTATTTTTTGCAATGAATTTAATGGATCAAGAAGTGGTTTTATCTTTTCTTCAATTGGCAGCCAAGTTTAGTATTTCCAAATCCTCTTATATTGCATGTATCCAATTTAAAACACTTTATTCATTACTATACAAAAGGGAATTTAGACAGTGTTAGAGCACAGAATTCACCCAACCCAACTTTTTAAGCTACGCATCCTCGGGAAAATTCCTCATCTCAGGATTTTATAAAAACCTCAGCACCAAATTCTCTGTCTGGGAAGTGGTTAAATGAAGTTTGACACTGGGAATGGAAGACCAGGAAAATGTGTTTGTTTCTATTATATCTCAATGTCAGATCAGGGATCATCAATATAAATTAAGAAATAAGATAAAAATGTCAGCTGCTAAATGTTTCAGAATTGGCATTTTGGGTCCTGATTCAGTAAAGCACTAAGCCAGATGCTCAACTTTGAGCCAACGCTTAAGTCCCTTTGAAAAAAATCAAACACATGCTTTGCTGAATTGGCGCCTTGGACTCTAATGTCATCGCTCCGAAGATATGAGATTTACGTCCACTGCATTCGGAAATGCAAAAGCTGTTGATCATCTATATGTATTTATCTAGCCAAGCTTTATTAACCGTGAAGTGGTTCCCTCTCTAGAACTTTGTCTGCTGAATACGAGAAGCAGCATTACTCACGTATCTAAGCCAATGTCATTTTCTATCTCTGCAGAGCAGACACGCACAGTCTAGCGACGGAGTGAGAAGGATCAGTCCTCTCCTGGACAATGTCTTACTGCCAGTTTCTGTTGTCTTTGGACATCACTAGTCATGCCGCGCCTTAGACTAAAGCACCGTCTTGGTAGCCATTTCTCACTGATCCAACAACCTGCACGCCCTGGAAAGCCAGCAGAAAGCAGCCAGCCAGGCAAGTTAACATTCCCACTGTACATCTGCGGTTGTGCAGGTAGGTTATCTGCTCAGTTCCCTGCCAGAGGCTCAGACGACTGTCCCCCCTTCTGCAGTCTCAGCTATGAGGGAAAGGATGCATGGCTCCAGGCCTCCTGCAGGGTTTATCCACCCTGCCCCTGGTTCCCAGAGACTGAGTGCTTCATCACGTCAGAAGTCATGGAAAGGGCCACGAAACAAAGCAGAAGCGAGCGAGTGTAAATGTGCCTGCTGTCCTCTAGGGCACCCCTTTGTGACCAGACATGGCAGCGCAGGCAACTTGGCCTCTTGCAGAGTCTCCCTCCGGCAACCACTTCCTCTGCCGTAAAGGTCAGCCGCAGGCTGTCCCTGCTCCGGACTGCCTCGCTGGGTCTTCCGTGTCTCAGCCCTCTGGCCAGCCCTCGTAACAGCGTTCAGCTCCAAACCAGAAGGTCCTTCATCCTTCCTGGACTTGACTCTACACAGAAGGTTCTTCACCCCTCCAGGGATCCGCTTCAGCTCCTTCTCCTCAGTGTATTGACTCCGCCAGCTCTCTCTGCTGGGAGTCCAAGTACAACATAAACGAGCTTTCCACCTCTCCTAGGCTTCCATCTCATACCTGGGCCTCATGGGCCCTGGCTCCAGACTCCTCTTCACTGCACTCTGGGGCCCCAAAACAGCGGCTAACTCTGCTTTCTGCCCCCTGCCAATCCTGACTGGTGGGCCTTCCTCCAGGGAGAGGAAACCCACCTGAGCTCCTCTCTCCAGGTCTCCGGCTTTTCACCTGAGCTTTCTCTGCTCCCAGGTGAAGAGCATAACTAATTAGGTTCTCCCCCCTTGCCTTACAGGTGTTGGTAATTAGCTCTGCTCACTGTAGGGTTCCCACCTGGCTGTTGTTTGACTTGCCTGGCTGGTTTCTTTTTTTGTGTGGATTTGCCAGTTGCCAGAAAAAATAAATTTAATCTGCCAGCTTTTGTTTACATGGGTCCAAAGATCTGCGTTATTACCACACTGCAGTTGGATATCTAATGGTAAAAGTGCCTGTGTCCAGCTAAAGATGCTGCAGTGTTACCACTTCCGCAGCTTAAGCGATAACAGATCAAAAGGCTGAAAATACAGCCGCTGTCTGCCCTCCAGCATGCAAGTGCCCCACGCACGTGTATGAGAGGGTTTGAGTCACATGAGAGTGACCAAACAGACAATGTTATCAATCTGATCCATATGTGTTCTCTCTCGAGATACTCTCAGTGGCTGGGGAAGAGAGGGTGGGATGTGGAGTTGCCTTGTGGTTGGGGTTGTGGTGTGCTTGCCACGTGGGATGGGAGCACTGGGTTTTTGTGCATTGCAAAGGTTGTAACCCTACCTCACAGGGCCCCAAAATGAGCACAGTGTTCTCCCACAGAAAGAGATGGAACTGGAAGCTGCTCTGTCCTTCTCCAGGCGTGGAAGGTTTGTATTTAACAGCCACCTTTTTATTTCAGTGTTACACCACACGGCAATGAGAGCCTCCCGCGAGCTGCTGCCAGCCTCAGTGCGTTCTGCCCCCCTGCTGTTCTGAACCCTGCCTTCCCATCGCAGAGGAGGACTTTGGTGCATCACGAAGGGGCGTGTGGCCGCAAAGACCGACGACAGATATTCTGCAGAGATGCCATTTCTATATGATCGGAAAAACATACCTGTGTTCATTATTACAATTCAACTTAATGACGCACAATCTTACAGCCAAAATCTGCTCTCTGATATCTGCACAGATAGAGTGTTTAAGGCCTGAAAGGGCCATTTTGATCACCTCATCTGACCTCCCACATCATATAGGCCAGAGAATCCACCCAGTAATTTCTGCATGAAACTTATAATTTCTTTGAGCTCGAGCATGTCTTTTAGCACCATAGCCTATCTTTCTCTAAAGATATTAAATGTTGGAAACTGCATTTTACGCTGACATTACTGATGACTTTCCTCATGTACCTGATGGTCAAATTTTACCTTTAACGTGTATAAGTAAGCTATGGAGAATTGCTGAACCAGACCAGTGTTCCAGTACCTTGGATCTGACAGGGGCCAATAGCAGCTGTTTCAGAGGAAGGGTCAAGATACCGCACAGAGGATAATTATGGAATAACTGTCCTCAATTTTTTTCTAACTCTCATCTTTGACAGCCCTGAAGCAGGAGATTTTATATCCCTTCTAAAAAAAAAATGTTTCCTCTCTAACATAACTGTGGATGTTTTCTTGGTTCATGTAATTGCCCAATCTTGTTTTGGATCCATGTAGGCATCATTTATTTCTTGTGGCAATGAGTTCCACAAGTTAATTATGCATCACATAAGTTTACACTGAAAATGAACAAGTTCCTTTGCATGTTCCCTGTACTACATGAGAGGAGAGGCTGGAACACACAATTTACCTTCTGTATGAACCATGATTTTCTATATCTCCATGATGTCCCAAGCTAAATGAGCCCAGTCTTTTCAGTCTCTCTTCATAGGGAAGTTTCTCTGGGCCTTTCATCACTTTCATTGCCACCCTCCTAAACCCAAAGTTTAAAGATGCTTGGTTCTGGAGTTTTTATTTCAGCCCAGCAATAATAGTATGTTCAGACCCTTTCCCAGTCCACTTTGATCAGCAATGTGTTTTTAACCAGAGTCTCTTTCCTGCCCCAACACTAGCCAGCTGTTGAAACCAAGGTGGCCTAACCAGACAGGCTGGATAAGTGTATCCACTTAATATAAACGGGTTTCTTCAATATTCCGCCACAGAAATCCCAGAGCAAATAAGGTCCTTCCATTTTATTATTGAAAGCCAACAGGTGGTGCTTTGCCTGACTGCCTATATGCAAGAGAAAGGAGAAAATCATTACCGGCTACTGATTTAGATAATGCTGAAACACCGGGGAGGAAGGAGATTTTTTGTTTTTTTTTAATAAAAGGATTAAACCATCTAGCTCATTTGCAGGAATCACAAAGGACTTTTCAAATATCCCAGCTCTTTATATGCTTGACACGGCACGTGGGGGGAATAGGAGCGATTTTGGCTTGGGCTCAACTAAGATTCCTGTAGATCCATTGTTTTCACACTGCCGTTATGACATTTCCAAGACTTCACATTTGTCCCAGCTCAGAATTAGCTTAAGGGAACCATGTGCTGCCCCATTCACTCTGCTACCTACTATATGAAAGGCACTTAGGCCACTGCATAAAGGCTTTCAACAGGAAAGCTCAATCAAGGGGTAAAAATCACAGCAAACACAGGAGGGCCAGAGTTAATACCACCACCACGCCCTTTCATCCATCTCTCTCAAAACACATTACAAAGGAGGTCAGTGTCGTTATTCCCATTTTACAGCTGGGGAAAACGAGGCACAGAGCAGGGTCATGACTTGCCCAAGGTCACTCAGAAGGCCAGTGGCAAAGTCAGGAATAGAACCAAGCTCTCCTGAGTCCCAATCCAGTGCACTATCCAATAGGTTGTGCCACAATGTTGTCATGCCATTGTAGACTAATAACTGAATTATCTGAGAGCCATGGGCATATTGCCCAGCTCTTGCGATAGTTACCTGATGGTCCAATGACACTGTACTACTCCCCTGACCCGCAGAAGCCATGGGCTCCTTGGTTCGGCCTTGATCAACCTCCCTCCTCACTCTCAAGTTGTAGAGTTCTTGTCCGTTTGGAATGAATGACAGGGAAGTCACTTTTCTCCACCCTCCACACATATCATAGAAACGTAGGGTTAGAAGGAGCCGCAAGGGTCATCTAGTCAAACCCTCAGCCATGATACAGGATTTGTGTTGTTTAAATCATCTAAGGCAGGTGGCTATCTAGCCTCCTTCTGAAAACCACCAGTGAAGGGGCTTCCACGGCCTCCCGTTTCATTGCCCCACTGTTCTTACAGGTAGGAAGTTTTTCCGGAGATTTAATCCAAATCTGCCCTGCTATCACTGGAACCCATTGCCTTTTGTCCTGCCTTCTGTGGCAAAAGAGAACAATTTTTCTCCATCTTTTTTATGGCAGCCCTTCAAATATTTGAAGGCTGCTATGACGTTCTACCCCCACCCCCACACTAAACATACCAAATTCCTTCAGCCTTTGCTCACAGGGCTTGCATTCCATCCCTTCCATCATCTTTGTTGCTCTCCTTTGGATCTACTGTCCTTTGGATCTGCTCCAGTGTCAGTGATGAAATTGGACACAGTACACCCGCTGATGCCTAACCCGCACCAAGCGGAGCATGAGGGGTACTACCCCTCCCATGACTTGCATGCTAGGCTCCTGTTAACGTAACCCAAAGCTGCATTCGCTTTTTTTTTTTTTTTGCAACAGCTTTGCAGTATTGACTCATGTTGATGCGGGAATCCACCACAACTCCCAGACCCTTCTCAGCAGGGCCCCTGCCCAACCATCACCTCCCTTCAGAAACCCTTGAGGAACTTAATATTCCCAAAGCACCAAAAACCCTTTAGGATCAACCCTGGTCCTAAGCGTTAAAGCCCCATGTTCTCAGAAGCGCCCTGTAATTCTAGCTGCCTGACTTTAGACCCCTGGGAGGATGATTTTCTGAGCGCCTGTGCACCCACAGCTCCCATCCACTTCAAGTGGACTTGTAGGTGCACCACTGATGATCAGGCCCTAGGATGTCAAAAGCTGGGTATTCTGAAACTGAGGCAGCCAAAATCAGAGGCTGCTTTTGAAAACTTAGACCTAAGTGACGTCGTCATGGCTAAAGAGCGTGTCGGTGGCTGGAGACAACACAGGAGTCCTGGGTCCCACTCTCCAGTGTGAATCATTAAAGAACACTCTCCTCTCTTATAGCAATTCTTACTCTAAAGCACTGAAGATAATGCTAGTTAGCATGTTTTAGAGCTGCACTTTTATTCGCCTTTGCTCTCTGAATCGCTAGAACTGCTTGCACAGCAACGCTAATAGATTCATTCAGAGATTCAGACATCCCAAGGCCTGAAGGGACCATTGTGATTAGCTAACACAGGCCAGAGAACTTCCCACAAATAATTCTTGCAGCAAATCTTTTACTAAAACATTCAGTCTTGATTTCAAAGTTGCCAGTGATGGAGAATCCACCATGAACCTTGGTAAATTGTTCCCATGGTTAGTTGCCCTCACTGTTAAACACTGATGCTTTATTTCCAGTCTGAATTTGTCTAGCTTCAATTCCCAGCCATTGAGACAAGTTATATCTTTGTCTGCCAGACTGCAGAGTGAATCATCAAATATTTGATCCCCCTGTAGGTACTCATAAACAGTAATCAAGTCACCCCCTAGCCTTCCCTTTGTTAAACTTAATAGATGGAGCTCCTGAAGTCTATCACTATAAGGTTTGTCTTCTAATCCTTCTTATGGTTCTTCCCTGAACCCTCTCCAATTTATCAACACCCTTCTTGAATTGTGGACAAAAGAACTGGACACAGGATTCCAGCAACCGTTGCACCAGTACCCAAAAGAGAGGTGAAATAGCCTAGCTATTCTGACTCCACATTCCCCTGCTTATGCATCAAAGGATTCCATTAGCCCTTGTGGTCACACCAGAAGCTCACGTTCAGCTGATTATCCACCACAACCCCCAAATCTTTTTCAAGTCGCTGTTTCCCAGAGTAGAGTCCCTCATCCCATAAGCATGGCCTACATTCTTTGTTCCTAGATGTACACATTTACATTTCACCAGATTAAAAAGCATGTTTGCTTGTGCCCAGTTTAACAAGCAATTCAGATTGCTCTGCATTAGCAACTTGTCCTCTTCACTATTTATCACTCCCACAATTTGTGTGTCATCTGCAGACTTTATCAGTGATCATTTTATGTTTTCTTCCAGGCATTGATAACATTGTTAAATAGCATATGGCCAAGAACCAATGCCTGCAGAACCGCCACTAGAAACACACCCGTTTAATGATGATTCTCCGTTTACAATTAGGAGACCTATCAGTTAGTCCGCTTTTAATTCATTTAACATGTACCATGTTATAAAATTAACTTCCTAGTTTTTAATCAAAATGCCATGTAGTGCCAAGTCAAATGCCTTACAGAAATCTAATATATTACATCAACATTATTAGCTTTATCAACCAAACTTGTGATCTCATTAACAAAAGGTGTCCAGTTATTTTGATAGGATCTATTTTCTTTAAACCCATCATGACTGGTATTATAGTACTGTTCTTTAATTCTTTATTAATTGACTTCCATATCAGCAGTTCCATTATCTTGCCCAGAATCGATGTCAGACTGACCGGACTAGAATTACCCAGGTTACCCCATTTACCCTTTTTAAATACTGGCACAACAACATTAGCTTTGTTCCAGTCTTCTGGAACTTCCCTGGTATTTCAAGACCTATTGAAAACCACCATGAATGGTCCAGTGAGCTCCTCAGCCAGCTCTTTTAAATTTCTTGGATGTAAGTTATCCAAACCTGTTGGATTTAAAAATGTCTAACTTTAGTAGCTGCTGGTTTACATCCTTTTGAGATTCTAGGGGAATGGAAAACATGTTATCATACAATATGACATCATCTGTTTTTTTCCCCTAAAATACAGAGCAGAAATATTTTTAAACACTTCTGCCTTATTACTGATAATTCTACCATTTCCACCTAGTAATGGACCAATACCATTGTCAGGATTCTTTTTCTCCCTAATATACTTTAAAAAACTCATCTTACTATCCTTAACTCTGCTGGCCATGGATTTCTCCGTGTGTCCTTTTGCTTCCCTTGTCAATTTTCTACAATTCCTAGCTTCTTATTTATATTCATTACTATCAATTCTCACTTTTTTCCATTTGTTAATTTTTGTTTATAGCTAGCTTTACTTCCCTTCTAAATAAGACCAATTTTTAACCAATACGGCCTTCTTCCTTGACTATGGCTTTATGGACATCTAGTAAAGTGCTCTTAAACAATTCCTAGTCATCTTTCACAATTTGCTGAGTAAATTCTTCCTCACAGCTGATTTGGGTCATAATTGTCTTCAGCTTTGTTAAATTGGCCCTTTTAAAAGCACCAAATATATATATCACTAATCTAGACTTTATTTTGCTTGCACATTATAAATGTGATCAAGTCATGATCACTTACACCTAAGCTACCATTAATTTTTTTGTTCTGTGATCCCTTTCTCTTTATCGGTGAAGATGAGGCCTAATATAGAATTCCACCCATATTGGATGCAATCTTTGAGTTAGTTACGTATGTAGCACATTCTGCCCCTAGACAGCAGCAACTACCAAGTGTCCAGATTCTTCCACTAAGGCAAGCAATAGCTCCCTTGCTTCTCTATGGGACAGACACCGGCATTACCTGGCATTTATAGAACCACCACAGTTTTAAGGAAAGACCACAGCCAACCTACCCACCACACCCAGCCACACCACCACACATCGTCCCGACACGCTTTGGCTATTTGATGCTTTGTAACCAGCCTCCCTTTTAATGCCATGAAATGTGTAAAACAGCTGCCTAGCTTAATGATCCTGACTGGGCTGGCATTACCAGCTCAGATAACGACCCAATTGCTATGGGAAAACATGCCTTCGGTTCAATTGCTGTTGTGGATTTCCCCCCCCCCCCCCTTTTCTTCTGCAGGCAGCCCAACGGCAGGGTCTGTGGGCAAAGAAGGAGGAAGCTTTCCAATAATGTCACAGCTTTAATCACAGGGGATTTTGTTTCTTTTTGCTAACATAAAAAGCTTCAGAGAAGTTGTTAACAGGCACAAAACACGGAAATCAGCAGGAGATGGAAATCTGAAAAATGCTTCTGTCATGTTTCCTCCCTCTCTTTGGAGAAAAGTCATTTGTCACCGGCCTCATCATTCCTTCTCCTTGTTGCATAAGGCCCATTATTTATCTGTTCACAGCCCAGGTACTCAGATCCTCTAGTATTTGCTGCTAATAAAACAAAGCAAAAGGACCTTAAGCTCATTATCTAATTCCCTGCTGATACCTTGACCTGACACTCACATCTTGCCACCATGGGGACAGAAGAGGAGCGGGCAGAACGCCAGGCTTGGAATGTCTGACAAAAGAAAGGCTTAAAAGCGTCGTGTGTCATGACAAGGATTAGTTCAAACTAAAGCCCCACATGGGCCACGTGAGCTGCATGGTCAGAGCTCTGCACCCACATGGCACCACACTGATGCCAACGGACCTGCGCAGATGATACGGCAGGATGGGTGCCTAAGTTGTCCCAGGTCAGGCGTGTTCCGCGCTGCCCAAGAAGTATTTTTCTCACTAGTTGGGGTTCAGATTTCAATCCCATTCTCAAGGCAGACATGCAGGAGCCGATCCTCAGCCGGTCTAAATTGGTGTCACACCGCTGAATTCAATGGAGCTATTCTATGGCTACAGCTGCACTGGACGCTGTGGGAGAGGGGTGAATCCCAGCTTGCGTAGACATACTAGCGCTGGCTCTCGTTGAGTTAGTGCGCTGAGAACAGTAGCGTAGCCCGAGTAAGCAGCAGCATGGGCTACCCGGCCCAAGTACATGCCCAAAGAGTCTTGGTGGATGTACACTGGGAGGGGAGGGGAGCATTAGGCCTTGCTGCCGTTCACCAGTGCCCATGTTACCGTAAGTACACTCCTATAATACGCGCGCTCACTCAGCGAGAGAGTTAGTGAGATCGTATCGATGCAAACTGGGAATCAAACCACCAGCTCCAAGTGTAGACGCAGCCTGCGTGCACCCAGCACGGAGCCCAGCGGGGCCATGATCTGGTTGGCTTGTAGGCACTACTGCAATCTAAATGTTAAACCATACACTGGTTTACACCAGCTGAGGACCTGGCCTGGCCCACAAGATGGTGCCATGGGGCATCTGGTCTCGAGACTAAAGGAAAGTTTGTCACCAAGCACAGATTCTCTCCAGGGTTTATTCCTCAGCCACACAATGCACAGGGCTAAGGAAACATTCACCTTGACTTCCAAGGCAGCCATGTGGTTCAACCCACCTCTCCAGCTGCCTTCTCAAGTCCCTACCAAATCTCGGATTTAATCACAAACACGCCTGCACAGAGCAGGGGGAAGGAAAGATAGACACATTAGTTTGGCTCACATTGTGAGAGACGCAAGAGATGCCAGCAGAGACTTGGTCATCATTGTGCTGGGCACTGGCTGTTCCTAGGAACTTCCAAACAAATACACAAGACAGAGAGGCTGGGAGTGGAAACAGAAGCACTGAGATGTGAAGTAATTTGCCCAACTAGGATTGCAATGCACGGGGTCAGACTCCCAGTCTAATGCCCTCCCACTGAACCATGCCACCTCTCAAGTCTTCTTGGATTCATGTCAATGCATTTGTAAGGGGCCCAGATACCACTGTGATGGGCACAATACAAGCCTCTTAGATCTAGCTCCTGAAAGTGGAGATCTGCCTCCACAGAGGTCCTTCTCACCAATTACCAAGCAGCTGGTTCTTTGTGGGTTTCCTCTGATTTATTTATTTATTACTGGGGCCTTCAGCCCTGCTTCATTATTCCCTTCCAGACAGCAGAGAGAGATCTGAGCTGGGAGTTAACTCCGCATTCACTAGAAATCACAGACACTCTTCCTCTTGTCACATTTCTTATCTGATTTCATTTCGCAAGGTACCACTAGCTCTTCTGCATCAGCAAGTCACCATCCATCATGAAAGCAGAAAAGAAATTGAAAAGAGGGATCAGAGCTACTAAATTCTATAAAGGCTTTGCTCTTAGTGACACTCATGCGCAGCATTAATAGCAATCAGCTTTAGCCCATCGTCATCCATGCAATACAGTGATACAAAGAGGCTTACTTGTTTCCTTCCCAGTAAATTATCAAGATTTAAGCCTGTTCCTATTAAAGTATCCATTTCCACTGATGCCTGTGCTCAGCTTTGCCTTCTGCTGAAGATATGGAAAGAGTTAAATACATAAAGAGCACAGACAAATCTGCATTTCCCCTCTTCTGGTCCTTTTGCCCTAAAGCACTGAGTTGTGAGGTTCATTAGACAAACCCAGAGAGCACGCTTTCAAAAGCAGTCTCGGACTTTGCACCAACAGCTTCTTTCCTTTGTGCCTACACAAACACCAATTGCCTGGGCAACTGCATTCAGACACGCAAGTCTAAGCTTTTTGCATGCATAAAAACATAGGCATGAAAAACTGTAGGCACAATTATAAGAGCTAGGTTGATACCCTATTAAAGATGTGACACTGTGAGCTGAGTGCCATGGGAATAATCTGCAAAAATACACCCTAAGTAAAGTAGCAGCTCTAGGAAAATGTGGGTAAAAGATATTGAGGATGTAAGAGCCTCCTATATGAATGATCTTTTTCATACATACCTCCATTGCTGTGTGTATTACGTATCAAAACTACATTAATAAAAACATTAAAGTTGAAAAGTCAAGCACTCAGAAATTAGGACGTGCCAGAAATAAGATTGTCTGTGCTACTTTCATTTGCTCCATCCTATATATATGCACCATGATAATCTTTAGTTACACGATCACATACTTCTCTTTCCACAGGATGGACCTGCTTTGGTATTGAATTAAGACTGTGTAGTGAAAGAGAGTGTTGCCTGTAGGACCCTGGCCTCATTTGTTGCAGAATCTGGAAGGTGTGTAGTGAATGAAACAGAAGACTGCAGGAAGACAAAAGATGGTCTAATGTCTAAGGCAGCTGAATGTTACCTTGGAGAACTGAATGCTATCCCTGTTTCTGCCACAGAGTTTCTAGGTGTTGCTGGGCAAGTTATTTAAACCAAACTTTTCATACGCGGTCACTAATTGTGCATTCCTCATTTTCTCGGCACTTAACCTATTAATAGGAATTGAGCATCTAAATCAATTAGTTTTGAAAATCCCAACCTACATGCATGCATTGAGGAATTAATTCTCTTTTCATTCTGTTACCAACCATTTTGCAAGTACTCTTCACCCACACGTCAAACAAACATTCATAAATCACAGCAAAGTATTTCCCTCTCTGGCTGGTTGATCAGAGCTCTACAAGGCACTGCTGTGCGTTTCCCTTTTGATCATTCGTGTACCTTCCTCCTAATAATGGTCAGACTCAGTAACTCCTAAGAGACGTAGGTTTTGGACCCTAAATAAAGCCAGGAAGCTCTGTATTTATCCTCCTCTTGCGTTCTGCCATTTATTTGATACTTGCTGCTTGCCCTGCTCTTAGATGAGAAAGTACAGTGCTCTAGGACTCAATACCACCGAGGTATGGAGACCACTGCTTTTCACACCCTGCTCCAAAAGTAGTATATCAAATTGGTCACATGCTTAGGACAATCCTGGTAACTAGCCAAGTCCATATCAAGGACAATCAGGTCATTTCTATGTGCACAGAAAGAATTACCGTCCAAACTACTTCTGGGCTTACTAGTGCCACGAGAGCAATCCTAAACAGCTATGTGAGAACATAACGCATGACATTTGTCAGTCTGCCTTCCCACACTGTAAGAGTACCGCTACCTTATGCTGCATGGAAGGCTCAAGTCTAGGCAACCACATTTCCCTACGTTGCCTATATACTATGATGCAAAATTACTCTCCTGACATCTTTATAGTGAATGCAACGGTGTTTCCCATTAGTACTTGCAGCTTAATGGGGATGAAAACGCCGATGCTAATGCACAAGTATGACTGTATGGCAGGCTTCTGCTAGTTCTTAATTGCAACAGGTTCATGCAGCATGTTCCTTCCATAGGATAGAGGGAGTTTACAATCTCTGCCGAATTAAGGACCTGATTTAGAGCCTACTGAAGTCAACTGGAATCTTTCCACTGACTTCTGTAGTCTTGAGATCAGGCCCTAATCCAAAAAAAACACTACACCAAGCCTCTGGGAATGCTACCGCTGCATCACACAGCTGGTGGTAGAGCTCCATTCCCCAAAACTTTGGGAATGGCCATTACAGGACACACTGCAGTGTACAGGTGGACCTGGGGTGAGGCAGGGCCTATTCTCTGGTGCTAGTGGTTGAACAAGCTCATCCGGTTCTGGTCCACTTGCTCAGTTGTGTTTTGGTTTGGTTTATTTATTAACAATTACTAATGGAAAGAAACGTCACTGGTGTTAAAAACACACCAATAAAAACATGCAAGTCAAAGAACAGCAGATATTAAATACTCCCTGCTCTTTCTAATATAGCTACAGATGTCACAACAATGCAATGTTCTTTGGCATTTGTCTGCAACTGGAGGAGTTTAAAACAAACCAAAAAAAAAAATTGGGAAAAGATAGATTTCTGCTCTTCGGACGGTTATTTGCTTCCCTGGCCTTTATGAACAGCAAATCAGCAGGCTTCCCCGAAAGTAAATGAGAAAGAGACACCACAGCACTTTTGTGGTAAGAAACTGAGTGAGTGCTTTCTGGAATGACAAAACAAGCCATTTTAGGCCACAATCTATTAGCCTCCAGTTTAGTTCAACAGAATATTGATCCTGGCTACAGAGACCAGAACTGTGATTTATTTTCTAATTAACAAATTCTAATGTCTGATTTTGACAGACAAAATGTCTATCATTGCTGGCAAACAACAAAAGTGTTCCAGAATTTTGGCTCTGGTGTGGGGAGAAGGGATGGCAGTTTGCAGAATGTCTGTTAAGACAGGTGAGCAGCTCACATTAAAATTCACACAAAGGAGGGGGTTGATAAAAAGCACAGCACAAACTGGCCTCTCCCTAAGGAAACAGCTAATGAGAGAAAAGCTGCTTTTTGCTTTTCTGGGTTTAAGCTGAAAATGAGATCAGGTTTTCTGGTGTTCATCATTTATCATTCCAAAGAATACAGGATTAACAAAGGCTGCGTGTGGGGGGAAAAGGGGGAGGGGGGGTAAGTTTTCTGTATCACATAATATGTTTTCACAATCTTGCAAACCTGAGCAATCAAAATCCATATATATTTAAGATTCATTTGCAGTTGAGCTTTGTTCTTTTTATCTTTGCAACAAGAGGGGTTTGAAGTGACCAAGGGGCTGTCTGGGTTGACTATTGTCTTCCATATAAGAGAAATGACCCCTTTTCACATACTGCCTGTGCATATGGTGAAAAGAAAATAACTTGGCAAGGATAGAGTTTGCAATGTTAGTACAATAAGAGTAACACTGTAGCACACATTCTATAAATATATGAAATGCTGCATCAGCTGCAGATTTTACTACTGTAGGTCATTTTTATTATTTTCTGATGTGTCACGCACACCCCACAGCATGAGCTTTTTTAAATAAACTGACCTGCTATCCTTTTTTCATAGAAAAGAAAAATCAAAGTTAAATTCATGTCACCAACTAGCAAAATCTTCCCTGAAGAAATAATCAGGTTTGTTATTGGTAAACATTCTTCTTCAGTGACCTTTCTTGAATGTCCTCTTGCAGGGATGTCTTTATGATCCCTCTCCCTAACAAGATGGCCTTGCTTAAAGCTTCTGCTGTGTATGGGTTATTGAGGAAAAAATGGGTGGGTAATAAAGCTGGCCAGTGATGCCCAAACAATCTTCAAGTTTGTGTCTTTTAGTTTAGAACACTTGTGGCAAGAATGGTAAACTAAGAAGAACCTGTTAATCTAAGAAATTGAGACCTGAGCACAAGAGCCTTCATAGAAAAATTAATGTAATACTCTGGGTGATGTTGCAGATCTTTCGACACCTCTTCCGTCCCATAGGTTCCTTCTTTTCATTATTGGTTGTGCAAACTCAGGCCCCAATTCAGCACGGTATGGATGTTACTCACCTAGCTTCAAACTCATGAACAATCCTATTGACTTTAGTGCTTGAAGTTAAGCACACACTTAAGTACTGTGCCAAAGAATCAGGGCCATAAATTATAATATTTACAGGGGATGTGAATTTCTTCACTGGAGATGGCTGTTATATTTAATGTCTCTCAGTTTACAGTAAGTCTTTCCTGCACCACTTGCATGGCAGGAAGTCCATGTACAAGACAACTTCAATACAACCCAACTAGTGTCACCACTGGAAACCCAGAAGCCTTGACATTTACATGATTGTACTTCAAAAGATTATACATGTCTGCAGATGACAACAGGATTCCTTATTATAGCTGTCTAATCAAACTGATAATCCACAATTATATTAACAGATCAAACAGCTTTGCAAGTACTTGCAATAGAAATTATAGCAATAGAATGCCCGTGTCGTGCCTACAGCGTTACACATTCCTTTACGATTTCATAAGCATGGCACGCACCAGGAGTATTCCACAAACCGAACAACTCAGCTGCAATCAGAAAACATTTAACACAGTGTATTTTGATTCTGTGTTCCAATCTTAAAACAGTAAATCTAAAAACCTGCCGATACAAACAGAAATATGGCCCCCATTCAGAAAGCATTTGCATTCAAGAATGCACATGTACACTTAACTTTAAACCCACAATATTACTTCTGGAGTCAGATTTAAGCATGTGCTTAGGTGCTTTGTGGAGTAATGGTGAATTTAAACATGTGTTTAAGGGCTTTCCAGAATCAAGGTCTGTTTTTCCTTTCTTTACAAGGGTACAATGAGAAATAGGATGTGAAACATTCTATCATCAGTGACTGTAGCAATTGCATTCATTCAGGTTTCATCCTGGTACCTCCTAAAAAATTCCTAGAATGTGAGCCCAGTTCTCTTTTTGGCTTTAGTGAAGATACTCTTCATTTATTCCAGCACCAGTGGCAGGAGAATCAAAGCCTACATATTTATTTTCTTCTTCTCCAAGCATAAAAAATTCCCTTTAACGTCTTGACAGTCACATCACATGGTACACTGAATAACAAATAGAATTACAGTCATAATGCATCTAATGAATATATTTGTATATGTATGCATGCACTTTCCTAACAGCATTCCAGTCCACATCACATGTCAGGATACGGCCATCAGAGAATGTATATTCCCCACTATATTTATGGTGCCAGAGAGGGTATGTAAAACAAGTAGATATTAAACTAACTGGCTGATTCTGCAGTCTTTTGTAGGCAAAACTCGCAGTGAAATCAATCAGGTGTTTGCCTGTATAAAAATTGTATGATCAGGTCCTTAATTAGGTCTTCAAAATCTTAACATCTATTTTGGACTTTAAGGATACACTTCATAGATCACTAGAGATACAGGAATTCTTTAAACAAAGTTACTTTTCTAACCTCTCCCTGGCTAAACACACTATGGCAATGAGCAGAAATGTGAACTCTTATAATATACATCATAGGTACAAATTAGCAAAGCCAACAGATGTGTTTCAGCTAGATAGGTGCATCACACATTTCAGGAAGCGCAACCAGAATTTAACTGTACAGCTTTTGAGAACACTCAGCCTCTTTCTGTGATTCCTTTTAAAGTCACTTTTGTGTAATGGGCCAGCTTCATCTCTGGTGAAACGCCATTGACTCTAATTGAGTTGCAGCTGTTTCAACAAAAGCTAAATTTCACCCATTACCTTTGTAAATATTTCCTTTTGAAATCATTCCACAGTTTCAGAGGTGGGTTTATTGTACTCAGAGTTTGATGGAAGAATGGAGATCTCAGAGCATCTGGACAAGGTATGACTGTGTATTCTAATAAGTGTCTTCACAGCCTTTTTTTAGTTCAGTTCAAACAATACTTCAAACCCAGCTATTCAGCGCAACAGCCATTATTTAAAGACAATAAGGCCACCAATACACAACTTTACTAAAGTGCATATTTCAAATATAATTCAGTATAATTCCCTCCACCCACCCCCCGGATCCAAAATTAACAAACAATATGAAACAAAGCAACCTTAATCCTGTAGCAGACTTAAAGCAATGGTAACAGTCACCTACCCTGTGAGGACAACGACAAAATCCATCACATTCCAGCCGTTTCGGAGATAAGAGCCTTTGTGAAAAACAAACCCTAGAGCGATGATTTTTATACCAGCTTCAAAACAAAATATTCCAATAAAGTATGGCTCAGTATCATCCTAAAAGAAGGAGAAAAAAAATCAGAGATGTCAAGGAGAGATACACATTTCTTTGTTCACCTCAACATTTGTACAACTAAAAATAATGCATTCAATGTTCAAGTTTCTTTCTTAAGAGAAAACCCCTATGTATTTATGTTTACCAGACCTACTGTTTACCTACAATAGTAAAAAAAAAAAAAAAAAACTGTTCCATTAATTTTTTTTTTTTACATTCAATAATAAATTGTGATTCAACATGTTTGGAAGTCTCATTTTCTTTTACCATGAATATCTGAGCATTCAAGCTTCAGACATACAAATAGTCAAGAAAAGGGAATTTTGAGATGAAATATTCACAAAAGAAAAATTTCAAATCTAAGGTTTGATTGTAACCTGTGAAGTTCTTCCTGTGTTGGTTACTTACAAACACCATGTAATCGGGGAACAGAAACAAAAGCCCGTGACACAGAGGCAATCAGCAGAGACTGCAAATATTGACAACATATTATTTGCAAATGATCTGCAAGCTGAGAATTATTTTCTGGGGAAATATGCAAATAAGTGAAATCTTGGAATAATATGAGACTTTTATGACCTGATCATGGACAATCAATCCATAGCGTAAGACAAAATTCAACCAAAGATTATTCTTTGTGAATTGTTTAGCTCGATTGGATTTTTAAATGCCTTCCCACTTCTTGAACAGTAACCCAGCCCACGCCCAATCCTCCTCCAAAATAATTTATTCCCTCAATTCTTCTTTCAGTAACTCCATGGTGTCTCCACAGCTTCCTTTATCTGAATCATTACCCCACATTTATTTTTTGTTTGACTTAATACTTGATCACAACTCAGGCAAGATTCCCATTTACTTCCCTGGGAGTTTTGCCCAATTAAGGACAATGCGATTGGGTGCTTAGGCCCTTAGTCCTGCAGTGAACTTTCCTGAGCTCATATAGAGTTCATTGGAGGATAAGAACCTTATACTGTTGGTTCATTGGGAAGAGGGGCCATGTTTTGGTCTGTGTCTCGTAAAGCACTGTAGACATTTGGGGCACTAGAAGATTCAATATTAGTTCATTTTTACTTTAAAATAATTAGAAAATTCTCTTCAGTGCCAAGTAGCAATAGCTGTGATTGACATTAATGGGTGAGCAGGAAGTAACAAAGGTCCGACAGTAGGTAAAATTTTCTAAAGCATCTAAGGATATGTCTACACTGCAAACGAAATCTCCCACAGAAGCAAGTCTCAGAGCCCAAGCCTGAGAGCCTGGATCACGCCATGGTGTTAAAAACAGCCATGTAGACATTCCCACTCAGGCTGTGAAGCCTGGCAAGCAAGTTGGTCTCAAAGAAAAGTTCCAGTCCACACGGGAACATCTACACCGCTATTTTTAGCCCTGTAGCATGAGCCCAAGCCCAGGTCTGTAGAGCGGGGCTCTGAGACTTGCTGCTGTAAGGTTTTGGGGTTTTTTTGCAATGTAGATGTACTTTTAGCAGCCTATGTCCCATTTTCAAAAGGGACATATTTGGGAGCCTGAGACCCATTGACTCTGAGTGGCATTTAGGCTCTTAAGTCACTTATGTGACTGAAATTTTTATTCAATGGCTGAACTGCATCCCGGGTGTATTGCTACTTAAATTAATACAGTCCCAGTGGGATTAAAATTTGGCCCCATATTTGAGCAGAAACAGTGGCAGATCTGACTATCACAGATTAAGAAATAAGTCAGTTTGATACAAGAATTTGTTTTGCAAGCCAAAAAACAAAAGCCTCTTGCTCAGCTCTCAAACCCAGCACATACCACAAACGGCAAAATTCTCCCAAGTGCAGGAAGCCGGGAGCCTACCCCCTCATAGACTGGTACACAGACCAGCTGCAAAAGCAGCGTGAATATGCTGTCCCATTCAGCAAGCTGCTCACAAGTGATGTGCACACCAAGACTGATTCACTGAGGAAATTTGTAAGTAATTGGAAAGAATGACTAAATCTGAAAGATCCAGCAATCCAGAGTTTTGCCAGAAGGCCATGCCCTAACCCCACAGTCTATAAAGGAACAATTAGCATAGGGATAGGTGAGCAGTTCCTGTTGTCAGGGGCAAGGAGTAGGGACAGGTTCAATATTTCAAAGACTCCCTCCCCAGGCAAAAAGCAAAAAAAAAAAAAAAGCACAGGTTTTTAGTGATAAATTTTCATCATTTTTCAACCAGGGCAGTTACCCCACCCCCACACTCCTAGGATGAGGTTTTGCAACACATCAAAGAACGAGAGGCTCAAACCCCATTAAAATTAACAGGAATTAGGCATCTAAATTTCCTAGGATCAGCTTGAAGACATATTGTTCAGGCTTTTTGCTGTGCCTTCTTTCCTCCCTTAACAGCTTTCATAACTTGAGAAAGGGCAGACTGGATGGAAGATGTATCCCCACCCATCTCTCCCTCGGAGTCTTTACCCTCTGTCCACCCACTCCAAAATCAATCCCTTCTATGAGGCAGGAAGCCTACAGCTGGTTTCCTGTAGCTCGCCTGTTTTTTCCCCTTCTTTGATTTAAGTTGGTGGTTTCTAACTTTTTTCTTACCAGGACCTCCCTTGAAGTTCCAGATCCCTCTCCCATTTAGCAACAAGGGAAAGGTAAGGAGGTCACCACCTGACTCCCATTTAGGATTGCTAGCCCTTGCAGCTCACACCCCCAGATGGAGGCCCGGTGATTTGTAAAAACTTTCTTCTCACTGCTTTTCTGCAGCTGCATTTGTTTGGAGAAGAAAATCCAAGATGGAGGACAGAGCATTTAGGCTGCAGCCTGTCTAACAAACCAGACCCCAAAAGAGGGATGGTCCTTGAACCATAGAGAAAGGGGGTGCACAGTCACCTTGGTGCTAAGAAGGGGAAACTGAGGCTCATCACACTCCCACACATATGATTCAGAGAACATTCCTCTCTCAGGGCCTGGCTTCCTAGACATACACAATAAATATAACATTGCTCCCCTTCCACTCTCAGTAGGGATTCATAAATAGCTAGTCCCATCTGTCCCCCAGGATTTAGCCCTTTCCACCATCCGTCTCAGGACCCTCTTCAACTCAATAGACAAACGGGACCCTGTCTCCCCCACTTTCCCTGCCAGCAGACTAACACCCCCTCCAGGCTTTCTAGCCATCAACCATTTGCCTGGCTACTCCAGAGAACCCCACCCTCAGGCTCCCCAATACCTGGCTTCTCCCACACACACCAGCTGCACAGCTCATGTAACAACCCCTTCCCCAGCTCTGAGACTCCCATGTGCTTCAGCAGCAGAAACCCTTGTACCTGGTGTCCTGAAGGTAACATGCTAAATCGGAGTCATGTGACTTGTGACCACAGCCCCCAGCTTTAAAGGGACACGGGTTATATGACACACTAGGGTGCATGCAAGGACCAGGACTCTCCTAGAGGGTCTTATCGGATAAGCCCCTCCCAAAGCTTGGGAGAAAGGGAAGGAAGTTCTCGGCCATTCCAGGGGGCTGGGGAAAAGAGGGTCAGATGTGTTCGTGGCTTTGCTGCAAAGAAAACCAGATACCGCTTGGGCGGGTGCTGGGAGGTAGGTCTCCTCTGCTGGGAGGGGGCTCTCTTCTTCAGACCCCATCTCACCAATTGCCATCGTTTCAGCCCAATGAGACATGTCTCATCCCTCTGGCTGGCAGCTCAGCAACGCTGCTGTCAGTCAGGGAGCTGCCTTCAGATCATCATGTAACCCCATTCAGCATTTCCCTGGAGGGTGGGGTAATCAGCTGGAGTGGGGAGAATCCACAATTCTGCTGGGACATTGGGGTGGCATTATATGTGCTCAGAGCGGACCCTTGATATCATTCTCACCCATGGCACAATCCTGGTGGAGAAGTTGGCCTTAAGCTGTGCCAGCAGGTTGTTTACTGTGGACACAGTCAGGATTGAGATTGGGCCAGCCACCCAGATTAATAAATAACTTTCAGATCAGAAACAACTTCGGATTCTGGAAAGTTATTCCTATTCCCAGTCCATTTCCTGATGTCATTCCTTGGGCTCTGGATGACAAATCTAATAGGTTGGGGTGTGCTGGTAAATAGAGGCTTTGTGCAAACAGAGGTTAATATGAGCAGCTTGCATATGACTGCACTAGAGTGCCTGTGGTTGGGATAAAGAATGAAATCCATTAGCCAAGTGAAAAATCTGTCATGCTGAATAACAGAAAAGCCAGCTATGCCCCGCCTTCACATCAAAACCATCCAGAAAACCAAAGCATGTGGAATCTTCCGATGACATGCATAGCATCGCCAAGTAGAAATCTCCCATGTCTTACAATCAAGAGTAGACGTTATTTACACTGATGTCCATATGCTCCACACCCTCTTCTAGCAAAGCAGAGAGCAAATCAATGTGTAATAGCCAGAGGAAGCTGGAGAAGCCGTGTAAAGGAAAGTGTGACCAGAAGGCATCATGCCATGGCACCACACAACTGCTACCAGCCATTCTCTGCTGCTTATATGGCAGAGCCACAAACTGCATTCAGCCTCCATGAAAGAGGAATCAAGGAAGCTCCTTTATGTCTCGGCTATTCTAGCCCCAAAAAAAGCCTTAGATATGCTGAAACATTGCATACATTAAAGCTGACCAGGCTGACCTCCCACATGCAATGGCAGGCGCTCCTTCATTAGGTTAAGTACCAATTATTCACAGAAGGCTGTGCATGGGCCGACCCAGAAGTGGGTGGTTCACACAGCAAAGCAGAGTAAATTAGGGCCCAGGAGTGAGGCACTTGGATGATGCAGCTACACACCAGTCCAGATTGTGTGTGTGTGGGGGGAGGGAAACGTCACAACAACATCCTCTGGCAAGGAGTTCCACAAGTTTACTGTGCGTGGCATGAAGAAATACTTCCTTTTCTTCATTTTAAACCTGCAGCCTATTAATTTCATTTGGTGACCCCTAGTTCTTGTGTTATGAGAAGGAATAAATAACACTTCCTTATTTACTTTCTCCACACTAGCCATGATTTTATACACCTCTATTATATCCCCCCGGAGTCATCTCTTTTCCAAGCTGAAAAGTCCCCATCTTATTAATCTCTCCTCATATGGAAGTTTTTCCATACCTCTAATCATTTTAGTTGCCCTTTTCTTTACCTTTTCCAATTCCAATATATCTTTTTTGAGATGGGGTATCCAGATCTGCACGCAGTATTCAAGATGTGGGCATACCAGGGCTTTATAGAGAGGCAATATGATATTTTCTGTTTTATTATCTATCCCTTTCCTAATGATTCCCAGCATTCTGTTAGCTTTTTTGACTGCTGCTGCACACTGAGTGGATGTTTTCAGAGAAGTATTCACTATTACTCCAAGATCCCTTTCTTGAGTGGTAACAGCTAATTTAGACCCCATCATTTTATATGTAGAGTTGCAATTATATTTGCCAATGTGCATTATTTTGCATTTAACAACATTGAATTTAATCTGCCATTGTGTTGCCCAGCCACCCAGGTTGGTGAGATCCTTTTGTAACTCTTCACAGTCTGCTTTGGACTTAGCTATCTTGAATAGTTTTGTGTCATCAGCAAATTTTGCCACCTCACTGTTTACCCCTTTTCCAGATCATTTATCAATATGTTGAACAGTCCTGGTCCCAGTACACAACTCTGGGGGACTCCATTATTTACCTCCCTCTATTCTGAAAACTGACTATTTACTCTTTGTTTCCTATCTTTTAACCAGTTACTGATCCAGGAATGAACTGTCCCTCTTATCCCATGACTGCTTGCTTTGCTTAAGAGTCTTTGGTGAGGGACCTTGACAAAGGCTTTCTGAAAATCTAAGTACACTGTATCCACCGGATCACCCTTGTCCACATGCCTGTTGACCCCCTCCAAGAATACTAGTAGATTGGTGAAGCCTGAGTTCCCGTTACAAAAACCATGTAGGCTCTTCTACAACAAATCATAATCATCTATGTGTCTGATAATTCTGTTCTTAGTAGCATTTCAACCAATTTGCCTGGTACTGAAGTTAGTCTTACCAGCCTGTAATTACTGAGATAGTCTCTGAAGCCTTATTTAAAATCACCGTCACATTAACTATCCTCCAGTTATCTGGTACAGACGCTGACTTAAATGATAGGTTACATGCCACAGTTAGTAGTTCTGCAGTTGCACATTGAGTTCCTTCAGAACTCTGGTGGGATACCATCTGGTCCTGGTGATTTTAAGATTACTGTTTAATTTATCAATCTGTTCCAAAATCTCCTCTAAAGACACCTCAATCTGGGACAGTTCCCCAGATTTGTCACCTAAAAAGAATGGCTCAGGTTTGGGAATCTCCCTCACATCCTCAACCGTGAAGACTCATGCAAAGAATTCATTTAGTTTCTCTGCAATAGCCTTATCTTCCTTGAGTGCTCCTTTAACATCTCACTCATCCAGTGGTCCCATTGGTTGTTTAATAGGCTTCCTGCTTCTGATGTACTTAAATTTTTGGCTGTTACTTTCTGAGTCTTTGGCTAGCTGTTCTTCAAATTCTTTTTTGGCCTTCCTAATTATATTTTTTACACTTCACTTGCCAGAGTTTATGCTCCTTTCTATTTTCCTCAATAGGATTTAGCTTCCACTTTTTAAAGGATGCCTTTTTGCATCTAACTGCTTCTTTTACTTCGTTGTTTAGTCACAGTGGCACTTTTTTGGCTCTTACTGTGTCTTCTAATTTGGGGTATACATTTAACCTGAACCTCTATTATGGTATTTTTAAAAAGTTCCCATGCAGCTTGCAGGGATTTCACTTTTGACACTGTACCTTTTAATTTCTGTTTAACTAACTTCTTCATTTTTGTGTCCTTCCCCTTTTTCAAATTAAAATGCTACCGTAGTGGGCTGCCTTTATGTGGCCCACTCTCCCCCCCACAGGGATGTTAAATTTTATGATGTTGTGGTCACTATTACCAAGCAATTCAGCTATATTCACTTCTTGGACCACATCCTGTGCTCCACTTAGAACTAAATCAAGAATTTCTTCTCCTCTTGTGAATTCCGGGACTAGCTGCTCCAAGAAGCAGTCATTTAAGGTGTCCCATCCTTCAGGTGACATGCCAATATGGGGATAGCTGAAGTCCCCCATCATTATTGAGGTTTTTTTTAATTTTTATGGCATCTCTAATTCCCTGAGCTTTTCACAGACACTATCACCATCCCTACTGCTATCTTCTTATTGTTCAAGCATGGAATTACTATCCACAAAGATATCACAATGTGGTTCATTTAAGATTTTTATTTCATTTGACTCTACGCTTTCTTTCACATATAGTGCCCCTTCCTCACCACTACGACCTATTCTGTCCTTCCGATATATTTCATACCCTGGTTTTACTGTGTCCCATTGATTATCCTCATTCCACCAAGTTTCTGATGCCAAATATATCAATATCCTCATTTAATATGAGGCACTCACGTTCACCCATCTTAGTAGTTAGACCTCTAGCATTTGTATATAAGCACGTAAAAAAAATTGTCCCTTTTTAGCTATCTGCCATTATGTGATATAATTGAATGGAACTCTTTTCATTTGACTGTTTTTCCATCAGATCCTACCCATATTTTATCCTCTTCCATCCTCTCCTCCTTAGTAGGATATAGAGAATCTCTATTAATGGATCCTCCCGTAAGGGATGTCTCTGTCTGAACCACATGCTCCTCCACACCTGTTGGCTTTCCCCCAGCCCTTAGTATAAAAATTGCTCTACGACCTTGATAATTTTACATGCCAGCAATCCAGTTCCATTTTACATTAGCTGGAGCCCATCCTTCCTGTACAGGCCCCCCCTTTCCCAAAAGGATCCCCAGTTCCTAATAAATCTAAATCCTGCCTCTCTACATTAAAATAGCCTTGTGGTATGTCTACACTGCACACTAAGGGAACGACTACACAGGGATAAAAAAATTGTGGTTGACCTGGGTCACCTGATTTGGGTTCACAGAGCTCAGACTCGGGGGCGGAACAAAAAAATCACTGCGTAGACATTCAGGCTGTAGTGCAAGCTTTGGGACCCTGTGAGAGTGGAGGGTCCCAGTGTTCAGGCTCTAGTATGAGTCTGAACATCAACGCAGCGATTTTTTAGCTCTGGAAGACCAACTGACAATCATCTTGGATCATCAAGCACGCAGGACCTGGGCCCTGGAACCCTGCGAGGTGGGTGGGTCCAAGCTCTGTCATTTTCCAGTGTGGACACAGCTCAATCCACAGAACCAATCAGAAGGTCATAGTGCAACACGACCACATTAGCCCCGCTGTGAGACCTCAGTCCAGAAATTGTGAATTGTACAAAATAGTGTGGATGCTCAAGCATGGGCCTGGAAACACCAGCTCCACAAGCTTGGGTCCCCCTGGCAGTGCAGACGTACCCATAAAGGCTGGCTGAGGGCACGTCTACCCTGAGATTAAAAAACCTGCAGTACTTAGTCTCAGGGCTTGCGTCAGCGGATTGCTCTTGCAGGCCTCAGACTGCAGGGTTATAAGATTGCAGTGTAGACGTTTAGGTTCAAGCTGCAGCTTGGACTCTGAGCCCCTCCCCCTTGCAGGACCTCAAAGGCCAGGCTCCAGCCCGAGCCCAGATGTCTACACTGCAATTTTATAGCCCCACAGCCCAAGCCCCAGGAGACTGAATTAGCTGACATGGGCCAGCTCCGGCCATGCTGCAGGTCTGTTATCACAGTGTAGACATGCCCTCGGAGACGTTACTGTCCCCAACACTGCACCAAAAACCTTATCTCCTCAGTCAGCAAGAGCTGGCAGTGCTGTAGGGACAGTGCACTTAACTCACAGGAACTGGGTGAGTTTTATGTCACACACTGGCGAACCTCTGGCTAACTAAGGAGTAACACTGACAGCAGCTGACAGGAATCCCAGGACAACACCTGTGAGGTGGAGCCTTGAGGGACGATATTAAAGTGATGGGGGAAGAGACTAATAAACGTCTCCTCTCAGCTTCAGACCTGGCATAGAACCATATCCTCTCTCTCGTCAGCCTCTTACCCACCCCACCCCGCCCCCATCTCTTGAATGCAGAGAAATATAGGGACATAAATAAGATTTGTTAACTGTGCCCCTTGTGGCTTGGAATAATCCTTCACTGAAACGTTACTGGGTCAGAGTAGGCCAGGAAACCATTTTGCCCCTTTGTTGGTTATTTTAGAAACTCTAAGGGAAAATCCAGCATTTATCCAATTCTTAATCTGTACAGAGGCAAAACCTCCGCTGAAGTCAGATGTCCTGGGTCCCAGCCAGTGCCTTCATCACAAAACCATCCTTCCCCAATTAATGAGTCCCAAGACGAACAACAATACAGTCATACAATGGTAAAAACATTGGGCATGTGTACATGAGCGCCTGTGTTTTCCTTCCCTCTTTTCAAGTAAATATATTTTAAGTAGGAGGGGAAATGAATCCATATACAATTTAGGAGGGTCATAGGTTTGCGCAGTACCTAGCACAATGGGGATCTGGTCAATGACTTGTGCTCCTAGGCGCTCTGATAGTACAAATAAATAAATAGACACTGGCAGGTCAACCTCACAAGAAAAGGCGTGTCAAATAAATGACCCTAGCTCCTTTTCCAGTCCTATCACCTATGATTTTATTTCTTTTCATAAAAGAATTACTCAGATCACAAACACTGCCCAGTGCGATGGACTATTCCAGAGATTATATACTGCAAAGTCGAGGAAACTGCTACAACCATGGATCAGAATCTCCTTAATTTCCTAGCTTTTGGCCTTAAGCCTAATGTTATTTTAGTTTGCATCACTTAATTTAAACATGTAAAACACATACGGATTCAGATGTATCCCCCCACCAAACAGGCACCCATATCCCTTCATCCTAGCTTAGAAGTTGTTCAAGTTTGCAGAGTGTAAAAAAAAATAAAACCAAACCTTGCTCATTTTTTCCCATAGGGTGATAAGAAATGAAAGGATCATTTTGAAGCGATTCTTATTTTTCCATTTGAAATAATGTAATTGACTCATTACCATAAAGCCTGCTGGCAAATTACTTTTCTTTGTAAGCGGGTTTCTTTTTGGCAAGATCGTCATACTTTCTAAATCCAAAGAGTTTAGCACTGAACGGTCCCCGCAATGTATCTTCAAGAGGAAGATATCTGAAGAGTGAAGAAAACCTTCTGTATTCTATACAGAACACTGGGAAAGTCGCCCAAGAGGGTAATTCAGTTCTATATATAGTACTGGAGCCTTTGGAATTCCCTTCCCACATTGGGCCATAACGTCTTGAGGTTGCTGGTCTTCACGGCATGCTGCAAGATCCAGCTTTTCTCCCTTCACTTTAAGAAGATGGGCAGGGCTGGATAGCAGAGTGCAACTGTGACGCACGTGATATAAGGAGAGTGGTTTGTTTTATATTTATGTTGTGGCTAGGTCATTTGTTTTGGTTTTAGGGTAACTGACGGGTCTGGTTATTTACACACGTATTTTATACGATTGTTAAGGGCATCCAGCGTTGGGTGGCTGAGTCCTCTTTTAGCATTGAATAGTAAAAAACCTACATAAATAGATAAACAGAACTCACCAATCTCTCTGACATGGGTGTCTTGTCATCCTCTGGTAGATGTTGCTCCAAAGCCAAAACAATGCAATTGGCTATGATTGTAGCTAAAATCATATATTCGAATGGAGTAGGGCCAAAGTTAAAGAAGAAAATAGTTGACACAAAGTAAGTTTCAGCAAAATGACTAATCCCATGTTTTCTTATTAAAAGCTTACACATGTTGATCATTCAAATGGCATTGGTCTCTCACGGAAACCCTTTGCTAGGCTCTCTCTAAATCATACTTGTCTCTTTTACGGGTGGTTTTAGAGATTTTTAAGAAATCAATTCTCTTCTTAGGCAATCAGTGACTTAGATTTTGTCACACAAGCCAGCTCCTCTCTAGAAATTCAGGGTTTCTTTTTCTTCTTCTCCCCCCCCCCTCTGAAAAAAAAGCAAAAAGTTTTGATTTTTAAAAAATAGTGTGAAAATTTAAAGTGCCCCCTCAGAGCGACAGTAAAATTAGATGTCCTCTGCTGAATTATAGTTTAGTTATTGTCTAGAATTTAAAGCTCAGCATGTTTTGAAAATGAGCAGATGACAGGTTAGGGAATTTAGATTTCAAATATCTATGCTGGTCCGAAGTATGAATTACTGTTGGATTGCAATGCCAGATCAAAATGTAAAGGAAGAGCTTCAGTGCCTTGTAGGTCTATCTGGCTGCTGTAGTAAAGCCAGATGGAAATACCTCTGCCTTTCTCTCTCTGTCCTCTGTCCAGCACATGAGCACACCCTTGTCTGACTCCAGCACTGAAGAGATTGTAGTGGTGGGTGACACTTCCAATCCCGCGGAGAGCTCCCCTGCACAAAGGCCAGTGCTTCGTCTACCCCTAGCAGTTTCATCACAAGCTAGTCCTTTCATGGATGTCCCTGGCAGTCAGGCTACTTAATTCACCCCAGAGCATCCTTGACAAATACAAAACATTGAATTTGTCTCTGGATGCGCTGGAACATCCCAAAATAAAGTGGTTTTGCAGACATTTGGGGGCTCTGCTTTTCCTGCTGACTCTGGGATTTCTATAGTTTATAAATTTCCTTTTCTTAATGGTAAAGGAGGAGGAGGAGGAGGAGAGGGAGGGGGAGAAACTGCACCTAGACTTGCAGAAAATGCAATGCCATAGTTCCCACTGGGTCTTTGCTGCTTGTTTATTCAAGGCTGGGTTGCAGCTGTGATCCCTGTGCTTCATAACATTGGCAGAGAGCTCACCAAACCAGTGCAATCCCCGCCGCCACCCTCAGAGGTGCAGCTGGGGTGATGTGAATGGGGCCAGGGCTCAGCGGTGAGTGGCAATGTTGCTAGGAGGCAGGGAGGAGGCCTTGTTGCTGTTAGCCAAGGATTAATAGGTGTGTGATTTCAGATGAAAAGAAAACAACAGGCTCCCCTGAGATCCCCAGTGCAGTGCACTCCTGCTGGTGCACATTATCCAATGCACACACGCACCCTGGCAACCTCAGACTAACCTTAGAGGGAGAGTTTTGCTCCCTTTGCCATGGATTTAGCTACATGAACCCTGACAGAAACAGGGTTCCCTTCCCAGCGAGATCTCTGCAGATCGCTGGGCCAGAGAGCTGGTTCTGGGAAGAAACGCATCTGCCCCTTTCACAATACAAGGCCGGACCGTCTCTTCATGTACTGCCTCGCTCTGCCACAGAGCAATTTTTTAAAGGCAAAACCCAACCCTAGGCTCTCGTGAGCCAGGGTATTTGTGGTACCTGATCCAAAGTGAGAGGGCTAACATCAGCTCTGAGTCTGACTGAAACAGTCTGTGCAAGGTGGTGTATTAAAACACAGACTGCAACAATTGTGCCTTGAGGAGAGATGTCAGTAAGGAGCCCTTGATTAGTGGTGTCCCTAATGCTGGCTTAAACGCCAAGGTGTCACCATTTTACCCCACATTGTCCCTCCTGCACAAAGAGAGAGAGAAAGGCTAAAATATTAAAATAACAACCCCGAATTACCCTCAGGTGTCTTCCAGATGCCTTTGCGCTTGGTCTACATAGCATGCAATGTGACTGCACATGCATACCTTGCCTATGTACACAAAGAAAAAGCCATGCATTTCAGGCCCAGGTATGAGACACACATTTCTGATGCTCAAACACCGCCCCTCCCCACCTCATACCCAAGTTATATGCCACCGATGCCCACACCTATGGTATCCCCACCCACAGAGATCTATTTTACACACCCAGATCCATTGTATGCCTAGATCACACACACCCGGACCTTACACCCAGAGGCAAGCACACTCCGATCTGTCGGATGCTCACCCCCACACCTGGGGCTTGTCTTACCCACAGACCCACCCCGCCCTGTTTTATCCCCCCCGGAAAGGATATGGCCATTCGGTGATCCTCTTGGCGTATTTCCGTATAACGTTGTCCTCGCTGAAGACGAAGAGGGATCTGTTGACGGTGAAGCAGTTCTGCTTGACCGGGATGGGGTTGTAGAGAGCCATGGTCCTGGCCCGCTGAGCCATGGACTGCTTGTACATCCTCTGGCCGGGTTGGGGGCCACCTGGCCGGCCGCTCCCTCTTCCCACCCCGGCCGGACCGGCGCCTCCATAGCGGGCGGGCAGCTCGTCTCCGAAGCGAGCCATGCTGGCGGCGCGCAGAGCCGGGCGCGGCGATCCACACGGGCGGGCGAGGCGGGGGGAAAACGCATCCCCGCGCCCAGGGCTCTCCCTCCCGGGGGCCGCGCGCGGCCGGGCTGCGGGGCCGGGCCGGGGGAGGAGCGGCGGGGCCGGGTCCAGCCGGCGGCGGTGCTCGGCGCTGCGCCCGGAGGGAGCGGGGCGGGGGGCGCTCACCTCCCGAGACGGCTGCCTTCGCTCCGGCCCAGCCTCATGCTTCTTGCCGGGTGGGGGGGGGGGGGGCTGCCCCGCTCCCCGAGCTCGCCTCCTCCCCGCCCAGGCGGGGGCTTCCTCGTCCCCTCCGCGGCGCCGGAGTGACTCCGGAGTGAGCCGCGCGGCTGGACACGTTTCAGCGGAGCCGCGGCGCGGGTGTGTGTGGACCCTCGCTCGGCCCCTATAAGAGCCCAGCCCGGTGACCGCCCGCGGCCAATCAGCGGCGCCGGCTCCACCCAGCTGTCTGTCCCCCCCGCCCCCCCAGCTTCGCTTCCAACCGGGGCGGGCACAGCCCGGAGCGCACAGCCGGGGGGGGCTTTCGGTGCCGCCCCCCCGCGCACCGGGCCCCTCCGCACCCCAGTGGGCCGGGGCAGAGGGGCAGAGCGGGGGGGCTCCACGCCCTGGAGCAGAGCCCCCCCGCGCCCCCCGCGCCCCCGAGCCCTAGTTAAGTCCCCCCCGACGTGCCGGAGTCCGCCTCCCCCGTGCGCCCCGGTTCCCGCAGAGGAGAGGGGCGGCGGGGCCCCGGCCCGCTGGGAGCTGTCCAGTGCTGAACGGCGCCCTGCTCTCGGCCCCGCCTGGCCTCGCCAGTCTGCAGCGGGGGGGCCGGCTCGCCTCCACCTGCCCCGCTCCCAGGGCTCCGGGCAGCCCATGCCAGGGAGCCCAGGGGTCCTGAGTGTATGGGGACAGTCCCCAGATTTGGGGGGTTGTCTTATATAGGTGTCTTACACGCCCCCCCCTGCTTTTTCACACTTGCGGTCTGGTCAGGCAGCCCCCCCCCCCCGACGCCCGGCTCATTTCCTGAGCCCAGGCGGGCTGAGGGGGGTAGCAGCAGGAGCACCTGGGTTGGCCACATAGGGGCAAAGGCCAGGTGGGTGGGTGGTTTGTTTTTTCACTCCAGCAATCAGAGTAATTTAACACAGCGGATGCCCTGATCCTTTCAGAACAGTAAAGCATTTACAGAGCGCCCATAAATCCTTCCTGCCCTGCTGGGACATTAGGAACACAGATTTATCCTGGATTTACCAATGTATGGAGTGGCACTGAAGAGAGAAATGCGGGGATGGGGGAAGAGAAGAATCTCTTAGACCAGAGGTGGTGGAATCTCCATCCTTAGAGGTTTTTAAGGACCGGCTTGATGAAGCCCTGGCTGGGATGAATTAGTTGGGGTTGGTCCTGCTCTGAGCAGTGGGTTGGACTAGATACCTCCTGAGGTCCCGTCTAGCCCTCATCTTCTAGGATTCTATAATCAGCTGGACCCCAGGGCCTGGGTCCGACTATACATTTGCCGAAGAAATCCTGCCTGACTTCTAGAGGGAGTTCTGTTTAACACCCAATGGCATGATGGGGCCCATGGTTTTTCTGAATTGTTTGTTGTTAATAGTCAAAACTGGATCAGGATTAGTGGGGGGGGGGATTAGCTCTGCGTGTGTCTGCCTGTACTCATTTCTCTCTCTTTCTCTCTCTGGCTGGGTGTCATTAACAGACACCTCTTTGAAAATCTACAGCTGTTCCATTCTGGAGAACTTGCTTTCCTTCCATGGGTTTGAAGGACTCCTGCAGAACACTGGCTGCCTTTAACCCCGAATTTACAATAAAATCCTTTAATCCTGTTTGTTTCAACACCCTCTTTTATTCCCTTTCACCCTAGATCACAGCGCTAATTCCTCCTTATTCCTGCAGCTTTCCCCCATCAAATGCTGCTGTATTAGGTAGGTCGGGTGGATTCCTTTCTTTTACATCTAGAGTAAGCCTGACATTACAACTAGTAACTCTAAAAATGTACCCACCAGCGAAGTCAGTCAAGACGTTTTCACATCTCCCACCAAAGGAAATCCTGGATTCATCTCATTCCTAGCAACTAATGTATTTTGGCCTTAGTCATCCAAGCTGTCTCAGTTCAAAACCAACCCACCATTTAGGCAAGTCTGCAACACTCATGTCTGCGGGGCGCAGGAGACAGAAGTGTATTCATAAATAAGGGCAGCTGCTGTCTGCTAACAGGTGACTTTAAAGAAGAGAATGGCTGCTTTCACAGGGCTTTGGACCTAGATGGACTTGCTTGTATACCTGTGTGGAAGCTTGGCATATTACAGGCAACATATTGTATTAGAGCCAGGTGAAAGAGCATTGACATTTATCTCAAGGGAACACAGCAAAACATAATAATGGAGGAGTGACATCACATCCTGCCTTGGTGATAAGGCAAACAGTACCATCCTGACACAGCCACGTCATCCTGGTTTCTAAGGTGCGTAGGGAGAATGCTGATAAAGGAGCCTCTCCTGTTGGAGACTAACTTGGAAGGCAATTAATGCATTGGGAGCCTGCTGGTAGATGAAATACAGAAATAATTTCCCAACATGCACAATCGAGGCCGGATTTTCAGAAGTGTCCAGCACACAGGGTGCAGGTTGGGTCATGGGCTCTTTGGAAAATCTTGCCCTCAGTGTGGATGCTGAGGCTTTAAGAAAATATGGCCTTATATTCCATCTGCTTAGTCTCCTGGTAGCCCCGACTGTGGCGCCCATTACTTAAGAAATCTGATCCTCATCTCTTTTGATACCCTGGTTGCACCTGTGGATAAGTGCAAGGTAATGTTCCTTGACAAAAATAGCCTCAGCTCATATTTCCTGATGGGCTTGAAATTTGTATGATCCTCAGAGGGTGAAAAACATCTTGGGACTCATCCCAGATAGCTTGAAAATATAAATAAATAAATAGCACCGATATAGAGATTTTAACATCTACAAAATGCAAGACATCACCTTATTGATCCATCCAGCTCCATGCATAGCAGTGAGTTATTATCCCCATTGTACAGATGGGAAAGTTAGGCATTGGCGAGGTTATGGGTTGATGGTTGGGAAATTATTTTTCTTCCTGTAGGAAACAAATTGACAAAAACAATATTTTTCATTCTTATTAAAAGTATGTCCACACAAAAATCATATTTGAATTTAAAAATTAAACAATTCCACACTGGTTTTTATTGTTTTAATTATTATTATGGTAATTGCAAATTCTGGAGTTTCACCTTTTCTGGTTTTGGTTGCCAAACTTTTTTGCTGTTTTCATTTTTTCAATGAAAACTCACTTATTTAAGTCACAGACATTTTTTTCATGAACAACAAAACCCCATTTTTTGGATGAAAAAAATCTTCATAGAAAATATTTCAACCGGCTCTGGGTATATGTTGATTTCTCGAGGTGCTCATCCCCTCCAGCTCTTGGGGCACTGGTGTACCGTGGGTCTCTGGGAGACTCTGGTGCCCAGGAGCCAACCCTTACATTTGCCCCCCACATCAGCGCCAGTGCCCCATGGGGGAGGGGTCTGCAGGACTGTTTCCTGCTCTCCCCCATTCCCCTCTCCCACTGTGGGTGTGGCAGGTGACCGGGGAGTGGGTGTGACAGAGGCAGATGCCCCCGGGCTGTGTGACAGGCTCTGCCCCAAAGCCCCACCTTTGGCTGCCTGGTCTCTGTGCAGCCAGGGTCCCTGTGGCTCCCTCCTTGCATCTAGCACCTGGGCAGATGGGCCGGGAGGACACTTGTTCCCCCTGCAGCGGGAGTCCTTTGCTGCCAGCAGGCCTGGGCTGGGCTCAGGGCGACCAACAGGAATGTTAAAGCCCGATAGCCCCTGGCTCCCTGCGACAGCAGGGGGCAGCTCCTCTACAAAGGGCCTGGGCGGTGCCCTCCCTCCCAGGCTGGCCCCCGGGGGCATGGCGCCCCCTCGGCACACCTCTGTCTTGGGGCCTTCACCAAGAATGGTGTGTGCTCAGCAGCTCTGCAGAACCCTATCCAAGATGATGGGGCAAATCAACTGAGAGCCAGAAGTAGAACTCCCAGGTTCCTGTCTCCCAGTTCTTTGTAGCTCCATGCTGCCTCCCTCCATGACGAAGACAACTGTGGAGCTGCAGTTAATAACACGTTAAACAGGACGTTTGGCTGCATTCGCAATGACTAGGAAATAATGCAAACACGTTGCAATGACATTAAACGGATACCTATATCTTAGATTGTACTTTTCATAAGTAGATCCCACAGCATTTCGCAAAGGCCATCAGTATTATCTGCATTTAAGAGATGGGGAAACGGAGGTACAGAGGAGGACAGGGCTTACCCCAGGTCACTCAGCAAACCCATAGCAAATCTGGGACTAGAACCTCCCACTCCAAGGGTGCTAGCTATTATGAGGCCATGCTACCGCCCCCGATATGCCCTTCTCTGGAGCTACATCATCTGTTTTTTTGTATCTTGGGAAAGATCAAGCTGAGATTCTAAAGATCCAAAAGGCCAGCGAAGCTGTCTGGAGACATGGAGGGACTTAAGTATGAGAGACAGATTGCAAAAGCGAGAATTATTTAGCCTTGAAAAGGGAAACATGGAGATTTAGATTGGGGATAGAAGATTAGGAAAAGAACAGTAAAAAAAAAATTACTACATTTTACCCGACCAACGGGTCACTCAAGGAAATTAAGGGAAAGCGAATTTCAAACAAATAAGGAAATATCTAAAACACTGGACTTTACCCCTGCTGGAGGACAAAGTGTTAAATAGTTGGGTTTAAAAATAGCAAAGCATTAAACAGTTGGGTCTAAAAATAGACTGGATCATTTTCGGAATAACTTGCTACAGTTACCGATGTGAAGATGATGGGTGATTGAATCTTATGCTTTTATGGCACTGGCATATTTCCTCTGCCATCAGAGAGGAATTCTTCTTTCTGCCCTTACCCCACCCTGAGCAGCATTTCACAATCAGCCAAGCACATGACCAGGGGTTTCCTCTGATGTAGCAAGCATTGACCAGTGCCTGAGGCAGGATAGGGGGCTTGGTGGAGCAATATTGTGATCTGGAATGGCAAAGCCTACATTCCTAGGGCAAGCTGAAGAAAACGATACAAAGTTACAGCCATTTGGATATAAAGGGGCTGCTGTCCCCTGTTTAGTGGGATGGGATTCTTATGGGATACCACTGGACACTCTTCACCATGACAACAGAGGGTATTGAAATTCCTAATCAGTTTAGGCACCTATTCTAGCGCTTTTTGGCTCAACTATGTGGAAGCACCATAGGTCACCTTGATATGCTCCAGGCGCCTGATCCTGGTCTTCTGTCTGGAAGCAAAGGAGCTGAGAAAGAAGGGACACCACACCAAGACCCTTCTATAGCTGGTCACCAAGATTTGCAGAGGGGGTAGCAGAAAGGCAGAAGGGAAAAGCCTGGGAATAAAATAAATGTAAACTGGAGGGAGAAGGAAAGGCCATTAAATTCCACCGACTCCCACAAGGACTGGCCCACATCTTAAATGACTGCGCAGAGGGAAGGTGAAGGTTCCTTGCCATACACCCCGATTGGACTGAGATAAGACAATGGGGAGGCCACAATTGAGCATATTATTTGGCACTTCATTTAAGTACCCCCCCACCTCCAAAAGTTGTGCACCACCTAAGGATAGAGCAACGCTTTATTCCAGTCTGTCAGCAGCCGTGGAGCCAAGTTGTGATCTCAGATATGGATCAGCCCAGAATCTCAGCATTCTGAAAAATCGAGCCAATAGTGCCCTCTGGGTAAAAGCCAGCATCTCACACTCCACATTCAGGACCCAGGGGCACTTTTGATAAGAAGGAGGGTTTGCCCCAGTGGTTTGGGTCACAAATGTCTGCTTGCCTATTTGCTGCGCATGCAACTACAACCTACCATGCTAGCTAGACGGTACAGCCCTTCTGTGATGCAGTTAGCCAAGAGCTTTGGGGTGAACCTACTGCGTCACTGTAATAAAATGATTCCTAGCTCAGCCAGAGTGTACCATAACACCATTGAGCAAAGGGTGACTGGAGAGAGGGGGATTCCAAATGCTCTTGAAATTCTATCAAAGAGAAAAGAACAAAATAAAATATCCAACCAATTGAAAAGACGACCATTTGATGGCCCTATTCTTATTATTTGCGCTTCTCCTAGACTCAGAGCAACATCCCATTTGGTTCCCCTGTCATTATTTGTATCACAGTAGCCCCTAGAGTCCTCAGTTGAGATTGGGACCCATTGTGCTAGGCACAGAACAAACATGGTAAAAGAGTCGCTGCCCCTGAAGTACTTATGGTCTAAATAGACATGGCAGACAAAAGGTGGGAGGGGAGGCAGAGGTGAAGTGACTTGAGCAAAGTCACAGAGCAGTAACAAAGCCAAGTATCCTAAGTCCCAGCATAACATCTGATCCATTGGACCACACTGCCTCTCTCATCCCTCAGTGCATTTCCTTGTACACGAAGATCGGCTGCAGTCTAGTCCATTTCTCTTATGAGTTCCTCATCACCACCCCATCCTTTCAAAAGGCTGTTTTACATGAAACCCAGCTATAGCCGTTCCTTTGTTGCAGAAGCGGATATAAAGTGTGTCTGAGGCTGCTGCATATAGCTTAGTGCATTCGCCCAATCAGCTAAATAATCAGACAGTCAGAAATCTACAGCTCAGTAAATACTTTGGCTGTTAAGGGCAATGCCTGAAAAATAAAGGGTTATAAAATTTCCTGTGCTGAATGGATATCACATCAAAGGTCGCAGTAAACAATAGTGTCTGCTCAGCTATTCATTGAGCAGTGAGGACAGGCAAGGAGCCCACAATCTGGTGCCCAGTCTCCAATTTAAAAGCTCACTATGCTAATGGCTTAGCCCCAGCAACACTAATTACAGTTTTCCTTTGTAGATGCCAGTGACGTTCAATCAGGTAGGGCTGCACCTGCCTGCCTAATTAGGTGCTCAAATGCGCTGGCGATGGGTGCTGAATAAGATGCTGAATTGACTGTGTTGTGCTATTTTTATTTCAGACTTTGAACATTTATTTTCACTAGTACCTCCAAGCTTGTTCTTTACAAAGTTCTTTACCCTCACCCTACAAGACTTGGCAGCAAACAGGGGCAGGTAATAGACTACGATAATACACTCACTTTTTCACCCCAGGAGGCCTGAAGTTTGGTGGATCTCAGCCTTATTTTTAGTAGCTATTTTGCCAGCGTCACAGAAATCCACGACCCCTTTTGAAACCAACTCTCTGCGTGCAATAGAACGTAGCATTTAGGTGATAAAGGCCAGATTTTCTAAGGCATTTAGGGCCCCAATTTTAAAGGTATTTAGATGTTGCTCTGCTCAGCATTGCAAGAGTCAAGTGACTTAGGAGTCTCAACTCAGTCTCACTGTGTAAGTGCCTACGTGACTTTTGAAAATGAGACTTAGGCTACGCGATGCTGATTGGAGCAAAGCCTAAATAGCTTTAAAAATCTGGGCCTAGGGCATAAACATACAAATGGGCACTTAGGTGATTTTCAAAAGGTGAGGCACCTAACTCCCATTGATTTTATTGGGACCAAGGCACCAGCCTGTTTGGCCATTTTGAAAATCCCACCAGGCTCCTATCTGCATCTTTTGGCACTTACATAGCTTTGAAAATCAGACCCTAACTGCGATGGCAGTGTCATGGATGTGCCATAGACTGGTGGCTGCAGTTCAGGAGCGAGGTGAATTATGAAAGCTGCTAGAGGGGGCCCAAGGCTGGACTACCCAGGTTATTCCAGGTCAGGCCTGAGGCACATCAGAAAAGTAGAAAGAGAAGCTTGCACAGTGCCTCCTTCTCTGTGTCTTGCACTAGCACCAGTGGCCCTTAGCGATGCGCTTTCCAAATACCCAGTTCCCCTCTTCTTTGTCAAATAAAATTGGCAATGCCCCACTTTGTCCCCACTAGATATTTGCCTGTCTAGGTTGTGAGGCTCTCATCACTTGTGTGTAAAGTTACACAAAGGAGGAGAGAAACACCATCCCTACTACTGAAGAGAGACAGACAGTGACTCATCCTGGAATGTTTACTCCTGTCAGTGATGGGGAAAGATAATGTATTAATGCATTAAGGGAGCAAAGAGGAGATTGCCCAAGGCCCTGAAGGAGCTCTCCTGACACAGGAACATACAGTGCAACATCTCCAACTTTACTGTTGCCAATGCTGGGAATGAGGCATCTAGAGTGAGGCCATAACCCATAGCACAGAATCCCCAGGTCTTCTGCCAGCTTTCGGAGAGCTTGAGAACCTGAAAGGGAGTCTACACAGGCAGAGCAGGCCTTTGCCCATGTGGTAAATGGGCTGTGCATTGAAAACTCACATTCTAAGACCAACAGAGCTGGTGGCCTGATTTTTGGAGACCTGCAGCACCCACTGACTTAATAAGATGTTGCAGAGCTCAGCCCAGCACCTCTGGAAACCAGGTCACTGATTTGAAATGCACCTGCACAGTGGCACATGCCTGGGACAGGAGCAAGGGCAGAACGAACAGCCATTTGCCCTATATAAAGACTATTTTTGCATACAGGAAGAGAGGCCTAGCTAGAGTGACTGAAAACAGCCCTGTGCTCAAGCAGGAAACTTACCTTTCTGCTGTGCGATGGAGGAGTGTTAACCAATCAGCAGTGGCTGCAGCCAAGCTGCTTGAAAGAGAATAGTTTCCCTAGCACCCCATTCTGCCACCCTTACGTCTCAGGGAGCGCCACTGAAAGCAACAGCTAGGTGCTACTCAGCATGAGGAATTTTCAGAACGGGGCCTTGAATGAGCCAGTCAGCTAGCATATGGTCACCTAAACTTGCTGTTTGGCTCAGAAATGAAGGCTAGTTTTCCTGGAACTCTAATTTCATTACCATTTTAAAATGCTTGTACCCAACCCCAACCAGCCCTCCGGACTCTCCCCCCCAAAACCCTACATTGTCCAAATACATGCTCATCATGGAGAGATCCCTGCACGTTCCTGATGAGGACATTCTCAGTGTATAGAATATTTAATGGAGTTCATGTGCTGGGAACTGAAGATTTATTATCCTTCAAGATAAGCAGTGTCCCTGCCTTGTCTCAGTCAATATTTATCCCTTCAGTCAATCATTCTTGATGATCACCTCAGGACAGACGCATGTAATTTTAATACTGTCTATGTCTCTGCCTTCATCCTTTGATGGGAGATGTACAAGATTCTGGTTAAGTTTCCTGGTGCTTTAGTAGTATGAGCATTCTCGGAGGTAGCCAACCCAGCCTGACATGTTCTTCTGCACCCTTTTTTTGCAAGGAAATATACCCCAGGGCACCTTCTAACCCTTCCACTGAGAACTTGCTATTCTTCATTAGTTGGGAAATGTTCTTGTGCATTGTGCCCTCTAACCTGGGAAGAAGCACAATATTAGTGTATTCTTGAGAGATGAGGAACAATAAGAAGGATCAGTTTCATATACAGGGATCCCTTCCACACAGCCTTGAGGCCACCCCTTCCTTAGAGTGGGAAGAGCTATGAAGGAGGTGGAGAGAATTCGTACGAAACCATGGACACTATGTTTAGGTTTGTGTTAAAGGGGAGAAACTAAAAAGCCAAAGATATGGAGAAACCAAATAGTCATAGCAACAACTTCGCTTAACACACACACACAGAACAACCTATGGACTTATAGATGTTTGTATGGCCTGCAACTCACATGTTTTATGGTCTTGTAGTTAAAGCGCTCCTAAGTACCTAAATCCCTTTTGAAAATAAGAGTCAGGCTCCTAAATCAGTTAAGTGTTGTGATGTCAAGTGCAGCAATGCCTGAATAGCTTTAAAAATCTTGGTCTTAGGGCCTGACCCAAAGCCCATCAAAATCAATGGAAGTTTATAAGAGCCGGTTTGGGCAATGAATAGTTCCCCATCTGTAGCATTGCTCACCTTTTTGTCCTGTCCATTTCCACTGTCTCTCGCTATGGGTGTGTGGTGAGTGCCCAGCACAATGGGTCCCTGATCTGAAGGGGGGGCCTTCAAGTGCCCCACTGTAATAATTTTTAAAAAGAGGAAATTGAGAGAATATCAGTGATTGTTCTGTATGATACAATTAACGGGGGGGTGGGGGAGAGTCTGTGAAGCTATTCAAATTAGAACCAAATCAAGAAAAGCCCTTTTACAACCAAGAATTATAGGAAAGAAATTATGCTCCCCCTTGTCTTCTAACATTTGGAGAAATGGATGCACGTAGCAATGTTAAAGCGGGGGCTGGCCAACGTCTGTAGTAGTTATTGTGGGAGATTTGAAAGTCACAAACTTTTAGCAGGAAGAGAGTGCTTTTTGTGCCTTTGAATATCTCCTCCTGAGATGCAGATGACCAGTGTTTTGATACCTGGACAGCTGAATAATGTTGACAGTCAAGGGGTCCCCCAGGCTTACGATGAGGTGATGCACTGAAGAGCAGATCCAGCTGGCCAAAGTTCTATTTTCTCACTGTTAGCAACACTCATTGAGGCATAGTCCAGGTTTATGACTGCACATGAAGATAGCTGTATTTTAATGGCACACCTATTAAGCAACCAATATGCTTAGGTTGAATGCCCATTGTTTAGACAGCTAATGGTGGAAGTTATACCTCACACTTTAGTGCAAATTAAGCATTCATCTGTTTTCCCAGGTGCCTTTAGTCAGTCTTTGGCCCAAGTAATTAGGGCTCAGTGTTTAATTAAGCTCTGGTGGCCCTGTGCAGAACACAGTGCTTTCTGTCTCCTCTTCTGTTGCTTAAGATGCTAAATTTTAAAAAGTAGCCAAAAGAGAAGGTTAATCCGTTCCGAACATGCAATACCCTTCCTGCACCAGCATTAAAATGGGGGATTACTTTTCCTCCACTGATGAAAGAACACCAGGGCCATGAGACAGTAATAACGCAGGACATTGACCCATTATCGTCAACGGTAGCCCTCGCACTTACATGAGGGGCTAGATCGATTTGATTTTGTTTTTTTCCCCTCCCTCGTGGGGATAAAAAGGAGTAGAGACCTCAGTTCTTTGGCCTAGCTTCAGCAGCTGGAGAGGTGTTAGGCTAATATGGTTTCATCCCCTACCCAGCCCATGCCCCTCCAGCAGCCTCGATACAGGATGCTGTGCCTTTGGAGCTCTGTGGTTGTGAGTGGTCTTGGTGAGTGAAGGGACAGAAAGTACAGGGGGGGGGAGCCACTCTCCAGTGTATCGCCCTCTCAAAGCCTGGGGGATTTGCTGGTTGTCAGTATTTTAAGTGGATGCTCACTCCGTCCTCTGAAACTCCTTCCTCCCCCCTCAGGTTTCCTTTTCCTATGGGACCCACACACGCTCCCTGCAAGGGCCTGGAGTCCGGAGGGAAAAGCACTGCAGAACAAGCGGGTCTCCATCCTTGCAGACACACCCAGGGCTGGAGGTCATCCATCCCCAGAGAGCCTGGGTCATCTGTGGGATAGGAAAGGCATGCCCCTTGCCCCCATGGGGACAGGGGGAGGGTCTGCTTTCCCCAGAGGATGGTTTGATTGAAGCTCAGCATTTCCTGACCGTTGCTGGGGGTACAGACACCAGGGTGAGAGGTTGCTTAGAAACACCTGAGATGGCTGCACTTAATTGGCCCCTGATAGAGGGAATGCAAATATCCAGTATGTTTGACTAGCCTGTGAATGCAAAGCAGAGCGCCCACAGGGATAGGGGCAGTGAAGGTTGCCTCCAGGCTCTCTCCGTCTGTATAGTCGGAGCTGTTCCTTGGCAGGGCAGAGCGTCTGTGTGCTGCTGGAGGTCTCTGGGCATACCACCAGAGAAACACTTCCCAGCTTTCTACCAGCCCAGGGGGAAACAGAGCTACCAGTGCAGCTTTGGGTTTCTGGGGTGAATCCCAGAGCTGAATGGGCCGCCCTGGAGACTGAAGTGTTCTGTTGATCCACGAGACAGGCACCGTGCAGATAGCAGCCTTGCACACTGCCCTCCCGTTGCCCTGGGAAGAGCTCACGTCTCCTTGCTCATTCAGTCCCCTTGTTCTCAGACTGCCACTAGTGAAGGTGGGGTTTTGTGATGAGGACACTTTCCCCCTCAGCCGTGAGTCTGGCATGGCCAATTAATTTCCCAGAGGCCCCGGAAAGACAGATGATAACAACTCTCCATCATTAATGAGTGGAAGGCAAAAGGCTCTGGATCTCATTACAGCCCCTCCTTGGCCTGCCCCCTCCCCCTGCCACACACAACTAATTCCTGAATCCCTCCATTCTCGTTTCTTAGAGAAACCAATGAGGAATTGTTCTGCAAAGTTGGAGCATTTGACAACTGTTCACTGCAGTCTCGGTATTTTTATTGTACTCTAGTGCCCTCTATTTCAGCACAGACAGTACTGAAGCTCCGTTTCACCTCTCACATCCTCCAAACTCCAACTGAACTGACAAAACATGTAGATGTCGTCCCTCTCGGAAGAGCTGTCAGCATGTGCAGGAAGAGGACAACTTCTGACAGGTTTATAAACAGGTAAGAGTCCTGACCTTAGCCCTCATCTCTCGCTGTGCTCTTCATCCTGCATAGCCTACAGCACAAAAGCATAGGGCTGGCTCTACAAGTTAATCAGATTTATAAATCTATATTCTTCCATTGATTCATGAGGGATTTATGTGGCAAACTGCCATTGGGACGCAGCTTTGTAAATCACCTTCAGATTTATGGGAGAACAGCGCCTTTATTTGCAGTGTCACTTCCTGGAGCCTTTGGCTAAATTTATATCAAGGAGTGAAGTAAAAGGCATGTGCAGATATCTTAGGATAATGCTAGAAGTTGGCTTCTAGTATAGGCAGATGCTCCCATAGCACATCAACTCTTCACTTACTGCACCCACTGAGAGCAATTCTGCCTCTGTTTATTAAAGCTAAAGCTGGGAGTCTCAAAATGCTCGTATCATTCCTGGGTTGAAAGAAGCTTTTACAGTCGTCTCCTTTAGATCACATGGAGGTAAGATAAGGGTTCGTCTAAACTTACAGTGCTGAGACTGAATCGCTGTCGCATGTAGTGAAGATGCTGCTCTGCGGCTGGACAGTTTCTCCTGTTGGAGTAATTAACCCACCTCTGTGAGAGGTGGTAGCTGTGTCAATGGGAGAAGCTCTTCCATCAACACAGTGCTGTCTACACCAGGGGTAGGTTGGTATAACTGTTGAGCGTGGGGGGATTTTCCTCATTCCTGAGCAACGTAGTTATACCGACATAAATTGGTAGCGTAAACCAAGCCAAAGAAAGCTACCAATTACAAAGGCAAATGCTATCTTACCCCAGCAGAGAAAAGTAGATAGTATCCATTCAGGAAAAGCCTAGAGCTGAGCCAGCCAGCACAAGGGGAAAAAGTCATCCCTGCTCCATCCCACAATAAGAGAAGACATTCTTCTTGGTCACTTGGAAGGAATAATGTGGATAGTTTGCCTTGCTCTAGGATGTCCCAATGGCAATCAGCCACAGGGATAAACTGATGGTCTTAATTTCCATTCCTAATGAAACCCATTAGAACAAGTCAGAGACTTAAATAAAAAAAAAGGTTTTTGAAACTCAATGAACATTTTCTACATCTTTTTGACCAGCTGCTTCAGAGATGCACCAAGACCCATATAAATGCCAGGAATCAGAGAGGAAGCATGGTCCAGTGATTAGTGCACGAACCTCAGACCATGTCTACAGTACAGGTGCTACAGCAGCATGCGCTGGTGCTGTAATGTCACAGCATAGCAGCTTCCTACAGTGATGGAAGGGGGTTTTCTGTCACTGTAGATAAGCCACTTCTATAAGCAGCAGTAGCTAGACCAACAGAATTCTTCCATCCACCTCGCTGTATTTACACCGGGGGTTCGGACCGCGTAGCTCCAGCGCTGAGTGGTGTGAAGCATCGTACCGATGTGAACCTAACTTGTAAGTGTAGGCCAGGCCTAGGGCTTGGGACTTCTGGGTTCTACCTTGCTCTACCACTTCCTGTGTGACACTGGGCAAGTCTCTTAACCTCTGTATACCTCAGTTCTCCATTTGTCAAATGGGTAGAATAGCATTGCCCTCCCACCCAGAACAGTTAGGATTAGAGATGCAGTAAAAAAATCTCAGCAGTTTACAAATTAGGGTCATATACTATCACATATGCAGGTCAGATGACAAAACCCGAACCATTAAAGTGCAGCATCATAATAAAAGGATGTTACATTTCAGGGGCACTTCGGAGCAGGAGTGAAAGCATTAGTGCAGAACTCCTCAACAGCATTGCATGCTTGCATTACAGAGGTTGCTTAACTTGTTCTCCTTACATAGAAAAAATATTGAAACCTTCCTGTTAGGTTAAAAACAATTTCATGAGGAAACTGGAGCACATGGTCAGAACCAAACGTTTATCCCAAAGGGGAAGTTGGGCGTCCGGAGAGTTCACATTTCTAAGCCTAGCTGCTTGCAGTTCAGTGTGTGTCAGAGCCAGAGATGCTGACCCAGAAGTGAGAGAGATTATCTAACAGTCAGCAGCAGGGAGGCTGACAAAGAATCTCTGCGTGATACCAGCCGGACAATGCCGCCTGAGAGGTTCAGCGTTGGGTGAGTAGTTAATGGATGAAAACGCAGCTGACAGCCACAGCCCTTCTCCTACTCAAAATGGCTAAGCGTAGCCAAGTCCTTCATGTGTGGAGGGGAGGTCCTGTGGTGATCACCAGTGAGTCAGAGGAAGGCCTGGAGGTTTCTCACTTTCCTCTGCAGCATGGGGCACGGGTCGCTTGCTGGTGGAGGCTCTGTATCTTAAAGTCTTTAAATCAAGTCTTTAAATGAGGACTTCATTAACTCAGTCTTAAGTTAGGGGTCTGTTACAGGAGTGGGTGGATGAAGTTCTGTGGCCTGCGTTGTGCAGGAGGTCAGACTAGATGATCATAATGGTCCCTTCTGACTTTATAGTCTAGGAGTCTATGATAGTCAGGAAGCCTGTGTTGTGATCCCGGCTCAGGGTGGTAGTCTGTTTCGGTAGGAAGAGCAGGGGACTGGAAGTTAAGATTCCTAGGTTCACATCCCAGTGCTATCCCTAACTCAATGTGACTCTAGGTAAGGAACATATCTTCTTCCACAGCTTAACTAGCCTTACAGTTAGGAAAAACTTCCTAATTATAAGGGTAGTCAAGCTCTGGAACAGGCTTCCAAGGTAGATTATGGAATCCCATCACTGGAGTTTTTTAACAGGTTGGACAAACACCTGTCAGGATGGTCTAGGTTTACTTGGTCCTGCCTCTGTGCAGAGGGCTGGATTTGATGGCCTCTCAGGGTCCCTTCCAGCCCTATGTTTCTTTGATTCTTTGTGTCTCAGTTTACTCATCTGCAACTGGGAATACTGCTTTCCTATCTCTCATGGCTGTTTTGCAAGCCTGTATTGGCCTGATTTTCAGAGTTGCCTGGCACCATTCACCACAAATGCAGTTGGAATTGTGGGTGTTCAACATCTCTGAAAATCATTCCCAGGTGCTTCTGAAATTTCTAACCCAAGTCCCATTTTCAAAAGTGACTAAGTTAAAAAAAGTATTTAGCGGCCTAATGGGATTTGCAAAGATACCCAAGTACATTAGACACCCTGGACATCAAAGCGAGTTCAGTGCCTAACCTAATGAGGCACTTTTGAAAAATCCCCCTAGTCACCGAATACCTCTGAAGCTGACCTTTAGGAGGTTACACATCATTGGAAATCAATAAGGTTTGGGGCCCTAAGTTATTTAGCTACGTCTGGAAATTTTACCCTGAAAATTTCTAAAATGTTTGAACCTTAGCATGTCAAATAGGGCAGAGGAATTTTCACCTGACAAAGCACTTGGGAATGGCTGGCACAAACTCATGGCCTAATACTTTCTTAGTGAAAAGACACCATTGCACCATAGCTTTGTTAGTTTAGTATGAGTAAGTTACCCAGACCTAAGAAAAGGAAAAGGAGGGTGTAGTTTAAAACTCTTAAGACCTGAACAAAAACCACCATGGTTTCCTGTTTGTTGTATAGCTCAGGTTACCCCATCTCGTCCCCTTCAAACAGGACTTGGGGCATTTAGACCTGTCATGAATAAGGTAAAACTGGGTAACTCCTGGGAGCACTATCCCCTCTTCATGTCAGGCAGAAACAAAGCCACCCAGTACTGGTAGTCTGCCTTTGAGATCCAGCTGTCCGATATTTTCTTTAACATCTAAGCACCTATCTGATCATAAGAGCAAACATTTCCTCTTATCAGTTAAGTATTCTGGGACCGTTGGGCTAGAGAAAGCAGAAAGCAGTTACCTCCCTGGGTCAGTTTCGTTCCATACGCACAGCAATTTGCTGCCCTGTTTTCCCCCAAACTCTTCATGTTCTTGTCAAATTACATTGCTCGCAATTCAAATTATTTCAGGGAGGGAAGGAGGAGAAAGCGAGCGCACAGCCAACTCTTTCAGTACAGAGATATTTGCAAGTTAAACATGGTAATTATGACTCACAAGCATTCTAGGGAGGTGTATATTACTTCGACAAGGCACAGGGCTTTAAGTAGCTGCTTGACACTTTCTGTTGGAATGTGGAAATTAAAATGATCATCTTATGGCGAAACAAAGCCTGAGCATTACTGACAACAAGCAGAATGATCACACCCAGCACCCCCAAGAGTCCTGCACCCAGCAGGTAATTATATTTAGGCCGCAGATGGGTCACCTTGTGCTGTGAGCCTATCCAATCACGCCAGCTAACCAGAGTTGGGAAATCGGCCAATATTTGGGACTGTTGGTAATTCAGTAGGTGGTGCTTTTTTCCTTCTGAATCAGTCTGGTCTCGCTGCCCCAGCCTTGCGTTGAGTAAATGAAACCTGAGGTTTTGTTCGCTTGTGCTTGTTAAGGGTTCAGTGCACATTTCAGGAGAGTGACAGCACTCACCCTAGTATCCGGGGGAAATCCAAACTCAGCGGATTGCATTCTGCCCACCATCCCTGCCATCCCCCTGAACTTTCCATCAGAGGAAGTCTTCTCCACTTGCTCTTCCAAGCCATCGTGCAGTGCTACTGTGCACCGAACTCCTCTGAGACAGGTGAAATTCAGTGCTGGGTCATCCCGACTTCTGCGCTGCATTTATGTGGTGCCTTGTAGCCTTTAAAAATATACACTGAAATGCAGATCTTCAAAAGGATATTTACATTTTAAAACAAATCATCCTTTCTATTAGCACAACTCAGTTTTGGACAGCAGTGCCCTGGCCTCTGAGTGTTACCACGTTACAAATAAATCATCTTCTGTTGTTACAAGCTGCCCGCTCATTCACCTACATCTAGCATTCTCCTCAGCTAACAAAACCAGATCAATGTTAAAGAGCCAACCAGCTCCAGCCTGTAAGCATGGCTCAAACAACCCCCCTCTCTGGCAAGCTACCTACAGTCACCCCCAACATAAGCCTCATTCTCCTTGGTTACAGCTGGGGCTTTTGTGGAAGATTTCTTAGTGGCTCTGTTGCAGGCATTGCTAGAGTTCTCCTGCCATGAGAGAGCCAGAAAAGAGCTGTGTGGGGAGGCAGTAGAAGGCAAGTAAGTGTATTTTTGCAACATCGGTGGAGCCTAGAGCAAAGTGACACCGCTTTGAAACGAGAGAGCGGTGAATCCGGTCAGGAAAGACAAGAATGTCTCCCAGTCAGACATTATTTTGGGACCCAACAGCTTTCAGAAGGTTTTGAAAAAGCTGGCTAATTGTGCCCCCATTCTCTTAGTTGTACCTTCAGACCTTTGCACTTTGAGCTGGCAGAAACAGAAAGTGCCGCAGGAATAAGACTTTTTTCAGTTTTACCAGCTCAGCTAGAGGTCGGACGCATCAGAAATCTTGACAGAAAGGCAAGATTCCAAGATTCAGGACATTTCCTGCCCAATGTTAGCTCTGAGCCTTTGGCGTTTCTCCAGTTGCTGTTTAACACATGCTGGAAGCTGCCTCCATGCAGGCTTTAGACACCCCGGAGGAAAGGCAGCCCAAGGGCTGCAGAGTTGACACTGCAGTGAACCAGTGCTTAGGATGATAAGAAACCTGGCTCTGGTCCCTCGCTCTGCAGGCAGTGTGTGTGTGTTGAATAGAGGTGGAGCACTGATCCCCATTGGGGGAGAAATGCTTCCAAGAAGGCTGGAATCAGAGCATTCAAGCTCCCAAGATTGGGAGAACCTAAGTGTAATTCTGGCCTGCCCCGTCCCTTCCTCCAGCCCACAGATGAAGAGGCAATGATGGGTTATTGTAGGAGTTACCTGGCAGGGTTGCAGAACCTCTGGCCCTTGCAGTGTAAGTAAGTGGGTTGGAGGGACACAGAATTAAAGGAGAAGCGATCGAAGGCATGCAAGAGACCATTCCACTGGCATAGCTACTGCTAGTAATGTTACCTTCTGGACACAACCACGTAGCCAGTAGGGCCCATTAGGTGACACTGAAGGTAGAGGGAGCTGCTATGGGGTACTTCCTGAACCAGATAGGACGTTCTCCAGGGTTTTGTCTGGTAGTTGAAGGGAACAGACCGCTAGCCACTTTGTGGAACATACGGCTGAGAAGAAGAGTGGACTTCGTCTCTGGCAGGCATTGGTAGCCTGAGACTTTGGTACTGCTCTCGCATAAATACCTAGGAGAAAGAAGGACCCAAAATGACTGGCAAAGTCACAACGTTTAAGGCCAGAAGATCAACACGGGTCACCAACACTACCTAACACCCACTACCCCAACAGCTGGAGTGAGACCAACATATCACAGCCCTCAGGAGAGCAGACTTATGTGCCACCGGCAGAGAAAAGGAGCGACCAAGGTGTACCAGCGCCTGAGGCCCCCACAACGGCAAGGGAATGATTAAATGAACTATGGCCAGATAATCCTGGCAAGTGACCGTGCACACACATGCTGAAGGGGAAGGTTAAAAAAAATAATAAATCCAAGGTCACTGCCCCTGTGGCCTGGGGGAGAATTCTTTCCTGACCCACCGATGGTGATCAGTTAGATCCTGAGCGTGTGAGCAAGAGCCAGCCAGTCAAGCACCTGAGGAAGACAATGCTTGCTGTCACTTCAGAGCCCTGCCCCACCCTGACCAATGTCCCATTCTCCAGCTGTTGCTGTCCCTGATGCTACAGAGGAAAGAGAGAAAAAACCCCACAAGAATACATGAAGGGGGAAGCTGGCTGGCAGAAACCTTGACATATGAGCTCTGCCCCCAGCTGTCCCAAACAATCCCAACAGAGGATTGGTTTTGAAAACAAGAGGGGGCCAGAAGGCCTTTTAAATACAGGAGTCACTTTCTCCATGGATATATCAGTGGGAGACGTAGCAGGCAGGACAACTGTGTGTCTCAAATGTATTGTGCATTTAGAACCGCAAGATCCTTGGGGTGCGGTCATGGCTTGCTCTCCATTTTGTACAGCACTGAGCATATTGTGGGCCCTCAAATAAATATGGAGACCCAGTAAAAGTTCTAGAGTAGGACAATACACTACAGCTGTGAGCTTGAGGTACCACCTCTCGGCGGGAGAGAGGAGATCAGTCTCCGTTGCCCGTTCAGTTTGGCCTTTCTTGGCAAGTATGTAAGAGAGAAAGCCTCACAAGTGTGAATAATCGAAAGGTTAACAAGAATCAATAATGCAGATCTTGAAGGATGAGGTGATCCAAGGAGGAAACCACAGGAAACAGGAAAGCATCATGCTTTACATGTTGTCAGAAAACAAGAGATACAAAGGCATAGCACTTAATATTAGTTATTTCAAACCCTTATAGTTTACATTGCAGTAATCCAGGTCAGGGTCCCATTGTGCTAGGCAGCGTGTAAACACACACGACACCACAGTCCCTGCCCCAAAGAGCTGACAACTAAATTTAAGACATCCCGCCATGTGAGAAAGAAATGGAAGGAGGCCCAGAGCACCACGTGTGTACACAAAGTACATATGTAGGTACCTTAACTTGATGGCTATGAATAATTTAACAGTTATTTCTATTTTAAGAGGAAGAGCGCCAGCTATCTTTACCAACCTTCCAACTAGCCCTTGCCAACTGGCAGTTTCCTACACATTTCATAGTAGCAGTGGGTCTTGAGGAGGAAGCTGAAGGAATAAAGGGTGCTGATATTACTGACAAGTTTAGGGAAGATGTTCTATGTGTAAGCTGTGGAGCAGGAGAAGGTATGAAAAGAACAAAGGAGTGAAGGTGGGAGGATCAGTATTGTTAAAGGGGCAGTGTTAACATTGTTCAGGTGCCGAAACTATGTATATCCATGCTTTCAAATGTTTGGATTCCTCTGAATTTCCTAGGATTCCAAAGCTTGGCTTTTGGCATGTACTCTCAACCTTAATTCCAGCTTATCCACATTCTGTTTATGTCTAGGATAATCTTTGACAAAGTGGGTGTGGAAATAAACCACTTGCCTATGGTTTGTATTTGTTAATATTTGGGGGAAAATTGTTCAAAATCAATTCAAAAGACAATTAAATAATTGTTCACAATTTTAAATTTCTAGCTAAAAGTTAATTTTGATAACTACATATTGGCATGAGCAAGTTTGGCCTTAGAAAGTACTTGTATTAAAGATCCATATTTGAACACACATGATCTTTCCAGGATAGAAGAACAGAGCTAGACAAGATGACCAGTTTTAAATATTTCTTGTATTGCTCTGTATTACAACTGTTGAATTTAATTACTAGTTAGATAAACCTCAAACATGCCAAGTTAAATTTTATGCAGTCAGGTTCTGTCATTACTTATCATATAGCTGTCATTTTATTATGTGAAATTCTCTTTTATATCCTTGTATCTTATTTTAGATAATAAAACTTGTAAATACTGAAGATTCAGATTGTCAGGCCAGATCCCCAGGTGGAGTGAATCAGTGTTAACTCCACTGATGCCAACAGAGCCATATTGACTTACAGAGCAAAAGAATGTTGACTTTGGCCCAGATCCTGAATGGTGTTTAGGCACTTACCTCCCATTGATTTCAATGGATGTTAGGAGCCTAAATAGCTTTCAGGTCTGGCCCTTTGCAACTTTAGTCTAAGCAACACGGGTTTCATATGAATTAGCAAGAAAGGTCTGGAATGTTTAACTGAAGTTAGCCAGCCATTGTGTTTTGCACGTCTCCTGCTCTCACAAGCGAAGAAATCAGAAGGTTTTCTAAACTGAATTCCTTTGGCAGAATTCAATATCCAGCGCTGATCACAACAAAGCAAGACTGTTGTTCCAGAGAAAGGTAACATTTCAAATCTAGCTAATCACCACTGCCAAAGAGGCTTTTGGATGGAGTAGTTTTCCATTCCGTTCCTCTTCCCAGAGCACTTAAGCTACCTCAATCCCACCCTACAGTAACATAAGCCAGGCACTGCGGAAATGCATTTCTCTAGGCTAGATTCATGGTCCAGTGACAGACAATGAGATCATGCAGGCAGCGACAGCTACAAGCCGCAAGGGGAAGAAGGCACTGTGGAAAGGAACTTCCCTTGGGCACCTAATCAATCTTGGCAGCTGTTTATTGCTTCACATGCTAGAAGGCCAAGGAAACTGGTGCTTAAACAAACCACAGGTCACTTGTCTGGCTCTTCTGTCTGCTGTTTCTGAAAAATACTACAAATAAATTGCAAATAACTTCTTTGGGGAAAAAAAATCTGATTTGTTTGTACTTCCTAGCTGAGCCCAGATATGCAATCACTCCCAGGATCAGAAAAGGCTAGCCCTGTTAAACATCTAACAGACAAGCAGGAATACACAGAGCAGTTGGTTGAACACCTCCCTCCCATCCCATCATCCTGCTGGTCCATTGTCTCCCAGCTTTTAGCTTTCCACTGTCTCCTTCTCGGATTTGGAAGGTGGTAGAGATGGGAGATCAAGTGCTAGCTAAAATTCTTTCTTTCCTTCCTACCTTGCCACCTCCCCACATTGTTTCTTACTCCAAAGAAGTCTCACATAGTGCTTTACATCTTCAAAGCGCTGCATGGACATCAGCGAGGTTAGTCCTCACAACCTCCTCAAGTGAGGTTGATTACTAAACAGCAGCAGCATTTCATATAGGAGAAGACTAGCTGTCCAAGGACCCACAGCAAGGCAGTGGTCAGAACAGTAATGAAAGCCATCTCATGCTGTAACTGTTGGACCATGCTGTGCCCCCATAGCAACAGCAGGCTAGGGGTCCACAGCAGGAATAATGTGGGGCATGCAGGTCAATGCTGAAGTGAACTAGAAGAGATGACAGGGAGGGGATGCAGCTTGCATGGGCACCTGTCCACCTCGGAGCCTTTGGTGCAGCTTCATGGAAGAGATGGGAGGGAAGGGGACGTGTCCTCCCTGATTTGCTTAACTGCATATCCCCCTGAAAATGGAGCAGGCCTCCTGCATTCTTACATGCATTCTCTCACTGCTCCAATTTTAATGTGATGATGTTCACCCAACTCCCTTTTGTGAGCCCTCCCCAATGAGTATTTTAGGCACGCTGAGGAAAAGAAACATGGTCCTAAAGAATCACCACCAGTTTTACACAATGGCCCCCTCCTCTTCCAGCGAGGAAGAGGCTTTGTATGGACACCAGCGTGTAAGCGAACAAGAAGTAGATGTCCCCAGCAGGAAAGCTCCATTCAGACGAGCAAAGTGAGATTGTTGTCAATCCCTTGGTTTGTGTAATCACGGAGATGGAGGCCAAGAGGTGGCTCCTCTCAGGAAGAGAATCCCACTCTCCCCATCAGAATTAACTTATTCCCGCCCCCTTCATATGGGCAGGTCAGGCCTCTGCTCAGACATGAGGGACAACTTCAATTACATCCCTGACTTCATCTCCCCCAGGTTCTAACAGGTGCACCAGAGCTTGCTGCTTAGTACCCAGTCATTCGCAGTCAAGCCAGATTCCCCAGAGATTAATTTTATCTCCTTCCCGGTTGTCCCAGAGCTGAATGGCAGATCAAGTCCGGGAGTAATATCACGCAGCTTCTCCCTCTAGGGTGACGCCGCTGTTACTGTCCCTTTCTTTTTCACAGGCCAACTCTTCCATTACTGTATTTTAAAGGACATCTCCATTCACTCCATTACACAAGGAGCCATGGTGTTTAGCTGCAAGCGAGACCATTCCAGCTGTTGCACTTAATGGAATATTGAGCACTGGAGATGTGGACACAGCAAAAATATTGGTTTATTGGCTATGCAAATCTTATTTAACTAACTCACGGAAGACTTAGGCTGGGATTTGCAAAGTTGCCTAACGAACCTGGACACTCAGTTCCCTTTGAAAAGCCAAGGCTTGGATTTTATTTTAATTTATCTTCATAGTTTGATTGTATAGCAAAGCAGCAATGAGTTTTTGTTCAGCACAATATGCACTTTCCCTAAAGGGGAGGCTGCCATGCATAACAATGGCAAATGGAGTGGCAGTAACACCCCTTTGGAACCACAAGCCTCTCGCCATATATTCATTCAAGAAATGTCATATTTAAACGATCCAAAGCACACAGCCAGTGGATTCAGAACAGCTGTGGTCATCTTCCATGCACTTGGAAAAGTAACTACACAAGAATGGTGAAAAGCTGTAGCCTTCTGAAAACTGGGGCTTTCGCACATGGGGAATGTTTCAACTGTTTTTCACTTAAAGAGAAATCCATTTACTTCTTAGAGTTTCTATTGACAGCTTTGGCAAATTATCAGTGGCCTGTGTTACAAGACCTATGTCTATGAGACATAGGTATGAACCATATTAGGAACTCTCTCTCTGGATAGAAAGGTGTCACCATTGGGCAAGAAATGGGATAGCAAGATGGCAATATACACTTTATGAGTTATCACAAAGAAATGTAAAATGTATAACTGGGCCACTGAAATCAAACCCACAGACACCATGTGGATTAAAAAAAACCCAACAAAAACTATATTTCCCATTAAAATAAATTGCATATTGCTTTAGAGATAGCAGAGAGGAGTCTGAAGAGAAATGATCACTTCAAAAATAAACAGACCATTTGCCACTATCTTCCTTTTGTGGATTGATAAGATTTGCCATGGCAATTTTGTATCCTTTAATTCCACATCAAGGACAAAAACAGTCTAGTACATACAGATTTTCAAAGATATTTTAGCACTTAAAGATGCAGGTAAGTGGTTTTGACAGGGAATCACTCACCGCAGGTGACACCTCCTTGCGGCTGCTCTGGGGACCAGCTCTTGCCTGGTCTGGCATGCTCTTCTGTCTGGTATTCAAGCTGTGACCCCCTCTCGCTTGCTGTCTCTTCATGACTTGGGGTGCTCCCTCCTCATGACTCAGCCCTCCAGCCAGCTCACTGTATAGTCCTCCCCTGCCAGGGTAACGAAGTGACTCCGGACCAGATGTGCGGTGGGCATCTCCAACACTTCTGGGTTACTTCCCAGTGGCTGGTAGGGGACCCCAGGCCTGCCCTCTACCCTGGCTTCCAGCCCACTGCCCAGGGACCCCATAACAAGCAGCCGAGTCTGCGCGGTCCTACCCCTGGCTGCTCTTTCCTGGATTTCTTCCTACCTAGCTTTTCTTAGGCTTCCTTTCCCTACAACTCCTCTGGGGTTGATTCTTCTTCCAGGGCTAGAATACCAGAGCTTATTCTCCAGCTTGGCTTGGCTCCCAGAAAGTGACTGCAGATGCTATCCTTGTAGGCCCCTTCTACTGCAATCTTCCTGGCTTTATAATCCAACCCACTCCTGCCCAGCTGGGCTTCTTGTTCAGTTAGGCCTGGCTCTCTGTCCAGGTGCAGCTGGGTACCCTAATTCGCCCCTGAGGTCCATATTAACCCCTTCAGGGCCTGTGTGGTAGTACACACCCCATCACAGTATTCGTAAGCACCTAAATACCTTTGAAAATCTGGTATGTATTCCACATTTTTTCTAAGTGTCTCTTTAGCCTCAGCTGAGTTACAGGTATTTTGAAATGCGCGTTCAGAGTGGGTTTTGCACTCCTAACTCAGTTAGAGGCGTTTGAAAATGCCACTCAGAATGACGGTTTATATTACAGTCTGTATTTACAGCAGAAAAGCCCTCAGCCTAGAAAGACGAGGAAGTATTACCCCATTTTACTGATGGGGCAAGGAGGCACAGAGAAGTTACACAGCTAGCATAGGGAGAATTCATGCTTTGCTGTCCTGTAGTTATATTTTTTTTCATACGAGGCTCTCAGAGCACCTTGGTAGAAATATTAACTGGTTCAGATTTGCAACCCCTCATATGAAACACATACTGTAGGAATTGTTCATCCATCACTGAATGCATCCATCTCTGGGATGGAGCACCACAGATATTTTAACAACACATGACAAAACTATGCCCCACTTTTAGAGCAGGAACTTAAGAACAACACTACATCCAATTAAACTGCAAAGGTAGCTTACATAGGCAGAATGTGACCTTAGTGTTCCGGGACTCTCATAGCCACAAGCAGTTGGGCCCTTTCTTATGTCTTCCTTTTAAAAGCCAGGGGCCTAGCACTAATGCTGGTGTGGTACTAATTCAAAGAAGGAACACGCATCTACCTACTGAATCACCAATGCACCGCTTCCTTCACTAACTGGGCACAAAAGCATCCAGGTCTCCTACTCAGTTATTGACCTAGCCTGACCCTGCTTAACTTAAAGAGCTGATATGATTTCAGCACACTATAGAGACAAGAGCTTTCATACCAATTAAAAAAATCTTTCCTATGGTAACAGAATTCAAGCTTCTGTGAGTCTTTGGCAAAGCAAAATGCTTTCCTGCCATAAGATTTATTTTGATTCAAGTTTGCCCCAACACAAGACCCTCTTTAAGGGACATTCATGGTATAAATGAGAATATTCTTCCCAACAGCTTTACTCATTTATATAGCACTGATTTTGCTAAAGCTTCAGGCTACATTTACTATTCACAAATTCCTAGGCAATTTATTCCAGCTATTTTCCTTTGACAGCTGCATAGCTAGAAAGAAACTCTCTTCCCACCAGAGCCAAAAGAGAAGGGTATTTGTCTCATTAACTTTGTATAAGGCTTATCATCTTGTTGGTTGTTCTGAATCATGTTTACACAGAATAGAGTGTAGTCAGTATAAAGTGAAGTGAAGTAATTGCTGCTGTTCAAGTGGAATATTTTCCATACAGCCTGGACATTGCAGTAGCTGGATTTTATACTTTATTTATAGGCAGGGCAGAATTCAATTTTCTATATATATATATATATATATATATATATATAATTTCAACAGATACCAACGTTTATTTTTAAGCATTGTTTTTATTATAACCTATTTAAATTTTCACAAAGTTGCCCAAAATTATGGGTTTTAAGGATTTTTTTCAATGTTCATTGATTTAAATTTTCACAGTTGTGGGAAATACTGGGGGAGTCATACCTGGGGGGTCAGACAATAATTATTTAATGATAGTAGACAGATTCAAAATGATAAAGCCATTAAAACATCATTGTCAACATCACATGTCAAAATATACACAGTAAAAAGCTTTAAATCAAACTCAAATAAGTTCTCACTCAGCTCTTTTCTTACTTTGTCTATCTGTAAATTTGAATTATCATTGATGGAAATATTTTTTCCATGACTTTCTGTGTGTACAGAGAAAGCAATGTTTAACCAACATTTACTCACAAAAATCTAATTCTTTCAAGCCTATCAATTTAGCACGAGACCTGTTAGTCATCACCGAGCTACACAGCAGTGGGTTATTATATTCACACTTGTTACTTCCATGGTGCCGTATTTTCTGAAGAAAGCAAACAATTCTCTTGTACATTGTTTTGCTCTCTGAAACAAGGCGTGCTGATTCTTTAAAAAAAAAGAAAAAGCCTCTTTACAGATGACAAACAAATACATGATCTTTAAATGCTTGTGACAGAGATGGCAATTTCCTGCAATATTCTTGGGACATCTTATTGTGTTCAATTTATGTATTATTGCGGGCTGGGATGGTAAGTAACCTCTCTCAGGGGGAAGTGTGATAGATAAGAGGAGGACAAGTTCGAAAGATCATCCTGAAAAGGTGCCAGACAAGTATGGCGTTTTGAGACAATAACAGATGAATGGATTTCATGGGGAATCTCTAGGAAGAGGTTAGTGCAAATTCCCCATTTCTGGTTATGCAAAACCCCAGTTTTTCAAAGCTACCTGAGGAGACAGCCCCTATCTGCTGAGTGCCTGTTACAGACGGCCAAGATCAAAGACTTGAGCTGTTTTAAGCAACAGCTGCTCTGCCCAGTGTCTGTTCGGATTCTGGCTCGAAGATGGATGAACTTGTAACCATGGGAAAAACCCAGTTGCGTATTTTGAAGGACTGAAACCTACCTGGGCTAAAATTGGGGTGACTTCTGCTAAGCTTTCAAGCATGCATGTAGCTTTTATTGTTTTAATGTGTTTTCTTTATAATGCTTTCACTTTCAGAAGAAATGTGCTTGCTTAGAAAGAGCTGTGGGATAACTTGTAACTCACAGAGAAAGGAAAGAGAAGTGCTGGCCATTGGGGCAGTCCGGCTTGCTGGTGATGTCAGTGTGAAACAGAGAGCCTTAAAATCCGTGGTCAGGAGGGAGTGAGAGGTGCATCCCCGCCCAAGAGAGGTAACAGCTGGGAGCAGGAAGCCTAATGTGGGTGACTGGCGTGGCTCGCCGAAGGGGAATACAGATGCAGTTGCCTTGAAACTGACAATTATAACTTGCACCATGCTGAATGTTTAGACAGAGAATCTCTGAGAGACTAGGGGAGCTGCGCTTGGGTGCTCAATCAAACAGCCTGGGGTCTACAAGGCCAGCTGGATGGGACACTCACAGGCTGAAGGTATGTAGTCCAGGGAAAAGGACACTGGGCTGGCCCTCAGCCATGAAGTTCTAACCCGGACTCTGCCACTGACTTCCCGTGTGCCACGAGACAAGTCACGTCCTCACTGGTTTCCCCTCCAGCCCTTTGTCGGTTTGGATTGTAGGAATTCCCTTTCACTGCGTGTTTGAACAACAGGGCCCCCGCCTCAGCTGGGACCACGAGGCAGTACCATGACACAAACCAAGACCTTCCTCTAGCAGAGGTCTGAGGTATAAACTGAAAGGGCTTCACGCAGCCTGGTCTGTGAATGAACTTAACCAAAAGGAGGGGTCTGTGCAGCCAAGATACGAAGGCTTTTCCAGCTCTTAGTGATCTCCCTTCCCCTAAGCATCTGTCTAGGCTTTCACTGCCTGCCAGCGTCACCTACTCAGATCCCTTCCTGCTCTAATTCACCCCAGATGTGCCACCCGCTGCATTTCTCAGCCAAGTCCTGCAATCGGAGCAGGCAGCTCTGACCTTTCTTCCGCTCAGGGAGACCATGCTAACCCTCCACCTGCCCTGGGCGCGGTCTGTGTATGTCACAGGCCCTTCCATTCAGTGAGCACCTTCCCGTCTCCGCACTCCCCTCCCCTTCCCCCCCCAAGAGAGACACCCAACCACGAAAGCAGCTTTGTCTGTACATGGCCACAGCCTATGCCTTTCCTAAAACCCATCCTGAGAGGTTATTTGGACACAGGAGATGTAGGCATCAAATACTCTTGATTCCAGCACCAGGAATTAAAGGAGGATTTTTTTTTTTTAACAGAGAAAGCTTTCAGACAGATCTACCTTAAAATAGAAACCCCTTTTTAAACTATAATCTCTCGTCATATTTGGTAGTTCCCAGAGCACTGGGTGTTTAAACAAAGGCTTGGTTTGCTCTTAGTTCAGCCCCTTCTCCTATTTGGTCATCTAAGGAAGTTCATTTGTAGTGTTGACTTCACGGCCCCCCCGACCTCAGCCAGCCCACAGACCGCATTATCCTCAGCACAGGATTACAGCAGCACTGCAGCACACAAGAGACGCCGAGGCTTGGAGGGGAGAACGCCCTTGTCCAACTCCAGACACAGACGAGCCCCGTTGATCTCAAATTCCCAAGGGACATCCAACCCCTTGGGATTAGTTGTGGCTTCCAGAGAGGAAGGGTTAGCGGCCATTGCACAGGACCCTCGCTTTAGGGCTTGTGAAACAAGCATTGAGTGGTGGAATCACATTGTTATGCAGGTCTGGTATAATGAGCAGTGGCAGCAGAATTTTCAGATGTGGAAATCCACCTTCCTGGAACTGAAGGTGGCACTCGTCCCAGCACTGTGGGCACCAGACTGAGAGCTGCCCTTTGGGAGGAGAAGCGTGTGACAATCGCTGTGTGGAAGCTGGCAACTCCAGACTGCTCTTGGTCAGTGGCTAATCAGTTTGCGGTTGGGGAATACATGACTGGGGCTGCATTAACACAAGTGTTCAGGGCCATTCATCACATCCTGCTATGAAGACCTGGGACTCTTGGAGATGTGCATGAAATAGCGGATGGCTTTGCGGCAGTGGGATTCCCTTAGTGCAGCAGGGCAATAGCTGACATGCATATCCCAATTTTTGCCATTTTGCATCATCTTACGATGGAGTACATCAATAGAAAGGAATACTTTTCCATGGTATTGCAGGTGCCGGTAGATCACTGTGGGCATTTCACTGGCATCAACATGGGGTGGTCAGGGAAGGTGCATGACACATGGATTTTCAGGAACACTGGCCTGGACAGAAATCTGCAATCAGGGACTTTCTTTCCAGACCAGAAGATTCCAATGGGGGGTGTTGAAATGCTGATAGTGATCCTGAGAGACCCAGTGTACCCTTACTCCCATTGTTCATGAAGCCTTATATGGGAAACCTGGAAAGCAGCAAGGAGCACTTCACCAATAATTTTAGCAGAATGACCGTTGAATGTGCATTCGGCAGATTAAAAGCTCACAGGAGCTGCCTTTATGGCAGGTTAGATCTAAATAAGGAAAATATTCCCATGGTTATAGCAACCTGCTGTGCATTCCCTGACATTTGTGAGGCATTGGGTGAAAAGTTTCACCCAGGGTGGAGCGTGAAGGTGAATCACCTGGCAACTGATTTTGAGCAGCCAGATGCCAGGGATATTAGAGGAGCACAACGGGGGCTTTTCAAATCAGGGAGGCCTTGAGGCATCATTTTGATAATGAGCACCAGTAATGTGTCTTTCTATACAGCACTCTGCCATGCTTTGTTAACTTGCCGCCGTGCCTGAAAATTTTTATGATTCCTGACTGTGATTTGTGCTCTGCAAATGATCCAATTGCCACGCTATTAATTGCAGCAGCAACCACAGTATATAGGAGCAAAATAAAGATTGATTAGCTTTCAGAGAGTATGCTTTTATTAAATACCAATTAACGACACACACAAAACGTTTGGTGGGAGGGGAGACAACAGTGAAGGGCACTGTAGGCTCACAGTTGTGTGTAAGTCCAGCTATCCCTTGGAAGCTGTCTCAAGGGGTGGAATGAATGGGGTACCGCGACAGGCCAGGAGTTTGCAAGGAATGTGTGGGAGGAGTTTGGGGAGGGCATGGCAAGCGGTTCTGTATCAGCTGCAGAGCAGGCATATTTTCTGCTTACAGCTCGATCAGGGACTTCAACATCTCCATTTGGTCCTCCATCACTGTCATAATCTGCCCCTGGCCCATTAAAATTCACTCCTGGTTCTCCTTTCTGTCCTGCCTGTCTAGTTTATAATTTTCATTTGAAGTCTTTCTCACCACCCTGCGTTCTTGTTTTTATGCCTCTGAGGATTGGAGCACCTCTAGAAACATGTCTTCTTTGTTCCTCCTTGGTCATTTTCTGCAGCTGGGCGTGCACAGCCGGCTCTCCCCACAGACTCGGCAGATCCAACCGCTCTGGTGTGCTCCAAGAGTTTGTGTGTGGAGCCGCCATGATCAGCTGGGCAGATGCAATGTGAGCTCTCCATGCCAGCCAAGCAGGAAGTGGGATTTCAAAAATTCCAGGTCCTTTAAAGGGGGAGAGGTGGATGACTGAGTACCTGGCGGCAGGGCAGCACAGTTCGATCTGCTGACCAGAATGGCCAGGGTGGGCAGTGAGGAGCACCTCCTGAGGCCATTTACAGCAACATAATCAAGCGCAGTGTCTACACAGACACTTTGTCATTATAACTTTGCTGCAAAATGTTCCCTGCCTCCTGTCAAGTCGATTTTATTTTGACCGCAAAGCAGGAGAGATTTAGTAAGTAGGAGGAGAATTGCAGTGTGTACACCTCCCCTGACGAAAGCTGACTTTTGTCAACAAACCGCTGTAGTGTAGAGAAGGCCGTCGCATGGCTCGGGATCTCTGGGGATCCCCTCTCACTGATCTTTGCCTCAGTTCCACCCTCTAAAATGGGGACAGCAGGAGCTACCTCCCCAGAGAGGATGTGAAGCATTCATTAATGTATGTAAGATTATTTTGAGATCCTTTCATGAAAGGGGACAGAAACCTGTCATTATTGTTATGTAAGCCATTGGCCTCTTTCTCGACCCCACAGTGAATGCGGAGGTGGATTAGCTCTACATCTTGGCTGCTGTTTCCCAACCTGGAATTCAATGCTGGCAGGTTTTACTGAATAGTTAGTTTTGAAGGGATCTTGTGAGTCTTGGTGGAAACATGGGAGGAAGCCACATATCCCCATGAAGCAAACCATGTTTGACCCACATACGGTGGATTAGATTGCAAGATCCTTGGAACAGGGACTGTCTTTTTATTCCGCGTTTGTACAGTGCCTAGCACAATGGAGTGCCCATCCACCAGTACAGCTCCTAGATGCTACTGGAAACACAAATAATATAAGTGCAGGAAAACAAGGTTGAACTGTATCGTCAACAAAGAGGAACATGGGACTGTCAGCAGAGCTGCTTTATTTTTGTTTGCGTATCCTCTTTCAAGTTTGCTTCCTTACCCGACTCCTCTGGCACGCCAGAGCAACTGCTGCCGTTGCTTAATGTGTTTGCTGTTTTGCCCTCTCACATTCCCAACGCCTGTATTGGTAAATACAAATTAAAGGCAGCTGAGTAATGAAAGCCAGTAGCTGGGATGACATTGTTCAACCTCTTCCCCCCAATTAAAACCGTAACATTTCACCTCTGCTCACAGACTGCATTAAGCACTATGGCTGCAGCCTGGCCGAGAGATCTGATTCACCCCTTGACTTGTGTAAGTGTCGCTCCCATTACATTGTAAGATCGGCAGCCCATTATCCCCCAGCAGCTCTCACAACGGAGGCTAAAGTCAGGCCAGCACAGCTCCAAGGAAAAGCTAGGATGGACCTGTAGGAAATGGGGCTGATAATCCAATAGGCAATATTACTCCCCCTGAGATGGTGCTAGGGGCGCCGCGCTGCCTTCCAAGATGAGGCATGGAATAGCGAATCCTAATGTTGCAGCTGGCTCCTAGCTATTTGACAGGATGAATCTAAAGCCAAGCTCCGAACAAAGCAGAACCATGAGGCCTTTGACCTATGGGTCCATGTTCTGCGGCTTCTGCCCCACCTCTGTTTTTGAGGTTGCATTCATTTATATTTGTACAATGCCCCGAGCTCTTCAGATGCAAAGGTGCAACAGAGGGCTCTAATGATAAGGCCCCAGGGCACAAATTCTGATTTCATTAAAGGTGCAGCAATTCTGTTGAAATAAATGTGTTGCAGTAATCGAGCGGCAGAATTTGGCCCAGCATCAGTAGCGAGAGAGCTATACCAAGAAAGATATTCCCTGCTGCCAGCTGGTTTAATAGCTGGTTAACATGCACCAAAATACACTGCTTAAACTTGAACCATAATAAAGTCCAGTGGCATGTGAATTTCAGTCTGATATGTAGGTAAATCTTTCAGAACTGTTTCAGGACATTTGGGTCTTCCCTTCGCTAGCAGAGACAGCATCCCTGTTCTTTTCCCCCCATACAGCACAGCATCACTGAAAAGGAAATTAAAAAGGCAATAGTTGGTTTCTTTCAGTAGAGGATGGAATATGCTGCCCTATAAGTAAACTAAAGTAATATTTCTCCTGGAGCTGGCAGAACCTCAGGGGTAAGGAGATGGGTCAAAATGAGAGAGAGAGAGAGAACAACTCTCAACTGCACAACATTCGTACAGCCCTCTCTGCTTCCCGATTCTCATATTTTCCAAGGTTTTGAGGTAACCTCATGAGATTTCAATGCTAGTTCAGAAAAGGAGGTTCAGTTTTTAATGAGGGGCCAGATCCTCATCTGCAGCAGCTCCGTGGAGGTCCACCGACTTCAGTGGAGTTATGCCTGTTTACACCAGCTGGTGCAAGTTAGCCGGGCTCCACGGTCGTCAACACCAACTCACCCCAGCTGAAGGGCTGGCCCACTGCATTTTAAAAAGTGACGTTTTAGAAACAAACTTATTTATTTGAAACAATGGGCTGGGCTGGCCAGAAAACACAATTCTGTTTGGTGAGGTTTCCTATCAGGGCAAAACTGAGACCTTTAAAAAATGTTCACCAAACCTGACAACCCTCCCCAGAATAGCCAGTAGCTTGGTGGGGTTAGGATGCTCTTCTACGGTGTTGAAGACCCAGATTGAAGTCCCTGTTTCAACCAGGCAGAGCAGGGACTGGATTATTGATCTCCCACTGCCAAGTGACTGCTATAGGTTGTTGGCTATTCTGGAGTGGGTTTCTCTCCATCTCGCTTATTGAAGTTGTTCCACTTTGTATGAAATATACATTAGGCCTGCGGGAGAGACTGACTCCACAGCCCAATGGTTAGAGCACTTACCTGAGTTATAGGAGACCCACGTACACGTGCTGGCTCAAATCAGGCACTTGAACCCAGGTCTTCTTACATCCCAGGTGCACGCTCTGAGCACCAGGCTATTGGCTATTCTGGTCTCTGTGTCTTGCATGTTTGGACAAGAAATTCTCCCCGGGTTTGAGAAACTACCTCGTTGAAACTGATACGTTCCCATGAGAAGTTTTGGCATTGGCATTTTCTGTCCAAAAATACTCCGTTGAAAAACACCGGACTAGCACGAACAATCGCCACTCCTCTGCTAGAGTGAATGGAGCGCTTCCAACAGTCAACAGCAGCTTTAAGCTTGATGTTCTTTGCAGGACAATTTCATCTCTGAGTGGCCGCCTGCCTACCTCCCATCCAAGCGCACGAGTAGCCATACCAGCACCGGCATGGCTGCCAAAGACACAAAGGAAGGCCCGATTCAGCCTTAGTAGCAATCCAAAATGCCCAACAGCTGGCTGCTGTTCAGCCGCCTAAGTAAACTGACCTGGGAGGGGTTCCCAGAAGAAAGATGTCCCAACACCCACAAACTCTCACCTGCACCATCCGCGAAACTGGCCTTCGGGGCAGTTTTAGCAAAAGAGCCCTGCTCTAAATGGAAGATGGAGTCTGAAATCCCTTGTCCACCCCTGCTATCCAAGTCAAGGCACGGGAGGCTCATTGGCAAATGGGGTTTGCTGCTGCCCCACTCCTGCAACGCTTAGACCTTTGCTGAATGCTACCCAAAGTACTTATATGGCCCCCGTTGCTGTAGCATCTGAGCACCTCATACTTTCCATTACCCCTCACAACAGCCATGTGGAGTAGGGAGGTGCTGTTAGCCCCATTTTATGAGTGAGTGGCAGCGGCAGAACACCTTATCGAGGGTCACAAAGGAAACGTGTGGGAAAGCAGGCAACTGTTCCTACCCCTCCCAAGTCGCAGGCTAGCGCCCTGACCACTGGACTATCATTTGTCTCTATGCACGTCACTAGTCCGAATGAAAGGGGACCACACACATTTAACCTGGATTTATGACTTTGAGGACCTGGGCTTAGGCCTGGATTACCCTAAAAAGTTAGGTGGCCCCAGCTATGTCATTCAGGGCTGTGAAAAATCCATACACCCTCCCAACGGCATAGTTCCCACCCCTATGTAGACAATGCTAGGCCAATGGGAGAATTATTGCATCAGCCTGGCTACCGCCTCTCCAGGAGGTGGATTACCCGAGAACCCCTCCCGCCGGCGTAGAAAGTGTCTACACTGAAGCACCGCAGCAGCTGCGACCGTGCTGCTGTAGTGTTTTAAGTGTAGAGAAGCCCTGAGACTCCACTCACCAAAGCTGTGCAGCCACTACCTTTCCCCAGCACTAATTTCACTCCAACATCAGAACAAGTTAACCCTCCTCCCACTGAGGTACACGGGGGTGGGGTCCAAGCTGGGGCCCAGGCCCGCCCAATAATAGTCGGAGGGCACAGAATTTCTCTGGCTGTGGGGGTGGAGGAGAGTGAACCCCGGGCAGGGCTGAGGTGGGAAAAATGAGCTCCAGCCAGGGCCAGGGACACAGAAGGGGCTCTTCCAAAAGGAGTTGTATTTAAATTTCTGCACCCCCCCCCCTTGCCTCCTGCCCAGACACACACTAGAACTAGGAGGATACAGTTAAACCCCCACCCCCAACTCAAACAGTATTCTGTCATGCTCTCCCTCTTAAAGATGCTTGACTTGTAAGGCACCTCCACCCAAACGACAGAGGACCCCACTGCAAACGCACACACGCTGCAAGCCACCACTATCAGCACCAGCCCTCGAGGGAGCTGCGATGCAGGGCAGAGCATTTCCCTTCAGCCTGCCTGGGACACCTGTGGGCTCTTTTTGCATAGAGCTGTGTTTCTAGCTCGTTGAAAGCTGGACAGCAAAAATTAAATAGCAAGAAAGTGACACTAGGATGGTTATTAGTATTTCATAGGCCCAAGTCCAAGCTCGGACCCAGACTGCGCTGTCCCAGCCCCAGCAACCACAGTCGTAATGGGGCCTGGCAGGATAAATATTTATTGGGGCTGAGGGGGGAGGGAGAGGAGAGACTCTGAGTGTGGAAGGAAAACGATGCGTCCCTGACAGTTGTGTGTAATCAGGTCTTGTCCCTTATAAATACTGGAAGGGCCTTGTTAGCTCTTTCCCAACCATGTATGTTGCCCCAATCCTGCTTTTAGGAAATACATGAAAGAACAGAGCCACAAACCCCCCTTCTTCCTACCAAGAGGCACTTCAGCCTGATATACTGTACCTTTAAACAAAAGCTAAAACCTCAACTGACTCTTATGGTTCTACCTTTTGAAATGTTCACTTCAGTCTTTTAAAATATTCATTTACTGCATATCATTGCAACAAGAGATCACAGATTTTTCTCTAAGCTATTCTCTGTAAGCCCTACATTCCAGGTCGACATGGTTCCAAATCATATTATTTAGTAATAAGTCAAGTCTGTCTTTACTTTGAATAATTCTGTCTGTTTTAAGATTATTTGTAAAACCACTCCACTGACAATTTTATCTGTTGACTGTACCCACTTTCAGAATATTTGTAAAAATCGTATTTTATATGTGCTTAAGTCAAAAATTAAATAATGTTTGCTTTAAAAGACAAGTAAGTTCTTCGTCTAGGAGTTTGCACTGAGTGATTGGAGTGTGAATGGTTGAGCAACTGAGGTGGGTATAGACAGGGAGAGTTATTGAACAATTGGTCTAAGTAAGGGATGCTGAAACGTGATGAAGAAAACACCAGCCTCACCTCAAATGTTTGAGGGAGGAAGAAAGGAGCAAAGATAATAACTTTTACCATTCAACTGGTCGAAGAGGAGTCCACCCTGATAACTTTGGAGTCAGCCCACTTCAAAGAACAAAATGATCATATTGGTCCCTTCTGACCTATGAGTCTATGAGTCTATGAGTCTAAAATCTGATCAGGCTTGTAACAATGTGGGTGATTAAGATCACACCAAATGCAGGTGCAGCATGACAGCAAAAACCCATAGACTTACATGGGGTCTTTTCCCTATAAAATGGGACAGAAAGATGAAGGCTGGAGTTTCGGGTCCACATCACCACCATCCAGGAGTACCAATGCGCATCGGCAGAACCTTGCTCCTCACCCTTGTGCCACAGTCACCTGGTCAGCGACTCCCACGAGCACCACGAGGCTGATAACTATAACATCTGTGAGATCCCTATGTGTGTTTGTCTGTCTCCCTGTCTGTGTGTGCCTGTCTGTATGTATGGGTGTGAATGAAAGTACCAGTTGAAACGTGTCAGTGAAGTACACTTTATTAACAAGAATCTCTATATTTGTAATATTGATATTGTTGCAGTTTTGATCCTGTTTCCCTGGTATTTTCATTATTGATATTATTTACCACATTTTTGTATTCACACTAAACGTGGCTTGTTGCCTTATCCCCTGAAAAAGATCCTGTGATATTTGTTATTTCAGTAACATGTAGGGGAAGGCAAGGCACAATGAAATCACCGCTGAAAAGATAGAGGCTGGACGGAGACCTGGCCAAGCAGGCTGCACGATATCCAGAGGGAGAGGTTGTAGGGGGATATTTTCTCATATACACTCAGAGCCATCTCCTCCTGTCACAGCTGCAGGACAGACAGGCATCAACATGGCCTGGGACTCCCAAGGATGGGTTTAACTCACGTCTTAACTGAATTAAAACACCTTGAAAAGCAGGTGACACGTGCAGAGGACTGCATGGCCCTGAAGTCAGGATTCTCTTCAGCTCTGCCCCGGTGGCCTCTTCCACCAGGCATTAGCTGCCGTGCAGCCCTTGGCCCCCCTCCAGCCGGCCTCCCTCACTTCTCATCCTATTCACTTCCACGGCCCCAGGCCCTCGTCTCCCACTCCATGTAACCCGTCCCCAGGGCCCTAAGCCAGGCCCCCACTTCACTACTCAGCCCCGTTACTCCTCAGATCCAAAATCGACATGCCTCACCCACAAGTAACCCAGGAGAGTCAGCACTCCTGGGTGTAGCAAGCCTACAGTATTAACTCCATCAATGCTTCCTAATGGAGCATACCCCAGCGTCTAGGATCCTGGACTGGGCCTCGGGACACCTGGGTCCTATCCCCAGCCCCACCGTTGACCTGCTGTGTGACTTGGGGCAAGTCACTTTGGTTGCTCCCATCCACAAAAGGGAGACAAGCGTCCTTCACCCCCTCTGCAAAGCCCTTTGAGCTCAGTGGAGGATACAGCTGACCCAAAACATACAGCCAGTGCTAAAACCCTTGCCCACAAGCCAAGGAATTATTAAAACTTGTTTGTTTCTTAGGCGGAAATTGAGGGACAGTGGCTGCTTAACTGGTATCTCCTTATACAGAGCTGCTGAGAAGCCATTCTGAACGCTTTGTGGTTGAAACAGCTGCATATTACTTTGTGCTGAATAAAAAGAAAAAAGGTCCCCCAGTACACCGGTAATTAACAGAGAAAGATCAAAGCCAGCAGCTTCAGACCAAAATCCCAAACAGCCCCTCGATATATTTTTAAAAAAATGTATCATTTCAACAACAAAAAAGTGAGACCACAAACATTTCTTCCGCTTCCGGGCACTACAGGGCATTTACATCTAAGGATTTCGATCCAGATTTCACAAACAAACATCCGGTGACTGCACAGGAACTACGCTCCAGGCCGTGAGTCAAAACAGCACCGTTAAAATTGGGGCATCTTTATAGTGTTGCAATAAACCAACATCCCCAGGAGAGAGTGAGGCCAGACAGGTGTCATGGGTTTAAGGCTCTTTCCAGCAATCGTGGCATAACACTTCCAAGCCACCAAGATTAAACTTATTATTAAGCATGTTTATTACCGTAGCACCTAAGAGCCAACCAGGAGTGGGGCCCTATTGTGCCAGGCACTGAAGAAATGCAGAAGCGCAGAAAATCCCTGCCAAGCGTTCATAATCGACAGGGACAGGACAGATGCAGGGTGGGAAAAGCAAGAACACAGTGAACAGTGTGATGGCAGCAAGTGTCACTTAGTTCCATGATTTTACTGGGTGGGTTTTGTTAGGATGGGATCAGAGGAAAGGGAAGGGGAAGGGGGTGAGGAAGACAGGGCCAGGGAGAAGAGGGGCAGGTTGGATGAAGCTGCGGCAAAGGGACGGTGAGGAAGGGGGAGGGAAGTGTGGGGCGAAGAGCCAGCCATCAGGGCAGAGAAAGTCCCACAAAGACTGTAGGACTATGTCACGTGTAAGCAGTGTAGTTGTAGCCATGTTGGTCCCACGATATTAGAGAGACCACACTCTGCTATCCATAGCTAATTTCAAGTGCCACTAGAAAGCCATTTTACCAGCGAAAACGTAGTTACTTACCAGTAACTGTTGTTCTTCGAGATGTGTTGCTCAGATCCATTCCACTTAGGTGTGTGCGCGCCCTCGTGCACAGCTCTCCGGAGAACTTTTCCTAGCAGCCCCTGCAGGGGCCGGTCCCAGCGCCCCCTGGAGTACCGCCATTATGCAGCGGTATATATAGCGGGACCGGCCCCTCCCCTCCTCAGTCCCTTCTTTCTGCCGACTCCGACAGCGGGGACGGAGGGTGGGTGTGGAATGGATCTGAGCAACACATCTCGAAGAACAACAGTTACTGGTAAGTAACTACGTTTTCTCCTTCGAGTGGTTGCTCAGATGCATTCCACTTAGGTGATTCCCGAGCCATACCTTGGAGGTGGGTAGGAGTCAACGGCGAGCTGCCCTCAGCACGGCTCTGCCGACTCGAGCGTCGTCCCTTGACTGCTGGACGACAGCGTAGTGCGCCGCAAAGGTGTGCACCGAAGACCAGGTGGCAGCCCTGCAGATGTCATCCAGGGGGACCCTTTCCAGGAAGGCCGCCGACGCGGCCTGGGCCCTCGTCGAGTGAGCCGTCACCACTCCTGGGAGCTGGACGCCTGCACGCTCGTAGCAGAGCCGGATGCAGGCGGTGATCCACCTGGCGATGCACTGAGAGGTGACCGGGGAGCCTCTCATCCTCTCTGCCACCGCGACGAAGAGCTGCGTGGTCTTTCGGAGCGGCCTCGTCCTGTCTAGGTAGAACGCCAGCGCCCTCCTCACATCGAGGGTGTGCAGTCTCCTCTCGTCCTCGGACCCGTGCGGTTTAGGAAAAAACACGGGGAGGAAAATATCTTGGTTACAATGGAACCGGGAGACTACCTTAGGCAGGAACGCCGGGTGAGGCCTAAGCTGAACCTTGTCCTTATAGAACACGGTATAGGGGGGCTCCGAGGTTAAGGCCCTTAGCTCAGAGACCCTCCTGGCCGAGGTAATGGCCACGAGAAAAGCCACCTTCCAGGAAAGGATCATCATTGGACAGGTGGCTAAGGGCTCAAAGGGGGGACCCGTTAGCCTATCTAAGACCAGGTTCAAATCCCAGGGAGGCACCGGGTCACGGACCTGCGGGTAAAGCCTCTCAACTCCCCTGAGGAACCTCACCGACATGGGGTGGGAGAACAGGGAACGTCCCCCCACCGGCTGGTGGAACGCCGATATGGCCGCCAGGTGTACCCTGAGGGAGGCCAACGCTAACCCCTGTAGCCTAAGCTGCAGCAGGTAGTCCAGGACCGCCTGCACGGGGGACGTACCGGGGTTTTCGCCCCGCGACTCCGACCAGCAGGTGAACCTCCTCCACTTGGCCCTGTAGGCGAGCTGCGTGGAGGGCCTCCTGCTTCCCAACAGCACGCGTTGGACCTGCTCCGAGCAGGTCCTCTCCTCCTCCGTCAGCCAGAGAGCCTCCGGGCCATCAGGTGCAGGGAGTCCAGGTTGGGATGCAGTAGCCGGCCGTGGTCCTGGGAGAGCAGGTCCGGTCTCCTCGGGAGCTCGATCGGGGGAGCGACAGACAGGTCCAGGAGCAGGCAAAACCAGTACTGCCTCGGCCACGCCGGGGCGATCAGAATCACATCCGCTCTGTCCCTCTTGATTTTCAAGAGGACCCTGGGCAAGAGCGGGAAGGGGGGAAACGCATACAGGAGGGCCCCCGTCCATTCGAGGAGGAATGCGTCCGAAAGAGAGCCCGGCTCGCGACCCCTGAGCGAGCAGAACCTCGGGCACTTCGCGTTCTGCGCTGACGCGAAGAGGTCCAGATGGGGAACACCCCACACGCGGAAAATCCTGTCCACCACCTCTGGGTGGAGAGACCATTCGTATTGTGGTAGGAATGACCTGCTGAGGCGGTCCGCCTCGTCGTTCCTGACCCCCGGCAGGTGAGAGGCGGTTAAACAGAAATTGCATCTCACCGCCAAGTCCCAGAGTCGGAGCGCCTCCTGACACAACACCGAGGAGCGCGCCCCCCCTTGCTTGTTGATGTAATACATTGCAGTGGTATTGTCTGTTAACACCTGCACCATTCTCCCCAATAAAGAGTGGCGAAACACCTCGCATGCCAGTCTGACCGCCCTCAATTCTTTCACATTGATATGGAGGGCCAATTCCCCCCGGGACCAGCGACCCTGCGTGGTCAGACCACCGGTGATATGGGCTCCCCACCCCCGGTCCGATGCGTCCGTGATCAGGGTGACCGAGGGGGTGGAGGCCCTGAAGGGAATCCCTTCCAACACAGTCCTGGGGTCCAGCCACCAAGTCAGTGACCCCAACACCCAAGGGGGCACCGTTACCACCTTGCTCAAAGCATGCCTGCTGGGCATGTAAACCCTGGACAGCCAACCTTGGAGGGGCCTGAGCCTGAGGCGGGCCAACCTCACCACATAGGTGCACGAGGCCATGTGGCCTAACAACTGCAGGCAGTGCCTGGCTGTAGTCGTGGGGCACCTCTGAAGCTGCGATATTATCGCTGTCATGGCTTCGAACCTCGAACGTGGGAGGGAGGCTTTCGCCTGCACCGAGTCCAGGTGGGCCCCTATGAAGTCTATGCGTTGCACCGGACGCAGCGTCGACTTCTGCTTGTTTATGAGCAGCCCCAGAGCATGGCAGGTGGACTGGACGAGAGAGACCGCCTCGCACACTTGCGACCTGGTCTTGCCCCTGATTAACCAGTCGTCCAGGTAGGGGAATATCTGGACCCCCCTGCGCCGCAGGAAGGCCGCCACCACCGCCATACACTTGGTGAACACTCTGGGGGAGGAAGACAGGCCAAAGGGCAAGGCCGTGAACTGGTAGTGGCCAGCAGCTACCACAAACCTTAGGTACCGCCTGTGGGCGGGAAGGATGGAGACGTGAAAGTACGCATCCTTCAGGTCGAGGGCGGCAAACCAGTCCCCTGGGTTTAGAACGGGAATGATGGACGCTAGGGATACCATGCGGAACTTCAGCTTTCTTATGAACCTGTTGAGCCTGCGCAGGTCCAATATAGGCCTGAGGCCTCCGTTGGCCTTGGGAACGAGGAAGTACCTCGAATAGAATCCCCTCCCCACCTCGAGTGGTGGAACCACTTCTATGGCTCCTTTGACTAGGAGGGATTGAACCTCCTGAAGGAGTAATTGCTCGTGAGATGGGTCCCTGAAGAGGGACGGGGGGGGTGGGGAGTGGGGAGGGGAGGCCAGGAGCTGAAGGGCATATCCCCAGCGCACGATGCTGAGGACCCACTGGTCCGATGTTACCTCCCGCCACAGGCCGAGATACGGCTTGAGCCTGTCCAGGAAAGGCGGGGAACCCAGGGAACATGAGACGGTGCCACCCTCGGAGACACCGTCAAAATTGTCTCTTCCCCTTAGGCCCCTGAGAGGGTCCTTTAAAGGAAGAGGAGGACGGCGGCGGGTGATCGCGCCGTCCAGAGCCCTTGGTCCTATCCCTGCCCCTTGTGGTGGGGAAGGGCCTAGGCTGCGGCCTAGACTGCTGCCGCTGACGTTGTGGCGGTTGCTGCGGCTGCTGGCGACTCTGCAGTCTAGCCGCCTGGGGCGTGTACAGGCCCAAGGAGCGCAGCGTTGCCCTTGAGTCCTTGAGAGCGTGCAGCTTCTCGTCCGTCCTCTCCGAAAAGAGGGCGGCTCCATCGAAGGGTAGGTCCTGGATGGACTGCTGCACCTCCAACGACAGGTCTGTGGACTGCAGCCACGCTGCCCGCCTCATTGCAACGGCGGAGGCCATAGCCCTGCTGGCTGTGTCTGCGGCGTCCGACGCAGATTGTAGGGCCGCACTTGCCACAGACAAACCTTCCTCCAGCACCAAACCAAAGTCCACTGCCTGGTCTGGAGGGAGAGACTCCGCAAACCTCCTCAAGGAGTCCCACAGATTCAAATTGTACCTGCCGAGGAGGGCCTGATGATTGGCCACCCTCAGCTGAAGCGCCCCAGTAGAATAGACCTTTCTACCGTAAAGGTCCAGCCTCCTGCCTTCCTTATTTTTAGGGGAGGCAGTCTGAGCACCCTGCCTGTCTTTTTGGTTGGCGGCGTCCACCACCAGAGTACCCGCGGCAGGGTGCGCATACAAGTACTCGTGCCCCTCGGCCGGCACGTAATACTTCTTCTCGGCGCCCTTAGAGGTCGGGGCAACCGAGGCAGGGGTCTGCCAGACTGACTTAGCCAGGCGCAGGACCCTCTCATGTACGGGAAGGGCCACCCTAGTTGGTCCCTGGGCCCCCACGCGGCCGAAGAGGGGGTCCACCTCTTCCTCTAACACCTTGACCTCAAGGCCAAGGTTCAAAGCCACCCGTTTTAGAAGCTCCTGGTGCGCTTTGAAATCAATGAGCGGGGCCCCTTGGTCTCGTACCGCCGCCTCATCCGGAGACGACGAGTAAGATGGGCGGCGGGGCCCAGTGGAGGGGCCCTCCCCAGGGTCCTCCTCCACCTCCTCTTCCCCAGAGGAGCGGTCACCCTCCTGCACCGAAGGTGCTTGCTGAGTCTGGGTGACAGAGGCAGGGGCCGACATAGTTCCCTGCCCCATCTGAGCCGCCCACTGGGCCCACAACGGCCACTGCCAGGGTCCCTGTGGCCAGCTCAGAGGCGGCACCGGTGCCGAGGGCAAAGCCGGTGCCGCAACAGTCGGTGCCGGTGTCGGTAACAGTACTGGGTCCGGTGCCGGCTGCGGTGCCGGCTGCGGTGCCGGCTGCGGTGCCGACGACCATATCTGTTCCTGACGTCGGGTCCGGGACCCCGAGTCAGGAGAACGCATGCGGTAATGACGCCGGGAAGGAGCGCTCCGAGACCCGCCACGCGACGATCTCGAGGAGCGACTCCGACTTCGGTGCCGACGAGGCGACGCCGAAGAAGAAGGCGACCGGTATCGGGATGTCTTTCGCCGCTTTGATGCTGGGGAGCGGTGCCGAGAACGCCGTCTCGGTGCCGAGTCAGAACTCGACGACGAGGAGAGGTGCCGCGACGAGGAGCGATGTCCAGAGCGGTGCCGGGACCTGGAACGGTGCCGGGAACGGTGCCGGGACCTGGAACGGTGCCGGGAACGGTGCCGCGACGCGTCGTCCGAGGACGAAGATGGAGAGGAGCTTCCAAGCTCGACTCTCCTGCATCGGGTGGTGGGCGGCCTGTCCACCGGTGCCGGGGCCGCCCACCCTTCGGGGCCCCCCATCGCGGGTTTGCCCCGGGAAACGGCCCCTGACTCTCTCCGGTGAGAGAGTGCCGGAGGCGTAGGCAGCTCCAACAAAGCCTGAGCCGCCTCGATAGCCTCCGGCGTCGAAGGGTCCCGAATAGGGGGTCCCCCACTTCCAGGAGTCGGGGGAGCCTCCCTAGTAAGTGTCGGTGCCGGGGCCGGTGCCGGAGCAGGGGCCGGTGCCGGAGCAGATGCCGGCGGCACGTCCATGAGGAGGAG
>ML675655.1:17024303-17201850 GCA_007922155.1 Mesoclemmys tuberculata
CGCACACACCTAAGTGGAATGCATCTGAGCAACCACTCGAAGGAGAAAGTGGGGTTCTTCTGGGCATTAACACAAAGGGGGCTCGTGTTACACTAAAAAGATCTTATTTTGAACTTTACAGCCACCTGAATGCTCATGGGACGCTAGGCCCTAGGTGGCTGTCAGCAGCGGCGCCTAAACTCAACCTTTGACATTAAAGCTTCCTCTGTCTGAGCTAACACACCCGGTTCAGCTAGCCAGCACGGCAACCCACCACTAGAGAGGGACAGAGCAGCACATGGGGGGTGGGGAGGGTTGGCCTCACAGCCCCGACACGTCACGCTGCAGCAGGCAAATGTTGTGATCCACATTCGCAGAGCCCTGCATTGTGACAGGCTGACCGCGCCGGCCATCCCACGCCATTACAGAACAGTTACAGCCACGTGGCTGAATTTGGGGGCGAGTGTAATATAGTGAGCCCTGCCCAGCAAGCTAAGCCCCCATTCCTAAACTTGTAGGGTCAGTCCAGTGAGCCTTAGAGAACAATCCAGAGACTGACTGGAAAAGCAGGTTAGGAGGACGGTCAATAGCAGAGGGCAGAATGCACTTCATATGCAGTCAGGGAAACAGCTTCTCCTACTGTGAGCTCTTAATTAGAGCAGGCTGGAAAACGACTGCCCAAGAAGTGTCGACATCGCTTTCGTTTTGCAGGTTTCAAAATGGGTCCATTTTCTGTTTGCCATTAAATTGCCTTCAATAGTTTTACACGTGGGGAAACTAAGGCACTAGTAAGTTAAAGCTTAGCTTTTTAAAAGAGCCAGCTAACTTTATTTGCCTATCTGGAGAGACGTAGCCTTGCTCCTTGCATTGCAGTAGTAACTAGAGGCCGCAGCTAACATCTGGGCTCCATAGTGGTAGGCACTGTGCATACATACAGGGCACGTCTACTCTTAAACGGTGACACGAGCAGGCCGAGCTACCCTGGGTATAAATAGCAGTGTAGATGGTGAGCCAAGCACAGTAAAATACTCTACACAGTTGAAGCCCCAGGTCTATATCTTACCTGGCTCTCTCTACACCCAAGTAGCACCTCCCACATCTCCACAGCTATTTTTTGTAGTGTAGAGCTCTGCTGCTCCCCTGCTGCGGGAGCCTTTCCCCTCTGACAGTGGGGAAAGCAGCAGGGAAAGGTTCTGGCAGGGCGGGGGGAGCGCTCCGCGGCGGGAACCTTTCCCCAATGTCTCCCTCTTGCCAGGGCCTTTCCTCCCTGCCATGAAAGGATCTGGCAGCAGGGAGGCTTTCGCTGCTGCCTGTAGCTACGCGCTTTCCACCGTGGTGCGTGGCTAGACGTAGTCCCTGCACCCCGCATGCCGCTGGGAAGTGTAGGCGACCGCAGAAAGAGAGATCCCGGCTCTGCGGGTGCTGCAATCCCAAAGGGCATGCAGACAAGGGAAGTGTTATTACCATTATTTTTCACATGGCAGAGAGTGATTGCATGTCACAAGGTCACACAGGGATTCTGGGGGACAGCTAGACCCCGAACCTACATCTCCAGACCTACCGCCCTAGTTACTGTGGTGCCGCATTTTTCAAGGTGCTCAGGCACAGATTTAAAGAAACAGTAGGCCCCCCCGTCAGCTTTGTTTCCCTGCTAATAATATACCTATAAAACACTATTACATCGAATGTATTACGTTTATTATTCGAAAAGACGCACACAAACAAAATCCCTCTGGAACCAGCAATTGTCCCATCTAATTTAACATTACAAAGTACTGGATTTTGGGTCACGCTCTCCTACGTCCGTACACGTGTACAACTTCAACCTTGCATTTGGTAAACTCTGCACAGAAAACAAGAGCTATCACCATTTTAGTGACAGTACATATGACACACATCTAGCCTGGCCTCCTGTGTACCTAACCTCTCCCAAAAATCCTCAGAAATTCAGCACAAATTGGGTCTGGGAATAAAACCTGAGGTGACCTCTGGGGATTGCTTCCGTTAATTGTTATGAATCATATTTATTACCGTAGTGCCCAAGGACCAAGCAAGAATGGGACCCTTTGTGCTAGGCGCTGTACACAATCATTTCAAAACTTTGGCCTGGAATATTCATGAAGTGTGTGTTTTGGGTGTGCGGGTGGGGGGTCTAGGTTTTGGAGGGGAATTTTTGGAATACAGCCTTAGCAGACTGATCCATGAGAACTGCACACAGGTGCTGGAAAGGAGTCTGGAATCAAGAAAGAAATTACAAAACCTTCATCTGCATTTTGTTTTTTAAATGCAGACTGTACAGGCTGTTTGTCGCCTGGAGGTTGCTTCCACTGAATTGTTTTATAAGGTTTCCTGTTTGTTTGCAAGCCCATGGACCTAATTTAAACTGCTCATGAGGAAAACTTCTCTCATAGAGTTAACCCCGGGTGCCGAGCTTCAGGGCACAGGAAAGCAGAGAACGCTGATTGGCTGGACGGCAGACAATGATAGATACTATATCTATAGAAGGTGGGGGCGTTTATCTTAGATGTTTTAATACTAAAAGTAATAATGCTTTGCCTTTGGCTAGCCTCTTCCCTCTGAAGAGATGGCTTATAAGCACTACTTAATCAATCCTTGGTGCCCCCTAGCATTAACTGCATCTTACTGATGGGGAAACTGAGGCACAGAGCAGGGACATGACCCCCAGAATGGTCTAAAGTTGTAAGTAATAATTTGAACTCAGCAGATCTGGGATTTTAGCGGGCCCCTAGCTCTACCATTCTGATTTGGATCGGAATTACCCCAAAGCTGGGAGCATTTGGATATATGGTTTTAGTTCCACCAATTATAAAGCAAGAAACTGCAAAATTTGGAGCGAGGTGACTATTTTAAAACTTTGCTCCAAGCGCCCTGTGCGTCTCGAATGAGTCAGGTCACGGGCATTTTTAGTAAGAACCAGGGACAGGTCGTGAGCAATAAACAAATATTCATGGAAGCCAATGACCTGTCCCCGACTTACTGAAAGTATCATGGGAGGGAAGGGGTGACAAACAGAGCTACCAGGGCTTGCAACTGCTCCAGCCCCACCGCTGCTCCGGGGGCAGAGGCAGATCCCTGCTGCTGCAGCCCCAGGAAAGCTGACCCAACCTGGGCTGCTGCTCCGGCGGACCCAGGGCTGGCCGTGGGTCAGCTGCTCCAGCAGCCGCTGCTCTGACAGCCCTGGGTTGGCAGCTGCTCCAGTCACAGAGGTCCTGGAAAGCCATGGAATCCAGGAGCTGCATGACAGACTCGTATCCTTACGAATGAGTCCCCCAGGCGCCCGAGTTGGGGCCTGGTTGCGTCAAGCCTGGCAGGCATTGGTGGTTTTGCCATGGTCTGGGGCAGGCCAGTGGGTGTCTGGTTTTCCATCCCGTTTAAACACGGTGCACGTGGCAAAGGCAACATTGACCAACGTTGGCAAAGGAGAATCTTGTGCTATTTCTCCTTGATGACTAGTGTCTCAGGACTCAATGCCAGCAGCTGCTGATTGACTCACTTCCTCCTATTTGTCCTCCCTGGTGTCAACTCACCGGACTCCTCTCGTTAGGTCGAGGTCTCAGCGGAACGAAATCAGCATCTGGCCCCTTCGTTTCCTCCTCCCATTCGCAGCTTCGCACCATCATTCTCAGCCCCCCTTGTGCTTAGAGTAGTCACTGCACACCAGGGGCATTCCCTCCCTCAAATCCGCTCAGCTCCCTGCTCTGTACAGAGCCTCCCATGCCGAGCAGCAGTAGCCCCTCGCCCACTTGCTGGGTTGGAAGTTTGTCCTGGGTGCAGGGTTTGTCTGGAAACCCAGGAGCACAAAGCACTTGCCTAGATCAAGTCTTCAGCCAGTGCAAAACAGCCTTGCCCAGAGGGCCTCTCCAGAGGAGGTACTTACTCTAAGCCCCCTTTCTGCCTCCTGCATTCGGGGCGTGCCTGGGGGCTGATGCAGCCCGCAGCGTAAGAGCATCCCACGGCTCTTCAGCAGGCTAGGATGGACAGCACCCATGACACGCCCACCAGCACCGCTTCCCCTTCATGTTGAGCCTCCTGGGCTGGAATTCCTTAGGCAACTGCTCCATCCCTTTTTATGACCCCTGGACAACACTAGACCCGCATAAAGGGGCCATCTTTGCTACTGAAGTCAGTAGGCAGAGTTTGCCGTTGACACTACCAAGCATATGCTCAGGCCCTGTACGGAACATGGGTAGGAAACTGGTTGGGGGAAAGGAAGGAAAGAGGACGTGCTGCAAGACCCATGCTTACCACCCGAGCCTCACCATGCCCGAATCTTCCGGCACCTCTAACAAACGGTTAACGTTGCACAGAGTTCAGTCAGCATTTCAAAAGCCCCGGAGCACAACAGTCCATCAGCTTGGGGGCGTGCACAGCCCTTACACGCTGCAGATAATAAACCGGAGCTGAAAACAGATAGGAGCCCAACCTGCCCTTGTATTAATTGTCCAACAGTCTCCCACGCCACGGTGAACAGCTGAGTGAAACTGATACAGCCATCGCTGTACTAGGGCCTAAGAAAGCGCCAGCAACCCCAAGGTGGCCCGCTTGCTAACATCCCAGGCACCACGGAATGATAATTAAATAGGAGGAGGGCACGGAGCCTAAGTCTGCAAGAGGATCTTAGAAAATCCGTTAAGCCTCATGCTGAAAAGCTCACACCAGGGCAAGCCCATTGCCAGTCTGATAACAGGGAAACCACCTCATGCACGTCCAGATTTACCAGCAACAGACACCCAGCCGGCAAACCCTTTTCTCATCACTTTCTCTTCATCACGGGAAGCAGGTTTGGATCAATTAAACCCTCTAAGCTCTGCACCGAGAGTGGACTGAGGTGCCTCCTACTGACAGTGACAAAACGGGACAGAGCGGAGGGGGAAAGCGGGGGGGAGTGGGAGAGAAGAGTTAGGCCATGTCTACACTGGAGACCTTACAGAGGCACCGCTTTACTGCTGCAGCTGCACCGCTGTAAGGTCCCCCGTGTAGCCGCTCTATGCTGATGGGAATTAACCCCCCCCCCCAATGAGTGGCGGTTGCTATGTCGGTGGGAGAATGTCTCTTGCTGACCTAGCGCTGTCCACACCGGTGCGTCTGCCAGTGAAACTTATGTCGGTCGGGGGGGAGTGTTTTTTCACACCTCTAAGTGACATCAGTTATATCAACAGAAGTGGTAGTGTAAACGTAGACCTAGAGACCCTGGAAATGAGGGATAGTTAAAAAAAAAATCAAGGAGAAAGATGCTTTGTACTACAGCAATGATTCCTGAACCAGTAAGATTACAGTTAATGGTCCAGCTCGTTAGCTGGTGTAGCTCCAAGTCAGTGGAGCGATTTACACCAGCTGAGGATCTGACCTTGTGCATGAAAACCAAGGACACAGATATTACCCAAAGTCCTAAAGAATTTCACAGGGATTAAGACAATAAATTTCCATTGAAATTACTCTAAAAACCTGAAAGTCAAGGTGGGTGAAGTAATATCTTTTACTGGACCAACTTCTGTCGGCGAAAGAGACAAGCTTCAACACTACACAGAGCTCAAGGAGACGCAGCTCTCTGCAGTCATAGCCTATGAGGCTGTTTCTCCACCTTCGAGATCCTATCTGCTCCCCTGCCCCCTCATACAGAGAAAGGGGAGGTGTCTAGATAGAGGCAGACAGCGAAATCCCTCATTCATTTCCTCTAAATGTATAGAAACTTTTTAATTTTAAGAACAACTGCAATGTGCCAACATCAAGAAATTGAACTTACCCAACACCAGGTGGACCAGTATTAACCAGTGTTACAGTAGGATCCCTTTTCTCACCTTTGCCCTTGTGAACTGAAGCGCAGCATCAGAGCTCCAGTGACACATTCAAGCGATAAAATCAGACGTTCGCTACTGCCTAAAGTCCAGTCCATTTTGTTCTGTTTCAGATACTGTCCCATCTAAATTGCTCCTTGCTGCAAGCTAGATTGCAATTGAGCATTTCGCTTCTTAGACTGTGCTCCTCAAGGCTTCTGGGGGGTGCATCTTTTATTTTCTATAGGGGAGCATCAGGGAGAACAAAAGTCTATATTTCCGCAGTCTTAGAAAGTCGTCAAACGTTACACGTTAAGCCTGGCAAAAGTAGTGACAGCATTTCTTTTCTATTGTTGCCTTGGAAGGGGTTCAGTAGATTTCTCTGGCGTCTCATTAAGCATCCTTTATTAATCACTACTTACGCTTCACGTCTTAAAACACAAGTACCCCGTCACAATCACACGCTACAGCAAGGCTCGCGAGATCGCAGCTGGGTCCGCGCGTCACGTAACTTCACTTCGCTCTCGTGTCTCCCGGGCCTGGCTGACAACGTTCCAGGCGGTGTGAGGGGAACGTCGCTCTTGAAATCCTCTGGAAGCCTCCGAGAGGTTCCACAAAGGTCCAGAACATTCTAGGAGGCCAGCGACAAATGAATCCACCACACGGAATACCTGAAACATTTGACTTCGAACCATCTATTTTCCCTTTGGTCGCTAACAATGGAAACAGCCCCTCGAGTCCAGCCCCTCCTCACCACCCCCCCAGCCGGCACCCCAGGCAGTTACCTGGGTCATCTGCCTCTAAATCCAGCCCTGGACGTGGCCACACTGACCTAAGCCCCGGTTGTAGGTTGAAGGGAGAATTCGTCCGTCAGTCTAGCTACGGGCTTTCAGGGAGGTGGAGTAACTAAAGCAACGGGAGAACCCCTCTCGTTGCTGTAGCGAGCGTCTACACAGACTGCAGCAGAGCAGTGTTCACGAGAGGCACCGGGCCAGCTGGCTTGCTATTCCCACCGCCAGGGATTTGCGGGTTTATTGTGGCGCGTCTGAAATATGGCTGGGGTTGGGACAGGAGGGATGTAGCACAGGGAGCTTGGCAGCGCAGTTAGTGCTTTTCGGCTCTGGGGAGATGCTGTGTCAAATCCTATTTAGCTCACAAGCCAGCTTCCCATCTCCAGTAGTGCTCGTCGCAAAACCGGCGTGTAATCCGCCCCCCTTCGAAATCTCTGCTCAGGAGAGGGCCGGCTGGGAGTAGCACAGGGCGAGGGAAGGGGGGAGCTGTTCTGTACGGGAGGAGTTGTAGAGCTCCTGCCCCTACATTGCCGTGGGATTGAATTACCTTGCACCTCGGCTTATTCTACAGCAGTGCAATGCCACCCATTTACCTGGAGTTACCCTGCTTTACACAAGTGTGAGAGGCGAATCAGGCCCTGCCTTTCAGTGTGGGTTTCTGTACATTGCCTGTCACCAACAAGAGAGCAAACTCCTCTGAGTGTGAAGTGGGGGAAGGCGGGGGGAATCTTGCCTCGTCTGCCTCTTTGCATTCTAGCTCCCATCTCTCTAGAGCCAATTTTCAGAGCAGGCTCTCACTGCTGATTGCTGACCATCTCATCTCTTCCTCTCTGAAGGTTTGCTCGGGCTCAGAAATTTGCAGGATCCCAGCAGAGTTAACCTGAGGGGCAAAGGGAGGTACACTTCCTCCATCTGCCTTTCCTTTAGGTGCAGCTAATCAGTGTGTTACACCCCACTGTCTCTCAGTACGCCTTGCAAACTGGGCTCCACTCAACCGGGGGTTTGATGCTTTTCAAAAGCCAGCTCAGGGCACGACTTGCACGCCATGTCATAGCAACCTACAAGACCCCTAGTGCCAGGAATTATGGGACACCGTCCCCTGGCTCCACAGATTTGTTTTTAGTGGTTTGATTTTTTAAAATTGATTTAGAAATTCTTAAGCTTTATTAACGCAAATAAAATATATAGAAGTAAATAAATTACAAAAAGCAAAATACAGATGAATCTGCTAGCATTAATATGTAAGGAATTAATTTCCACAAAGTGTTCACCTGGGTAAAGGAATACCACCTCAAACAATAAACCAAAGTCGGATCACAAAGTGGTAAATTTATCTAGTGCCGTTCTATATTTGATGCGAGGCAAAATGAGGGAAAAAGTCAGTGACTGAAAATTAGCAGGTGCTTTCCCCTAAATAGGGGCTGTGCCTGATAACAATCGCCCTAGGCTCTAAAACCGCAGCTCTGCCAAAGACAAGGCTTTGCCGTGTGGCACTCCCAGGGATGCAGCAGGAGAAACGGAGACTCTGCTAGTCTTATTCCAGCATGGAGGAAAAGAAGAAACAGTGTGAAAATGTTTCCTTTGCGAATGTCTGCCGAGCCGCAAGCTGAGCCCCGTTCCTCACCCAACCCAAGCTATTACAGTCACCCCCAAATAGTTAGCGTGGGGATGGAGGAAACGCAATTCCAACCAGCATGTCAGAGCTCAGCCAGGCTGCGAAGTCGTAACCTGGCAGAGACAGGGCCGCTCTTTCGCACGTCCGCGCTGCTAGGGGGCATTCTCGCCGTGGCTTCATCCCCTGCCCGCTCTGGGCTAGTCTACACGTAAATCTTACCGCGGCACAGCTGCACCGCCCAGCCATGCCATTGCGAGAGCCTTCGAGTAGCCGCGTTAAGATAAAACCACCAAAACGAGCGGCGGTAGCTACGTCTCTCCCGCTGACAGCGCTGTCCACACACGCGCTTAAGCTGGCGAAACGTACGTTGCTCAGGGAAGCGGGTTTCCCCCCCCAACACTATGGTAGTGTAGACACGGCCTTAGTCTACTAGTCAGTGGAGAGATGCTGGGACCTGGGGGAGGAGGGAGAATGGAGGAGACTGCCCTAGGAAAAGGCCTCTCTCAATTCCCTTGGGCTTGATTGCAGTGGTGTTGCTGTGCTAAATATGGAGCTTGACCCACATGGGAACGGCAGTTTCTAGCCCTGGCCTTGGTCCCTCCATTCCCTCAGCTGGCTGGGAGCACAGGGGGGTGCAAAGTGTCTATGCCACACATCAGCTACTTCTCCCGCACTGATGGACCCAAAGGCTGCCCTGTCTAGTCCTCTTCCCATGGAAAGATAATGGCTGTGAAGCTAGGGGGTGCGTGGGGGGGTCTGTTTCTATTGCCCTTCCTCATCCTCCCCAAACCCATCTCTCGCTGTATCCAGGGCCACACAGTTTCACTCCAGCATAGACCATCCGTGGGGATGAGGGAAGAGACTAGGGCAAGATCTGTATGTATCTGAATTTGAACCCTTCTTGTGCCACCTGGTGTCACTTAGGGCACAAACAGGGCTCCACCGCCCGTCTATCCTGGATTGCTCTGTGCATGCCCTCTGAGGTGTTGTTACCCCCTTTTTGACCTGAGTAGTTCGCCAAAAACCTGGGGTCTCACAGGCTGTTCTAGCTAAGAGGAGCAATTGGTGAGGGAGTCAGGTTCCTTTGGTGTAATCCTGTTTATTTAAAAGGAATGGCTGAAGTCCTGTTTTCCTGAACCAAGCAGAACTCAAAGAGCAAGCTCTGCTCACAGCTCAAAATCCTTTTCAGCCAGCACTCAGCCCCAATGCTTCTCTCTCTCAGCTTTTCTCTGAGCCACATTCCCCGTAACTGCCCAGGCTGTGAGTGGAACTTCTGTCTCTCTCTGCATCTCTGGCTTTTCAGCCCTTCTTTCACTGACAAGCAAACCTTCACGAAGCAATACCCAGTCAAACCACGCAGCCCACACCTGCCTTGCATCAGCCTGTGTTTGGGGCGGTGGCTGCTATTGTCTCAACCACCTGGTACCATAAAGCAGCTTAACTGTTTCTTACAACTGTCTGAAAGAGTCGCACCCAATTCATAACAGGCTCTAGCAGAGATTAAAGTGAAGTGTGTGGTGGGGGCTGTATTTCTTGATTTTGTTCTTATGGGCTTGATTTTTCACTGAGACAAACTGGAAGAACTCCACCCAAATCAATGGAGAGCTGCCACTGTGTGTGCCTGTAATCTCTTAATAAATCAATTCCTTCTCTTTAAAGCACCAAGTGGTGCCTCTCTTCTGCTCTGTTTCCATACTCCCCCCACCTGTTGCCATTCATAGGAGCAGCCGCTCTGTCCCCAGGCCCCATTTGATATGCAGTGTGTTAATCATCAGGGGTTTCTCTGCAAGTGCAATGTATGCAGCGCCCTGAAGTCCCTGTTTAGGAGGTGATAACAGGCTTCCAGTTGCTTTGTGTCTAAGCACACTCAGTGGTCCATGCAAAATTTAATTACCAGCCTTCCTGCACAAATAGACCAACAACGAGGGCCAAGCCCAAGGGAAGGAAGTAGGGAGGTGACCAAAGAGAAATCACACACCAGAGCCACTGCCCCCCACGCTGCCAAATGGGGAAGTAGCCAGAAAACAACACCTACGGAGTTAATCAACTGAGCACCCCAAAATCAAGCTATGTAGAGAGAGCAACTCCCAAGGGCTACAGACAATCTCTCTAGGGACACACAAACCAGGGGCGCTGCTTTTACTAACACGTGGCAATTGAGCGTTAAAAGGGGGTCAGATTGTTTGGCTTTGGACTCGCATGTGCCCGAGTAGGTTGATGAAAGGTGACTGATGTCGCCCGAGCTTTGCAGTCTGTAGACCAGGCCGTAGGCCTTTGCCGGTGGTGGAGGCACAAATCGGAGACAAGCAGCTATGGCTGCTCAAGGGCACAAGCTCTTCCTGCACCCACAGTGCTGGGGGGAGAGCGAGCGCTAGGTACACGGGATGAAGCCTGCCGGGGCAGGCCTGTGGAACCAGTTTGGTCTCAGGCACTTGGGTTGCCTCTTTAATGTGAAAGCCCTTGAGGTAGGATTAGGCCAAATGCATTTACTGGTCTCTCACATTTCAGCCAGCAGAAGCTGATGGAAGACAGCATCAGGCAAAGGCGAGAGAGCCAATGGCTTTACGGCAATGTGGCCTAGTAGTCTGTATATAGGACTAGGACCTTCTAATCCTGGCTCTGCTACTGGTTTACTGTGTAACCCTGGAAAAGTCACTTACCCTGAGGTGCTTCTGCTGTCCCGTCTGTAAAACACGTCCCTGGCAAAGGCATTTCAGGAAAGCACCTTGAAAATGAACAGAGCGAAATAAGTGCTAAATGTCATGCTCAGCATGATTGCTCCATCTGCACTGGGCAAGGAGGAGGTGTTGAAGGGAGGCCAGTCCAATCCGAGTCCAGAAAATTGGTGGCTATGGCGCAATGCGAGCCATGAACCAATGGGCTGGAGGACGTAGGGGCATCAAACAGGATTCAAAGGACTCTTCCCTTGAAGGGGAAAGGAAGTCAACCGACGTTCAAGCTGCGTGGCTAAAGAAGAACGCCACTGAAATCCCGGCCTCCCTTTATCTTCTCAACTGGAGTCGGGCCGGACTTTTACTACTCGTTATGGCTATTTTCATTAGACTGTAAATGACTCAGTGGGTTTATTATTTTTTCTTAAAAGGCAGATTGATGGTGCCAGATCCCCATGATCACGCTTAATCACCATGCAGATTTTGACATTTCCTGCCCTGACACATCGCCGGAGTCAAAGCGTAAGCGACCTCGTGGTGAAGGCCCTCATCGCCTGTTCCCTCCAGAGCCTCGGGAGCGACTTCTGTAGCCTGAGCTTAGGCTCGGAGATTTTGAAGGAAGACCCCATTATCACCAAGATGCCAGTGTCTAATCTCTCATCCCTCTCCCCCAAGCTCCATCTCTCACAGGCCCCATGTTTAATACAGAGCAAGCAGTCTCAAAGCCAAGCTTGTGCTTTGACCGGAGCTGCTGCTCCTCTTTCTGGACTGGATACAAAGCCTGATAAAGTCACTGGAAAGCCGCCCTGCAGTGGCTCGGTGTGGTCCCTCCCTGTCTGCGTCAGAAGGGGGCCCACTCCGCCTTGCTATGGCATCTGGCACAGTGGTTCCCAACCTTCCTGAGTGAAAGCCCCACTGGTTAATGCTAGGTACACCGAGCCCCACTAGGTAAAAAACAGGACTTCAAGCTGCTGCACCTGGCTGGCGTGGGGAGGGGCTAAATGACCTCAATGCTACTGAAGCCTCACAAACCCCCTGTAATCTTTGGTGTCCCCCGAAGGGGGTCCTGCACCTCAGGGTGGGAACCGCTGAGCTCGTGGCTGAGAGCTGGTCAATGGGGTAACAGTCCGGGGCACAGCTCCCTGGCTGGGCCAGGCTGCAGATAAAAGGCGGCCATCCGGCCTAAGGCGAGTCGGTGGCAGCAGGGAGTTGGAGGACCCAGGCCCACCCTACTTCACCGGGGCCCAGCCCAGGGCCCTAACGGCGGCAGGGATCCCGCCACGCGGTCAGAGGGATCCTGCTGAAACACGCTGTGAGGTCAGCCAATGCAGCTAGACTGATGTCCGGTTTCGCTGGGTGACTTTCTACCCATTGGGAGGGCGTGGTCGCTCCCGGGCCCTCAGGCCCCTCGGGGTACTCGGCAGCCGGCAGCTCTAGCAACGCCTCCAGGCACCGCTCCAGAGGCAGAGATTGATACAGCTCAGCCCCTGGTCCAGCTGCCTCTGACTCCTTCCATGTCTCTCTCCCAGCTGACCTGGAGGCCCCACCTCCAATACTTCCTGACATAAGCTTGGCTTGGCTCCGCCTACCAGGGGGCGGGCTGCGTCAGAGGGAGGCCACTCCATCTCCCTACACGTCCATTGAGCTTCCTTTCCATCCTACGGCTTCCCCACCTTAACCAAGCCTTTCAGTTCAGGACTGAGAAAGCTCCCGGTCCACCTCTCGGCGTCCTCAAGCGAACCCAGGAAAGCCCAGATGTCGCCTTCCTGATCATTTTAAACTTAAACCAATCCCTCCCCAAGACGCAGAACCATACGTCCCTCCCCTCTTACGATGGTGAGGGAGGGGAGGAAAACCTTTCCTTATACATAAATAAGCCAACATGGAAATAAAAAAAATGGACTTTTGCCCGTCTGCAGATCCCTTTTAACTGCATTGAACGAAAGGTCCCTGGGAGCCCTGCATATATAGATCACTCAGCCCCTGCCAGCAGTGGAGACTGTCAAGCAATCCTCTCTCCCCAACACTCAGAGGGCTCCAAGGAGTGGGAATGGGATTGGAGTCCCAATAGACCCAAGCAAAGCTGGTAAAAAAAACCTGGCATCTCCACGCTCTCTTAGAGTCTTGCAAATGTCCTCGTCCCTTCTGCCAGGCTAGATTTATTGGACAGGCTCGTTAGGTTTTTTCTTTGATCTCTGTGGGTGGACTGCAGCGCTGGGCAGAGGCCAACGGAAGCCTGTGGGGCTCTTGGTAGACACAGCAATCTACCCATGATGGACGCCTATTTCTGCAAGTCTGCCCTGTTGCTGACCTATTCTGTGGAGGTTAATGGGGGAAGATCAATTCTGTTCTGATCCAGCATTGCCAACCTCAACACTGGGAAATCATGAGGGAGGCTGCCCAAAATATCCTGACTGGCTTAAAAGCACAAGTGTTTACAATACTACTAAATTGGGGGATTTTCAGTTTTCTTTCTGAACTTTTAGAATACATTTTCCAGCTTCTCTTTGCAACAAGGGCCAGAAATTTGTCTTTAAAAAAAAAAAAAAAAACCAACAAACCTCCCCAAACTGAGCTTTTCATGTAACCACATGCCTCCTGGAGCTGGGGTTGGAATTAAAAAACTCCCAAATCCCACAATATTTGTCACACAGTCATGAGAGTTGGCAACCCCGTGAACGAAAGGGGCAAATTCATTTTAAAGCACTTTTTTTTTTATTGATTTCATTGAAAACAGAACAAGAAAATGACCAGAGCCAAAAGATTGCTCCTTTAAAATTGTCAAAACCATTAACAGAAAATAATAATAATAATAATAATAAACATGACAGCATTATGAATGTTTTAGAAGAGATGCACAAAAAAAACCTGTTACTGCACTAATTACAGTATTTAAAGATATATGCCAAAAAAAAAAAATTAAGATGATGACCTGCCCAGCCGTCACACAAAAGGTGATGGCAAATTTATTCACACTACAATACTAACAATTTAAAAAAGGTTTTGTGTGTTTTTTTTCCTGCATTTTATACTAAAATCACTTTGTTCTTTTTATACAATTGATAGTTTATATTCACGTGGTGAGTAAAAATCACACCAGAATCAGCACCGTTTTTGTTTTGTGGTTTCTTTTTGTCGTCGTTGCGTGTTTTTGTTTTGTTTTTAATGCTTTGTCCCCAATGTTTTAATAATGGTAAAAAATAAATTGGTTTATTTAAACTTCATAGTGTGTGGCTTAAAAATGAAATCGGAGGTGCCCAGAGTTGAGAAAAGTGAGGGGATGAGCTGGTGGAGATGGTATCCTCTCGCTGGGATGTGTCCTATCTGATGCTTGCCCAGCTTGAAGCATCCTCTTGAGAAATGCCAGTCAGAGGTTCTTTATCGAATACAGATCACTTTGTTTTGTTTTTAAAAAAGGAAAACGATTCTTTCGGAAGTTAGTGTCTTGTACAATCCCCGTCAACGTTCCCTCTCTAACATCACTAACGTGGTAGGAGAGGCAAATCCTTCCACTGGAGAAACCAACACTGAGACTGTAACATGCCCGAGGGGCAGAGGTGAGAGCTGGTTTTTAACGGAGAAAGCTTGGTGGGGAGCAGGTGTGGAAGGGAGAGAATGTCTAGCAGGCTTGAAGCAGAGACAGGGACTGGAGGAAAATTAAGGAAAAAGGTTTCTTTTCCATTTTTCTTTCGAAAAAAATAATCGATCGGTGGATTTGGTAACCGACGGGTGTCTGTTAGAGGCAAATAACCTCTAGCGCCCAGCGACGGGGCCAGGAAAGACCACGCTCCAATGTCCTGCATGGTGAGGGAGAAATTCATGATTTAAAAGACCAGCAGAACCTGCCCCACGAGGGCTGCATCAAGTAAACCAATGTCAGAACCCTTTTTTCCCCCGTTCCTTTAAAAAGTAAGTTCAGTTCCATCAAGTATTCAAAGTTTATTACAAATGAACTGGAGATGACTTGGCATGAAGGCTCCATTCAATCAACAATAGCACTCCGAAGAGGAGGGTAGCTCTTCCCTTGGCTCTGACAACACTTAGCACATTAAGAGACAGATGCTAGGACATCCTGCACGGAAAAACTGCACCAGCCGTCCCTTTGCACTCACTGTAAAACCAGCAGCTTTCCAGGGGTGGGGAGGGGGGAAAACTACAACATGGAGTCAGGATTTGCTTTCACTTATTTCTCAAGTAACAGTCGGAGGTGCATCCCTAGATGTCACGAACCCCTTGGCTTTCCTTGAATGTGTTTTCTCTTTAAATGGAAATTTCAAACAGTATGTGAATCTATAGTTTTAAACCAGTTCAGTCTCCGGGGAGCGAGTCCTCAAAAGGGGCCGGCTGCCATGGCCGAGCTGGTGTCGGGGAGCCCATTCTCCTGTGCATCCTGGGACGATGTGCTAGCTTGCCGTTGGGCCAGGGCTGTGCTCGAGTGTTTGCACTTGGGGGAGCCGCACTGACAGCTAAAGTATTTGCCTTTGATGTCCCAGAATCGGTCTCCGTAGTCAAAGCTGGAAGAGAGAGAAGGGGGAACATTTTGTCATTGGAACCCAGTGTGGGGGTGTGCATGCCAACGAATACTTCAGCCTAGCAGAGAGATGCAGAAAGAGCTAAATCAAAAAGGATTGTACAACTAGGGGGTCACACACTTCATAGCTTATGCAGGCTGGACGGATTGCACACCCCAGGGTCTGTATCCTTCCATCCCGCTCCCGCCAAACTCCCTGGGTACCACCCTCCCATCCTGTCTTTTGTAAAAGCCCTGCAACTGTCCCCAGCTTCACCCCTGCCAGGGGCCTGTACGCTCTCCATCCCCCCTCTCCCGTACCAAGGTTTCCCACTTCTCTCCCACATAGCAGCAGCTTTGTGCACCTCAGTCTCACTTCCCCCATGCCCGCCACGGAGAGGACTATGTGGCAGCGGCTCTGTAGGCTGTGTACCCCCTACCTAGGAGGCGCCGGGGGAAACTCATCTCTCTGTGGCTCCTCCTACCCCTTCTCATATTGTTACGAGGCGTGAAATAAAAGCAGCAGGACACGAATGTTGCCCAAATGGTGACAAAACGTTTCTGATGTGGTTACCTGGTCACTAGGCGTTTGCTGAGCCTCACCCACTCAGCGCACAGGCCTACCAAACAGGCGTCGGACAAGAACAGACTACAGTTCCTGCTACCCTGAGATGGATGTGAACGGGACACTCGCACGTGGAAGGCTCCCTACACTGTCACCATGCAAGCCACTCAGTCTGCCACAGGCAGAGAACCTGACGCATTCTACGTTACGGCGAGAACCCGTCTGTAGAGGCAAACACAAGACACAAATCTGCAGTCTTGCCTGTCCCTCTGCGCAGTGATAAAGCCTCAAATACGCAGGCTGTACTTTGCTATTGTTATTTACAACACATGGACCTTCCCCGCCGCTGAGAAACGCAAGACATAATAGGGATCGGCTCTCAAAAAGCCTCATGTAATGAAGCTCGTTTATAATGGAAGCACAGATGTGCTGCTGGCATCGACGGCTGTTGGGAATCTAGCACAGGCAGCTTGCTGCCACTGCAGCCTCGCAATTCCTCTGGGGACCCTGTAGCCCCTTTACACTGCCAGAGGGAGGTAAAGGGACCGGGTGCGGGCTGGAATCAGGCTCATTCCCTTTAGGCATTTACAGGAAAGCAGAAATGACAGTACGGTGGTGAGATGCATTAGTGTCAGTCAATGGAGAGAAGGGATTTCGAAGTAAAATAAGAGACCTGAGGGATCAAACCAATGAATCAGAGTCTGCTATTTCAAACTCAGTTCCCAGCTGGGGAACCTAAAACCTTCACAAATCAGGCTGCAAGCAGATACCAGTGAATTAGCCTGGGACGAGTGACTCAGAACCAGTGGCAAAAACAGCTAGCACAAGGAGCAGTAGTCCGGCATTCACTCTAGGCCCTGGCTCCTGGAGGAGGTAAGCGCTCTCCACTAGACAGGAAAAACAGCCTCTGTTATGCAAGTCACTTCAATGTCCTTGTCCTTTCGATAGATACTCGAGGGGCAAGCCTGGAGCTAGTGGGAGCGGCTTTGATGGCCACGGTCAGGAGTGATGCAAACAGTGCTGTGCACTGGTCAGGAAACACAGAAGAGGGGCAAAGCTCTGGAAATGGCTTGACTCTGCCATTTGCCGAGCATGCAAAGAAGTGTAACTTACACGCTGAAGGGACTGAAGCTAGAAGAATGAGTAACAGGAGGACACAAAATAAAGCAGCCACTCCCCTGCCTTTAACGTCTGCCGCACAATTCCCTGGTGCTTCTGGGGCCACAGTGTGAGCTGGGGCAGCTTCCACGGGGCCCCCTTCCAATGTCACTCACACTGGTGATAATCAGGAGTAACTCCACTGAGCTCAATGTTGTTACAGTGACATGAAACCAGTGGGCGTCCAGAACCAGGCCACTCATTTCAACAGGGACTGCACGTGCTACGCCAGGGGCTTGAATCTGATCCCTTCACAATATCAGATTGGTGTAATTTGCACTGGTTTTCTTTTATACAGTGACTTGGTCATGCCCGGTTTCTGATCAATTCATCCCGGATGCGTTGCGTACATCATCATTTGCATCACCTCTGAATTCAGACCTCCCTGAGAGCCAAGCCTCCCTTCTGCATCTCACTTGAGAGTAAACGTCAGATCTTTGGGGACTTCCCACGTTTCTATGGTCAGGCACCCAGAATACGTCCCTGGTCATTTCCAAAGCGGACGGCTCTGAACTGTACGGCTGGTCAAATTTAGAGCCCTGTTGACATGGCAAAACCATTGGACTGACGGGTATTTGCTTAGCAACGGTCTCTGCAATCTCAGTGTCATAGATGTTTTGGAGGTTACACTAGCCCGTGTCCTTTGCCTCCTTGGTTACAAAACTAAAATGAGGAGAGAGAGGAAGGAAAGGGAGATTCGATAGCAAGGTTTTACATTTTGTGACTCTTGGTAGTAAGGAACAAGAATGGAACAACTGCCATTAGGCCACCAAGTCCACTATCCCTGCCTCGGGTAATGGCTGTAGGCCCGACTTGACGTGAGCAATGAAACAGGCAGGAGGCCTCATTTCCTGGAAGACAGGACTGGGGAATAACTAGATCAGCAAGCTGAAAACATAATGTTTGGACTAAGGTAAGTAAAGGGGTCAATAAGCTAAAAGACAGAACGTCTGAGCTAGCTACAAGAAGAGGGGGAACACCAAAGGAGCCATTTACTAAGAACAAGGTAATAATGGACAAGAAAAGTCAGGGGCATAAAGATGAGGTAAGGAGTAAAGTCAAATGTGGACAGAGCCTGCTGCACAGGGATCGGGTGCTGCAAAGTAACCAAGCCAATCCGAAAACCTGTGATGCAATGTACAGTAAATGCAATGAAATGTGTGCATGTACACAAAGGTTTGTTGTGTCAAATTGGAAGTGTGGTACACCCTGTACACACCCCCTAGCCTTGAGCTGCATCAACTTAAGGGTAGTTTGAGCATATGCCAATAAAGAAACCCCCGTGACGAATCTGGAGCTGAGCTGAGATCTTGGGAACCGAGTGGATGAGGTCTTGGACGCTACCTCAGCAAAGACCAACACTAGACACCGCAGAGGAAGGGCTGTCTAGTGGTTACAGCAAAGGACAGGGAGTCTGAGTAGCTGAGCTCTATCAGTCAGGGCCACTTCAGGACTGGATTCAGCCGTGACAGGGTCATCCAGCGTGAGTCAGGGCAGAACTGTGCTCTTTGGGGCTGATTCTTCACTGCCTGGCACCTTGTGTTGTCACTTACACATGGGCAAAGCAAGCGTGAGACTCCACGTCTCTGGTCTAGTGGAGTGGCACACCCGCTCTGCACCGATGTAAGTGATGACACGAGGTGCAAGACAGTGGAAGCCCTATTCCACTACATTTCCATCTGCCCAGGTGTAAATAGAGACACATCCCCAGTCCAGAGGTGGTGAGGGGTAGGAGATGAAATTCACCACAAGTTTGCAAAGTGCTTAGAGATCCCTGGAAGCATTACGGGAAAGACACACCCAGAATGCACCTCGTCAGTGGGGCAATGACACGCACAATGACACACTTCCCAACTCCTGCACCGATTTTCTTACCCTGCAAGACAGGAGGCTTGCTTATCCGTACTGGAGCCTGCAATTAGCCAACATCAAGAGCAATACCTAGCTCTTGTATTGTGCTTTTCATCAGTGGATCTCACGGCACATTACAAAGGAGATGAGCATCGTTTCTCTCCTATTGAACAACAGGGAAACTGAGGCACAGAGTGAGGCAGTGACTTGCCCGCGGTCACCCAGCAGGCCACTGGCAGAGCCAGGAATAGGACCCAGGTATCCCAAGTTCCAAACCATTGTGCTAACCAGTAAGCCGCTATCCTTCCCTAGGCATAGAATTTCCCACTCTCACAAACACAAGCAGCACTGTGTTGCACTCTAGGCATCAGCATACAGAGCTGCAGGTTGGCCAGCCAGATTGCTTTAAAAAGAGTCGCCTCTAGCCTTTTCTGTTCCTCGCTTCAGAATGACCCAGAAACCCCCCAAACTGGGAATGTGTGCACAAAGAAGACCCCTAGGGGAAAGAGAGACCCCGTGAGCAGCACATACCCGATTTCTTCGCCGGCTTCGATCTGCCTGGTGCTGAAGAAGGCGATCCTGGGAAAGCGCAGGTCCTGGTGCGACATGAACACTCGCACAGGAATAAGGTTTGGCTCACAGAGATGGTTTATAAAGCGGCTGATGTTGCCATAGAAACGAGCATCTATGCAATACACCTCTCCGTCCTAGAGGGAGGAACAGTGAATGTTGCATTAGGTGGAGCTGTTTTAATATCATCGTTATTTAAAAGCCACTGAGATACAGGTCATTTCAGTTAGCATACGAGGGAACTTCAAGAGGACTCTTATTGGAATCTCCTAGTGGAAGACTGAAAAGGACAAACCATACAGCCTTTTCCATTATATTAAGCAACACAAAAATTACATCTCTACACACAGCACTTGGCCTGGAGGCTGCTCGAAACACTCCTGACTTGAGAAGAAGTGTGGATCTGAACTAGCATATCTGCTCTCCATAGACCTGCTCTGCCCGAGCACCAATCTGCTAATTTCTGTTCCATGCAAACAAACACCTGGAAAGTAAAAGGTCAGTGGATTCAGGAAAGAGCATCTCTCCTGTCCTGCTAATTGAACATGACAGCTGAGAAGCACAAAGCCAGAACTTACAGCAAACATACTACTTCCTGCAGACTCCAGTAAAAGAGAGAACACAGAAATTCTTGCCTTCCATAATGCCTTCACAGCACTAATAGTAATATTTTGTTTTCCTTGAAAATAAGAGACCCCCTCAGGGCTTTTTATTCCAGCAGAGAATGACTATGCAAGCAGCAGGCTTTAATTACAGACGCTAATTTGTCGCACAGAAGCCAAAAGCAAAAGGATCCATTATTGGAACTCACATTCCCTTCTGGGCAAACACCTCACAATCTTTAATGGATAAGCTGTGCCAGAATTCTACCAGCCAACTGATACCGGAGCCCCAGGAGAAGACATCTGAAGATACGAAGGAGACACATGGTCTATACTGAGGAGTCTGCTACAGTTTTTAAAATTGAGCAGACTTTCCAATTTTAATGGTATCTAATTCAGGTTGCTATTCCATGCCCATCTACACATTGCCATTCCTTTGGATTCTGTGGCACCAACTTCCACAGCTGTGGCAGTTCTGTGGCAACGCTTCCACAGCTAACGGCCACCAGGAAAGTTTGGAGTCTCCACTCCCTTTGTTCTATGAGTTGATGTGAATCTCTCACTGAAGATATTTTTGCTCTTTCCTGGATCGGCTGGACTTCCATGCTACTAAAAAATGGTTCCTAAATAGTCTTCCTTAATGGCGATTTCTAAGCAGGGCAAACTTCTTGTGGCTGAGGTTTTCAAACTTGACATGCGGAGAATGAAATATTTTCAGGGCCACGTGCTAGGGTGTTGAGAGCCAGGCCATGGGAGGAACCCGATGGATAATAAAGGTTGCAAAACGTCTGCCTTCGCGTTTGGTAAGGAACATATTGCTCATTCCACAATGAAAACTTGAAGGTGCCTAAGCTGTTTACAGCAAAAAGGACAATAAAACCCACCACCCTAGGATTTCAAACTGAAAATCAGTCACGGAGGTGGAAAGGCTCAGCTTCTTCAGCTGTGATTTTGCGCACGAGATTGTCTCCTCATTTTGCTACGATAAGCAGGAGCAGGGTAAGTGCCTGGTGTTCCGCAGGTGCATTGAGCCTGCCAACATCAGTGTGTGTTGACAAAACGAGGATTTCCAAGTCAGGAGCAGGGAGAACCGATATGAATGGGAAAGAGGCCTGGGGGTTGATTTGCCCTCCCTCCTTTAACGAAGAGCAAGGAACATAGGAAGGGGGAGACTAAGGGAATGGACCATACAGTGAGACCTCAGATGTGGGCCTGACCCTGCCACCCTTCTGAAAGTTCTTCCTCATGGACACGGTCACTGTTGATGGCAGTAGGGCTAACTGCATTAAGGAAGGGCTGCAGGAGCCAGTGCTGTGCTTGTGAAATGGGAAGTCATTTCCAACACCATCCAGAACTGAACTAAGACCTAGTTCTGAAAACGTGGGGCCATGAGATAAGGGCTCTCGTCTCAGCTCTGCCATAAACACACCAGCTGGTTGTCCTCTGGAAAATCCCTTAATTGTTCTGGGCTGGGTTGTGCTGGGAAATCATTGTCTTAAACACATTAAGTAACCCCATGTGAAATGCTTAGTGTTGACAAGGACAGTGTTTATGTTTGTGTTAGCTGGCCATGGTTTTATGTTGTATTAGCTAAGGTGTATTCTAATGCAATGGAGATGTCGAACATATGTGGACCAGCCCTCCATTTCCCCATATATTAAATGGGGTGATACCATCTATGTCACAGAGGGGGCGTAATTCATTAGTGTTTGCCAGGTGCTTTGAGAGCCTCACGTGAAAGGTTCTAGAAAGGAGAGTCAAGTGTTACCGTTAAAGTAGGCAACTTTCATTAAAGAGAGACTACAACTGAAAAAAACCCAATCTCATCTTTCCCAAAGTTCTTGTGTGTGTGCTTCTCTCTGCATTTCATGGGTACAGAGAGGAGATGACTGTCCCTTTAAAAGGCAAAATCCAGATATCATCCTGACACAAGCACTGAATTGGCAGAGTTTCAGCTGTTAAACAAATGTGCGCTTCCTTTCAAACACTGAACAGAATATGCATGTAAGACCCAGCTTGCTAAATAAATCGCAGTGCACAAATAAAAATATCTAAATTAACGTCCCTATCGTTACACTGCGCTACAGTGCAAACTCAGTAGCCATTCTCCACTGACCCTGACACAGTTCTGTGAAGCTCTTGCATGGCAGGGTTGGGCTTAACGCCCCTTCATTCATAGATGCCAAGGGCAGAAGCATCCAGTGCAATTATCTTGTCTGACCTCCTGTATAACTTGGGCCAGAGAACTTCCCCAAAATAATTACCAGAGCAGATCTTTTCGAAAAACATCCAATCTTGATTTAAAGATTGTCAGTGATGGCGTGATTTACGACCCTTGGTAAATTGTTCATATGGTTAATTACTCTCACTGTTAAAAATTTCCACCTTATTTCCTGTTTGAATTTGTCTAGCTTCAACTTCCAGCCACTGGATCATGTTATAGCTTTCTCTGCTGGACTGTTATAATTAAATATTTCTTCCCCATGCAGATACTTATTGATTGTAATCAAGTCACCTCTGAACCGTCTTTTTGTTAAGATAAATAAAGAGTTCCTTGAGTTTATTAGTATAAGGCATGTTTTCTAATCTTTTAATCAATCATTCTCATGGCTCTCCTCTGAAACCTCTCCAATTTATCAGCATCCCTCTTGAACTGTAGACACCAGAACTGGACACAGTACTTTGGCAGAAGCTGCACCAGTGCCAAATACAGAGGTAAAATAACCTCTCTACTCCTACTGGTGAGGCCCCCGTTTATGCATTACAGGATCGCATTAGCCTTTTTGGCCAGAGCATCATGCTGGGAGCTCACATTCAACTGATTATTCACAACCCCCAAATCTTTTTCAGAGTTACTGCTTCCCAAGATAGTCCCCCGTCCTGTAAGCATGGGCTACATTCATTGTTCCTAGATGTATACATTTACATTTTGCCTTATTAAAATAAATTAAATTAAAATTCTTTGCTTGCGCCCATTTTACCAATTAACCCAGATTGCTCTGTATTAGTGACCTGTCCTTTTCTTTATTTACCACTCCCCCACACTTTTTTTTTTGGTCATCTGCAAACTTTATCAATGATCATTTTATGTTTGCTTCCAGGTCATTGATAAAAATGTTAAACGGCATACGGCCAATAAGCAAACCCTACAGGACCCCATTAGAAATGCACCTGCTCATTTTGAGACCTAATAGTTGGCCAGCTTTTAATCCATGTAAGGGGTGCCATTGTAATTATATATTGTTCTAATTTTTTAATCAAAATGTCATACAGTAAAAAGTCAAAACACCATAGGAGTCTAAGTATACTTCATCAGCACTATTACCTTTATCAGTCAAACTTCTAATCTCATCAATAAAAGGTATCAAGTTACTTTGACAGGATCTATTTTCCATAAACCCATGTTTATTGGTATTAAGTATATTACTCTCCTTTAATTCTTTATTAATCAAGTTCCATATCAGACTCTCCATTATCTAGCCCAAGCTTAGTGTCAGACTGCCAGGGTTATAATTACCCACGTCATCCCATTTACCCTTCTTAAATATTGGCACAACTCTCTTCCAGTCTTTCGGAACTTCCCCAGCATTTAAGACTTACTGAAAATCAACATTAACTGTCCAGCAATCTCCTCCACCAAGTCTTTTCAAACTCTTGGTTGCACGTTATCTGGACCTGCTGATTTAAAAGTGTCTAACTTGAGTAGCTGCTGTTTAACATCTTCCTGAGATATTAGTGTAATGAAAAATATGTTATCATATAACCCCATCGTCTGGTTTTCCCCAAATACAGACCAGAAATACTTATTTAGCACTTCTACTTTTTCTGCATTATTTGTATTATTATTAATTCCCTCATTTCCACCTAGTACGAGGCAAACACCATTTTCAGAATTCTTTTTATTCCTAATGTACTTAAAAATTCCTCATTGCCCTTAATCTTGCTGGCCATCGATCTTTTCCTGTGTCCATCTGCTTCCTTTATTGATTTTCTATAATTCCTAGTTCTGATGCATATTCGTCACTATCAACTTCCCTTTTCTTCCATTTGTTAATTTTTTTTTAAGCTGCCTTCACTTCCCTTCTAAACCAGGTCTTTTGTTTAACTAATACAGCCTTCTTTCTCAATCATGGATTTTTGGGCATATGGTGAAGAGTTCTTAAGCAATTCTCAATTACCATTCACATTTTTTGATTAAATTCTTCCTCACAATAAATTTGACTCCTAAATTCTTTTCAATTTGGTGAAACTGGCCCTTTTAAAGCACCAAGTGCGGGTGTGTAGTTTATTCTGTCTGCACGTTATAAATGTGATCAGGTCATGATCCCTTGTACCTAAAGCTACCACTAATTTTTCATTCAACAATTAGTTCCTCTCCACCTGTCAAGACAAGGTCTAACACGGAATTCTCTTGCGCTGGTTTCAACCATTTTTTGAGTTAGGAAATTGTCAACTACAATATTCAGCAATTCCAAGGATGTTTTGGTACATCTGTCACTCAAACTGAAGTTCCCTATGATCACACATATACTTTACAGGTAGGTGCACAAGGAGCGGGTCATCCTGGTCCCTAGTGCGACCTGGTCTGTAGTAGACACGAACTAAGGCCCCATCTTGTGCTTTACTGTTTGGACATGGATCCATAAGCATTCCAGATAATTTTTTTCTGAGTTACCAGTGACTGAAAATAGGTAATGCTATTTTTGACCTATTTTACAATCAGTGTCCAACAGGACCTTGCCTTCTGTTTCTTGCCTTCAGACTGCATTCTGCCCTCCTCTGTCTGGTTTTGGCTGACAGGTTTCTTTCGGTGATTGATACTCCCATCTGGGGGCTGTTACTCCACAGATGATGAGGTGAAATCCCACACAGTTCCATTCCACAGACACTCGTGAAGAGACACCCACAGCCCACTTTACCCAGAACAATAAAAGGGGCCTTTCTGATAAAGATGCTCAAGACAGTGGCTTCTCACTCTGTTAGCGAGATGTTTCCGTGCAGCCTGACATGATAGCACCAAGAGTACCCTCAGTGGGGTCCGTGAGACTCACGCACAAATCTCGCTCTGGTGCCCATTGATCCCCAGGCTTCCATGAGCCAGCAGCATCAGCATTCCAGGTTATTAAACCACTGTAGGTTATCTGCACCCTGCTGGTATTCTGGGTTCACTTTTCCAGACGTTTCCACTACCGGAGTGTGCCACAGGGCTTTGAACCAGCTGTTCTCTTCACTATGATCCTAGTGGCTATGGTTAGCCCACTATAATGAACTGTCTAACGCTGCCGATTTACAATGGATCTGCTGTCTCGTATTGTCTGCCTGGTGACTGGTTAGCTCCTCAAACTTAGCCCTAACAAGGAGGCAATGCTGTTCTAAGACCCCATACATCAGTTTGGCCTCTTTTCTGCTGCCTGACATTTCTTCTGATGAAAATCCTGTTTTCCCTGGATCAGCAACATATAACCAGAAGGCTTCTCCGTTCCCTCTCAAGAAACTGCTGAATGGTGTGGTGAGACTCTCCCGGTGGCTAGCCCAGTAGCGCTTTACACAGCCACCCAAGACAGCTGACTCCACTCGCTTTCGCTGTCCAGCTGCTGAACAGCCAGGGTTGGGAGTGCAGCAAGTCAGCCATTCCATAGCGGTGTGCTCAGCACGTTCCACTTCTCCAGAAAGACCCAGGTTAGATCCCCACGTACGATCTCGCCCTCCACGAGCTGGCACCGGTTAGACTTACTTTGGAAGGAGAAAGCTCCGTCTTTGACCCGGTGTTATCAAGTGCTTAGCATTGCTCTGCAAGCTCTGCCTGTCGTCCCCACCCGCACAACATAGGAGTTGCCTCAAGGGGCTCTGGCTGGAGCCCTGAGCAGCTTTCCTCTCCACAGGACACTCACGGGGGAGCAGTAAGGGAGGGAAAGCATGAGAGGCAGCCCAAGAAGATCACTACTGCAGGGTCTCAGGCAGAGCCAGAGAGGCTGAGCAACTGCTTTTGCTCTTCCTCGTTGGCTGGTCAGTTAAATCCTGGGATCACTCTAGAGCAAAAATCCTTCGATAGAAGGTGTTATCCAGTCTTGGTCTGCCCGGCTTCAGTGACCCACACATATTCGTGTCTGTATAAAAGCTCGGCCAAGGCAAGCATCTGGGATGTGCCCAGGTTTCTGCACAAATCTTTCAGGCCCTGTCTACGTGAGAGAATTAAATTGGGCGGCGCTGGTGTAAATCTACGTCTATGCTAGGCGCGCTTGATCAGCATAGGGATATTGGTATCCTATACCAGCAAGGGACTCCTAGCATGAACGCAGCTACACCGGCAAAGCTGTGCTTTGTACCACAAATAAAACCAATTCCCAGTAAATTCAGTCTTGCTAGTATAGCTATGTCTCTACTAGGGGCTTCTGTTAGTCAGGAATCACAGCTCCTCACACCCCTGACTGACACAGCTGTGACGGCAGGGGTCTGTAGCGCAGACCTGGCCTAAGTGCCAATGGTGTGGCTTGCCCACACTAGCCATTTGTCATTTCAAGTGCATCTGCACCATTCTATGTTGTTGCAGCTGTACTGGCCCCTGAACAAGTTTATCTCAGAGTTCCTAGCACAGTTTCCTGATGCAGTGGCTTCTGGGAGATTCTGAAAGACCATCGGGAGCTCAGGAGAACTGTGGGAGAAGAAGCAGATTCCCATACCTTGAGAAATTAGCATAATTTCCCCTTACAGAACTCCCATAAATTCTCAGGTGCCAGCATCATTTCTTAGTGTTTTACCTCAAATGGAAGCCAGGATGAATGAAGGTTTTCTCATCTATTACTTACCAATCTGCCTGTTCCCTACAGTGTATTTTCATTCCTAGGCCCAGTCAGCCTCATGAGCAGAGCATGCTGAAGAAACACAGGGCAGATGTGGGTTGGAAGCCGTGTTGAAATGCCTCAGAATATAGGCCAATGGAGAGCAGGTGCAATGTGGAGGTGATGCCTGTTTAGTCTTTGGAGGAAGAGGAAGATGGGGATGCTGCCTGCCAGCTGATCCGTGGATGAACAGATTGACCCTGGGCATTAACTGAAGTTTACGTTTCTGATTTCAGAGCACCGACCACAAGACTCCTCACTGCATTCTTCTCTCGTGGCGGGAGAGATGCCTCCCCTTCTTAAAGGCAAAGCCTCTCTTTCCATCTCTCACCACCGAACCAATACTGAAGCAGGATGGAAGCTGGTTTCTAGCGCCCCCCCATTCCGCTGCAATCACCAGCCTCGCCTTTCTGCACGTCTGCTGTTGCCGAGGAGAGTTTCACCTAACGCTTTCACTCATACTCTAAAAGTGAGTTTAAAGCCCTGAGCAAGGTGTGAGCTGACACCTCCAGAGACACCAGACCTTCCCAGAGCAGGTACAGCACACACAGCATCAGCCCAAGCTTCCCCTCACAGCCCTGCCTGGGTACTTGAAGCCTGACCTGAAAGGTCCTTTACAGGTAAGCTGGTATTTCAGTCTTTCAGCTCATTAACCAGTCAGCAATTTAACATGACTGCCAACATGGGTGTCAGTTAGTGCCAGCGGGGCTGGTGGGCTTTGCTACATAGAATCTGGACATTAGAATCCAGACCGAGACAACCAATTTAATTCACGTGGGCCAAGCAGCCCTGAGATGGGCATAACTTGCAATGACTATCGACCTGAGCTGCACTCAAACAGGCGACCTAACGCAGTCAGCCTTTGTACCCCATTACCAGTCCCCTGGGCCATCCAGTCCATGCTTTCCTTAGCAGTGAATGGACTTTGGTTACCGTGAGGTGAGAAGTGCTTCTCATCTCACGAGCGCTTGGATCGCTCTGTCCATCAAGACGAGGACAATTTCCTTTTTGTTCTTTAGAGTAGCAAGCTCTGGCTTTTGCCAGGGAGTCCCTTGAACACAGTACCTTGTTGTCAAGGTCAAAGAGGTAGGAGTCCTCTTCACGTACGTCTGCCTCTGAATCGGAAATCAGCTCTCCAACATACCTGCCGGATGAATGGGAAACGCAGCAATAAGGTGGTTGCACAGATGCTGTCTTGTATTTAACACCTTACCTATTATGTGCAAAGTAAGATAGGGGCCAGCACCTCAGTTAGTGTATATCAGGATAAATCCAGCAAAGCCAGCGGAGAGATGCTGGATTTTTGGCCCCATATATTTAAAGTAAAAAACAAAATTCCTTTATTCAAGTTACTGATAATACTTTTGAATATTAAAAACGAATTTAAAAAACAAAACAAAACAAAACAAACCCAACACTTTTCCCCAAGAAAGCTGTTTCCTTTTGCAATTCTCTCAGCTCCCCAGTGACAGCCAACTACTTAGTTTTGCTTTTGTTTACTGACCACTGACTTTCTGGTTCTCATCTACAATACTGTAACTCTTGGGTTGCACACACTTTAAGAGGACATTTACATACCAATACAAACTCTTTGCTTTGGAATGTGCAAAAAGCATGGAAATATTTTTTACTAACCATAGAAACTACTTATTTAAAGCCTTGTCTTACCATCATCTAGATGTCGGCACTAAGTTAATTTGATAGTGTCCCATTAAGTACAGTAATTGGACCTCTTACCACTGCACATCAAGAGTATGTAGAGTCAATGCAGTGACACTGGTCTAAAACCAGTGTAACTGGGATCACAGCCAGGCCCAGTAAGTATTTGGAGAGGTGAGCCTTCTCCTCTCCATCTGAAATGGCTTTGTTTCAAGTAGAAGATCAAACATTTGTAACTTCTTCCATGCTTATGGCTTTGCTGGACCAGCTATCGCTATTACTGTTATTTATCTGTTTACTGTAACGCCTAGGAACCCTAGTCAGAAACTAGGATCCCACTGTGCTATTGTCTAAGTTGCCTGGTGCTTCTGTCTGCCTGTCTCCACCTGTTGTCTCATCTCATACTCAGACTGTAAGAGCATTGGGGCAAGGCCCATATTTCTGTTGTGCGCGCACACAGTGCCTAGCACAATGGGGTCCAGATCCACGGGCTGGACTCCTAGGTGCTACGATAATACAAATAAATAAGTAGAAGTAGTGATAGATTAGCAATACGAGTAAATGCCCCTTGAAGAGAAAACAGAAACTTCCACACTCCTAGTACTAGCACTCCTAACAGCATTTTTCAGCTTCCAAGCACTCTCTCAACATTAACTATGTGCATTTCCCCTTGTGATGCTAGCATTTGACCCTTGGCCTGTGGCGATGAAAGGGTGAATCATTAACTGAGAGCTCCTGACCTCGAGCAGGCCGGCACAGAATTGCTATATCAGGCTAGGATGCCAACTGCATGTGGAATCCTATCATCTGGCCTTCAGTGCATCTTGATATTTATTAACCACTCCCATAAGGCTGCGGCATTACTGGAAATCACAAAACCATTAGTAACCTAGAGCAATAGGGGATTATGGATGGAGCAAAATTGCTTTAGTGTCACACAGTAGCCAAAACCGAAGACAGTTAAAAAGCAGCTGAATAATGGCACAAGCAAAAGCATTCTATTTTGTGATCATCCTTTCGGTAAGCAATTCTGAGACAAAAAAAAATTAGCTCAAATGAAAGTTGAGATTTAGATTATATGTTCCTTTAGGGCCCAATTCTGCAACCCCTCTTCACTTTCAGCAGTACTTACTCACGCAAGTAGTCCCACTGATTTCCCACATCAGAAGTCAGTGGAAAGATGAGTTAAGTGCTACTGAATAACAGAAATCTATCTATCTTTATTTTAGGGTTTTATATAGTCCCCACCTCTTAGGTATCTGAGCGCATTTCATGTAAAATCAATAGCAAAACTAAAGGCCCTAGAAGACGTGATGGAATCTCTGGCTCTTCTCCCTTTTTGGGGGTAAAAACTCTGCTTGGCACAGGTTGTTTCTATGGGAGGGGTGAGGAGAAGGGGTAAATCACAAAACATATGGTGTATGGAAACAGAAACTGAGCTATTACAATCCCCCTTAGCTCTGTCCCTGTATCCCACCAAACAGAGCACCCTCTCGAAAAGCTATTAAAACCACCTGTGAACATTTTAAAATTAAGAGGGATATTATTAGAAAGGAAACATAATACACTATCGATTCAAATCCATTCTCCCAAGAGAGCTAGTTGCACATGGAGCTGGTAACATAAGCGCCTGTTTCAGAGATGGAGCGACTCTGGCGTTGTGGAGCCATCTCTGACGTGTGGGTATAGGTTAGCTGACTGTACGTATGCAGATGAGCCTATGACCTACATTTCACTATTGAAGTTTGCTAGGCAGAGTATCATTTCAAGGACCTACACATAACATAAGGATGGCAGCAGGGACAGGAGGTTTCTCTAGCAAAGCACTAAGTAGCAATGGTTCTCAGCCTGTGATGCAACTGCTGGTAACTGGTGAAGGGCCAGCTTGTCACATGGTGCTAGCTCTTCCTGTTTCCAGCTGCCAAACTGCATTTGAAGACAGTTAAACGCTTTCCATGCAGGCAGTTACTGTGTTTTGCTAGGGGGATATTTTGCACTGACGAATGGGAGGGGAGGTGGCTTGAATGATCGTGAACGAAGTGCAAGACACTCAGTTAAGATCTGGTCCAGACTATGGGGGAAAAAATCTGTGAAGTCTAGGCATGTAAGGAAAGGCTTTTTGCACAGCAAGTGCTTGTCTGCATGGGGAAACAGACTGAAATAGCTACTGCAGAACAAGCAATCCCACAACAGCTATTCCAGATCAGAGAGCTCCCCATGTGTCCACTCTGTTATGGAATAAAAGTAATGTCTACTCCAGAATAATTGCTCTGAAAGCACACTAATTATGCAGGAATGGAGTGACTTTTTACTCTGCAACAGAATGTCCACAAAGGGAGCTATTGTGAAGTAGTTATTGTGGAACAGATTATTCTGCAATAGCTAATCTGGTCAATTTCCCTCTGTAGACAAGCCGTAAACTATGTAAACCCAGGGGTTTCTTTCCTCATGGGAATAAATTGAGGGGGGGACAATTCCACGCATTGCATATAGACAGCTAAAGGTAAGAAACTAGTGTGGCTGGCTCACCAAAGGATGAGCTGAAGTCTGGCCTATGGTTGTGTTGGTGTCACATGCATAGTGCAGCCACGTGGTACAGTGTGACAGGTAAAAGGGTGCCATGAGCTGTGGGCAGGGATAAAGTGAGTTAAAGTGGCTGGTGGTATCTTCACTCCATTCTACAGTCCCAGAAATATCACATCTGTGATCCTATTTATTACACATTTACCTTAATTTAGAGTTTCCTGGCGTTCATGCCTTCTCCTGTTTAAAATTACCCTTCTCTAAGCAGCTGTTCCTCAAATAACTTGGGTATTTACTCTAGTGTCATGAGGCAGAATGGCCTCCCTCCACTGCAGAGGGGATTAATGTCCTTTGGGAGGCACAACAAACCCCGCTGGGCCCTCCTCACAGGAAGTGCAGAGGTGGAGCAGAACACATCAGAGCCAGGCCCTACAGCTTAGCTGCAGCTCAGGGAAGGCGGCAGATGTTCCTCTCAGAAAGCCAAGCCCTCAGCAAGGCCCAGGACCGGTTGCGGAGAAGACCAGCAACCCCCTGTCCCAGCAGACAGACGACTCTAGGGAGAGACCAGAGAAAGGGCCGCCCGACCGTGGGCCTGTGAGCCACAGCCTGGCGGCAGTGGAGCGCCGCCAGCAGAAACTGATAGGAAGTAGCCCAGGGAAACAAGGCTTTGGTCTGGGTGTGCTGCTGGGACGGGAGGTAGCAACCACCTGTTGCTCCGCTGACTCTGTGGAGGGAGCGAAGGCCACTGTTAGGGGCCTGGGCTGGGACCTGGCGGTGCAAAGTGGGCCCGGTCCCTCTACCCCAGGTCCCCTACCCCACACCATACTGGGTGGCTGGTTGAGCACAAACACTTAGGGCAAGACACCCTGAGCCAGTGACTATTGGTTGCTCAGCCCATACCCCCCAAGGGGCTTGAGCCCCTGAGGCTGCGTGGCTGTTGCCTGCCCCAGCCAAGCGGCTGCAGGCTATAAACTGTTTACCTGCCCCACAGACCCAGACTACGGTTGCTTGCCCCAGCCAGGAGCAAAGCCTGTGCAACTGCTCAGCCCACACGCAGGAGGCCTGAGCCCTAGACTTTGGCTATTTGCTTCCACCAAGAGACTGAGGCCACGGACTGTTTCGTTGCTCAAACCCCCATGCCCCGAGGGGCCGGAGTCACAGACTGTGTGCACCCCGAGCAGGGATTGGGGCTCCCCACTGATGGGAGGTATGCTGGGCCCTCCGGTGGGGGCGGGAAGTACTAATTGGGCAGCTGCAAGCCAGGCCACCCCGAGGAACTTCTGGCCAACCTAGCAACTCCCCGATGCTGCCGGAAGATAGGCGCCCTGACCTCGACGGGGAAGAACCTTGCATCCAGTGTAACCCATTTTTTTTTTTTTTTTTAAATCAGGGAATTTCCTTAGGTTTCCACCCCCCCATGTTTTCATGCAGGATTGTGAAGAGTCGATGCTTCCCCCCTCTCTCCTTCTTACTGGAACCAGTTGAACTCCAGGCACGGGGTTAGCTCTGAAATGTTCTGTCTGGGTAGACAGTCCTCTTCGGTGTTTACCATCTTCATTCTATAGCCCAGCTGGAAGATGGAACTCGGGAACAACGCAGGCCTGGGCTGGCTTTGGGCCGACACCATGAAAACTCCTTCAAGGCCGTTACAGCATCTCATGAGGTTTTGCAGCAATGCAGATGCAGGAAAAATTTACCAAGCGACTGCTGAATGTATTTATTTATTTAAATTTCTGCCACTGTGCAGAGCTCACACTTGCTCCGATTTCTCAGCGGTAAAACCCTTCGAATTAATTCACTCCCCCATCCCAAAATACTAAGGGGCACCAGCGACTTGCTGCTAAGAAACAGAGATTCAGCTTTCATGTGAAGAACCCAGCCTCAGTTAGAACGTAGCTGAGCGGGACATTTTCCAAAGATTGTTTCGAAGCACCAGTGCCCCTCAGAAGCCTAAGAGACCGCCGGTTTAAACAGGAATTTATTTTTGCTAATCGTACATAAAGGGCAATCATTTTCTTTCTTAAGCCCTGATTCAGCCAAACACTTCATGTGTTTAACTTTAAACACACGCTTAAGTGCTCTGCTGAATCAGGGTCCAAACCAGAACATTGGTACTGGAGAAAACCTTAATTGTATCACACTGACCAGAGACTTGCCCAACCCAAAAGGCGGGCTCCAGACACATTGATGCACGTCTGAACTCCCAAACTCTGAGATATTACAGCTCCAGATGTGAATTTTGCAGTTTGATCTCATCGCCAATACATATTAAATGGCTCAGGTCTATCTCCTGTCTTCCATTTCCCGTATCTCTGCTCAATTCTGCTGCACAATGAAAGCTTTCAGAGCTTAAACCAGTATGTCTCTCAGGCATCTCTCCCAATTCAGCAGTCGCTGTGGCAAAGTCATTAAAAGGCATTCCTAGTCTGCGCAGCACTTAAGCACATGTTTAAATCTCACTGATGTCCATCAGATTTAACCACCTATTTATGTGCTTTGCTGAACAGGTCCATAATGTGGATTTGTGACGCCACTCTCATTCCAAGGTGATGCATGGAGGTCACCAAGGCAGGTTGGCTTATGAGCTGACTGTAGAGTCCAGCAGGACGGGGAAAGCTTGAAGCTATGTTTGAACTACTTAGGGAATGTTCTGTATGAAGCAGGGGGGTTCTGCATGCACCTCTCTCTTTAATAAGAAGCGCTCTAATTCTGGAGCATGACACCAACTACCCAGCACACCATCAGAGTTCACAGTCTGATGCTTTCTTTGTGAGCTACTCCAAGGTGATGAACTTACTCGCACACGAAGGTTCCCAATGGAATGTCTTGCATTGACCGTACACCCCAGCCCATCTTTTGCGTCCGATAAAGCTGCAATCGAACTCTGAAAGACAAGAAAAGGGGTGCCATGAATGGCAGCTGACGTGATGCTTGGCAGAAAGGCGTCAGCTCTTTTGGGGAGGAGGGAGGTTTGCACAGAAATTGCAAATGTAATGAGAAAATGTTCATTTCAAGAGACATTTTCTAGTTTTGTCACAATTTGACCCCAGGTTCTTTCACCCTAGAATCTGCTCCCTCTGCTAATATGAGTGGAAGGAAGGAAAACCAAGTGCAAACTGGCTGGCAACATAGTAAGAGGGGAAGCAGCAATTCTGTAGCAGCTCTCCTTTATGCAATCCTGCAGAACGCTCTTGAACATATTCCATGGGGACTATGTGGGGAGGGGGGCAAATGCGGCTGGGTGCTCTCCATGGTACAATCTCCCCCCCTTAAACCTCTGGGGATTTACACATGGAATACAAACGTCAGCTACTGGGGGAACAGGAGAATGGGGATTGGTCAGTAATAAGAACCACTACATCACTATATAAATACCCCTTCTCTCTGCAGAGAGCTGGAAACTTGGTGGGTTCCACTCATTCCTACCGAACCCACTAGCTGAGAGATAGGAAGGAAACTCCGTTACTTGAACCTTGCTGGGTTTCCTGGCCCCTATATGCAATTTTACTGATACAATCTATAAAACTAGCCCCAGAAAAGACCCGGTAGGTCATCCAGTGCATTGCCCAGCCACTTCTGCGATAGTCCCCAGGACCATCTAACACTTAACATTCCTCAGGAACGCCTATCCTCTTCATCTCCCACTGCAGCCCTACTTCCTCCTTACCTGAATTTCACTCCGTTGCTTCCTTCGCACTGAAATAATCCCTCTCCCTCCTAGGCACTTCATGCCCTTCAAATATGGGCAGGCAGTACCAGGCGCACAAACCAAGGCAGATATGCTTTCATTAGCACTAACAGCTTCAGAACATGCGGTCACACTGTGCTTTAGGCCTGAGGGAGCTGCATTCGGTTTTGCCTCATTCATCACCAGCAAAAGAGGCAGCTGAGTTTTGGATCCTGGATGCTGTGTGGGTTGGGGGGTGATGCAGGAAGCAGAGGGAGAACTGCTCGCTTTTCAGACACCAGGCAGAGCTGGTTGGCCTGCCAGATGGAAACATGTGCACTGACGTGTAACATTAATTTGGAGCCAATGTGATAAGGGAAACACTGAGAAGGAAGAGGGAGCACCCAGGCATCATTACTGACCAGTCACTTTGCAGATCAGAAGCCAGGAGTTATTCTTGATTCCTCAAGGGATGATGTCCACAGAGCTTTGGGAATATCTGACCTTATCACTCAACCTCAACAGCCGGTTTCAGAGCCAACCTTGCCTCCCTTCGCAATATTTTAACAAACAGGGCACAATAGCAACGGCTCTATTTGCACAGCAGCTAAGTGAACAAAAAGGTTGAGCTGATCAGGAAAACAGAGAAAGCTCTGCCAAGAATTTCATCAGAAAAGTCTCCTGAGGGGGGATGAGTTTGTTTGTTTTTTCATCAAAATTTCCAAGTTAAAAAACCCGCAATCAGCTCTTTACAAAATAAAACCAAAACAAGCCATCACCACCATCAGTTTAACCTAGAGTCCGTTGTCCATAGTATCCGGCCCCTTGTTTTAAAGATGACAGCCAACTTTTCCAAACTGAGAGGAATTACATCCATACTTAAACAACAGAATAAAAACAACGTGACTGACAGCACTGAAGTCAATGGGTGCTGAGCATCTCTGAAAAAAATAAAATCGGACCAATTACATAGGAACTTTAGGAGCTCAGGTCGGTAAGTTTGGACCTACATTTCTGATATGAACTGCTAACTGCAATTTTTCTATAAATGGCTAGTGTTTTTTCTTTATTATTATTCTACTCTCCGCAGAGACCTTACCTTGAAAACTACACCTGAGCTGTCAGTGAAGTGACCACTTATTTAAAAAAAAAAGGAAGGAAGCAACTAATAAAATTGTACAATTGGGTTGATTAAAGAACACAGAGGGTCCAAGTGTCTAGGCCAGCGTCAGGACGGTAACCCCAGCTGATCTCACATCCCTGCATGTTGTTTTGTTCTCATTAGCAGAATCCAGAGGCTTGGTTATGGTTTAGATCTTACAATGATGAAACTGCTACCACATTTCTCCCTCATCTTTGGAAACCTTTTCATTTACGGACAGACTAGAGCAGACAGCCAGGGAGCTTTCCTCCTTTTTTTTCAAAAATGATCCTTCTCTCACCTGAGCCCATTCTGCACTACCCGATTCCTGCAGTTTCGCCAACATGAGCAAGCGTGGTTACACTCAAAGATCAGAGGAGGCTCAGACATGTTGAATTCAGGCAGGAGTCGGCCATCCTGGAGCAGAGACATGAGAACAGGGCTGGATTAACTGTGTATTCCTGTATTCTTTTGGAAAAAGATAAAGCTGGAAAGCTCCAATCCAGAGCTGAATTTCCCCAAAGTTTAAGTCAATCTGGAGCAGGGACACTGATGATGATCCATCTTCCAGAGTTGATTCAGATGACAATATAGAGCCATACCCAAACTTCCCCAAAGTTGGAGGAAGTTCAGATCTGGTTTGACTGGGCCTACCTGCACCGTTATCAGATAGAGGAGATAGGCAATAAACAAACACCGTACTTCGCACATTTTGCAGCTGGGGAATAGTCAGTCTGTGGTACCGCCTGGAATAGAATCCAGGTCTTCAGACTCGGAAGCCAGCATCCTTGTCGCTGAACCACATTTCTTCCCATAAGAAGCCCCTCTAAGTACCGTCCAGTTGTGTGGAGATAAGAAAGTGGAAGATACCCAATGCACCATATTTAACAAATTTGGCCATAAATGCTCAAAGGATACGAGCAGTGATGTTACTTCAGATTGTGAAGCCTGTGAAAGCACAATTAAAATGGATACCTGGCAAAAGCCAGGAGATACCAAAATTCCCAAGAGAGAAGCCTGCAGAGATTGAGAGAACATCTGATTTTAGTGGAACCTGCCCAAGGATTAATCTCAAAACTTCTCTGGAGGATTTAAGCATATATACACACAACACTAGAGCAGCCACCTAGCAACCCTGTAATTAATATACATCTCTTCAGCCTTCCCAGGAGGTGGATCACAATAAATGAAGGAAAAATAAACATCACTTGTCCCCGCCCCTCGTTTATAAATTACAGAAACACTTAAAGCTGGAACAGCTCACACTGCATTCTTCAATGGGGCTTACATCTTGACCACGGATTGTTAAACACTCCGTATCATGTGGGTATAATTAATGGCTCAGTTGGTATAGAAGCAACGCAAGTAAATGACATTACAGAATCTTTTTTGAGATTTATTGCGTCTCCTGCCATGTACACACTGAAGCCAAGATTACAGCCTTAAGTATTTTATACACTGGAACTTAGAAAGCCCTTAAGAATATTTTTTATGGAGTGTTATAAATATTTTGCAGAACCCAATATGTGAATATTGCCCCAACCAAATAATGAAGCTCAAAAGCCTCACCTTGTCATACCAGCAGCGCATACTGAGCTGGGCACACATGCAGTTACTGGAGGAGCAGTCATCTATGCACACGCAGTACTGGAAGGGAGAAACAAAAAGCAGATCCAATTCTCACACAAGTGCAACAGAAAGAGCAATTTGGTTAAATGGGCCGGAAAGGAAACAGCTATCAACTTAACTATTGATATATCCCCATCCCCTCCCAAACACCAAAAATATGGGAGCCTCCCAATTATTACAAATAGGAACAATTCCCTCCTTCTCTCTCATCAGACAACAGGACAATTAGTTTCGTTGGTTTCCCAGGGTTTGTATGAGTGACATGGCTGAGAGGAAGTTAGATCACAGAAAGGAATTTGGCATTTAGTTCTGATAGTGGGTTGTCCTGGGTCCATTTTTCTCTCTCTCCGGAGTGAATTCCAACGTAACTCCAGCGAAAGCTGTCTGTCCTGCGCTCATGGCCCAGCCCACTGGCTGGCCGGGTCACTTCTGGTGGAAAATAGCTCTCATGGGGAATCAGGGTCACAGAGGGCAGAGTGATTTCTCAGGTAGGCAGGGCCAGTCGATTGGAGGGCTCTGACTATCAAGACACAAGCCTTCAACTGGATGCTGAGTTTGCTGAGGAGATGGTATAGCAAGTGAAATGCTGGGGAGGTAGCAGCACAGGCTGCCAGGAACTAAGTAGACGGGCTGCTAAATTCTGTACCACCTGGAGTTTTTTCAGGGCACGTGGCTTCATCCCTAGCTATGATGAGTTACAAGAATAAAGCCTGGGAGGCCATGAATGCCTGACCATCCCTCTAGGATATTATACAGTGCTCATCACTATGGCATCAGAGTGCACGCAGCCTTCATGCATACCACACAGAACCCCACAATCAACGCCATGGATTATTATTATTGCAAAATATTACTTTGCTCATCTACAGCTTCTGTTGTCTGAAGATCTACAAACATTGACTAATTAAAGCCTCACGACACCTAAGAGGAGTGCAAGAGCTACATCGGAACCATGTAAGTCATCAGTGAAATGCAACCATCTTTAGGGTGGAACATAATGTGCAGTTAGCTGCAGTTTAAGACAAGAAGGGATGAAGAATCCTACATCCAGGTGGGGGAATTTAAGGAGGGAGAGTCCAAATGCCTAAGCTGGAATTTTGCTAGGACACTGGGTTAAACACCGTAAATCTTACAGAAAAACGCCACAGGGTTTTCAATGAAGACAAAATGGAAAGAGTTGAGTTTTTTCTCTCTCTCATCTTAAAACTCACATCCCCTGCATCACAGCAACTCTTAGGCTTGACTTTGAAATTTCAGTGGAACAAAATGTTTTCTCCGTTCCAAGGAGCAGTGGGAGAAATTTCCGTCCTTCTGTCGCAAAAAGACCTATACCAACAAGGTGGAGGAGGCAAGTGTGTCACGGGAATACAAGCACATAATCAAGCTCCTTAACCATATTTGCTTTATGTCACTGTGTCCACCTAGAGAGACAGATACAGACACATACCCCTTTCTATAGGGACACATCTCCGCAGTACACACTCCAGCTGCCTCTCTGATCGGCATCCTGTGGCCCCTCTACCAATAATCCATACCAGGAAAGGAAAGACACCACCTCTTCCCCTACCCAGGTATGTACACTGCCCATCTAACCTGCAAATGAGTGATGTTTCTATCGATGTTCATTGGGGAGGTCACACAGTTCTGAGAAACATATTTGTAGTTGCTGGGGCAAGGTTCGCTGTCCACTGAATTGATACATGGAATTGGGATCCGCTCATAACCTCGGGCAATGTCTCTGTCACAGCAGGAGAAAGGTAAGGAAGAGAGTAATCGCTTTATGCAACAAAAATACAATCATCCCCTCCCCAAAACAATTTGGGGATTACTAAAGCAACAAGTGCAGCTTGAGTGGTATCCCGATCAGTATTTGATCTCTGAATTTTTAAGGTTGAAAGGAACTCTGTTTCATTCTGAATCCATTTTTTCCAACCGGACTTATAAATATATTACTTGCTGTTGGATCAGGGCCTCACACCTCCATCTAGAGAGTTTGCACTTGGCATTCACATGAGGCTAACTGGACTCTCACCTGCTCACCGTCTTCTCTATCGGGGCAGGTTTGTCAGTAGATGATTCTCGGAGCGTCTTGTTCATCTGCAGAGCCACCCAGACCTGAGAGTTGAGACTCGAGCACTGGAGTGGGGTCTCACCTTCCTTGTTCTTCAAGCTGACATCCGAGCCCCGGGAGAGAAAGAGGCTGCAAAACAGCAACAACAATAGATAACCCACCCTGAAAGAACTTCTCGGAGGAGGAAGAGTCAAATGGCTTTCTGCAGCCACTCTGCGAGGTCACGTGAGCAGGACCACTGGCTCATGAGAATGATGAATCAAGAACAGGTTCCACCACTATAGAAAGCAACCACTTCCCTTCTCTTTTTATAAGCGGGTTCATTGAACAACACTTTCTAAAGTGGGTGTTTAATTGGGAAGCTGGGTAGGGCAACAGACTGGCACATTGGCCTTCCAGTTCTAAAGAGTTGGGTCCAAATCTTGCCTTACATCAGGCATGAAAAGGAGTTTGCTTGTAACCAGCCTAGCTCCAAATGGACACGAAACAAGGCCTAGGCACCACTTAAGTTCCACTTAAGCCCTATTCTGAGGACATAAATGGAACTTTAAAAGGGGCCTAGGCCTTGTGCTGGTTCTTTGCACAGGGGTGAATTTCACCCTCTCAATGGAGCTCTCACGCACTAACTGGGATTGATGCATGCACTGTAACACAAGGAAAGCATTCAGGACCTCCATTTGACTGCTCTGCAAATGGAGCGGCCCTGCATTCCACCTTCCTATAAATGGGTCCCGCTGCTCGGAGGTGTCACAAGCTCCACTCACGTGGTTACAAAAACTCAGCTTGCTTCTCCACTGCCTTGCGCTTTGTGTAGTCAGTCACAGCCGTGCATGTGCTACTGAATCAAGACACTAAAGCCTGGTTCTCATTGACTCAGAGGCCCCTTTACACCACTCTGGCAGTGGAAAGGAGCTTTACAGTGGATGCAGTTTTAACTTGTGTCAATTTAAGGCCCCTTTACGCTGTCAGAGTGGGGGGAAAGGGAGTCTTGGTGTTAACGAGAATCAGCCCCTAGTATTTCACACCCACTTTGCCTGGGTGCAAAGCAATGAAGAATCAGGCTCTTCGCCCTATTTTGTTTCATGTTCAGAGGTAAAGGCATGTCATAGCACCCTCCTGAACTTGCCAGCCAGTGTTCAAATGAGAGGTGAACAAAGTAACAAAGGAAAGCGGGGAGCCGTACTTACACAACACACTCATAGCGGTTCTCTCTGGCTGCGATGTGCAGTGGCGAGTCTCCATGAATATTTACTGCGTGTAAATCGCACTTAGCAGCCAGCAATATCTCCGCTATGTCAACACAGCCAGAAAAAGCTGCCCAATGCAAACAAATATTCTCCTCCTGGAGGGGAAAACACAGGAGAGGCTGTTTAGTGCACTAAGATCCCATCACTTTGGGACTCCACCGTCCTCAGCTCGGTAGCTCTGACATTAAAAACGTGGCCGGCCTTCTCCTTTAATGGATTTCTCTCTCTAGCTTGGAAAACACAACCCTGCGACAGGCGGGCAGGGAGTTCGCAGCACAGCCGCCTCCGCACTGACTGGAGATGGGGAGACTACACCTACACCCCTGCATTGCTCTCCTTATCTGTACAGACGAGTCATTTGTCTCTAAGCCACAGAATGACCTGGATCGATCCACAGGGAGACACGACAGACACGAGCGAGCACCAGGGAAGGGCTAGGAGCTGAGCCATCCAAACCAGACATGTGGCAGAATTAGCAAGTCTCCTGCCCCTACAGTATCAAAGAGTGAGCACTGAGTGGGAACAAGCCGAGCACAAGCTGTAGGGCACAAAGGTGTTGAAAAGCGAGACGCCAGCCACAGGGACAGCAAACTGATTTCAGGCATCTCTTAAATACTGTGTGTGCCAGTTTCTCACTAGAGCACTAGAAATAGCTGAACACTCATCTTGCTGATACAGATGTTTGAAGCAATGATCCTATTTGGCTTTGGTACTGTATAATTTGTAGTACACCTTGGAATCCTTCAGCATGACAAGCACTAGAGAGGCTGATTGTGACAACATGATGATGACGACAACAGGGTGTCTTTCACAGATGGCAAAAAGGCGTTTACTTAATTCTCTGTAATTTAGTAATTCAGATCTTTCATTTAATGGAAAGATTAACAGATGCCCGGGAGCAGGGGGGCACGTTTCCTACATGGCTTCTGCTCCCCTGAATGCCACCATCCAGAAATAGGCAGTCAATCCAAAGTATAGCTCTAAAGATTAATTTACTCCAGCAAGGATACTGCTCCGCATACCGCGTGTCAGGCTACAGACAGAACCTACCAATTTTCAGCTCTCGTCCCTCCTATTCACACTGATTAAAATCAGCAGGGCTACTCAAAGAATAAGGGGCTACTCGGTGTGGATAATGATGGAAGGAGTTGGCCCTTAATGACCTATAATGAGTAGATGCTGGAACTCTGGACAATTTAATGGGGATCTCATGCATGGATGAAGAAAGTGCTGGATAGAATGATCTGATTTTCACTGTTAGAGTAATATGTGATTCAAGAGATTGGTAGCTGGTGGTTTTGAGATGGATCAGGCATGAAACAAGTTTTGTTCTGAATCTGTATTATGGCCATGAAGTCAATTGCAACAATCTGGAAAGCCCCCTCCCTCTTGCTCTTATTCTTTGTCAGACCAGGACCTGCCTGGAAAGTACTTGGCTACCAAAAAAAGAGAGACTCCTACAGAGGAGCGGCTTCTGGGCCATTGTGAGCACAATGAGATACTGTACCTCTATCTATCTTTGACAGTATCTGAAAGACACACAGAAAGAGGCACTGGAGGAAACCAATAGGAACCAGCTTCTTATGTCCACTGGACTCAAACGCGTTTCTCAGAGACAGAATGGGAAAATGGGAAAGACGCTGCAATATATAAATAAAGCCGCAGTGGTGGGTCTGACCCATCTAACAGGACGACTGGACACTGCCTTCTCCCTCCTCCCCCATCATCTCCCCACATCCTCCCTAATTACTGCCCCATGTTGTATCTTCCCGATCAGAGAAGGTGGTTTCAGGTGAGCAGCACTCATTCAGGTGAGCAGTCCCATTTGCAACTTGTCATGCGAGGAAGGGTTTGCAGAATCGGGCTCTGTAGGCCTGATCCTCAAAGGCGTTTCACACCTGCAACCCCCGCTGACTTCCCCTGTCTTCTGCAAGTCAAGTCCCCAGAGTGCAAGCTCTCTGGGGCACGGGGCGCGTCATCCTCTGCGTGGGCTCAACCCTACGGTCCCTACTAGGCACAGGATTTACTACTCCGCGGACTAGGAGATACACTATGGACATGATTTTTAAACACTGTAGTAGGAAATACTGGGGAGCTGAAGGTCAGCAGACTGTCCTGAAAGGGCCTATCTAAAGGGCAAGCAGTGCAGATGCTCTCCCAGCCAACGCTCACCAGCTACTTCCTCCCACGTCGCACTGGCTATCAAACCCACTTCTCCCCACCGTCCTTTCCGAGTGGCTTGCAGAATCGTGGTTATTGGGTTGCAGAACTTTTAAATAAAGAGGGTCATTTATTTACTAAAAAACCCAACGCCGGTAAGAGTCTTACGTTGTCTCGAATATTAATATCCGACCCCTTGGACAGCAATAGCTTCACCAGCTCAACATGCTTGTATTCGGTGGCCCAGATCATAGGCGTCCAGCCTCCGTCGTCCTGGGGAGGGGAGAGGAGAGCATGAGACACACACAGCACGGGCAAGGCAGCGTCTGCCTTGATTTGCACTGGCCCTGCAAGCTGCAGCCAGGACAGGCAGCATCGTGCAAAGGGAACCACTGACCCCCGTCGTCTCACGCCACCACTTGAACCGAAATTGCGGGAGTCCTGCAGTGTGATTCAAACCCACCCACCCACACGCCTGCATTCCTGTCTCACACACCAGACTCCAAATGGGGAGAGTCTGCAGGGGTTGGGGAGAAAGGGCCTGTCTGTACAGATAAGATTGCAGCATCAGCGCCCAAACCTGCATTTGAGATGGACCGACTGCCAAGACAGCGCCACGAACACCAGAGGAGCTGCCAGTCATGTTGAGAAGGCCCACCAAGCGGCCCAGAACAGGCCTGGAAGGGGATGCACTGCTGTCTCGCTCTTTCTGGCTGGATGTCCCATTGAAAATGGCTTGGCTGCTGGGTGTCCCCCCGCCCTTTCCATAACAACTCATAACGGGCCAAAGGTCAGCTTCCTCTCTGGTCCCATTGCTGGCAGGTGGGGTTCTGAGCGGGGCCCGCAGGGGCAGACGAGGGCTCTACTCATGGATCTTTGAGAAGCAGGCCCCGGCGTCAGTGGAGGCCTAGAGGAAGCAGCGAATCGAAAGCAGAGTAGTAGGCAGCGGGCAGTACGGAGCATGGCTGATTGTTGGTTGCCCGACGTGTGATAGACCAGCTTCCGTCCAGGGATGCAGAAAAAAAGGGTCTCTGTGTGGCGGCATTGAAGGCTGGAAGGCGAGGATCGAATTATTGATGGCTCATGGCCCCACGAGCTAAGCATGTCTGCTTCTCCAGACCGACCCAGCAAGTGGAGCATGTCTGAATAAGCATGGGGCGTGCTGCTGAGACCACAGGGACAGACAAAGCTTCCTGAGCAGTGGAAAGCGGCTGGTCTTGTTTATGCACCTTGCAACGGGGCCTTACCTGGCAGTTGACGTCCATCTGCCCGTTGGAGAGAAGGTACTGAACTACGTCATAATGCCCTTTCTTGGCGGCCAAATGCAGACACGTGGAGCCCTCAGCATCCTTGGGAATGTCAGAAAGAGAGAGGCTAGTGGTCAGAGCACAGGGCTGGGAGAGCCCACCGGCCGCTCGTGGCCGCCTGCTGCGAACATCGGGAGAGAGGAACAGCAGCCACAACCAGCGCCCACAACCAGTGCCCACAACCAGTGCCAACGGAGGTTAAGCGAAAAGCCCTGCCAAGCCACCACCAAGGAGCACAGGCGTGGCTGAGAGGAAGAGGAGAGCCTTGGATGAAAAGGCTCCCTTGACAGCTTTGCAGAGATGGCAGAGCTGGCTGTCAGCTGCTCCCTCCCCACTGCCAACGGTGACTTTCTTCCCCCCTCCCTCTCCCAAAGACTGCCCCCTACTGCTTCCCACACTGGAGCCAGAGGGGTGGGAAGTCGGGGGTGGGGGTGGGGGGGGAAGAGAGGAATCCTCTCTTTTACATAGGCAGAGCTTCAGCACAGGCTGAGACTCCTTATATCAGCACAGCATCCCCCAGCTAGAGACAATCTCAACCAGAAACTTAAGGCTTTGTCTACACTTGGGGTTTTTAAGCTCCAGTTGCTAGTCCGATGCAGCTGCTCACTGCAAGCCACTTCTCACACCAGTGAAGTGTGTCTACATGGGCGGGGGGCATGCACTGGATCTACCCCACAGAGACAAGGCCTGAAAGAGGGGGCGGAAATGCTGAAAAGAAACTCAGATCAAACTTGTCACAATAAAAAATAAGTTTTTGAAAGCAAAACCCCTCTGAGGTCTCCGAGTACCAGGGTCTTCTACAGGATTGGGGGCCTGAGGTGTGACTGATGGTGGGAGGGGAGAGACCCACAGCATAACATCGGACATCAGCAGCGCTTGGAGCACCCAAACATTCACCTGACATGAACTTAACCCAGTCCAAGTCCCAAGGGGCTGTACATAAAAGAAAAAAAGATCGAAAAACTAAAAGCAACCACCCCGCCCCCAGTTCAAACCACACCATCCCTTCACACTGAACCCACAAAAAGCAACACACTTCAACACAGGAGCACCTCTCTGAACCACAAGATTGAGGACACCTTACCAAAGAGGTCTCCAGTACAGAGAGGACAGGTGCCGCACAGGGAAAGCCTGCAGGCAGAGTGATTTCACGGGATGGGGGGGAGGTTTTCGCTCGTTTTCAGTGTGACAACTCCCCGGGGCAAAGTGGAGGTTTTTACTCTCTCTCAAGTGTCCCACACACCCCAGATACAAGTGTTCAACCGCAGGGTGCTGCTAATCAATGGGTACATCTGACTCCTGACGGGTTCCACACATACAAAGAACCTGGGTTACACAAAGCTCGCTGCACGCTTGGCGTAACTGAAAAGCATGCTGGGAAGCTGGTTCAGAGGCAGCATAAGCACAAAAGCCTTTTAGACGTACATGATGCTGGCTAACAGCAGCACCTTTCTGCTAAGGTTAACAAGAGGCAACTGTAGTCTCTCAATACACCTGCGTGAGAGCAGGCCCGGTCAATATTAAACTTCCACTGACTACAATGGGATGAGGCTCTGGCTCTTCGGATGTCCTTCCCCTTTCTCGCTTGATAATCTCTCTATCCCAGCTAGGCGAGGACAGATAAGCAGCAGCTAACATTTCTGTCTCTCTGCAAAAGAACCCCAGCTGATTTAGCACTGCAAGGCGGCTGCTTTCAAACATGACTAATATTGGACAGAAAACTAATTAACGCAATAAACTTCAGAAATGATTGAATTTCAATAACAATCCCAGGGTTGTAACAGTTCTAATTTGTTTTTGCTGGTTTGGATAAGGGCTTTTTTTTTTTTTTAACCTTTATTAAAAATCTCTTTGCGCTGTGCCGTTATTAAATCAGATGACGGGCATCTGGATATTGCTCGGGAACGTCCCTGGCCCCAGCCTGTTTGAACCTGCACACTCCCACGCTGGCTGGAGAAGGACGCCCGGGGAATTGTCAAAGGCCAATGACAGACTGCGTCTGGCCTCTCTTGTCGCCTTCAAGCTGGATAATCCCACAGATGCAGGTCGGCTCCTCATCATCAGTACACTGGAGTGGTGCTTAGCAATATCATAGGCAGTGAGCTGAAGGGAGCAGGTGGTAACTCTAGTAAGTTGGTAGTGGGGAGGGGCTCCTGTCCTCCAAATAGCATCTGATTTATGACACTAAGAATCTGTCTATGTATTTTACAAGAGGGTTGAAGTAAACAACACGTTATGGGCAACTAGCCAGCCAGGTTTTTATTGTCTTTGTTTGAATTAAAAGGCTATGCTTTAAAGACATCATCTGATTCTGCCACTGTGGTTTTGTGCATGCAAACAGCTACACAATCAGGTACTAGAACAGCTAAATTCTCTCTTTCGCCTTCAATTGATTTGTAGGCACCTAATTAGAGGCCTGTTTAAAAAACTGCCCCAAAAAGTCTAGTGCTGAGCAAAGCACAAAACCAGAGGTTAAAAAAAGATAGTTACTTACCCTGTAACTGTCACTCTTCGAGCTGTGCTGCTCATGTTCATTCCATTCTAAGTGTGTCTGCGCCTTCATGCACGGTTAGTGGAATTTTTTTCCCTTCAGTGGTATTTGTAGGGCTGGCTCTGACGCCCCCTGGAGATCCGCGTACATGCCACGGTATATGAGGTGCCCCCAGCCCTACGCCCCCTCAGTTTCTTCTTGCCGTCGACTCCGACAGCGGGGACAGGGGGCAAGTCATGGAATGGACATGAGCAACACATCTAGAAGAGCAACAGTTGCAAGGTGAGTAAGCGTCTTTTCTTCTTCGAGTGCTTGCTCATGTTGGTTCCATTCTAGGGGACTCACAAGCAGTACCTGGGAGGTGGGCCCGGAGTTACAGATGAGTCACCTGTAGTACCACTCTGTCGAAGCCGGCGTCATCCCATGCCTGCTGAACAATGACATAGTGGGCTGTGAAGGTGTACCGACGACCATGTGGCAGCTCTACAGATGTCCTGCACACACCTACACCAGAAAGTCTGCCAAAGACACTTGAGCTTTGGTGGAGTGGGCTGTAACAACACCCGGCAGAGACACCCTTGCCTGTTCGTAACAAAATTTGACGTAAGAAGTTATCCAGGAAGTAATGCACTGGGCGGAGACACGTAAGCCTTTCATCCTATCTGCCACTGTGACAAAGAGTTGCGTAGTCTTCCAGAACGACTTAGTGCAGTCAATGTAGAGCGCGTACGCTCTCCTAATGTCCAGTGTGCCATCTCCATTCTTCCCCCAAGCTATGTGGCTTGGGAAAAAACAGTGGGAGAAATAGATGTTGGTTACAATGAAATTGGGACACTACCTTGGGCAGAAAAGCAGGATGAGGCTACAACTGGACCTTGTCCTTATAGAAGGTTGTATATTGTGGCTCTGATGTAGGTGCCCTAATCTCAAAGAACCTTCTTGCTGAGGTAATTGCTACCAGGAAGGCTTCCTTCCAAGACAGCAACAGTAACCGACAGGTGGCCAAAGGCTCAAAGGGGGGACCTGTGTGTTGCGAGAGAACTAGGTTCAAATCCCAAGGAAGCACCGGGTCACGGACCTGAGGGTAGAGCCTCTCTATTCCTTTCAGGAACCTAATTGTCATGGGATGGGAAAAACCGATCTCCCATCCAATGGAGAGCGAAAAGCCGAGAGAGCCGCCAGGTGAACCTTCAGCGAGGCCATAGCTAGGCCTTATAGCTTGAGATGCAATAAGTACTCCAGGGTAGCATGAATCGATGATAACTTGGGTGGAATTCCATGGGATGTTGCCCTGTAGGTGAACCGCTTCCACTTAGCCAGGTCCACGGCCCAAGTGGAAGGCTTTCTGCTACCCAGCAGAATTTGCTGAACCTGTGATGAACAGGCCCGCTCATCCGGATTCAGGCATGGAATCTCTACACTGACAGAGCCAGGGAGTCCAGATCCGGATGCAGCAAGCGGCCTTGATCCTGGGAGAGGAGATTGTGACACCGAGGCAACTCCCACGGGGGGAGGAGGAGGGCACTCTTATTGGGGTCACACTTCTAGGCGGTGATCCCCTGTCCTGCCAACCCTCAGTCCACTGTTCCAGTATGGGCCCTGCTCTCAACCCCTTCCTTAGACTATTTCATTGTGGGGGAGCAGCCTCTCTGCACACGCTGATTCTTCTGCTTCTTCCTCGATGGCAAAGAGGAAAAGTCTGGTGCCGCAGCAAGGCCGGTGCCAACTGGGCGCTTTGTCCCGACACCATGCTAGGCACTGAGGTGGAACGTGCTGGTTCAGAGGCTGGTCTCAGCGCTGCCTCCATCAGCAAGTCCTTCAGGCAGATTTCCCTCTCCTTCTGAGTCCATGGCCTGAGAGCCATGCAGATCTTACACTTGTCCTTCCTATGAACTTCCCCCAGGCACCTTAGACAACTGCCACGGGGGTCACTAAGAGGGAAGAGCTTGCTGCAGGAGACGCAGGACCTGAAGCCCGGAAACCGGTGTATGCCCCACTCCGGGGCAAGACTCCCAGCCAGGACGATTCCTAATCTAACTACCAGCTATTAACGACTACTTAACTAACAGGAACCAAAGCCAAACACCGACTGATTAACTACTGAAGGAACTGTTCAGAAGCACTTGCAAAGCAGGCACAGCCATTCCAGCAACTGTCACGGGCGGCAAGAAGGGCCTGAGGAGGCGTAGGGCTGGCGGCACTTCATATACCGTGGCACGTGCACAGGATTCCAGGGGGTGCCAGAGCCGGCCCTACGGGTACTGCTGAAGGGGAAAAAATTTCGGTAACCGTGCACAAAGGCATGCGCACACCTAGAATGGAATCGACATGAGTAAGCACTTGAAGAACAACTGGAACTCTCTTTGTGCCCATGGAATTCAGAGCTCACCATTAGTACTATTAATTATTTTTATTACGGTAGCATCCAGAGGCCCCAAATGTGGAGCGGATCCCCATGGTATACTTTCGTAGTAAGAGACAGCCCTTGCCCCAAAGAGCTTGCAATCTAAGTGTTAAATAATTGTAAAAAAAAAAAAAAAATTACTACCAGCCGGCCCCCACCCAAATGACAGAGGCCCCCTTTCCCTCTAGTTGGGAACTTGCATCCAGACTTAAACCCCTTCAAGAAAGGCAAGGAAACCTGACAAGTCTGTCAAGCAGAAAAGCAAGGAATCAATTGCTACCTTGGGATCGACCAATGCTCCAGCCTTGATAAGGTATTTCACAGCATCCAGATGGTTATTCTCTGCTGCCTCCATCAGTGGGGTCCTCTGGTCCTCAGAGCAGGTGTCTATGTTAGCACCAGCCTGTGAAATGGCCAAGGCAAACACAACAGCCATTATAATAGCTACTGCTTAACAAAGAAAGGGTGTGGAAATACAGATTTGCTGGCAGGTTGTCTACCGAGCGAACAATTTGCCCACGTATAGAAAATTAATGGGGAAGAGGAGGAGTCAAAACTGATCTATGTCTGAGAATCACATTATTTGCTCTCTTCTGTATTCAGTAACTGGGAGCTCAAAGGAATGACATCTTGGAGTTAGATGGTCATTGTTAACTCATTCCGTGCCACTGCAGAATTCACAGCTGGTTTCTGATCGTCATCTGTATAATGCCTCAAAAAACTCTATATTCTCTCTATCCAAAGAGAAGCTCTCTCTTCCCATGGGCTCATCAACTCCATGGAGACAAGGAAACAAACAATCGCCCCTTCCTATCATCACACACTCTGAGGATGGGGTTTTCCAAAGCACTCAGCATTGGGCTGACTGCTTCCCTTGAAGTCAACAGTAAAATTTCCATGGACTTCCATGAGAGCAGAGGGCTTGGGAAAATCCTACCTTTGCTTGTTTTCAGAATGCTGCTGTGCAATGCACTCAACCTGCTTATTCCCTCTGTTTTGCCCTATAACGCACAAGCTGCTACAAGATACGCAAAACAGAAAAAAATCCCCAACTCTACAATTCAAAGCAGGCGTTTGGATTTCGTTGTGGCTGTTAAGAGAAGGCCTATCTGCAGTAATCACAGGTGGACTCAGATTCACCAAAACACGTAAAGGTGGGCCCACTGCTTCCAGTTGCCCCTGAATAGACAACTTTGTTTTTATTGGTTTTAAAGAGCTAAACCACCCAATGCTCACGTGGAAGGAGTGTTTCAGGTTAGATACTGGGGATGTTACTGCTCCAGTAATGTATATTTGCAACACCCTCGCTGTAGAAAACACATGAGATGACGGACTTCTCCCCTGCTCCATCCTTCTGGCACTGCCATCCCTTCAACAGAATGATTCCTCAACAGGATTTATTCTTGTGATTCATTTACAATGGTCCTGCCAGGCCTAACAAATCCTGCAGGCCTCACGGACACAACTCGTTCCATTGACGTCAAAACAGCACAACTCATCTGAATAAAAGGAGTAGGATTAAGATCTAAGGGCTCCCTTTTTCAAAGTGACCACTGATTTTTCGTGTCTCCATTTTTGGGTTCTCTACTTGAGATGCTTGAGGGACTTCATTTTCAGAGCACAGGACACTCAGCACTTTCTGAATATCAAGCCCAGGCACCCAAAAATCACTCGTCACTTTGAACACACGGGCTATTCATTTTGCATTACTGTAGGACAAATTTAAAAAGCCCATTCTTTTAAAAACATGCATTTAAGAGGGTTCCAAAGCAAGGACTTTTTTGGACTCCAGTTCTTCATGTTAACCAGGTGGCTCCATTTACACAAACTTTTAAATCTCATCAGCTCACCCTCACAAAAAACCAGAAAAAGAATGCATTATTATTTACAATGCCTTTGATTTGCAAGGGAAATGCTGAGCCTACATTCAAATTGGGGGGGAAAACAGCAAATCCTGAGATTTAAGAGGTTATAATGGAAAGGAAAGGCTTGGTAGGTTAATTCCCAAATGACTTTCAGTCCTGGGGGGTCGGAGGACATGGCATGGAGAGAAGTCTCAATTTGAAGAAATGTAAATGGAGACGAACCTGAATCAGCATGTGGCAGATGTCCACGTGCCCGGACTCCGCAGCAGCATGGAGAGGGGTTCTCTTATTCTGGTGCTCCATTTTGAAGTTGGGGTCAATGCCATCCACTAAAAACAAAGAGAGACTCTTCCAGCGGGGATAGAGGTCAGCAAAACCACCACCAAAGGAAACACACAAGGGACACTGCTAAAGGCTCCAGAATCTATTGGTCATTTACCTTTAAGTTGTTACAACGTTTCTCGCTTCGAAGCTTAAATTAAATTGTTGTTACATCGTTATCACCAAGCACTAGAACAACGGAGCCCAAGAGTGACTATTTTTACAGACCAGGCAGTTCTCAGATATGGCGTGAGCTACCATTTAACAGAGAGATGGTCTCATGGATACCTCTCTTCCCATTTGCTATCCTGTATGCCACCGCACCTCTTATTCACAATTCTCTAACATCCCTAGGGCTGCAACAACAATTGCTGACATGGAGAAGTAACCGGAAAATTATTTATTCTATCTGTAGCTTCTTTTATAATCCAAATAATACCACCACCCCCCTAACACTTATGTGGTGCTTTTCATCAGTAGATCTCAAAGCGCTTCATGGTCTCTGTCATATTTACCTTTTGTGAGGTAGGGCAGTGATATTATCCCCATTTTACGTACAGGAAACTGAGGCACAAAGAGACTAAGTGCCTTGGTCAAGGTGACAAAGGAAGTCTGTGCCAGAACAGGCAACTGAACCTGAGTTTCCCAAATCCTAGGATAGTATTAACTACTGCAGACAGGGAGAAGCCTACACCATGGGACGAGTTTGCTCTCACTGGATCACCGGCAAGTCCTTGACGGATCACTAGTGCTCCTCTTCAGTCTCTGTAAACACTGAGCACCAGTGAAGTCAATAAAGCTATTCCAATTAACATCAGTGGAAGATCTGGCCCAGTATTCTCACAGCTGTGCAGAAACTGACAGATGGTGATGATGGCCAGGCAAAGATGGGTGGGCATGATAATATGTTACGTAGACTGAAGTCGGAGTTAAACAAAACACCAATGAATCAAATTGCAGTACTACTGGAACTCAGACAATGAAGTCGATATGTGACAAAAGGTGTTTGGTAAAAGAAAAGACTGAAAGTATTTGCAAAAATGTATTACAAAACACCAGAGATGAGTGGAAATGACCAACAGAAAAAATTACTCAGTGTACGTCAACCAAAAAAAAAAAAAAAAAAGAGCAAATATTCTCACGTGATCAGCCAGAAAAGCAGTACCCGAAGCTCAAAATTATCCTCCAGTTGCAGTTTATTAAGCACCCTCATAATAAAGCTTAGTGCACTGAAGATCTTTCATTCTCTGTAAACTTACAAAGAGTCCTAATCTAAAACACTCTCCATACTGCATGTAAACACCTTCCCACTCATCATGTGGCTAGGCAAATTGCCAGTTTGGAGAATTACATGGAGGACGTTTGAGGGCAGTTAAGACTGGGCATCTGCATAAAACCGTGCCCAAATTCAGATGGAAGTTGAAATGGGTCCACATGCGACAGAGAGAGGAGAAACAATTTTAAATAGCAAGTTATCGGCAAAATTGATTTCAGCTGCCAACACCTGCTCACCTGATTTAATGGGGACTGCAAAGTAGGGAAAAAACGGTTGCTTACCTGTAGTAACTGTTGTTCTTCGAGATGTGCTGCTCATGTCCATTCCATTCTAGGTGTGCATGCGCCAGTGTGCACGTTTAATGGAACTTTTTTCCCTTTAGCAGTACCGTACGGCCAGCTCCAACGCCATCTGGAGTCATGCGCTTATGCCGCGGTATGAGAGGTGCAGCCGGCCCTGCACCCTCTTGGTTCCTTCTTGCCGTCAACTCCAATGGAGGGCAGGTCATGGAATGGACGTGAGCAACATATCGTGAAGAACAACAGTCACTACAGGTGAGCAACTGTTTTTTCTTCTTTGAGTGCTTGCTCATGTCGATTACTTTCTAGGTGACTCACCAGCAGTGCCACTGGAGGGGGGCTCGGAGTTCATAGATCAGTTGACTGCAGAACTGCTCTTCCGAAGCTGGTGTTGCCTTGAGCCTGCGGCATTATAGCATGCTGGAACATAAAGGTGTGGACCGATGACCAAGTAGGAGCTTTACAAATATCCTGCACTAGAACCTGTGCCAGAAACGCCGCTGACAAGGCTTGAACTCTGGTGGAATGAACTGTGATAGACTGAGGGGGCAATGCTCTTGCCTGCTCACAGTATAGCCTGACGCAGTCGGGATATCCATGCAGAGATTCTTTGGGATGAAAATGGAGAACCCTTCATTCGGTCCGGTAGGGAGACAAAAAGCTGAGAAGTCTTATGAAAAGGCCTAGTCCTTTCAATATAGAAGGCCAGAGCCCACCTAACATTAAGGTTGTGCCATCTACACGCCTCGGCCAAATTGTGTGGCTTAGGGTAAAACACTGGCAGGAAAATGTCCTGGTTAACGTGGAATTGGGGAACGACTTTAGGCAGGATTAATGGGTGTGGCCGCAGTTGGACCTTGTCTTTGTAGAAGACGGTGTATGGCGGTTCTGAGGTCAAGGCCCACAATTCAGAGACTGCACGCTGAGGTGACAGCTACTAGGAAAGCCACCTTCCATGACAGGAGCACCAAGGGCAAGTTCCTAAAGGCTCAAAGTGGGCCCCGGCAGTTGCGCCAACACTAGATTTAGATCTCAAGGGGGAAGAGAGTCTTGTACTTGAGGAAAGAGCCTCTCTAAGCCTGTGAGAACTCTGCCTGTCACATAGCGGGAGAAGATCGAGCTCCCCTGTATCAGAGGGTGAAATGCTGAGATAGCCGCAAGATAGACTCTTATTGAAGAAATTGCTAGACCTTGATGTTTTGAAGACAGCGGATAATCCAGAACTGTCTGTATCGAGGTTTGCATAGGATGGCGTCCATGTTCGTGAGTGCAGAAAGAGAATCTCCACCATTTCACCAAATGCGATGCTCTAGCTGAGGGTTTTCGGCTACCTTTTAAAACCTCTTGGACCTGCGAGGAACATCCCTACTTGTCCTCATTCAGCCAGCCAACCGCCACGCTGTCAAGTGCAGAGAGATCAGGTCCAGGTACAGCAGTCTGTCCTTATCCTGCGACAGTAAGTCCGGTTGATGTGGGAGCTGCAGCGGGTGGGCGATCGAGAGCTCCAGCAGGGTGGAGAACCAATGCTGTCTCAGCCACAGAGGTGCTATTAGGGTGACATCTGCTTTGTCTTTCTTGATTTTAAACAGGACTCTGTGTATTAGCGGGGCCGGTGGAAATGCATACATCAGAGGCCCTGTCGAAGGCAGGAGAAAGGCATCGGACAATGATCCTCTGTCAAGCCCTTGAATGAAGCAAAACTGGTCGCATTTCCTGTGCAGGCAGGATGCAAAGAGATCCACTTGGGGAGTTCCCCACCTCCGCAGGAGAGAACACACCACCTGAGGAAGAAGCGACTACTCGCGGTAAGGTAAGAAGTGCTTGCTAAGTCTGTCCACCACTGTCCACAGGTGAGAAGCCATGAGGTGGAAATCCTTGAGAATGGCCAGGTCCCACAGGTGAGTCACTTCCTGGCACAGCTCTGAAGAGCGGGCTCCGCCCGGCCTACTCATAGACTCATAGGTCAGAAGGGACCAATATGATCATCTAGTCTGACCTCCCGCACAAGGCAGGCCACAAAACCCAACCCATACACATTTATAACAACCCCGAACCCATGACTGAGTTATTGAAATCCTCAAAAGTGAGATTTGAAGACCTCAAGCTGCAGGGAATCCACCAGCAAGCGACCCATGCCCCATGCTGCAGAGGAAGGCGAAAAACCTCCGTGGCCCCTGCCAATCCGCCCCGGAGGAAAATTCCTTCCCGACCCCAAATATGGCGATCAGCTAAACCCTGAGCATGTGGGCAAGACTCACCAGCCAGCACCCAAAAAAGATTTCTCTGCAGTAACTCAGTTCCCATCCCATCCAGCATTCCCACAGACCATTGAGCAGACTTATCTGCCGATAATCCAAAATCAATTGCTCAAATTAAACTATCCCATCATAACATCCCCTCCATATACTTATCAAGCTTAGTCTTAAAGCCAGATAAGTCATTTGCCCCCACTACTTCCCTCGGAAGGCTATTCCAGAACTTCACTCCCCTAATGGTTAGAAACCTTCGTCTAATTTCTAGTCTAAATTTCCTAATATCCAATTTGTACCCATTCGTCCTCGTGCCTATAATAGTACTAAACTTAAATAATTCCTCTCCCTCCCTAACGTTAATCCCCCTGATATATTTATATAGAGCAAGCATATCCCCCCGGAGCCTTCTTTTGGCCAGGCTAAACAAGCCAAGCTCTTTGAGTCTCCTTTCATAAGGCAGATTTTCCATTCCTCGGATCATCCTAGTAGCCCGTCTCTGAACCTGTTCCAGTTTGAATTCATCCTTCTTAAACATGGGACACCAGAACTGCACACAATATTCCAGGTGGGGTCTCACCAGCGCCGTATATAACGGCACTAACACCTCCTTCTCCTTGCTGGAAATACCTCGCCTGATGCATCCTAAAACCGCATTTGCTTTTTTAACAGCCATATCACATTGGCGGCTCATAATCATCCTGTTATCAACCAATACCCCAAGGTCCTTCTCCTCCTCCGTCGTTTCCAACTGATGCATCCCCAAAGTATATGTAAAATTCTTATTATTAATCCCTAAGTGCATGACCTTGCACTTTTCACTATTATATTTCATCCGATTACTATTGCTCCAGCGTATAAGGTGGTCCAGATCTTCCTGAATAGCATCCCGGTCCTTCTCCGTGTTAGCAATACCCCCCAGCTTCGTGTCATCCGCAAACTTTATTAACACATTCCTGCTCTTTGTGCCAAGATCAGTTATAAAAAGGTTAAATAAGTAATGATGTAATACGTGGCGGTGGCGTTGTCCAACAGGACTGGATCACCTCGCCCTTCATATATGGAAGAATTGCCCAGCATGCTAACCTTATTGCTCTGAGATCTTTGACACTCATGTGAAGCTTGCGATCCTCTTGGGACCAGCTTCCCTGGGTGCTGAGCCCTTTGCTGATATAAGGCATCGGACACAAGGGTTATCGAAAGACTAAGGCCCCCAAAAGGCATTCCCTGCTATCCGAGCGAGGGTTGGACCATCAGTTCAGGGAAACCAATACCCTTGGGGGGAGACGTTCACCACTCGATGTAAACCGTGCCCGCTAGGGGAGCAAACCAACATCAGGCATGACCGCAGAGGTCGGAGTTGCAGAGGGGCACGCTGCACTATGTAGCTGCAGGCCGCCACGTGCCCTAGCAATTGGAGGCACATCCAGGCTGTGGTGAGAGGTGACGCCTGGATATCCCCGATGAGGGTCACCACAGAGTGGAACTGAGACTCTGGTAGAAATGCCTTGGCCCATGTGGAATCCAGTTCTGCCCCAACCAATTCCATCTGTTGTGCCGGTGACAATGTTGATTCTTGTTCATTTATCAACAGACCTATTCGGCAGCACCTGCTGATGTTGCACCTGGGAACGGGATATGCCTCTGACTAGCTAATTGTCCAGGTAAGAGAAAAGCTGAACCCCCTTGACGTCTCAAATATGCAGCCGCCACAGCCATGCGTTTTGTGAACACCTTTGGGGCTGACAAGCCATAGGGGAATGCGGTGAATTGGTAACGGCCCTGACCCACCACAAACCTGAGAAACCTCTTTTGTCCAGAGAAGACTGAGATATGGAAATAGGCGTCCCTCGGGTCAAGAGCAAAATACCAGTCTCCTGGATCCAAGGAAGGGATGATGGAGGCTAGGGAGAGCATGCGAAATTTCAGTCTCTTGAGATATTTGCTGAGAAGTCACAGATCGAGGATAGGCCTGAGCCTGCCCTTTGCTTTAGGGATGAGAAAATAGTGGGAATAGAAACCTTTCCCCCAAAGGGCTGCAGGGACTTTCTCCACCACCCTTAAAGCTAGCATGGCCTGCACCTCCTGAGAAAGGAGATGCTCATGAGAGGGGTCCCTGAAGAGGGAAGGGAAGAGGGTGGTTGGGTGGAGTTGAGGAGAATTGTAGGGTATACCCTTCTGCAATGATGTGGAGGACACAACGGTCTGATGTTATGCAGCGCCATGCCTGGGAAAAGGTGGTTTAGGAAAGGTCTGTGGTTCAGATCCTGGAACGAGTCTGCTATGTCGCCCTGCTATGCCTTTGCGGTCTGCGGCCATTGGTGTGGCACGAAGACCCTTGCTGCAAGGTCGAGGGGGTTAGTGCCTGATGGCGGCGATTAAATCCTCTGTCTCTTTCTCTCCTTCTACAGGAGGAGGATCGTGCAAGTCCTTGGAACCGAGGCTGCTGCGGGGGAGGCCAAAACTGCTTTCTCGATTACTGAAGGGCGTTTAGGCCAAAGGATCGCAAGGTGACTCGAGTCTTTCAAGTCATGAAGCCTTGTGCCCATTTAGTTTGAGAAGAGGCCAGTGCCATCAAATGGAAGGCCCTGAATGGAGTTCTGCACCTCGTGATAACCCCAAGGACTGTAGCCATGACAACCTGCGCAAAGATACGGCAGAGGCCATTGATCGTGCTGCCGAATCCAACGCATCAAGGAATGCTTGAAGGGCATGGACCCTTTACAAATAGCGCACTTCTCTTTTCTGTGCGCCTCCCCCAGACACTTAAGGCAGCTGTCGTGGGAGTCGCTCAACGGAAATGGCTTGTTACAGGCCATGCAGGGTTTAAACCCCGGGAACAGGGGCATGCCTCAGCTAAATATTTACACTAAAGCTATTTACACTAGTCACCTAAGACTAAATAATTCAAACCTATAAATCAAACCAAGAAAAGGGAAGCAAGCTCATCTGCAACACAATGCCTTGCAGAAGCAAGCGAGAAGGGAGTTCCAGCAACCATCATTGGCGGAAAGAAGGAACTGAGGGCACAGGGCCAGGTACCTCTTATACTGCGGCATAAGTGCGCGACGCCAGAGGGTGCCAGACCCGGCCCTACGGGTACGGCTAAAGGGAAAAAGGTTCCGGTAACCATGCACGTTGGTGTGCACACCCCTAGAATGGAATCGACGTGAGCAAGCACTTGAAGAAGAACGGGACTGTGGCAACTGGCTGGGGGGAGCTGGAGTGCTGCCAAACTCGCAACCTCCTGGGGAGGATCCACTTACCCAACATAAGCAGGACCTTCTGAAGTTCCCCTTGCCTGGCGGAGAAGTACAGCTGCTTCGGATGGAACCGTAACTTCTTGGGCCTGTAGCAGGAAATAGGCTTATTATTTACTCTTAACGAAAAGTCTCAAGACCTCTGCCCTGTGCTCACTGCCATTGGTTCATGAGAACCATAGTCTGCTCCTAAGGAATATCGGGAAGTACCAAGTGCATCTGCTCTTGAGTTCTGCCTCAGACGTTCCACGGACAGCCCCATGCCCAAGCCCACTAGACAGAGCCGTTGGGGTCACCTAGCCACTACCTGTGGATATGCCTCACTGAAAGCCAGAGAATGCAGCTGCTGCAAGAGCCTGGCTTTTCACCACACCCACCTGAGCACAGCATGACGGGGCTCAAACAGCTGCACACGCAGAGCGAGGAGTCAGAGGTAGGAAGCAGCATTTCTCCCCATGACTCCTTTAGCACTATCTTTTGTGTGAACCTTCCAGAGAGTTCAGCTTCTCAGCAGACCTCTACCATGTCTGCGAACCAGTTCTTGTTCTTGGAGGACTCTGGCTTCTCAGAACATCTAGTAGGATGTTACTATTTACTAGTATTTACTAGTAAATTTACTATTTACTACTACTATAGGCAACTGTCTGAAGGGAGAAGGCTTAAGGCAGCTCCTGGCTTTGGGATTCACTCTCAGAAATGTGTACAGTGCTGTTCTGCTCTGAAACGTGACTAAGGAAAACCAAAAGTTTGGGGCGCCAGACTTGCTGTCGGTCCATTCTTTCCATAGCTAGTTTACACGTTAAAAGATGTTGATCTTGTCCTCCCTGGCAGTTTGCTCACAACCTGGGATCCAAAAGGCATGCTGGGTTCTTTCTGATTCATGCACTATCAACCCGTAATAAACGGTTCTGCAGGCCAAAATGCTACACTCAGTTACATCTGTGCTACTTCATGGGGCAGCCCTGTTACCTTCACTAGGGCTACACAGATGTAATCAAATGGGACAAAGGCCATGTCTGCATGACAGTACTGGTACAGCCCTTCGTATGGACGCAGCATATACCGATAGAAGAAGGAGTTCGGCTGGCAGGGTAATACCACCACCCGCAATGGCAATGGTTATGCTGACAGAAGCTCTCTTCTGCTGGCATAGTAATGTCTACATGGGGGTTTTGCTGGCACAGCTACATTGGCTGAGGGAGGAGGGAATGATTCTGTTCACATTTCTAGCTGACACAGCTCTAACGGCAAAACTTTGTAGAGCAGATTCAGCATCAGCGCACAGTTCTGTTGATGATGCGCAAGAAGGAACAAACGCCAGCTCCCTTTCCTCTACCTGTGCTGGCTCTGCAGGGCTAACGGGATCATTGATTTTGGCCACTGGAGTCAGCAGATATAAAGTGAATGGCCACAGAGAGCGTACCTGTCAGGTAAGGCTGGGCTATTATAACAGAATCACTTTTCAGAGCACACCCATGGGCTGAACCTGACCGCCTTTGGGATGCATCGTATGCTTAGATTGTAAGCCGGTCTAGGCAGAGACTGCCTCTTAGTTCGATGTTCTCACGGGGTCTAGTACAAAGGAGCTGGGAGGCACCTACCCACTACAAACTGCAGCAGCAACTGTGAGACGCACCTCTTCATCCTGGCTAGTTTCTCAGCATCTGGGTGCCTTAAGGCTGCTTCTTTTGGGACCCAGTCCCAAAGCCCCCTAAGCCTCCTACCCCATTTTCTTCAGTGGCAATAGGTTATTTTGACCATCTCTCAGGTTTGGTTCCTTTACATTTAAATATGTATAAATCCCAATGTAATCCCGTAAAACAACAGCTATATAACAGTCCTTCTTCCTCAGCTTGTATAATCCCCCCAACCGAACATGGTTAAGTTTACATCTACAGTACACACCACTGGCAACGGGATGTTGGCTACATGTCGTTACCTGACCCAGTGAAAAGGAGGCTGCATCCGCCCTGCAGCGTGTAGCTGCATGTGTCAGTGAAAGGCTCTGGTGAAGGGGAGGCAGCAGGGAAAGTCTCAAGCAATGGGCAGCTGACAGAGGTTTCCCTCCTCCCCGCCAGAGCTTTTCCCTCTGGTGGGGAAGGGCTCAAGGAACGGGGGACTGCTGAAGCCTCTCTCAGCCTTCTGCCAGAGCCTTTCCCCATTGGAGGTGAAAGGCTCCAGCAGCGGGCCACGACACTCCTAAAAACAGCAGTGCAAACAGTGCAGCATGGTTTGGGTGAGCAGAGAGACGAGTGCATGCCCATACCCGGCAGGCGTGTTTTTGCCCGCCTAAACCGTATCTCATGGTCTTCCCTGCTATTTATAACCCTGCTAGGGGGGCTATGTCTGCATGTGCCCTACACGCCACTGAAAGAAGCATGCAGTGCAGACGTACCGATGTGTTTAGCGCTCCCAAGTGGGGAAAACCCAAACGGCTGGAAAAAATGACCTTCCTGGTTGAGCATGCCATTGCAATACATCCACTAGTGGCAAACCCCAGTCATAAACAATAACAACATGGAGAACCTGAAGCATTACAGATAGCGAGATTTTACAAAAAAACCGCCATTACGTTTTGTGGCTTCCTGTTGAAAACAGGACCATTTCACAGGGAAACCCTCACCACGTCCCAAATTCTGCGCATCCAAAATTAGTTTCAGACAAAGATCAAGGAGTGCAGAGATATATGGGAAAGCTTAAATTGTTTGTGTTTTTTCAAAGGGGAACAGGTTTGGGAAATTACTCCAAAAAGCAAAAACAGAGGCTGCCAGGACCAAATAAAAATAATAAATTGTGAAACAGGTGTGGGTGCAAATTTCACCATTGCTCACAACAGGAAACAGTGAGCCAAATTTCGTTCTGATATAAGAGGGATTGAATAACTCAAAATGAAGCCAACAGAGTTTCACTCAATAAAACTAGTTGCAGAACCTCGCTTGTGCTAAGGCTGTGAATGGAGATCTCTGGTATGTCAACCCTGGTGATAAGGTGTGTGGGGAGGCAGACTAATTCCACTAGCAAATCAATCAGCATGATGGATGCAGTAGAAGCTGTGCTGCAGAATCCATAATCCGCAGTGCAGAATGACTGATTTGAACAGAAACATACTGGGCCTCAAAGTCCAAAGAGCCTAAAGCCTGGTTTGTTCCAGCCCAATGAACCTGGGTGGCATTTGAGAGACTCGGAGGCCAAATTCTTACTTTTCTGAATCCAGGGCAATCAAAGCGCTTTCCAAGGTTTCCTTAACTGGTCCCTGAGGCAGGCCAGTGGCAGGCTTCACAAAAACAGAAGAGCCAGCCAAATCAAACCCCTCAGTAGCCGAACTCTCTGGCTTGTCTTCCTCAGACAACTGTGTTCCAGTGCCACTGAAGCGAGGGGGGGGAAGGGAGAAGGAGAGAGAGAGAGAGAGAGAGAGAGAGCCAAACATAACCATTAAACTCAGACAAGAGCATATGTATCTTATGCCAAATAAGGAGAGAAAATGAATTTTAAATGCCAACGGCTTAAGCCATTTTGAAAAGTGAACGAATGCATTTCATGGCCCTTTTGGCCAGGATTCTCCTTGGACTGGAAGCAGCGTTACCGTCTCATTAGAGGAGACATGCTGTAAGTAACATACTTAATGGATGCAGATACGATGGGGACACGGAGCAGAGAGCACTGTCCAGCAGTCTGCTGAGAATGTACAACGCAGCAACTGACAAAGAGCGATAGCACAGGTTCAGATCCACCTTAAGATCTCTTAAGCACTGCTCAATACTGAAGACTTCTGGAATAGATGCTGGTTTGCTTCTCTCTCTGTATGTGCTTTGATTTTCTCTATGGTTTGTTGGAGCTATGTGTTAGGGTCAGGTGCTATGTAAGTTTGCCCCGAGACCACATTTGCTAACCCCAATCCTGAGCTGCAGACATCCAACTATTCCAGTCCTAGGCTTCCCAAACAGCTCTGCCAATCCACCTCTGTCCCTGCGGCTCTCCCTGCTAATTTTGGGGCCCTCTTGAGTGGAACACAAGATGTGCTGAAATTACGTAGTGGTTTTTGATGTGGACAAATGTCTCTGGGGATGGGACGGACACCAAGAACTCATTTAACTTGTGACACAGGAGGCCAAGTCTTCAGAGGTGAAAGTCTAGTGCGTCTTCCTGGGGCAGCCGTGAGTTTCCAGCTGCTGGATTTGGCAGGTAAGAGCAGAACCGGGAACCCATTCAATCCCTGAAGCAGAGGAGGGTTTCAGACCTATATCAAGGCACAGTGGGGGTCCTGGAGCATTCACTGGACAGCAACTTACCTCCCTGTGGTGGTGTCTGCCCTCCCCTCCAAAACCACCGACTTCTCCTGCTCGTAGGTCAGCAATATCGTGGAGGTCGTGTCTGCTTTCGCTATCGTCACCTCCTTCGCCTTTGAGGCTTCTTCCCCGCAGTGCGGGCAGTAGCTCATGTCATTGACCTGGGAGGCACAGTTCTTGTGGAAACGGTGGGAAATGCTGCTTTCGGGCTGACACTCCATGAAAGTACCCTGGGGGAAGGGGGAGAGAATCACAGAGAAGGAATTCGCACACTCAGCTATAAATAATAACGTTCTTCACCCTTCTCTGAGTGCTTCACCCATGGATCTCAGAGTGCTTTAGTACCACCAGCACACCTCTGTAAAGTAGGCCAGTATTATCACCATTGTACAGATGAACAAAACAGCAGCACTGAGAAACAGCTGGTTGGCTAGGATTACAAATCAAGCCACTAACAGAGCTGGGAACAGAACCCAGGAGTCTGGATTCCCTGTTCTCTGCTCAAACATCTCCTAACACCAAAACTCTTGCGCGTGTTTCTAGAAACCAAAGCTCTAACACGTGGCAGTTTGCAGTGGCTTATGCACTAGAATAACACCTCCCCGTTCCCAGTGTATTCTCTCGCTGTGCACAAGATGCTCCCAACAGTGAAAGGAGCACAGGTAAAGATGACAGGTCTGCTCACTGAGAAAACTTGACAAGCGGCCTCTGTTGCAGGCCGTCCCTTACAGGTGTGCTGTCAAGCTACACTGACAATGGAATTAATGCGTGACCTTACCTCAACAGAGCTACGCTCCTAAACCAATGTAAGAGTATCTCTGCAAGGGGGTTACACTGATGTAACAACTGTAGTTTCTAAACCATTTTAGCTACATCAATATGACTTGTGTGTTTACACAAAGCCCTAGAGCTGTGTGCTGGCTGATAGGGCCATTCAGTATAAAATTGAGGTACCTTTCTTAAAGCTTTCTTCTCTTCTCTCCAAAATCCTGATTACCTGAAGTTATCCGAGAATCCATCACTCTGTGACTCCAGTGTTACCAGAAGTCCATCTATTAGTGATGGCACACAGACTGATGCACTCTAGTTTTAGCGTTTGTGAACCAAGACACGCCAATCACACAGACAAGAACATTTAAGGACAGGTTAGTTAAAACTTACTGTTCTGCTGAATGCACCTCCTTTCCCCAAGAAATCTAAAAATCTCCACTTCAGCTTTGCAGTTTGCCTTTAAGGGTTCCACGGTATTTGTCTTTTAATGATCTTTGATTCCGCATGAAAAGCTCATGCAACTGTAATAGTGCTTTGGACATAGTATAGTGTCTTTCAGCCTGTGATCTTAAAGGGCTTTAGAAACATTAATTACCCTATTAAGCTTCCCAATCCCCATGTGAAACAGGTGAATATTACCCTCAGTTTACAAATAGGCAAACTGAGGCACAGATGAGTTAAGTCACTAGATCAACACTACACAGAGCTTCAGTGTGAACTAGAACCCATTGTCTTGCTCTAACCACACCACTCAAATTCACTATATAATCCATGGCAAACAAAGCACTGCACACGGGATACAACAGGTACACGTACACAGACCATTTACAAAGAAATAAGACACACTTTTTAATGGAGAGAGAAATTAACCATTGAAACTATTTACCAAGAGCCATGTAGAGTCTCCATCATGGACCATTTTTAAATCAAGACTGGATGGATGTCTTTTTAAGAGATCTGCTCTAGGAATTATTTTGGGGCAGGTCTCTGGTCTCTGTTATACAAGAGGTCAGACTAGATGACGACAATGGTCCCTTCTGGCCTTGGAATCTATGAAGGTAAACTGGGAAAGATCATTGTGGGAAAGATCAGTGTGGGGGGAAAAGCCACCCACACCCCTGGAATTCTTTAGGCAAGGCCTCCAAGATGGTACAGATGTCAAAGTGGATCAGTTAATAATATTCTTTGAAGTTCCTCTGAAGGCTAAAGATACTCCATGATATGTTACCTAGCTGCCTCCTTACCCATTCCACTGCACTTAAAGCAATGTTTCGCAGCAGTGAGAGGGAGAAAAAGAGATGCGTTATCACTGAAAATCAGCAAGGGTCATTAGGCACCCGTGACACATCTGAGCACCATGGTTAAAATGAGAGACTTACTGCAGTGCAGAAGTATCCACAGCCAGGGCAGCACTGGTGTTTCACCATTCTCCCTCTGTGGTCCTCGCACAGCACCAAGAGCTGAACTTTGTTAGAAGGGCGCATCAGCTCATATTTCACCACGCTGTTTGTGCATCGGCCCAGCTGGAATGGGAATAACAAAAGGAAATTCAATTACTGGAGACCAAAACACAGACAACCCCCTCTGCTTGTGCTGAGGAAGATTTGTCCACACTGCCATGATGAAACGTGGCCTTTTCACAGCCATTCAGACGCATGCCAGACAGCATTAGCTGTCCAATAGGGAGAAGGGAAAGCTGCTCTCACAGGAAGAAATGCATCATTTACCAAAAAACATGCATATGGACCTGAGAGTCCTCATAAGGATATTCATAACAGAAAATACGCAAGAGCCAAGTAGCAGCAGAACGGCCAGTCCCATGGGTTTCAGTAACCAAACACTCACTCTCGTTTTGCCAGAAACTGAGGGTGCCAATAACTGAGGAAACAAGACCTAATACACCAAAGCTCGCTACTGTTTGAAAGTGAAGACATCATAATGAGACAGAGGGAGAATCACTACAAGTAAATCATGGCTTGCGCTTGTGAAGGCCCCGTGCTGGAACCCATTTATGCACGTTAAGGGCCAGATTTTCACAAGAGCCCAACACATTGCGTGAAGCCTGTATAACAATAAATAAATCAAGCTTTCTAGGGATAATGTCAACATAAATGTCTGATTAAAAGAATCCTTATGTTCCCGCCCACTACCTTACACTATTAAACTATTTCCACTATCATCTGTATTAGGGATCACCTTGCAATACCTATGCTGCTTGTTTTGCTAGATCCGAGAGATTAGTTTTTTCCCCTTGCTGCATTCGCAATTCCAGTGCGTCAGTTTCACTTCCTAGGGCCAAGCACTGGGCACCATGAGGTTATGTTTGGGTTTCCAAAACTTTCACCAACTCCTCAAATTCTCCCCTCCGCCACCTCCAAAAAACCCTTTTCCCCCCCCGTTAAGTACCATGAAAAACTATCATGAAAACCATCTCTACCACATCAAAACACTGGGCCGAAAGCTCACTGACGTCACTGTCTACACCGCTGCTTGGGTCAGACGAGCCACTAATAAAAATGCCCCGCCATCCCTGAGCAAGTTGAAAATTAACTAACAAATTCTCGTTTTACCTATAAACTAAGCAAATTTGATCAGACATATGGCAGGTTGGCCTGTCTGTATTAAGCAGTCCTGATGGTATCTCCGTCCCACTTTTTATTAAGGTTCCATTTCCAAGTAGTTTTTGAGGAGTACATAAATGATTAACAGTTCTTTTATCAAACTGACAATTAACTTTTATAGAGGCCAACAGATCGCTTATAACCTCGGATAACCCCTTCCAATGTTGTGCTCTTAACCATCCAGAATACATACTAGTCGTGTAACATGCTTAAACCATCTATTAGCCACTAGGTAATGTTTACAAAATGGAACCTTAATATAAAGTGTGGCCATTAGTCCCCTCCTCCCGCACGATCTGGCTGGGGAAAGAGCTTTCAGAGAATTGAGAAGCTTCTTGCCATATCTTCTTCCTTGTCTAGAGACCAGTGAGAGCGGGACTCTAGACCGTTTTCTCACCAAGGCTCTAGTGATGTTTTCCCTTCAATGATTAGCTCTTGTCTCGCACTGGGAATTCTTTTTCCCTGGGGTACGTGTGTGCGTATGTGACTGGGACACAAGTGGGCTGCAAAAGGCTGTTACTTATTCTGGGCCCGCCCGCCCCCAAATCTTTTATAGCACCCAGAACAGAACTAGAGCAATTCTGACTCCATGCCTTGTGCAAGCAGCTCGGCCAACGATATTGCGTGCTGCAGCTTATCTGAAGGAAAGGTAAGCGTTGCCCAGTGAAAAGGACGTGTGACGGTTTGTTTTCTTGCCTGAAGTGGTACCTCCAAGGCCCAGCAGAGAATGAATCGGGGGCTTACTTCAGGGCTGCTGGCAGCCACCGGAACTGGCTAGCCCGGCCGCAGTTCACTGCAAGTCACAAGTGCAGCAATTTTCAGGCAGCTGAACCTGAAGGCAGCACAGGGCTTCAGGGATATAGAAAGTCTGGCAGCAGAAGAGTAATATAGGGGAGGGGAAGTATAGGTGGGCATCTGCTCCAGAAACGCTTTCCAAGCACTGGGAAACATCTGTATTTTCTCCTGGATAATCAAGGGAAACCGCCTCCCATGTTTTCTCTTTGGATTTTCTCAATTTGATGCAGGCTAATGTATTTTACTCCACTTGGTTTGGCGTGCCTTTATTTTAACAAGCCAATCCAGCTGCACCACCCGAGACAAGCAGCACAGAACCATCTGCTGCCCTTGCTCCATTCGCTCTCCAGGACTGCCATGCCCTAGAGCGGGACGGGCATGATGTAACAGTAGCACATCCCTGTTTTCAGGGCGGGCTGATGCATATGGAGTGCTGGAACTTGTGCTCCCAGGCCAATATAAGGGCAAGGTCTCACTGTTCAGACAAAGGAGTGGCTCCCAATTTTTTCCTGCTGTAGCCCTTCTACATGGCCTGGTAGATGCTCCCTGCATCACACCCTATTCAGCTGCTGTGTGTCTGCTCTCCTTTGTGCCGTCTCTCCCCACGGCTGCGTCCCTTTCATTTTCTCCTTTACATTTTGTATTTTCCCCCCTTTCACTTTTTGCTCCTTTCCTGGACAGGGGAGGGCTTTGGCATTATTTTTCCTGGCTCTCTCCTTTCCCCATGCCCCTCTCACCAGAATTACACACCCCATCAGTGGAAAGAGACAACTGGTGCCTCTGTGCAGCTGCAACACGTGCTCTCGCAGCTGAGCTACATCCCTCCATAGCCTAGACATAGGGCAGCAGCAGGAAGCAAGGCAGGTGGCTTTCAAGCTGCTGACAGGCACTTCACCAGTATACATGTGCAGTGAGAAGCCAAGGCAGAGATCTTTGTCCTGTTTGTTCCCAAATCCTCTCTGCATGGACTAGTTCCCCAGGCTGGGAAACACCACTAGCCTGTAAACTAAGTGCACTCGTTCTTAATACAGACCTCTTCAGGCTCCTTCCATCAAAGTCAAGACTCTGGCTCCATTGCAAACCAGCTGAGCACATCAAATTTCTCTCCCCAAAAAGATCAGCCAGAGAGACCCCAGCATGTGAAGCCGAGGGGCTAAACCTTCCGTGGGAGGAAGCCTGTGAGAAGGAGGAGGAAGGGCTCCTACCTCACTGTCCACGCTCTCCGTTGCCATGCACTGGTTGTTGGCTAGTGTGGTAATCTCCCTGCTTTTGGGGGTTTCCATTCGACAGCTACAGAGAGGCACTTCCTGAAGACCGTCCACTTCCATTGCTTCAGGGCCATTCGAAAGACCTACGGTATGAAAGTCAAGTCCATCAGCTCTGTAATTATCTCCTGACAATGTCCAGACGGAAGGCCATAGCCCTGACCTTCCATAGCACGCTCCACGCAAGGTTCTCAAAGCACTTTACAGGCGTTAGTTACCCCTTGTAACATAGGTATACACTTGCTCTCATCCCTCTTCTACAGATGGGGGAACCACGGCACTTAAAGTGGAGCTTTCACAAGTGTTCAGTGTTGGTCTAACTCTGGTCCCCCTGGGAATTTTACCATAAACGGAAGCAGACACTTAGGACAACTGAAAACCACACCCAGAAAGGGTGATTTGCCCAACGTCACACAGTGCCAGAGAAGAGAGAACCCAGGAGTCCGGACCCCCAGTAAACTGGCTTCTCTTTGCAGAGGCTTATGACATGGTTGAAAATATTCCTTGGCATATCTGGTCCGAGCTGGGAAAGGAATATTTTATTCCTATCTGAACAGTATTCCATGCACATTTTTAAGTCACAGAAACCCACACATTTTTAATTTTTTTTTTTTTTTTTTTAAACTTCATATACATTTACCCATGGCTAATTCAAAATTGGCTTGTTCTTCAGAGCCAAGGCTGGGAAGCTATTCGGTCTTAAACTGAAGTAATCGTGCTGCTTTTGTATTTAATAAAATACATAAAATAAAAAAAAGCTTCAAAAGGGGAGTTACTTTGCTCTGGGCAAAGGCTGAAACACCAGTACTAATCATTCAGGTCACGGTGGAGACTCTCCTCTGGTGCCACTGTAAAATCAACATTCCTTTTTTCCCCCCAAGGACACTATTCTAAGGGTTAGAATCCAATCTGTTTTCATCTTGTAAGGAGTGTCCCCAAGCTGTAAGTACTATGCTTCCAAGGACCACTATATTCCATGGATAAAGTCTGTCTCTGCTGCAGCCAACTAGCTGCATGAGCCAACTAAGGACGAGTCAAGATAGTACAAGGCACATCATGAGGTGAAGGTCCCTGTAGGTTTGTGTGCAAAAGCTATATAGAGCCTTAAGAAAACAGAGCCTTTTCCAGGATCACAAGGTGAGGAGTGGTTTATTTCTCCTTCCAAGCTGCCACTTCAACAGCCATTCTGGCATTCAGCGGGTCCAGTCAAAACAGCCACCACCAGCTCCTGGAAGGTTGGGGAGGGAGAGAAATCGACTTTCCATTCTGGTGGACACTCCCACCAGCTCTGTGATATACCATTATCGAAAGAATAAGGCAGATTTCCAAAGTGAAAGGACAATGTGGGAGAGAGTCAGTTTTATGATGAAGCCCTGGACTCAAGACAAATTCAGCACTGGGAACAGCAGCCTTCTCATTAGAAGAGGCCTCTCTGGAGCCCATAGGCAGATAACCCTATACTTGGCTCCCCGGCACTGCCTTGCTGCGTAGGAGAAGCATTCCATCCTCAGGGAGTTTCCCTGCTCTTCTAAGTGTACTGACAGTAACGATTCGATCCAACACGAAACACTTTGCAATAGTCGCACTGCAGTTGGGGGCTATGACTGTAGAATACTTGTGGTGCTTTTGGGTTAAATAAGGGTTATTTAAAGCAAAAGACAAACAAGCAAAATGCTTCAAACTAGGCAGCCAAAACCAAGAGAGAAAAAGTCACTCAAAACAGTAAAGGCTTGCATCCTCCCTGAGAAGAGTTTGCAAACTTAAAGTTCACCAACAAACCACGGTAACCAAATTAAGTGGGGTTCCCTCCCTTGAACCCCATTCTCCATACTCTCATTCTGCATACCTCTGGCTCAGAGGGTAACAGTGCCAAACACGTCCCTGACCTCTGCGAGATTAGCTGCCTTTTTAATGAGGCATCTCTTCAAATTCTCCTATTAGTAGCCACCAGGGGGCATCGTCTTAATACAGAGGATGAGACCAAGGAAACAAAGAACCAAAATGGTACATGGCCATATTTAGAAAGCTGACACTCACCTTCTGATTGTGAAGATAGAATTCCCTTTACTCGGAGATCCAAGGAATCAAGAGACACCTCCATGTATTCCATGCTATTCTCTTGCCCAGCTCCCTCTCTGCCTCCCAAAGGTGGTTTATATGCTTCAGTACCTGAATTAAAATATACATATATTTATACAGCACACAAAAAAAAAAGTGTGTGTGTATATAAGGCCACATTCATCACAAGGAAGCAGTATGCAGGCTACGCTCCTAAGAGAGTCTATAAATACAGATGCACACAGAATAATGAACATGTAACATCTGGGCACGTATGTTACAATTGATCTCTTATCTCTTATTTCCTTCTCTGTTTGATCGGGTAGATTTTTCACTTCCACTTAGGTAACGATAAAAGACTAAAACGAGACAAACAAGTCCTGCCTTTCAAACACACATCTGGCTGCTGCCGTACTGCAATAGCAGCAGAAGATTAAATGGCAAGAGAAAAGGATGGAAGACTAGCTCACTCTGACTTACCCCACAATCGCTGCCTCCAACCTGCTGCCAAGGGCTCTAGGCCACTGCCCCAGCCAGGCAGTGCAAACTAACCACTTACGCACACATAACACTGGAAGGGAAGGGGCAGCTGACATTCAGCTTAATGAGAGCGGGAGTGTAAGTGAAATTCCTACCGTTACACGAGCAAGGCTGCTGCTGAACAGAGATTTTGGGAGGGGGGAGGAATACTTGTGAATTTTTCCATGCATTCAAGCCTCTTTACAGTCACCCTTCTTCACACTCGTTTCTTGCTTGCTTCTACTACAAGCTCTGGTGCCAATGGACTTTTGTTCACCGGAATGACTAGGGAGTAGCTGTTTTTTATGCCAATACATCTATTTGCAGACCAGCAAGTGAACCTAAGCCTGAATTTTAGTATTAGCTATTTACCTAGAAGTGACTGCCACCCCCACTTCCTAGTCATAAAAAGTTTTCGTCACCCAATCGGGGAAAAAAACAACACCAGGCATAGCTGATGTGATCGCTTGCACACTAGGAATCCACCCACGGGCTGAACTGTGTTCATTTAGCCTGTTAGGAGAAAGTTGGTAAAAGTCAGTCTATCTGCAGAAAATTTGCAAACAGAAAGATGGGCTACACCCCTGTTGGATAAACCATTCAATGCTAAAGGAGAAGTGTGAATTCTTAATAACTCAGCTGACTGAAAGGCTTCACTGTTGTACTCCTGGAGACTGTCAACCTGTTTCGCCCTGGGGCTGAAGAATGGATCAGATCCACCCTCCCCTCAATCTCGCTACGCAGCAGCTCATGGGAGATAGGCAGTGTATGCTCTGTATTTTGTTGCACATTTGGGGTCAAATAAATTTGACACTGAACTTTGCTGTCTTTGGGGAGGTGACAAGATGCCATCAGCACACACTTTGCATTGCTTCCATATAACAGGGGATACCCAAAACCAGGCGCCTCTCATTGACTCAAGAACAGTAAAACCTCATGCCCCAGTCTACATGGTGGTTTCCCTGATTCCCTTCTGAACATAAGCAAGGTCTCCCTGCACCTAACCCCACAACTCGGATGCGTTTGTGAGGTTTTCTTGGATCTTAATTCTTATCAGAGGAGAACCACCACATTTGCTCCTTCTCTTCCCCAGGCTCTGATCATGGAGCTTTTCCTCTGGTTGGGCGAGGCACGAAAAAGAACAGTTCTATGAATAAGTGGGAAACATTCACCTAAGCTGCAGCAGCCAACCTGCCCCCACTGCCTTCTACCCAACCAAAGCAGCCTTTCATTGGCTATTCTACTGTCTTGGAGGAAGAACAAAGACTAGGGGTTATTCCCAAATCTGTCACGTCCCCTGCAAAACCTACGGATTCCATCGTGAAGGGAGAAGTGCCCATAAGTGCTTCACATATGACGGGCTGCTGGGCATCGATGTTCTGGAGCATAGAGGATTCACGTTCAGTAAGTTCCTGGGGGCAGGGACTGTCATTTTGTTCTGTCTGTAGCGTGCCTGGCACGCTGGAGTCCTGGTCTCTGACTAGAGCTCATAGGCGCTATGAAGATACAAATACTAGATGATAATAATGTTTATCTACAACAGCGGCTGTGTCGAGGACCCTGCTTACACCATGGTTCCATATTGCTCCACTGTGTCCCTGAACCTTTTCAAAATCTCAAACAGTTCAGATTTCGTGGGTAGTTTGGGGGCAGCGTCAATGTCCAAGTGGTGGTATAAAACCAAGCAGCGCAGTAAAAGGTGGGTTTTGTACTTGGGTCCCCAACATGGCTGTGTAAACTGGCCCTAAGTGAGTCTGGTAAAGACAAGGACGTTGGTTAAGTTCCTATGGCAAATCCTGATATGCATTTTAATGTAACAGAACCAACCTCTAACCCTGTAACAGTTTTCTACACAAGTCCCTCTCTCCTCCCACTTCTCATCCTTAACATCTACAAAGGCAAGGCAAGAAGTCAACCAGGAGTAGAGACCACCACTCAGTTAGCTCTTTGTCTTTCCCTGGCAGGCCTGTTTCAGTATAGTTAGTAGACAAATGCCACCGATTACCTAACACACTGGATTGTTTCTTTTTATTCTTCCTCCGCCTCTTCCGGGTGGGTTTCAGCCATGGGCTGTCCGTCTTTCCTTTCCTCTTCAGCAGTTTCTTCTTGACACTGGACTCGGAGCTCTGAACAACCAGAAAGGCCATTTGTACACAAAGCACCCTGTACCTGTAGCCCAATTCTCATTCAAGGCCACTTACACTGCCCGAGTGACGCAAGGGGGGTTAACGTAACGAAGACTCAGGGTTTGAAATCGAAGTGGTGCTAAGAAGTCTCTGGATCTTGCTAGAGACACACGCTCACGAGCATGTTTCCTGCCACTTAAATAGTGCATGCTTCACTTTCAACATGCTTTTCTAGGGCAAGGTACTGGGTATACACATAGCCTGATCACATTCACTAGAGAGAGAGGAGCCAGCACTCTGGAGGCCAGTTTCATCAGTGAGGGTTACAAATCGAGGTTAATTTGTTTACTGTAGGGATTGTGTTTATATAGCATCCTCCCAGGCTAAGTGTTCAAAGCAGCCATTACAATTGGGATTTGGGCATCCAAATCTCTTAGGCAGCCTTGAAAATCTCCACCTCTAATGTTCAAGCTTAAATTGACAGCCCATTAACAACCCGACATAACTCCCACTTAAATTAAGGAAGAGATTCAGATCTCTCTTGTCTGTCTCCCCAAAATCCTCCATACCGTCCTCTACCCTTGCACTGGGACCACTCGAGGAATAGCTGGTACTAAGCCTTTGATCCCAAGGCAAGTTCAGACTCATCTTGACCAATGACAGGAGTAAGATACAGAGCCAAGGGCTTTCTGTTGACAACACTCTGATCCAGATGTTTAACTATAGAGACTGTTAGTCAAATGCGTCTACTGCTTGTTCTACCCTGATGGCTCACTGGGAGAGCAGCCGTCTCTCAAACAGCCAAGATCCAAAACATAAAAGGTTTTCAGATCAAAAGCTAACACCATGAACTGTCCCAGAAGGGCTGATGAGATATTTCAAGGAACTGCACAGGAAAGAAGTTATTTTGGAGACCAGGGACAAACACATGAATCAAGGGCACATTGACTGGTGCGACTGACCAGGATCAAAGCCTTCCCTTCCCTCCCTCACTGAACAGAAAGGATAATTGTTCCAATTTGTTACAACTTCAACTTTCCGCTGAGCCAGATAAATTGACTATGCAAATAATTGCAAGAAACAACTGAGGCTAAAGATTTTCATAAGGACTAGTGATTCTGGGTGCCTTAAAAAGGGACTGATTTTCAGAGCACTGTGTGAAAACCAAAGTTCCCGTGAGACATCTCACACTGGGCACCCAAAAAGCACAAGTCACTTGTGAAAATCTGGGCCTGACACTATAAAACGTTGCAATTATCTTCCCATTTTGCTTGAGGTAGGTGATTCTGTGTGCTACTTATAAACATAAATCCCTCTTCTCCTGAGGTGTTATGGTGGCTCACAGGCCCCAATGACGGCTGGGTCTATGGATTAATGAATGAACTCAACACTGTTCTGAAAAGCAAGGTTCAATTTCAGCTCATAAAAAGAAATAGTAACAGATTCACTACAACTGCTGGGTCTGTATTTAAAGGAGAACTTAAGAGGAACTGTCAAATATTTCCATTGACGTTAAACATAAAAAGAAAACTAGTCAGCACCTTGTGGAAAACAGCAAACAAACAAAAGTTCATTAGCGTGCATCAGAAGGCAATTGGTTCTATCGCAGATCATAGGGAAGGACCTTACGGAAAAAATGCCATCTGTGTGGGTGGTTCCGTTGCGTTTCAGACAGTGATTCTGTCACGCTGGCATGAAACCATGGTGCGTCTCTCTCTCAGCAGGGCGTAAAAGGGAAGCTAATGTTACAGGGAAAAGATCGAAATGAAACATCTCGTAGCCTGGCTTACCAAGTCAGACTCATCTCCATCTTCCTCCTCCTCCCCAGATTCTCCAGACTCTTGTTCCTCCTCAGACTCACAATCTTCCATCTGTAGTTAGCATTCCCCCAAGAACAGAAAGAGTCAGCCACGTCAGCTATTTCAAAGCAAAATACCCTCCTCAACATGCAACCGTAGAGTTTGTCACCAAGCACCATCCAGGCTCTAGCCAGAGCGTGAACTAACAGAATCCGCTTCCCAAAGCAATATCCCCTTCTCTGCTAACTCACAGCAGGGGCAGGATTAGACGCTCCACTTCCACCATAAAGAAAAGCTTTGCTATCTGGTGTGAGGGTCGTAACCTTAGTGGCTTCCCAGAAGCAGAGCGAACTTCATGTCTTTGCCATCTGTTTGGCTCCTAAAGACTCAGGAGGAGGTGATAAGAACAGATATGGTGATATTGGGTTTTATCGCTTCAAATATAAGCCCTCATGCTTCAGGGTATAAAACACCTATAACTGAAGAGGACTAGGAAGAAAACTTGCCCTTTGATTGGTTAATTCCAAGACTGTCTACTGAGGGGTTTCTGCTTCTATCCCTCAAGCCTCTGGTCACTGTCCTGAGACAGGCGAGGAGACTAAACAGTCTTGTATGGCGATACCCCAAAATCCCTACAGCAGGCAGGAGGGAGAAGTAGGGACCTTTGCTCCCACAGCCACGTTCTCTGCCACCTCAAGTGTAAATCCTAGAAATGTCCTCACTTCAATTTTGGTTCATCTCTCCTGTCCCCTGGTACAAATATCCCCTTCAGCTCTTTCTCAGTCACTTGAAAGGCATCCAAATACCTTTCTGGCATTGTCAGCATCAGATGAGCCCTCCTTAGAGGTCCTGTTGTCCTCGGCAGGAAACGCAGCTGACGGTTCAGCTCCATGTTCATCTTCCTCTTCCATGTCGTCAGAGTCTTCCTCTTCCGAGTCCACCTCCATGCTCTCCCCATTCATATGAGGGCTGGCGTCAATCAGATCCTTGTCACTCTGAAACACACCCAGGTACATAAACCATGAAGGCAGCATCAACTCATGTTACTGGTCCATTGCATCTAACCACAGATTCTCCTCAGCTTCTTTGTACCAGGACACCTGCTGGGGGTGAGTGCAGAACGAGTTTCCGCTCGGAGCCCAATGCTAATGCCCCGGACAGAGATTTTGCCACGAGTGACCTAGCCCTATCAGCCTGGAGAGCGAGATGCCAACATGAGTGATCCTGGGCTCCCATGGCAGTACAGAGCATTAATGGCAGGGTCACTGGTTAGCCCTGACCCTCACTAGTAATAATCACAAATTAAGACTGGCCAGTTAAATGAAAGCATCTAATTTTATTAACAAAAGGACAGTTTCCATTGTGTAATCTCAAGGGTCCAGGAATGGCTGAAAGGAAAAGAAGTTCTAACAGGCCGGGATTTTCAGCTCTCGCTGAATTTCATGGTAAAACTCCCATTGCACAATCACACTTAGGCCAGCACTGAATCCCACTATATGCTTTTAAAATCACCTGCCTTTCCTTGCCCCGAAAAAGCACTAACATGTGGGATGATTCCCCTGAGGGTGCCAAGGCAGAACCATTTGTCATAGTTGCCTTGAGAACTCCCCAGTTCCAAGAAAGTCACAGAGAAATGGGAAGCAGAAAAATCAGAAAGGGGTTGTTTTCATTTGTTTAAGGGCTGGTCTGTGCCATGACACACATGGCATCTGAAAAGAATCCCTGTAGTTGCCCATTTCCAGAACTTTCCCAACCATCAGCCTCAGCAGGACAGGAAATTGTTACAGTGAGACTGCAGATGTAGAGTATAAACTACAGATCTACAAACAGCTGCCATATTCACAGACCTACACATGGGATTGGTCTCCCAGTGCAAAATATACACAGATGAAGGAGTCAAGCAATTTATTCCCCTAACAAGCAAGTAGGCCTGGCTCAGCCCTTACCTTGACACCTGAAGAGGAATGAGTTATGCTCTTAAACATCTCAATCATTGTTCTCTGTTTTAACACTTTGGTCTTTTTCTTGGGAACCAGGCTATAGGTTCCCATTCTCCGCTTTTTCTTCCGAGATACTGCAGCAGCTGGGTGGGGGAATAAAATACAAAGCAGATTCAGGACAGGAAGGAGAAGGCATGGAAAGTAGAAAAGATGCCATTCAAGTGCTTTATAAACGTGGTTATGGGCAGAAAAGCAAACATGGAGCACAAACATAAAGGCTTCTCGAATTCACCACTCCACTTACAACTCAACCAAAAGAGCGTGTGTGCATGCACGCGTGTTTCCATCAAAGCTGAAAACTCAACCTAAGTTTTGAAAACTCCCCGTCGCTTCCAATTCTTTTTGCTTCTTACATCACCACCAGCAATACAGATCCTCCATCTCAGAACTTAGCTGGCAGTTTTGCTGGTGATGGAGGAAGCAGAATAGAATCCAGCTTGCTCTGAGAGCCTAGAAGAGTAACAAATATGTTTTAACCAGTAAAGTGATCAGGAATAACTTGAGAACACAAAGGGAGCAGAGATACTGAATATGGAGATGGCTGTTACTTAACTTCACTTTCAACCTAGCACCAAAGTTTCCAGTTCTATTCCTTACACTCCTCTGCTCAACCCTTACATTTTTAGCCCCCTAGACAAATGAGAGATCACACTTCAAAGACAGTCTGATGCTGTCTTTGGAGAATACATGTCAGATGCATATTTGGTTCCAGCTCTTTGAAGAATAATGTAAACCAAAGGAATGACTGACTATCTTGGGAGTCAACATTATTGCTCACTTGTAAAGTCTCAGTTCCTTTATCACATTTCCTTACATCTGATTTTACTTAAAGTATATTAAAAACTCTTCTCTTTAAAGGAGATGTGTTAATACAAGTTATTGTTATTGCAAAGCTACACTTTGTAATAAGCAGGTGTCAGCCGTAAACTACCCTTAGAATCCTATGAAAGGGTGTATTATAGAAATCCCAAATGAAGTCTTCAGTGTAGCAACATCCAATGTGACAACTGAAGGGCTACAAATTTGCCTATTACAAACCGCTTCACCAGAAAGTAAGCAAGTAAGTTAAACGTCTGCCCATGACTGTCTTCAGCAGCCAAGGGATGGTGGGGGATTGTGATGGAAGGCCCAGGTGCCTCTACACACTCCAGAGAGGGAAGCAGACTAGAGGCTAGAACAGACTCTCAATGTCTGAACACAGAGGCCCAAGATATTACTTTACACTTGGAGTTTTCACTCACCCACTCCATTCTCAAACTCTTGATCTCTTCCCCCCTAAAACTCCCCCTGGCTTCTATTGCATCCCTCCATTAACCCCACAGCCAGCAGAGCTGATGTCCTCCCACCGAGGGCTCAGAAACTGTTAGTTACGCAGACAGAACTCCCATGGATGCGAGACAACTTCAGCAAGGATTGCAGGACTAGGCCCTAAGCTATCCAAAGGCCACGGCTCGCAGATGGTCAGTGGTGTAGGAGGCAGACAGCATCACACTTCCAAGGTAAAAGCACAGCCCTGCCATTCCTGCTTAGTCCAAGCTCCCAGAGGAGTCGATGAGAATTAGGGTTGTGAAAAGAGTACTTTTTAATTATCTATCTTAAATGCTCAGGCTTTTTGGGACCAGGCATTGAAACTTCACTCTGACCCTGCTACGACACATCCCTGTAACTACAGCATTAGGCCCCAGCATAACTCATGGACACCTTATGGGCTGCAGCGCTGCCTAGCATCTCTGCATTCCCGCCACGGGTTCCAAACGGCTCCTGGAAGGGCAGCCTTCCTGCTGTCTTGTGCAATGCTTGCCCTGGAGGAAAACCTCCTAGAACAGGATGTAAGGCTTTTAGGACCTCATTAACTCTGCTCAAGGCCCTTTTTTTCCTCTTAAAGGAGCTGGTGCCCAAAGGGACAGGATCTCACCCAGGGTATGTAACTGGGGAAAAACCATGGCTCTCTAACAAAATTACAACATACAATAGCTTTTTTTCTGCATACGTTGCCCAGAATAAATGATATTTGGCCATCCTCTTGAATAAATAGATATCTGTAACGTAGATGGGGTCTAAAGATACAGGTTGTGTCTATGCTAGCCTCCCCCCAAATTCCCCACCACTGCGGTTTCATTAGTGCTAGCAAAGGCAGGCTAACATGGTTAAAACAACGGCAACTGCCAGGATCTGATCTACACTGGCACTGGGGCTGGCAACAGAGGGGAGCTTTAGGGGGAAAACGATAGTGGAGGCAAGGCCACAGCAGAGCAACTTTCACCCCCAAGAGCCTGACAGTGTCTCCCTTCCAAACACAACAAAAGGGGATTTTTTAAATTATTTTTTGGCTCAGCCCTTTTTACCTGTCTGTGATTTTGTGGTGGCCACATAGCTCTGGTTCTGAGGTAGCGACTGATGAAGGCTTGGGAAAGGGGGCAATGGTGGGGGCTTGCCAAACTCCAAGACGTTTTTGTTGCCTTCCTCCTTGGATTCTTTTTGATCTCTGGCGTCCCTCGCTTCTTTGGGGTCTTTACTTGCATGCTGGAAAACAGAGATTAAAGTGAGCCTCTGCAACCGGGTCAAAGGTTGCTAGTTACATTAATAAGAAAAAGGCATGCGCTGCGTACACACACGCTCACGCATACACTCTCCTTCCTCCTCCCCTCCCATCCCCAGTTGAAGAGGGGAGTCTCCATTCAAAGCAGAAGCATACAGACCCACTCATTTATCCAAGCGCCTTCCCTTTTCTCACCAATCTCCTCCACATCACATTTCTTTGCCTAATGCCTGCAGTATTCTGACAGCCCACTGTTCCTCCACACACTGAGGACGGGCTCACTTTGAAGGTGTCCAGCAGACAGAGACTGATCCAAAGCATCCGTAAATAATGGAAAGCAGCAGACGCAATTTACACAGGCATTTGGTTACCGCTGGAGGAGAGGAGTTAATGCAACAGCTATGCCTGCTCCCCGACACACATCTGTAATGAGGTCCGCATGTTAGAGGGTGGAAGGGAAGAAGCAGAGAAGTGGTTTACTATGGTTTAAAACACTGCGTGTTACACTGGAAGAGGACTGTTCTGTGGCTTTACAGGTCCTGGTCCACGACTGGGGCCTCTAGGTTCTATCGTAATAGAGGTAATAAACTATAACACAGATGAAAGAAAGAAGGAGTTTCATTGTTTTGAAGGATAGAGCTGCAAAACAAAAGGTTTGGCTTAAGCTTGTCTAGTAGCTACAACAGAGACTGAGAGCGAGGATTCCTAGGGCCTAATTCTCTATTGCCCTGCTCCCTGTGCCATCATTCAGCAGCACAGAGTGGATGGAAAACGTGACCATTCTGATGCAGTAGCATTTGACACTAGCTTTACTTAATATTGGTCCATTTAAACTTCTCTCTGCCTCTGCTAACCCAGCCATCAAAGAGGATTGATACCAAATGGACTGGTGGGGGAAGCAGGTTGTGAAGCACAAAGTCCTTGGATGGAAGATGCTACAGAAATCCTATAAGATTGCAAGCTTTGGGATGACAGTGTTTTGATGTGGCTCTATTTGAGAGAGGGAGGCTTCTGTTACAGGAGCTCCGGACCGATAACTAAAATGCCCAAACAGAAAAAGGAAGCCAGACAACGAAGACTTTTTTAAACCCCTGCCGGTCTAGGATCAGGGACTCATTCTCAGATGTTGCCTTCAAGTAATGTGACCCTGAGAACACATGGAGAAACGACGGAGTCTTCTAATCACAGCCCTGTCAAGGGAGCACTGCTGGCAGGAAACGAGAAACTGGTCACAGATCTCAAGGCCAGATCAGTTATACTGATCATGAAGTCTGACGTGAATGAAGCCGGCCGTAGAATTTGATCCACTGATTCCTGCATCAAGCCTCTCACTTCTGGTTCAGCTACAGCACATCTTGTAGAAAGCTAGCCAGTCTCGACTTAGAGACGTCAAGTGATGGAGAAGCCACCAAAGTCCTTGGCAAGTTGTTCTGATGGTTAACGACCCTCGCTGTTAAGAAATTAGATGTTATACCTTTCTCTGCTAAATTAAACAACCCTCCATCACCAGAAATCTTCTCCTCAGTTAGATACTTACAAAGCACAATCAAGTCACCTCTTAATGTTCTCTTTGATAAATTAAGTGGATTGAAACGTAAAAAGCTCAAATCTTCTAATCACTCTTGTGGCCCTTCCCAATTTTTCTACCTCCTTTTTAAAATATAAATACCAGAACCCAAGACAGACTTCCAATATTAGTCTCAGCAATGCTTTATATCCTGATTCGGATATTCCCGTGTGTACACATCTAAGGGTCACATAAACCTTATTAGCCACAGCATCAAACTGAATGCTCATATCAGCTGGTTATCTACCTTGGCTCCTAAATCCTTTGATGAATCATTATTTTCCAGAATATCTTCCATCCGGTAAATATAGCCTATGTTCTTTGTCCCTAAATATATGACCTTGCAATCAGATGCATATTGATCTGGATGGCCGGGTTGAAAACACTGAGAACTGTCAACAAGATCACGGAGGAAGAGGGGCAGGAGTTTGCCAGGACCAACACAAACAATTCATGAAAAAGAAATATGCTATTATCTTTGTTTTCCCATAATTATAACAGAGAAGTAACTAAGGCATCTCAGATACTGCGGCATGGTAGCTATTGACAAACAGTGACTTTAATGTATACCCCGCAGAATAACGTAGCAAATTGAATTAGGTGTTGTAAGATCTGAATTACTGTAACTCCAGTGGCTAGGGAACTCCCTAAACCTACTACTGGGGGAGACATACTGTAACACTAAACAGAAAGAAAGATCATTTAAATGTAGCGATGCTACTAGTTTTCTCTTAGGCTTCCTGGTGGAAAGCCTGACTGGATAAAAGATTTTAGCAGTCCCATGGTGAGGACAATCCTAGATATAGGGGATTAGGCTAACAAGGGTCAGCAAAGATCTGAAAGTGTGAACAACTGTCTCTCCCTTACCCAACCTCAGCCAGATGATGGAGAAGAGAAAGGCAGATGAAATAAGGCACTGCCCTTCCTTGCTCCCCCTATGAAACTCTGTGCTTTCTGCAAGATCATCATACATGCTCAATGGACAATTCCACTTGGACCTTTTCCATTTCTAATTGCTATAAATGCTATTGGTTCCTCTGGTCCAATCCATGGAAACCAGTGTAGGGTTCCTGTGCTCTGCCCTGTCCAATCATATATGTTTCCAGAGGAGACTCACAGCCCAGCTCCATCTCCTTGTCATGGAGTTTCTCCTGATAGTCAACCTAAAATGTCCTTAGCGTTACCTAGCTGTCCCAGGGCTGGCTCAAGGAAAACTATTCAATTGCACCCTTCACTGCCATGCAATTGTCACTCTGCACTTGACCTGAATTGCTCTGGCAAAACAGGTGAGTTGCAAGTGTCTGCACTGTACAGACCTTCTCTGCCGTCCCATGTTGACAGAGACCAACCCACGTTCTTCTCTCAACTGGGAATCTGCTGAGGAAGGTTCTCCTGTTTCTTCTGACACACGCTTTGCTTCTTCCTTGTAGGATCTGTGCTGCTGCAGCTGAGCTGTGTCACATACGATGCAGTGTAGTCAGTTTTAATTGTAAAAGTCAGTACCCGAGGCTTTGAGCCAGGTAAAGAGTTCTCTTCCCTCCCTTTTAACACAAAGAAATAGATACTACAGCTCAGAGCGATGGCTAGGAGCAGGGACATTTGGGGGAAAGTTTTAAACCCCCTCCCACCCACACACACTTAGCTAAAGTGAATTTACTACTGGGGAGAAAAGTGTCAGACTAACGGCATAGACAGGGAAGGCTTGTATTGCAGAATGGGCAGAGCAAGCACACAGAGAGGCTACCGCACTATCTATAGCAATGTGCCTCGCCCACTCTGGAAGAAATCACCTCTTCTAAGGCATCTCGGAGCATGTCTGCTCTGCAAACTTAAGCTGACTTAAGGTCAGTCGACATACAGCCACCACAGTAAATTACTGAGGTGTCTCATGCCCACACTACCCTCCTTCTGTCGGTGGTGCATGTCCTCCCTAGAAGTGCTTGCACCAACTGAAGAGGGGAAGTGTGGGGGATTGCTGTCTGGGCTCTCAGCTCCCCCGCAGCCAAACTCCCACTGGGTTAGCTCCACAGGGATCATGGCGCTGAATGACTAAATGGCAGCCTGGCTCACAGCTGGAGCCCCTCACCCACCCCAGGGTGACAGCTCCAGATGTGAGCCCAGTGCCAGGGGCCCAGAGCAGCTGCAGGGCTCACAACAGAGGCTGTGAAATTGATCAGAATAGCTGCCAGGCTCCATGTTGTGAAAATGATCCCAGGCCCAGGCTCACAGCTGGGGCTGTCACACAGGGGTGGGGGACGGAGGCTCCTACTGTGAGCCTAGCACCCCGCTGACAGATGGCAGGGGCCAACTGTGAACCCAGTGTGGGGCTCAATTTCATAGGAGGAGTCCTTCTTTCAATTTCATGGCTCCAGCTGTGAGCCCCCTACTACAGAGAAGAGCTGTGAAATGGACAAGAATGACAGCCAGCAGCATCTACATGGACACGGCGTCACCCTAACTATACTAACATAAGCCCTACACCACTCGCATGGGTAGAGTTATGATGTCGGGGTAGCAGGGCCCTTGCATCGGCGGGAGAAAGGCTGTGGTGGAGACACGGGCATGATTAGGTCGACACAAGACGCCAAACATCAACCTAACTCTGTAGCTTAGAGCAGGCCTCAGTCTTCATTCAGTCACCGGCTTCACGATGACAAGAGTCGTAACTGTGATGAGCTCATCAGCGCACCAGGAAGCAGCTCATGTCACTGACGTCACTGGCCTGGATTTTCTGCTTACTGCTGACCCAGGGCAGGATGGGAACTAGTGTCCTAGAGGTGAAATGCCCTAAACTGGGATTAATAATAGGATTCAAAAAGATCAAGACTAACACTTGCTGCTTGGCCTAATGCCAACTTACTTCTTCTCCCAGGCAGAGGACTTGAGAAGTTACAGCCAGTTTAATACTATCCAAAGCTGGGAAAGTACCAGGGGAGGGATTCTCAAATATTAGCCTGGGATCAAGGATGAAGCTGATGGCTAGTAATTTGCTGGCCCTTCACCCAGTTTGTCATCAAGCCTCAACATGTGTATGTCTCATTTCCTGAAAGTCCAAATTCTTCCCCTTCATGTGGCAGATATATTGGATTTTTCTTCCATTTATGTCATTTTGTGCAGTAATAATGAAAATTTCCCCTTTGAATGCTGAGTACATGTGAGAGTAAGGCCACGTCCATTTACTAGTCTAGGAACACGGGTGTAATGTACCAGCAGAATGCTCCTAGCACAGACACAGCCATACCAACAAAGCTGTGCTTTGTACCAGCCTAGTAAAAACACACGAGAGGGTAACAAACGCTACATAAAAGTGCAGTTTAGCTGGTTCAGTTGCTTCTACACTATGGTCTACTGCCAGCACAGCTATGCAGGCCAGGGATCATGACTCTTCACAACCCAACACAGCTATCCCGCAGAAGCCTGTAATGTAGACTTGGCCTGAGTGAGATTTTAGCACTGGTGAAACGTTTTGGATAAACAAACCTGGAATCCACGGTGCTCCTTTCACGCACAGAACAGGATAAGCCAGTGTGCTCTGACCCTAAGAAGGGAACGTCCACAGCCCATTCAGTGGTAGGCTTATTGGCTGAGAATGCCAATAAGGGGACAAAGGCTAACTGAGTGTATTTTTAATTATACAGACTCTTCGCCCTGGAATCTGGCCTGAGATCATCTTGTTTCATGTAGGCCAACAAACACCCATCAGAGAGCCTAACAACATTCACCTGACACTTACTTTGGTGGGGTTTGAACTGGCAACCTAAAGGTTAAAAATGCTATGCCTCAATTCCAGTGCACTGATCCATCCAGTCCCCCACTATATCTGAAGCCTTGAACTCTGTTCCCGGACGACACAGGATAAGAGGACAAGTACATACAGAGCTGGAGCAGGTCAATAATGATGTAGGTTTGTTGAATCTACGGCATTTATTTATTTATTTCTCTCCTGGAAGAACTTGACTGGATTTGCTTGTTTCTTTTTATAAAGGAGTTTAAAAAAAAACACCTAAAACTGGTTCTACTCCCATTTACACTTCGCAGAAAGAGAGAAGTGATCAGGACATCCCCATACAATGCCAATTCTGGATTAGACATTCAGCCTCGGGGCCTTTACAGTCTGGTATAGCCTTAGGTTACTCAAAGACCACACAAGGAGAGAAGAGTGCACAAAGTAGCACCAAAATCCACTGAAGTCAACAGAACAACACCAGGGAGGGGGCAAAAATTATATGGAAGCACATATGTTCTAAATAATGCATTTTTCCATAGAGCATTGTGGAGGGTGGTCAGTGAGCCAAGAAGCCATGCTGATGTCTGGCAAGGGTTTCAGAAGAGGCCCAGATCTAGACAGAGAGGAGGCAGGATTGAAAGGGATTTTTTTTGTGTGCCTCAGGAGGGCTGTTGAGAAAGCTGTTCATGTCAGAACAGGAACACACTTCTAGGGAACTGGAGATGAAAGATTCACGGTACAGCTGAATGCAAGGGCTCTCCATATGGTAATGGACCAATTAGGTGTTTGATGTTGATATGCAGTTCCCTTAGAACGGTGGTAGAAGAAGTTATGAAAGATGGCAAAGACAGAGCACCCTTAGTTTTTCCAGAGGCAAACAAAAGGACTAATTAAGCCCTGTGTTGGCAAGGCACACAGCATTCTGCCCAGAAGTAGACAATTAAGAGACCCTTTGTTACCAAACAAGTTACTAGCAATGAAAGAAAACAAGACCAAACACACACAGCCCTGTGTCACAGTGACAGTACACTGGTAAAGATCCTCCAGCACAAATCATTTCACAAGAGGGCATCTTCAGAGAGCACATCAGCAGGACCGTACCATTCACCCTTGACATCCAATATGCCTATCTGCAACTTACAAATATAAGCTCTCTTTCAGGCTGGGCTGCATGTCACATTTCTCAGTAAAACATTAGGCTCCAGGGATTTCCATCTGAAACACTCTATTGGCTTGAAAGCTTAACCAACTAGCCATGGGACTAATCCTGTTACCCAGAGTGTCACTGAGTAAGACGCCCATATCCCTTCCTTCCCCGGAAGCTGGGACCCTCACATCCTGCATATCAAACTTTGGTAACTGGCGTTAGCGTAAATGAGATTCAAGTCCAGACTATCAAGCCATTCAAATTTATCATGAACTGCACCAAAAAAGCTGCTTCACCAAAGCTGAAGGACTGTTGTATTGAAGCGACCCGTTTACATTGGGGTTGACAGAGAATTACCATTTTCTTTACAGAAATTCAAACATGCAGTAGAGGGTTTTGGTGGTGGCACAGCATACCAACACTGACCTGGAACGGTACGGACATGGGCACTGCAGTGCTAACTTGAGCATCCATCCATAGCAGACAAGCCACAGTATTTATACTCCTTCGGGCACTTAAAGAGCAGGTCTAGATGCAAAGTTGCACCTATAAAACTAAAGATGTGATTTTAGGCTGATTTAGTTAAAGTTGTATTGGTTTGTGTGTGGACACTCTTATATTGGTTTACACTTGTTTTAGCTTGCCACCCAAGTTAAAGGGATACAAGCCATGTTTAAACCAGCATAGGAGCGTCCACACACAAAATCGCGTCAGTTTGACTTCAGCTTAAAAACGGACTTAGGGCTTATCTACACAGACTTGTTAACTTCAGGTTGTATACACTTGAAAGGCAATGGGAATTAATTTACAGTGTGAACTTAAAAGTACAATAGCTATTCCAGAATAACGCCATGCGTGGACACTCCTGATCCAGAATAAGTGTCTAGACATGGGAGTTATTCAAGAACAGTTATTGCTCTTTAAATTCACAATCTACTCTAATTCATGTTCATTTTCAAGCACAGACAAGCCATTAATTAAAGTTAAAAATGGTGCTATTCTCTGTTTAGACAAACCCTTAGGAGCATTTAGAATGAGATCTCATTCTTTTCTTCACAGCTGTTTGTGTTAGCTACATTTTTCAGTTATGTACAGTTCATCTTCCTTCAGGAGAGACTATCCTTTCTGCGCTCATCGAATGTTCCACTTCAAAGACAACCGCTTCTATCAGGACTCCCCGTGTTCTGACAATTCCAGTTTCTGCAAAATTAGGATATTTCAGAATGCTCAGGCATCCTCGATGCTCACTGCCTGGCGATTTGTAATTGTCTATTCTTAGTCAAGTGCAAGAACGTCCTAGGACTCTCTCAGCCAGTAGACTGCACAGCAGAGCATGGAAGGGGTTTGGTACCAAGCTGTAATATTACTGACCACTGATGCAACAAACCATTTTGGACTGACCCCAGCACCTTTTGTCTGGGGCCCTGCAAGTGATTTACACCTGTTTTATGGAAAAGGAAACTGAGGCACAGGGCAACTGATTTGCCTGAGGTCATGCAGTAACTTCCATTGCCCTAGTGCTGTCTACATCAGGGGACAGGTCGGCTTAAGTACATTGCTGAGGGGATGTGGATTTTTCAGACCCTCAGGTGATGTACCTGGGTCAACTTAATTTTTTAGGGTTAGGAACCGAATTTAGGTCTCCAGATTCCGTCCCCGGATCTAACCACCAGACAACATCACCTTCCGTATTTCAATAGATACAATACGAGGACAGTTTTACTATCAAGGTTCTTAATCTCTTCTACAGTTGTGAAAATGAAGTTACATTTGGGGGGAATGGGGGAAGGGAGAGTTAAATTTTCATGCCAGTGGGGCAGAGTATGGGGTTTTCCCCCCAGAAAGTTTATGATTAACAGAAGAATTCTGAAGGACTAAAACATACAACCAGCTTCCTTTTGGCCTATTTCTTCCTCTTGCAATGCCATTCATGCACCTGATAAAGCTGTAGGGGGACTGAGCAGAAAAGAAAAAACTCTCCCTCGCATGGGATAAAAGATGAAGGAGACAGGTGCAATACAGTGGCTGGTCTGATGTTTTACAAATGTCACTATTTTAAAACAATCTCAATACAGGTCTGTAACAAAGAAACCTTCAGCTGTTTTTTGGTTGCTAGCTGCTTTTCTGACTCTGACAGTGATTCCCAGGTACAGAAACACACAATCTCTTCCTATTTTGTTTCCACCAACACCAACCAATTCATGCAGAAAGAGGCTGCCAAGTTTGGTTGAGGGGGACTGAGAACCAAGAAGCAACTCTCTCTTCCCAACAGATTTTTGCAGAAGCCAGGAAAAAAGATTCTACAATTCGAGGGCAAAGGAAACCCTATTTTTTTTCCTGTCCTGGGCTCAAGGATCTCACAAGAATAAAACAATGCTCTAAACATGAAAATGTGGAAGCTGCAGTCTTCTACCCCCTCTTAAGTCTAAGAACGGCTATGGATCATCGTCCATCTAGACAGTATCCTGTCTTCTCACAGTGACCAGTGCCAGGTGCTTCAGAGGGAAAGAACACAACAGACAATCATCACGTGATCCATCCCCCGTCACCCATTCCCAGCTTCTGGCAAACAGGCTAGGGACACTCCAGAGCATGGTTTGCATCCCTGCCCATCCTGGCTAATAGCCATTGATGGACGTTTCCTCCCTGAACTTATCTAGGTCGTTTGTGAACCCTGTTATAGTCTTGGCCATCATGACATCCTCTGGCAAGGAGTTCCACAGGTTGACTGTGTTGTGTGAAGAAATACATCTTTTTGTTTGCTTTATACCTGCTGCCTTCTAATTTAATTTAGTGACCCCTAGTTCTTGTGTTAAGAGAAGCAGTAAATAACTCTTATTTACTTTCTCCCCACCAGTCATGATTTTATAGACCTCTATCATATCCCCCCCTTAGTCATCTCTTTTCCAAGCTGAAAACTCCCAGCCATATTAACCTCACCTAATATGGAAGCTGTTCCCCTATCCCTAATCATTTCTGTTGCCCTTTTCTGTACTGTTTCAAATTCCAATATGTGTTTTTTTGAGATGGGACAACCAGATATGCACACAGTATTCAAGATGTGGGTGTACCAAGGATTTATACAGAAGGTGATATGATATTTTCTGTCTTACCTATCCCTTTTCTAATGATTCCCAACATTCTGTTGCCTTTTTTGACTGCTGCTACACATTGAGTGGATGTTGTCAGAGAACTATCCACAATGCCTCCCAGATCTCCTTCTTGACTGGTAACAGCTAATTTAGACCCCACCATTCTATATGTACAGTTGGAATTATATTTTCCAATGTGCATTACTTTGCATTTATCAACATTGAAATTCAGCTGCCATTTTGTTGCCCTGTCACCCAGTTTTGTGAGATCCCTGTATAACTTTTCCAGACTGCTTTGGACTTAACTTTCTTGAGTAGTTTTGTATTGTCTGCAAATTTTGCCACCTCACTGTTTATCCCTTTTTCCAGATAATTTATGAATGTTGAATAGTACTGATCCCAGTACAGATCCCTGGGGGACACCACTATTTACTTCTCTCCATTCTGAAACTAACCATTAATTCTTACCCTTTGTTTCCTATCTTTTAACCAGTTACTCAGCCAGGAGAGGACCTTCCCTCTTATGCCATGACTGCTTTCTTTGCTTAAGAACCTTTGGTGAGAGATCTTGTCAAAGCTTTCTGAAAATCAAAGTACACTGTATCCACCGGATCACCCTTGTCCACATGCTTGTTGACCCCCTCAAATAATCCTAGTAGATTGGTGAGGCATGATTTCCCTTTACGAAAACCATGTTGACTCTTCCCCAACAAATTGTGTTCATCTATGTGTCTGATAATACTGTTCTTTACCATAGTTTCAACCAATTTGCCTGATACTGAAGTTAGGCTTACTGGCTTGTAATTGCCAGGATCACCTCTGGAGCCTTTTTTTAATAATTGGCGACACATTAGCTCCGGTCATCTGGTACAGAAGCTGATTTAAATGACAAGTTACATACCACAGTTAGTAGTTCTGCAATTTCATATTTGAGGTCCTTCAGAACTTTTGGGTGGATACCATCTGGTCCTGGTGACTTATTACTGTTTAATTTACCAATTTGTTCCAAAACCTCCTCTATTGACACCTCAATCCGGAACAGTTCCTCAGAGTTGTGGCCTAACAAGAATGGCGCAGGTTTGGGAATCTCCCTCATACTCAGCTGTGAAGACCGATGCAAAGAATTCATTTAGTTTCTCCACAATAGCCTTATCTTCCTCGAGTGCGCCTTTAGCACAGTGGTCCTGAAATGTTTCCTTCCCTCCCCTCTCCCACTATCCCTGTCTGTACCCCCCGCACCTCCGACATCTGGGGCTGGGTTGGGAAGAAGGCCACAGTTGGGGGGCTGTGGTTGGGGCTGAGGGCCACAGCCAGGGGCTGGGGATGCAACTGAGGGCCAAGGCCGCAACTGGGTGCCACAGCTGGGGGCCAAGGCACAGGGCTCTGGAGCTGCGACCAGAGGCTAGGTGCTGATTCTGCAGCTGGCGGGGGGGAACAGAGCCAGAACAGAGCTCGGGTTAGAGCAGGAGTGGGTGGCATGCCCTCCCTGCCCTCCATGAAGGCTGGCCAGCACCCTGCTGCATGCCCACCAAACATTCCCCAGTGGGGCACAACCCCCAGTTTGGGGATCTCCACTTCAGTAGCTCAACCTTTCAGTGGCCCCACAGGTTATTTACAGGCTTCCTACTTCTGATGAACTTTAAATTTTTTTTGTTATTACTATCTGAGTCTTTGGCTAGCTGTTCTTCAAATTCCTTTTGGGCCTTCCTAATTATATTTTTACACTTCACTTGTCAGAGTTCATGCTCCTTTCTATTTTCCTCAAGAGGATTTAACTTCCACTTTTTAAAGGATGCCTTTTTGCCTTTAACCGCTTTTTACTTCGTTGTTTAGCCTCGGTGGCACTTTTTTGGCTCTCTTACTGTGTTTTCTAATTTGGGGTACACATTTAATTTGAGCCTCTGTTATGGTATCTTCAAAAAGTTTCCATGCAGCTTGCAGGGATTTGACTTTTGGCACGGGACCTTTTAATTTCTGTTTACCTAACGTCTTCATTTTTGTGTAGTTCCCCTCTCTGAAAATAAATGCTACCATGGTGGGCTGCCGTGATGTCCCAGCCCAGAGATGTTAATTTTATTAGGTTATGGTCACTATTATCAAGTGGTTCAGCTATATTCACCTCTTGGACCAGGTCCTGTACTCCACTTAGAACTAAATCAAGAATTGCCTCTCTTCTTGTGGGTTCCAGGACTAGCTGCTCCAAGAAGCAGTCATTTAAGGTATCAAGAAACTATCTCTGCATACCATCCTGAGGTGACATGTATCCAATCAATATGGGGATAGCTGAAATCCCCCACTATTATAGAGGGTTTTTTTTTTCATTTTTATAGCCTTTCTAATCTCCCTGAACATTTCACAGACACTATCACCTTCCTGGTTGGTAGCGTATTCCTACTGCTACATTCTTCTTGTTCAAGCATGGAATTATTATCCATTGAAATTCTACGGTACAGTTTGTTTCATTTAAGATTTTTACTTCATTTGACCCTACACTTTCTTTCACATACAGCGCCACTCCTCCACCAGTGCAACTTATTGTGTCCTTCCGATCTATTTTGTACCCTGATATTACTGTGTCCCATTGATCACCCTCATTCCACCAAGTTTCTGTGATGCCGAATATATCAATATCCTCATTTAATACGAGGCACTCACGTTCACCCATCTTAGCAGTTAGACTTCTAGCATTTGTATATAAGCCCTTAAATTGTTTTTAACTGTCTGCCATTCTGTGATGTAATTGAATGAGACTCTTTTTCATTTGACAGTTTCTCATCAGATCCCACACATATTTTATCATCTTCCATCCTCTTCTCCTTGCTAGGATAGAGAGAATTTCCATGAATAGATCCTCCCCTAGGGTTATCTCTGTCCGAACCATGTGCTCCTCCGCACCTGTCGGCTATCCTCAACTTCTGCAGATCTCCAAAGGGAGACTTACTGCTAGAGCTATGCCACCTGCTCCTTATGTGCTTTACTTATCAAGTGGAAAAGGCAGGTGTGCCTGTGGAGTCTGTTACTTTAAAAGACACTGAGATACTATGGTGATGAAGGTCATATAGACAAAGAGAAAGGTAACCAGGAAACTGAAAAATGGGAACAGTTCTTTGTGCTACTTAGAACTGGATATAATCAAAAGCCATTGGGGGGGGGGAATCAATAACTATCATTAAGGCTGAACTGAGCAGATGTTTCATTGTCTATAGAAACTAAATCAGATAGAAAACTTAAAACCCTGTGCTCAAACTGAGATGCAATGGCTTGAGCATATACAGAGAATTACTGAACATCCTTTGGCTTGGTATTCTTATATATTTTGCTTCTCTCTCAACCAGAAATAAATGGGGAGAGTTCTTGAGGATGTGATTTAAAAAAAAAAGCGCGTGCAACTGCATGCCTAATTGTTGCGCAGCGTTACTGCCATGGCAAAGGACCATAAATAGCCACGTGCACAAGCAATCATAGTAACTGTTCACGTAAATTAGCCATGCAATTGCTTGCAAATGTTAAACCCCCCACTTTCTAAAACAAACCCTCGGCCTTGTGGGTTCACATACAAGTTAGTTTGAGTTACAGTAAAACAAGAGTGAGGCAAGAGCAGGGAGGCATTTCTCCTCATCTGGTTAATCTCTTAAAGGAAAATTGCCTCCTCCTATTCCTCTGCTCCAAGGAATCATTCTCGCCATGTGAGGTTACACAAGGGTTTGTGTTGTCGACCAGCTTAATCACAGCGTAGGAGACACGACCCTGAGAGACCACAAAGCAGTTCTGGCTGTAATGCTTTATTCGGGTGCGATGAAGTTCAGTGTTGCGCGTTCATCAGACCCGGATGTGTGGCATCTGGGATTCCCCAGTTGATACCCAAAGCGGGAACAGGGGTGAGAGAGAGCTCAAAGAAGTGCAATTAAGAGAAGACAGAGGACAAATGGGGGAAGTGACACTGAAGTTACGGCAGGGTGGTTTCTGCCCTCCAAGTGAGGTTGTGTGTCCAAGAGTGCATAATTTTGAAGTGCTCTTGCTTCTGCAATCACAGTTGGTGTTGGCAACTAACAGTACCTTTTCCCATCTACCTCTGGCAACAGTCTTGGACCTTTTCTTTCTGATCCAGACTACATCACAGGGAGCCACAACTTTTGTGACCTCCAGACTGGATTACTGCCCAGTTGCAGCACTTGTGGCTCTGCTTGAGGACCGTTTGGAAGTTGCATCTGGTGTGTAAGATGTTGGTAGTTAAAGAAAACCCATTACACCAGTTCTTCAGCAACTGCTCTGGCTTCCTATTTGCTTCTGGATGCAAAATGTTGCATTCAAAATGTTGAACCTGGCTCATAAAGCCCTCTCTAACTGGATGCTGGATATCTAAGAGTCTGCCTCTCTCCCCCTAAGCAGCCACAGTCGTGGAGGTCAGCTGGGATGCTCTAGCTAAGAGATTCCAGATATGAAGTGGCAAAGAGCCAGTGGCAAAGCATTCTTAGTGGAAAGCCCTCTGCCCTGGAATACATCCCCACCTAACTGGTCTGACAGAGCTAGAATTGCTACTATTTAGTGCACAAAGCAACCTCCGAAGTTCTCAAGCATTTGCTCAAAGGGGAAGGGATGAGATTGTTTGGATGCGGATGCTCCCCATTCTCCCGATGTCATGGTGCTGCTGGGAAAAGGCAGAGCTGTATGTTTTATTAAGTGAGGGAAACATACCCTGGGTCACTCAGAAGGGCCCATTTTATGAATGAGTAATTTTCACTACCAAATAAGAAATGTAGAAAGGGATACCAGTCTGGTGAGATACTATGACACTCAGTGATGTGCGACAGAATAAAACCCAGACAAAGATAGAGGGAAGTTCCCAGAGTTTTCCCATCAGGGCTGTGCATGATATGCCTTTGGGTTGGACTTAGAAGGAATCTGTTTCAGAAGACCCTTTGGATTTGGTAAAAGGACTGCAACACAGCTGAGGCTGAAAGGCAAATTACGCGTCTTGCACAAATATGCTGGAGGAGGTAACTGATCAGTTACACGTCTAGAAACACAAACTTGGGGTGTGCGGGGTTTGAAGCTAATAGCAGCAGCAAGTTACAAACCCTATTATCCCCACTGCCTCTGCAAGAGAAAGATCAGGGACTTAGCTGGACACTTCCAAATTACATCTGTTGACTCAGATCAGGGCTACTATGCCACACACCAAAAAGAAAACCCAAGACCTTTCAGCAACAGAGCAACTGACTTCAGTGCATATACATTACCAGGCTAGGCGTGGGCTTCGGCATGGTCTTTCGTGCTCTGTGGACCTTGACTTCAGCATTAGTGGCGGTGGCGTTTTTAGCATCCATGTCCTTACTGCCCTCCCCAAGCTTGGCTGGCATTGTGCCTTGCATCTGAGAAAAGGCAGTCAGAGTCCTCCCTTTGCTTGCTCCTCCTGGGAGGGTTTTCGCAGCATGGCCAGTGAGAGAAACAAAGGTGCTTGTAGTCCTTGGGGGCTGCTCCTGCGCCATCTGCTTAGTTAAAATATATCCATTGCTCCCTGTCACAGAAGTCTGGGTGAAGTCATTAGCTTTCATGTGGTTTTGCTTCCCAGTCTCACTGTCTCTCTCCAAAATGCCATTCTCTGCTATCCTATTTAATTTAGTACTAGAGTCCTGCTGGCTCACTTTTGTATTGTCCTGAGTGGTTTTAGTTGGGGTTGGGTGGTTACCAGCTTCGTTGCGCTCACAGGATCCATTGGTTTCACCATCTGCAGCCATTTTTGGTTCTCCAACTTGCTTTTCTGTAGCACTTTCATCTGCAGCCATGGCATTAAACCCTGGAGACAGAGGGAGAGAGAAAGAGAGGGGTTACAGATTATCAAAGCCTCAAAAGGAAGGTCTGGCTAACTGCAACGGTAAATACGTCACAGCAAGTCCCCATCCCACAAAAAACTGGTCATCATTTTTATCCACTTGGTTACTTTGAGCTGGCTCCTCAGCTACTGTAGATCAGCGTAGCTCTTCTGAAGTCACTGGAGCCATGAAAACTTACATCGGTTGTGGATCTGTTGTGGTCCCTCACTTCTAACTATACGTTTTCAACAGAAAAACACTCTTCAGCATTCCCAGTAACTACATATATTTGCTCACCCTTCAATACCTAGGACATCAAACAATAAGCTAACCAATTCTGCACTCCTACTTCAGGCAAAGCTTTCTGTACAAAGGCCAGAGTTACACCAGAAAAGTGATGCCAATACGGCTCCACCACCAAATTTTCCCAGTGTAGACGCAGCTTATTGTGGCAAACAAATGCTTCTGCAGGTAGAGCTTCTACTGGTTCAGTGAGTGAAATGGCTATTAGCCAGATGGGCAGCGATCGCTGTTTGCCAGCAGCCAGGAATGGGCGACGGGGTGGATCACTCGCTGATTACCAATTCTATTCATTCCCCCTGAAGCACCTGGCATTGGCCACTGTTGGAAGACAGGATAACACGCTCGATGGACCACTGTCTGACCAAGTATGGCTGTTCTTATGTTCTTAAATAAATTACCCTGGCAAAATCACTTTTTTGCTGCTATAACTGTCTACACTAAGGCTTTTGTAGGCACAGACGCGTCAAAGGCATCACACCTCTGACTGACATTCCTATACCAGCAGAAGTATTTTGTGCAGACCTGCTCGAAGAGCGTTTGGCTTGACTAAGGAGCATAGGATCAGGATACATGGTTTCCTATCAGAGGCATATGGCAGAGTAAAAACACAGGGCCAAACCACTATTATAACAATGCTAGGCTAGCAGCATTCATCGAATTCAAATGACAGTGAGATTTGTGCTAACAGATCGAACAAAATGCTCGTGCACAGCCAGAACAGGAAGGGATGTGTTAACGGTCTTTTCTCCCTTTCACACCCCCCTGAGCAACTTAAGTTATAATGACTAAAGTGGTAGTGTAGATGTAGCCTAAAGCTCTCACTTGTTTCATATTGAAATCAACGGATGTTTGGCATTGAACATCTTGTGGAAAAGTAGCTTCAGGTACATGGTTTTCCCATGGGATTCAGTCCTAAGGTTTCTAGTCCTGGCTAGAAACCTGCATTAAGAATCCCTTCTTTTCCCAAACAGAAAGTCAGACTTGTTATAGCTCCCCAGGTGGACACTGCAGGTCTAGATATGGACATCTGAGTAACTTTCAAACATAGCTCACTAGAATTTTCTAGAGAACATGCAGGAGAGCAGAGGCAAAACTGCCTCAATCGCGCAGCTTCATGGATGTCCAAGTAGATTCAAAGTCAGAACACCACCACCTCTTGCCATGCAGGACAACTTCAATTTCCTGTAGCATTCACAGGTTAAAAAAAAATCAGTAAGACGCAGAAGCGTACAGCTTTGCCAGCAGTGAACTGAAAGAAGGAAAGATAAAGAATGGATTTTTCTGTTACTGTTCACTACCACTGAGGGAAAACGTTAAGTTAAAGACCAGAAGAAAGCTCTGCTCCTTCAACTGAACTGTCATAAAAGTGACCAAATCGAGGCAGGTTAGAGCACTGCACTAGGGGAAAGGACTTGTATTACTTCATAAAGGATGCAGAAACTATGAAAAAAATCACCTGTTTAAAAAGAAAAAAAACCCTATGATTTTCTACTTTTATTAAATATTCAAATTCTAGTTTGATTGGCTGAACAAATGCTATTAATTTTTTACAAACAAATATTTCCAAACTTTCACTACTGGAAATTTAAGTGACAAAGGAAAATAGTCCATATTCTGTAGGGTCATATGGAATTTGACAGGTGATCTAGGGGTCTCTTTTTCCACCGTTCTGCACCTTTTGCAAACATTTAAAGCATGGCAAAGTGAAGATGTTTCTGGTTTCATAGATTTGAAGGTCAGAAAGGACCATTGTGATCAGCTGACCTCCTATGTAACTCAGGCCACAGAACTTCCTCAAAATAATTTAATAGCATTATACACCCATTCTGCACTGATGTAAGCAAATGTACACAGTGCAGGGCAATGCAGAATCTGCCCCTTCAAGCTTTCATCTACAACCCAGATTAACAGTGCCACAATTTGCTGTTGTTCAGTGGAATGAGTGAAACATGTTGTAGGGTCTGACAATCTAGTTTCTAGTGGACACATATCCACAGCAACAACTGTCATTACAATTGTCATCACTGGACTCCCTCGTCGGTGATGCCAGCCGAGAGAGGCCAAGGATTTAATATGAACAGAGTTTAAATTTCCCTCTCATCTCAAGTCAGATTTGAGGCAGACTGGGGCTGAACCTTGTACTGAAGCTGCCCATGATGTACCTGGTCTGGGGAAAATAAAGATAATCTCCAGAGCAGCCAACCTGCTTTTTTTCACCAGTACTAAATGAAAGAAAATAATAATAAATTCAATAGTTTTGGCTGCTCCCTGCAAATGTGTTTTTGCTGTGCACAAATCCCCTGTGAAAGCTGTCATGACAATGCCTGATGGTCTTCATGAGCTCATTTAGGAGTTGCTAAGGATTATCTCAGGTCCCTACCCAAGCCTCTAATTAGAAAACTCCCCCACTAAGACCCAGTTTGTGTCAAGCCCTAAACTACTTAATAAGACATGGTAACGTAATTAAGTTAGTCTCTCTTTATACTAGAAATCCCTTGATCTAGGATAAAAACATATGAATTGCCACACCAACTCAGACCAGCTAGACCTAGTCTAGTATCCTGCCTCTGGCCCCGAGTCAGCCGTCCATCGCAAACACGGTAAAGCCCATGCTTAAGTCTCACTGAAGTCAATAAGACGTAGCCACAAGCTTCAAAAGATATGCCCCTGCCTTGCTGAACAGAGATGGACTTAAGCACACCAAGTACATTGCTGAAATGGGGCCTCTGACAGTGGCCAGCACCAAATGTTTCTTATACCTTCCTCTAAAGCACCATGGAGAATTATTGGGTAAATAGCCCATAGCAGAAGATCCTTCCTAAACCCAGGCACTAAATACAGGGCTTATCCCAGGTGTTCCCAAACCTTTTGCCTGCATGACCTCATTTTGAAACTTACTGCTTCCTGTGACCCCAGACAGCAACAAAGCAACACAGCACCTGAAGGTCTCTAATGTGCACACGCGGTTGTGTGAAGCAACGGTTTCTCAAAGTCTGGCAGTGCAGCAGAAACTGAACATCTAATCTCCAGTGTGACAACTGAAGATCCATACTGAGACTGCATGGGCACGTGCGCTGGATCCAGCTTCACACAAATATGTGCTTGCAAACGGCATCATCATCTTCAAGGCATGTGTTGAGAGTGCAGGATATTCATTCTTGACAGCAAGCCAGAACTCCGGGAGAGAAAGTTGGGCATATGTTCATTGTGAGAATCGATCGCAGGTAATTTCAATGAGCTGTTTGATTTCAGCTGCTGGCAAATCCATAGCATCAGGATTGTACTAAAAGAGGTTTTGCACCCAATTGTACTTTGTCATGTCCAAGTCAGGGAAAAAGGATGCAAACTGTTCCTCCATATGCCTGAGATGCTCAACCATCACCTACGTGGGTGGTTGAGTAATTTCATTGTCATCCAGGAACTTGCAAAACTGCAGGGAGGGATTCATACTTTGTTTTAAGATTATTCTTCCAGAAAACAACTTTCTTCATGAATCCTGTGATTTGATCACTCAGCTAAAGGGTGTGGGTGTTCTCTCCTTGTAGACCTCTATCCAATTAATTCGGTTTCCCAAATATGTCTGTGACTTCGGCAAGAAAGCACATCTTCCTTTGGTCACATAAAAAAATAAATTCACTTTTTGCAATCCATTGCATAGGCATGCAGCTTCTTTCTCAGTTAAAAAAAATTATCCTAAATACTTTTCCTCCCAAATGCCAACAAGCGTCAGGGTGGAACACCACCACATTGTGATCAGATCCGTGGCCTTCAAACAATTTTCCAAACACATGCACATGAAGAGGCGCAGTCTTGATGTAGTTCACAATAGATAAGACCGGCTTCAAAGCTTCACCTAGCTCTGGACTCAGAACTTTAGATGCTAGCTGTTCTTTGAATCATGCAGTGAGTCCACACAGCAGACTTTCTTCAAAGCAACTTTCTTCACCAAAGCACACAGACCTGCTGTATGGGCTGTCATAGATGCGATTCCTCCATCTGTACAGAAGCCCACCGTGTGATCACATGATATATTTTTGTCTTGCATGTAGCACATCGAAAATTCCTTGTGCCTTCTTGTGTCCAGGAAGATGGAATTAGAACAGAATGTCTTCAAGAATTGCACCCTCTCTCACGTATTTCACAGAAGTCAAGAATTGTGCATCATGATCCTCAGTGCTCACATAAACTTGAAGAGCAAAAGCATTCATGTTTTTCAGATGCTCCACTAATGTGTTTTCACGCTCTGCTGCTAACGCCCTGATCCTTTGCTTCAGTGTGTTGTTGGAGCGTGATACAGCTTTGAGTTTGCCTCAGTTTCCCCTCACATTATCTTCACTATATTGATTGCAGCAGCCAAAGTCAAAGTCTCTCCAATTGTGCGCAGTTTTTTGCCCGTGGGATGCGATAACACCTCAAATGATGCCTTTTGAGTGTGGCGAGAGAGGGTTCTCTTGAATGGCACTTGTTGATGCAAAAGTTCTTTCCAGCATTGGAAAAATGACCTTGGTTTTCCTGTGTGTTCCCTGTGAAGGGTTTCCAAGTGTCGCTTAAGTTGTTTAGGCTTCCTGCTTTTGAGAGATAACAGCATGTGACATAGCAGGCATTTTGGCCTTTCTTCCTTCTTGACAAACACTCCGGTGAAATCATACTCAAAGAAAGCTTCCTAATATTTGTGAGCCCATTTCTTACCCTCTCGTTTTTCATTCATAACTCACTGCTGGAGGTTACAGCAGATACTCTGAATAAAAATGAGTCCATTGTGCCTCTTATCACAAATGAGAAAGAGGAATTCACTGCTAGGCAAATGAGACACGACTTAGGAAGGCCCTGTGTGGTGATACTAGGGAAGCAGAGACAGTGACTTTACAAAGATTCCTTATCAAGTGCCAACGGGGTACTCAAGGCGCCATGAAAGAAGATAGGGGCTCTGCCTGAAGGAGCTTACAAGATACTGCAGATTCGCATCTCAGAAAAGGCCAGCACAGACTCTTAACAGCTCAAAGAGAGAGGATGCTCTGCTGTGAAGGCTGCTGCCTACAGATAACGATCTTCCAGATTCAAGTTTCTCAGCTGGATGCTTGCACAGCCAGGTGACTGAAGTGGAAAAATGGCGTCTGTACTGCCAATTTGTGCAGACCTGCTCTACAAATGCCACGCCAGGAGGCTGCCATTTTACAAAATAGTGGCCTCCATGCAGTGTGACCTCACACATACTGTGCACATTGTGCGGCATCCCATATTGTACATTAAAACAGCAGCCACCTGGTACAGCATGTGCGGAGCAGGTTTGAACATTTTAGAGGACAGACAGCATTGTCTCGGGCTGAATATGGCTTGTTGGACTGGAACTCCATCTTCTGATGGCACAATCCTAAATGGGGATGCAACCCAAAGTTTGGGAACTGCTGGTTTATGCCCTGAAGCCTGAGGCTTTATAGTCTTTACACGTTTTTCATCCTTTCTAATAATACTGTGATTGTTCCGGCTATCCATATAAAATGGATCAATCCTTTTTAGATTCCTGATGCTCTCAAGAATGCTTAGATGCTCTCAGGAACGCTTAGATGCTCTCAGTGGCATCTTGTGGCAATGACTTCCATAAGTCACTTAAGCAGAGCATAAAGTATTTTCTTTTGAAAAATGTTGCCTTTTAGTTTCATCAAACATCTCCTTGCTCACATATGATGAGAGAGGGTGGATAGACATTTCTGATCTGCATGTTTTTACCATGTCTGGTTCTATTCATTTCTTCTCTGAACAGTCCCAGCCTTTTCATTATTTCCTCAGATGAAATTGCTCAAGACCTCCACTCATTTTCCTCACCCATCTCAGACCCCCTTCTGTTTTTGCTAAATCTGGGTTTTGTTTTTTTTTTGTTTTTTAAAGATATGAAAACCAGAACAAAGCACATTATTTCAGGAGACAGCATATCCTCAATTTATGCAATGGCATAATATTTTCAGCATAAAAAAAGATATAGAAAATAATGCAGTTGAGAATTTTGGGGGTTGGTTTTGTGTGTTTTGTTTTTTACTCCACGGCACGCCGAACAGAGGTGGTCACTGAACTGTCTGTGGTGAGGGCCAGATCAGTTTCCTGTATGGTTACAGTTAATTTAGAAACTGGAGATGTGTATGACTGGACACATATATCAACAAACTTCAATCTCTTGTTACATTGCCCATTCACCTAGACTTGTTAGGTCTTTCTGAAGTTCTCATTGACTTTCCATGTTTTAGCCAACCTCAATTTGTAGATCTCCCAGACATCATCCACTTGTGACACCAGAATCAGGTGTCACTCCCAGTAAGGGTTCATCTGCATTGCCAAGCGATGGAAAGGTTGGTAGCAGGGGGTTAAGAGTACATATGCTGGCTTTAATTTAAATACCATGGGTAACAGCAGCGGTGGAGATTTGGCGGCAGAGGTTAGGTCCCTGTGGCAGACCTGAGGTTGAGGTTGCCTACCCACACTGCCAATCACACCTTCACTGTGCGTGGCTGTGACTCCCCCTCTTTCTGATACAAGGAAAGAAACAGTTAATGTTGACATTTAAATGATCACCACTGGGCCTCTGGATCAACACTTCACAGAGATGAGTGGGGCAGTTCTCACCTCCCCCAGCTATTGTTCTTCCCTCTCTGCAGACCCCGGTAGACGTCTCCTCATCAGTTACACTCCACGTCTGACTGTTTCTTTTCAAGCATAACAGCAAGAGAGGTGGTTTTTGGTTGTTTTAAAAAATGAGAGCGATTCCGAACAAGAGACTCCAGAGAGATGAGCCAGTGTGCCATACAACCTCGTCTCCCAGCACTGCATGCCGCAGTTCACGCTCGGTTCTCTTTGCTTTGCTTGTGTTGCATTGCTGTCTTTCAGGATTTGCATTTGGCTCTTGCGCTGCTATAGAAATGGTCTGTGCTACTGCCAGCCTGCCAGTATCTGTCCCCAAGCAGATGGTGTATGACTAAGTCTGCTTGGTCCTGCCACAGTGCAGAGGGCTGGACTTGATGACATCTCGGGATCTCTTGCAGCCCTACGTTTCTATGATACGATGACAAATGAGCTACAGCTCATGTCAGCTGTTCTGACTACAACCAGAGGGGAACAGTGCTGCTACTATTGAGATAGCTGAGGAGAACTAGGTCACTAGGGGACAGGAACCCTCATGCTTCAGGGCATAAGCCAACCACTATCACTGGGGTTAGGAAAACTCTTCTTGCAAGTGAAGGCACAGCTGTCCATTATGGGGGTTTTAATACGTTTCCCTGAACCATAAGGCATTGACTTCTACTGGAGACAGGACACCTGGAAGCGACTGGCCTATCTCCCCAGCCCAGAAAGGACTAACACCACACCCAATTTTCTTTCAGGCCCTTGCTGCAGAGCACAATTAATTCAAACACAAAAACGACACCCAGTAACACCAAAACAAAGCTATTTCCCTGACCTGAGCAGCACAAAGCTCTATTCCCCTGTCTCTCTCACCCCTGCCCCAGGGCCAGCCACAGACACCAACCTCCAGACTGCAGCTCTCTCTGCTCTTTATAGGCACCATGGGACCCCTTCTGTGCTGGGTCTGATAACTGAACAGGGCTGGCTGGTATCAGGCCCCTTTGGCCCTTAAAGGGGCAGACCACTCTGTTAAAATACACAACTGCTAGGTCATTTCCTAGGTCAGCCTCAAACAGTAAGCAAAGTGCAGTATCCTACACCCTTGTGTGTATTAAAAGGGTTTGATTTAAAATGAAAAGAAATGTTAAGTGTCCATACATATTTTTATGTATGATCCTACAAATAATCTTTTTAATAAGTGTATCCATTTTTAAAAAAATTTAACCAAAGCTTTGCAGTGCACCTGTATAGATAATCAAGATACAAGAGCAATTTCCTCAAGATCAGATTGCCGTCCTGAATTAACTTTTAACAGGAGGTCGTTCAAGGGTTTGTGGGTCTTACGGTTTGCTGGTAAGAAACAGAACTCTTTCTTTGTGAGAAAAAATAAAAGGAAATAGTACAGCAGAAAAAAGCTCAGTTGAAAGAAAAAGGAAATTGAAAGGAGAATGCTAGGTGAATAAGCACTAGTTAGTATTAAACTGTGGATCAAGATTTTGTATTAGAATTGAGGAAAACTCCACCCATTTTGTTCAAGCCAGAAATCAAAAAGCTTTGACACTGGGGTGACCCTTTTCTTCTTGGTGCAACAGAATTGAAAACATCAGGCCAGACACTGTTGCAAGCTGGTGCAAGCCAACGCAGTTCGCACTGACTTCAACGGAGCCACACGATTTACACCAGCTGAAAATCTGGCTCTGTATTTTCAAAATACAGCTGGCGTTTCTCCCCCTAGGACAGGGGCTGGCACCTGGCTGAAGTGCAACACTGCTGTTCTGGTCAGTGTGAAGCACCACATATGAGACTGTTTCCAACCTGCTCTAATACTGGTTTGATAATCCAAAAGAAGAAAGACCTTTCACATATTGAACATTTAAATACTAGGACCAGACGGTTGAGGGAAATGAGACTTGGCTTCTTGCCTCCAGGTTGCCAGTGAGAAAGTTTCTCCTCTGTTCGATGACCTGTTGTCTCAGTCCATTTTCAACGGGACAAGGGTCTATAACCACCACTGACTCCATTCACCAGGCCCCAACTCTATCCACATTTAAATCCCTCTTGAAGACGCACTTCTGCTAATCTGCCTGCAGTGCGTGGAGCTCACTTGTACATATATAAATTGCCTGTTGTTTTCCTTTCCCTAACCTCTGCCTACTCATCTGTCTGTCCTTAGCTTGCAAGTGCCTCAGATCAGGGACCTTCCTTTCTGAATGTCTGGAAAGCACCAAGGCTGTCGCAGGTGCTTGTAAATACATAACTTCTTGCCCTATCTGGGCCTCTTCTTGGCAGTCTCTGCACAGAACAGAAGTGCATGGAGTGCAAAGTATCCTTGGTCCCCCTTTAAGGCAGCCATCTCTAGAAGGGGACAGAGGCCTGGTGGGTGGTCAGCAGAAGAGATGTTCTCTATGCTGCACCTGTTCTCGGGATAAAAGGCGGCTTCACAGGGTTGTCATTCTAGCACTTTTCCCATCAGCACCGAAACTCATTTTAAAAAATTAACACAGGAGTAAATGTTTAGTTACGCAGACACGCAGGACTGGCTCTTATTTGTAAGCAAGCTGAGGTGGAGCTCCTATATGACCAGCATAACAAAGGGTGCCGCTACCACAAGATGGCGGCCTCCACAGAAATGGCAGGTATAATTGAGAACTTTATTTCCAATTCCATTGCTCTGCTCGTTCATTCTGGGACTGGCCTCTCACTTGGAGCTTTTCATCTGCTGGGCTGAGCAAAACCGGTGCAGTCTGCTTTGAAAGGCCAAGCGAGATGCAGGCAGTAGCTCTGCATTGTGGGCATTACAAGAATTGAAGAAGAGAAGATTCATTAGTTCTTTACATACTGAAACCAACTAGATATGCCCAACCTTAATACAACACAAGAGCAACATTTTTCCATCCACCCCTTCCTCCAAAGGGAAGGGCTGACCTGAACTTTTACTCTTAGCAGAACTGAACTTGATCCTTTCATAATGAATAGTGGAATCTCACTTCTAGTCACCAGTTTGCTATTCTCTTGTAGCTTTTTTCTCTCCCTGTTGGGTAGCCTTAGATAGAAGGGAGCTTTTATTCTACAGATGCACTTAATACAGGGTTTTGCTTTGCCTGGGACTAGCTCCCAGAAGATTGATAGATGTGGGAAGTTTAAAGTTGAATTATTTCTCATTTTTGTGTCGCTAGGCTGAAGCCAGGAGAACCTCCCAAATTACTGAACTACAACAACACTGCATCTCTGCAGTGCCTTTCATTCGAAGAACTCAAAGCACTTCATGTATTATGCCTCACAAAATACCTGTGAGGCAGGTAGCTATCTTGCCCCTCCTTCAGATGGAGAAAACTGAGATACAGAGGAGTTGTATGACTTGCAAAGGTACATGCAGTGAGTTAGTGGCAGAGCTGGCACAACACACACTAACACAAAGCAGGGTTGTTACAAATAATTGCCCAGACATGGATCTGAACTGATGTGGACCTCTGACGCTCGGGACAAGCTTTTCCAAATTGTGCTTGTGTAATCCATGCATTCATCCTTTAGCTCAAGCAGTAATGGCACTGGGCTGTTAGCTCCAGAGATCCTTGGTTCAATCCCTGAAGATAACCCAGCCAGGGGTGTCGTCATAAGGGGAATGGAATCCAGATCAGCTCCTGTTCTAACTAATAGGCAACAGTTTCTCCTCCAACATGAGACCAGTTGTTTCATGATATTTCAGACCTGATCAGAAGAACCAGAAGCTTCACATGGAATCTTATTCTTGAGCTATTTGTGCCCAGTTTTACAGACCCAAGACATTCTGAGAGCTGACAGAAGTCTCAAAGAAGCATCTGGACCTTGGGGTGTTTCACCAACCCTCCCAACCATGGAAGGTGCCCATCCATCGCTGTATCACATGCTGCCTCGAGAGAAACCACTTCACACCAACTTGTCAGGCAGTAGTAATTATTTAATGTTCGGGCTGCACTTTGAAATGTAAATCATTATATAAATGTTAAGTGTTATTGGTAATGGAACTGAAGAACATTAACTAATTAAACCCATGTGGCAGCCAATACTGGTTTATGAAGGTCAGGTAAGAACTACAGAAACAAGCCACACAGTCAAATAATCATGCAAGCCATAGCCTGGCATGTTAAAATAATACAAAAAATACAACAGGGATGGGAATGACATGTCTGGGTCTTAGTACTTGAAATATTCTGTCCCATCTCTCCACAAAAGAGCTGGTAGACTGAAGGAGGGAGGATGGTTTGAAAGTTCAATACCTTGTGAAACACTGAGACTGGAAATGAATGTTTTATACCATTGTCCACCTGGGATTCTCCACTTTCCTATGGTGCATAGCATTTGCTTTTAGCCAAAATCAGTCAAGAAGTATCAAGACATTAAAGTATCACTCCATTCTGATTAACATCTTGGTAATTTATCCCATCAGGATCTAGAGGCTGCTGTTTGAGACCAGCTAGAACTAGAAAGAAATGATTTGCATCATGTAAAAGCAACTTAATATCCCACATCCAAGGCCCCACAACCAGTTTCTCCTCTTCATTACACGGGTGCCAAGACTTAAGCACATGTGCAGCTGACTTCAAAGAGCTTACTAGCATGCTTAATGATAAGCATGTGTGAGAGTGCTTGCAAGATTTGGTCATCAGCCTCTAACTTTAGCAGTTTGTAAGAAATGGGCTTCTAAAAAAAAAAAAAAAAAAAACGTGACCATGGGACTCTATTCTGGGAAGGTGGACTGGTTTGGGGCAAACGTACTAGCTAGCTTCAAAAAGGAGAACAAAAAGGACCCAAGGAATTATAGGCCAGTCATCCTAACTTTGATACCCAGAGAGATACTGGAACAAATTATCAAACCATCAATTTGAAAGCACCTATAGATAAGAAGGTTACAAAGAATAGCCAGCATGAATTTGTCAAGAACAAGTCAAACCAACCTAATGTTCTTCTTTGACAGGGTAACTGGCCTAGTGAATAAGGGGGAAAACAGCAGATGTGATATATCTTGATTTTAGTAAGGTTTCTGACAGTCCAACATGACAGTCTCATAAGCAAACTAGGGAAATGGGGTCCAGATGAAATTACTACACAGTGGATGCAAAACTGCTTGAAAGACAGGACTCCGAGTACATGGTTTACTGTCAAATTGGGAGGGCATATCTAGTGGGATCTTGCAGGGGACTGTCCTGGATCTGATACTATTCAGTAGTTTCATAAATGACTTGAATAAGGGAGTGAAAAGTATGTTTATAAAATGTGCAGATAACACTAAGTTCATGGGGTTGAAAGCACTTTGGAAGACAGGATCAGAATTCAACACAACGTTGACAAATTAGAGAAAAGATCTGAAATCAACAAGATTAAATTTAATAAGAGACATGAGCAAAGTACTAACATCTAGGAAGGAAAAATCAAATGCACGGTTATTCCCCAAAATTACTAAATTACTAGGTGGTCATACTGTTGAAAAGGATGTGGACATTATAGTAGATCACAAATTGAATATGAGTCAACAATATGACGCAGCTGCAAAAAAAAGCTAACGTAATTCTGGGGTGTATGAACAGAGGCGTCGTATATAAGGCATGGGAAGTCATTGTCCCACTGTACTCAGCACTGCTGAGATCTCAGCCAGAGTACAATGTCCAGTTCTGGACACCACACTTTAGGAAAGATGTGTACAAACTAGAAAAGGTCCAGAGGAAAGCAACAAAAATGATTAAAGATTTAGAAAACCTGACGTATGAGGAAAGGTTAAAGAAACCGGGCATGTTCTGTCTTCAGAAGAGAAAAGAAAAGAGGAGAGAATTAGAAAAGGTTTCAAATATATTAAGGATGGTGATTATTTGTTCTCCATATCCACTGAAGGTAGGACAAGTAGTAACAGGCTTAAGTCTGCACCAAGGGAAATTCAGGTTAGATATTAGGAGAAGAACTTTCTTTACTATCCAGGTAGTTAAATTCTGGAATAGACTTTTAAGGGAGATTGTGGAATCCCCATCATTGGAGGTTTTTAAGAACAGGATGGACAAATATCTGTCAAGGATGATCTAGGTTTACTTCATTTTGCCTCAGTGCTGGAGGCTGGATATGGTGACTCTTGGGGTCTCTTCCAGCCCTACATTTCTATCATTCTGTAATTCTATGCTGGAGGAAGAGAAAGGAAAAGCAAGATAGTACTCAGATTGGTATGAATTTTAATGTCTGATATCTCTTGTCCAGCAAAGACTAGAAATATTTGAGGGGCCACTTCAGTCCTTTTCTAAACCCCAGTCCTGGACTAGGGATTAAAACAAAATTATGCCCATCCTTGCAGAAGCAACTAGTTCAATAACAACTCCATAAAAGGCAAGACCAAACAAACAACAAGAAATATAGGTTTTCAAATGGAAATCTTTATTAAATCTTCAGATCGTGTGCGCGTGCGTGCAAACACACACACACAGAGTCTGGCTGGAAATGCTTCATATGATGAAAAGCACAATGCTGCATCATTCGAAGTAAAAGCACAAGGGTAAGAATGCACAAGCGAGGAGATGCCCCATAATGACAGGCTATGTCCCACTCATTCCCCAGTGCCACCGTTACTTCCTGAAGCAACCACCAAGCTCACAGGAAAGGAGAAAACAAGCGTCAATAGATTTAAAAAAAAAATCAAAATGGATAATGACACAATCAGCAACCAACTCCATAGGGCAAGAGCCACTCGATGCCCCCCTGAGTGAAAAGAGCTCGATACTGGAGAATCCAGCAAGTTGCTTGACTATTTGTTAATAATATGAACATGAGAGGAGTAAGTTAGATTTCAGTTCAAACTAGTTAGGGATCAGCAGGTCAAAGTAACCCAGTCGCCTTTCAGCTTCAGAAGCACATCAGAAGCAGAAGTGAGAAGCATAATTCTTGTGATGGGCAGTGACAGAGAAACTGAGACCCAAATCTGCATCCTTTGGGGTGTGATTCTGCTTCTGTAAAAGTCCATGGAGAGTTTAATGGGAGCAGAAGTAGGGCCCTCAATAGACATCTTAACTGTCACTTATCTATTGATTCATTTTAAACCATGCCACATGCAGTGTCCCCACTGATGACGTGTGATCCTAGATCAAAGCAGGCACTTACCTTCCTCTTTACTGTTGGTGATATCTTTCAGCAGCTCAGTCTTCATGCAGACGTCTTTCCTAGTCTCTGCCTTACTCTGCGCTGCTCGCTGGGGTTCGGGAGGGAGGACAGAAATAATTAGTGTTTAGCCCAACATTCACACACTGTACATTTTAACAAGACACAATGGTGAAAATATCCTGTTTACATCCCCATGCCAGGACAAAAGAGTCATGGGCAAACTGCAGAGTGCAAACTAACAACTCCAGGAAACTGCCAGTAAGGTACTGGTCAAAGATCAAAAATTCAAAGGCTTGCTTGAGCTAGCACTGCATCTCGTTCAAGAAGGATGTGAGCCTGGATTTTCTTGTACAGTTGAGATCTACTCACATGGGGACCAGATGTGGACCAAGATTTTTCACTAGTGATTCTGAGAGTCTAACTTGACACATCCTAAAGGAACCTGACTTAAGGTGTCAAGATGGGTATCCCAAAAATGAGAATCAGATTCACTTGTCACTTTTGAAAATATTGGCCCTGGTGCCAAGAGCTTAGCCAAGCACAGACACAGGCATTTTCCCCAGGTTGAATAAACACAATTTGCAAAAGTTAAACCTTCAGGTCAGAAAGCAACAGTAAAGACACAATTTAAGTTTATTAAGTTGAATGGTGTCCATTTCTCACCCTAATATAACTTCTGCAGTTCTTGCCTTTTTTAAATCAACACCTGCTATATTATTCAGCCATTGAGACATTTAGCATCAAGCTGCTATTTGGGCTTGACAGTTATGTTGCTTATCTCATAAATGCCTGACCAGAAAGAAAAGTGCGGCAGTAACAGAAAGGAAAAGGGTATATTTAAAAAAAAAAAAAACACACACATAGGAGGAAGGGCCTTTTGACCCAGTTCTCTGGCTAAAGCGACAAGCTAATTTAAAGAATAAACATGGCCACTGCCTGGCAAAGCTGCAGCTGGTTAGCAAACAGAATTGTCTGTCTTAAGCATTGGGGAATGGCAAAAAGGTTCATTTCATGCTGCGTGCATCAGAGAGGAAGAATGAGCCTAGGTCAAGCCAAATGTCCTAGGCCTATATCAGAGAGCAGATGGTGCTTGCAGCCATGCAAATCGAAAGGTTTAAAGCACATTGGGTGATAAGGAAAAAAACAGCCCATCTCCCACAAAACAAACAAAGGAGGAGATAAGATATAAACACATATACAAAATATTGCCCTTTCAATGACAATGGAAGTCTGAGCCTTCCACAGCTAGCAACGCCACTGATCTTGGTGTTACTATTACCGCCAGGATGCTACTTTAGTTTCCGAGTTCAGCAGCACTGATGAATTCCTCTAGGCGTTACAGCAGAGAGACCCTCCCTCCCTTTATGTATTGCAGAAGCCCACCTGGCCCATGGAGTAACCATCCTGTAGGGCCTATGCTAACGTCACTGGCTACGGGCTGTTCAGGAAAAAGCAGGGAAACACTAAGGCCACAGCACAGAGGATTAACAAAAATGCTGGCCTCATCTGAAAACCAATGGTTAACTAAGCTAATTAGAAGAGAAAGTGTTTAATGTCAAGGAACTCGATGTGTTGAAGTTTCCAGGAAGGGCTCTCTTTTTATCTAGAACAGCGGTTCTCAATCTGTGGGTCGCGACCCCGGCAGGGGTCGAACGACCAAAACACAGGGGTCGCCTAAAGCCATCGGAAAATACATATTTCCGATGGCTTTAGCCGCTGAGAAGTCGCGCTACCATCTGTAGCAGCGCTATTCAGCTGGAACGCACACCGTTATGGATGCGCGTTCCAAACTGAATGCCTGCGCACATGCGCAGACGTGATTGCATCATCCGTCCGGGGCCTAAGGGGCGGGGGAAGCGGGGGGAATGCTCCACAGTCCATAGCAGCGCATTACGTGTGTCCGGCGCTTGCTGACGTCATCAGTGGGCGGACGCAGCAAGCGCCGGAGGACAGAAGCCTAGGAGGCGGAGAGCCAAGAGAGCCTGCGAGACAGCCTGCTGGTGTAAAAAAGGTTAATAATGTAAAAACAGTACACACACCATACACACAATACTGTGTAAGTGTAAGGTGCTTTGTGTGTAATCATTATACAGTACACAAAGCAGCTTACACTTACACAAAGCACCATACATTTACACAGTGTGAACTACATCGGTCTTATACTATAAGAGACCACTATAAGATGTAGTCTTATGTCCGAATCATAACTGTAGCAAAATTACAGTTTTGAAGTAGCCACCAAAATTATTTTTTGGTTTGGGGTCACCGCAATATGAGGAACTGTATTGCGGGGTCACGACATTAGAAAGGTTGATAACCACTGATCTAGAAGAATGTATCAGCTACGCCTCAAGAGCCCAAGTCTCCCGCATGGGGAGTTGAGTGGACTCTGCATCTTGCAGGATCGTTCTCAAATGAGTAATACGTGTCCTGTTCTGCCCACTCTCTCCACATATACACACTCCTCCATAAATGTAAAGACACTCCACACTGGCGCATGGCCAGGAGATCCCATTGAGGGAACTCAGATATTAGACACGCTATTTTCAGACTTTAAAAAAAGGTTAAGGAGTATTTAAAAAAAAAAAGAAGAAGAAGAAGAAGAGAAGAGTGCTGTAAATTCTAGTTTAGCCATATGATCCTACTGATCGAACAAGACAAGCTTTGGCAATTGGGACACATTTTCCACAGCGCAATGATCATCACGACAGCCTGAAGTCTGAAGGCCGAACAACTTTATTTTTGTTAAGCCAAGAGTTAAAACATTATTCTTGGTGCACACATGTATATTTAGGTTCTGATTCTCCTCTCCCTTGCCCTGGTATAAATCAGGAGTAAGCCAATCGTGCTACACGAGTATAAGACTAGCGCAAACGTGAGGAGAATCAGTCCCCACGCTATCTACACAACCACACAGACCCAGGGGTTCTTGCTCATGAAGAATGAATAGTCTTGCCCTTGCTACAGCAACTGAAATAAAATAAAGAGACATTATCTCTAACAGTAACCAGTTTGTTTTCAGAGGTTTGTGTTATACAAATAAAGCCCTTTTATGTTCCCACCTTTAAAATGATTCCAACTAAAAGCCTCAGGATTTCAGATAAGCCAGTTTTGTTCAACTGATTTACATTCTCCTTCCTTCAAAATCTGACACCGCTTCCCACTCCACCCCACCCCGAAAAATCGCTCAGACTCCCCCTTTCATCCGTTACAAGGGATGGGATATTGCCACTCAATAGAGGAGGCCTACAGGAAGGCCCCTGCTAGAACTCTGAAGACAGAACTGACCACAGCAACATGCTCTCAGCTGCTGTAATTAACAAGAGTGCTCAGAATGCCTGCAAACAAAACCAGCTTCCTAAGAGAATTCCCATCGCCACAAAAAAGACTTAGCAGCATATCTCTTTCGCAGCTCATAGCCAATACACCTGTGCCACGCCAGAGGGTGTTACTCTAGGTTGCTTTTGACAGGCTCGCATGGCCCATATTTCAGAACCACAGTCCAATGGCCCTCGTTAGCTGCATCCCTACCACCACTTTCATTTCTTTGTTAAAACCAAAACAAACTGCCAACATCAACCTCTAACGCACAACAATGCCTCTTGGCTCTGTGGGGAGGAGAAGACCCTTGCAAGTTGTGAAGCATACTTATCAAAAGGAGGCTGCATCACACAATTGCTGCAAAGCATTCGAAGTCTGCCTCCCATGAAACCTGGGGAGGAGGCAGCTTTCCCCCTTCTTGGTCTATCAAAAGCCCGTTGCATCAACTTTATGGCAAACATTTTCAGCCTGAAGACAGTATTCACACAAACAGAGCCCTGCAGAACCCATACAACCAGCCCCCCCCCACACACTCTCCTCCAAAATCAGCAGAGTTCAGGCTGCCCATCCATTTCCATCCAGCACACAATCCCACCCAAACTTCTTAGCAGCAACTTTGTTGTAAGTGTCAATACCTCCATTTTTTTTCCCCTTAAATTCAAAGCAAACTTCCTTTTTTGCTCACACTCCACCATGCCCCAATCTGTCGGCTCCTGATTGGCAGAGAAATCTTATACCCACCCTCCTAGCAGAGAAATGTCTGCTTTAACAGCAGTCCCAACAAAAGCCAACTGCCAAGCACAATCTGCTTCAGAATAAAAGTCTCAGACTCTTTTCCCCACCCCTCCTTTCCTGCAGCCGTCTGTCTCCATTCCACTGCCTACAACAGAGTGATTATTAATCTTCAATCACTGGAGAGCCTCCACAAAGACTATGTGCCATACCAATGAAGCATTATTTTTTCCCCTTTCTTTTCCTTTCAAGGGGAATAAAAATTATTGCATCTTAAATTAGGTCTTTAAAAACCATGAGAACCCAAGAAGTGATGACAGGCTCAATTATTTTTTCCCCTTCCACTTCTGCGTACAAGAAATCAGGCTCTCTTTGCTACTTTAAAACTAAGGCAGCAATGGAAGAGGGTTTAGTGAATCCAAGCAAAATGGTCTGCAGCATTTCCAAACACAGAACTAGAAACTAAACGGGTGCCTTTAAAAGGGGTGGGGGAAAAAAAAAGAAAAGAGAGCTGAAAAGCAGAAAGAAACCTTCTGAGTCTTCTCTTTGGAAATTTCGTTAGCCATCCAGGTTCAATCCATAGCAAGTTGGTTCCAGTAAGGTTTACACATAAAAGACAACACATGCATATCAAAACTTCGAAACAGTGTCGCTTTCCTCCTGCAACTTGCCCCCAGGAGACCAGCGAGTTACATCATGAACCAGAGCTCTCTAAAGGCCTGCAAGAAAAGGGAATCACAGTTTCACATGCTAAGATGTAAACCTTCACCAGGTTTCTCTTTTTGTCTTAAAATTAACTGTCCAGTAAACTTAGACTTAGAAGAAACATTACCCTAATTTAGATACTAAGCTAGAACAGGTCAATGTGACGAAGAGTGGGGGTGGGAAACAATTCAAAGTAGACTAGCCCTTCTCCTCTCAAACTAGGCAGAGCACACAGAAAATTATGTTTTTTAACATTCAGGAGACTATCTGCATCAACACATCTGTTTGCAGACTAGGAAAGAATGACATAGGAATGATCTTGAACGGCCTATAAAGCCTACAACCAGACAGTTCAAAACCTGGATGGGTATGTAGCCCCTCTCTCCATGACACTGTTACCATTCCCCTCCCCACAATCCAACCCCTCCCCTACAACATCAGGTCTCTCAACAGATCAAATTCTACGCCTAGGCAAACCTCCAGCAAGCACTTCAACAAAGCAGAATTTCACCTACTGTGCAAGGCAAGGCAGCAGCGAGGTATGCAATATGTACTGTAGCAAGAAAGAGAGGTAAAGCCCTTAACAAATGATGCAACTTTAGCAGCAGCAGATTCTCATTCACCATTCTCATCTCCCCTCCACCCCCTCTTTTCTTCCTAAAATCAACTTTCTAATAATATCCTTTGGCTTAAGAAGAAGATAATCATTTAGCAGCTAATTATTTAGGAAATCATGATTAAGAAAACAACTGCAAACACAAAAGGAATGATCTGGTTGGCATGTGAAGAGTGTTAATTTCAGGAGTCTGTACTGAGCACATCCCGCTATTCAGTTGCTAGGGCTAGGATAAGGCTTGCTGGTGTCACACTGACCATTTCTTAATGGAACAAGCCGGATAATTTCATTCAGCAAAGGGAAGAAAAGCAACCAACAATGTACCTGGCCTACAGAGCAGTCACCATTCTCAAAGGCTCTTTTAAGGTTGAGGCCACTTCCTTACAAGCTGCTAGCAATCATGTGAACTGTGGCTAATAAACAATATTCAAAACAAACACCGCTCTCCTTCTGAAGTTGGTCTTCAAGTCAAATTAGTCTTACAATGCTTTTGTTCTACAGCAAGCAATTTACACCAAGAGGACAGGTTCATCGCACAGACTTTCCCTTCCCTCCTACGAGACAAACATTTTCTACTCTCAGTCAAGGAGATTCTCCTAGTCTAGCTCTATAAAAATCATCTCCCAAAGCTGTGAGGTGGGGGAGGAGGGGTTGGAACAGGAGGAAGAGTCTCTGCATGCAAAAGCCAGAAACAGCCAAAACACAGGCATGAAACGTAACAGGATTTGTGTCAAACTGACTTTTTACAACACAACTCACTCATGATCATGGTCTTCGGGCTTTATGCAAACAGGGTTTTTGCAGGGCCCCCCCCACTCAGGCCTGCTCAACACGCAGTTTTTGTACTGATGTAACTATGGCAGTTGGAAGAAGGGGCATTTTTTAAACCAAAATAGGAATCTGAGCACAATCCCTAGTGTGGATGCAGTTATGCCAGCGTGCCGTGATAAGACACCTTTTACAACTTACGTCCCTTTCTGTACAGGAATAAGCTATACAGGTATAAACACCATTACAGCAGCATCCACACGAGGCGGTTCTACCACTTTGACTATATTCGGGGATAGTTAAGCCAGTACAATTTGTCCTGGACAAGCCCTAAAATCAGTGCAGACAAAGGCATCTCCTCCTTCCACAGGCTGAGGTTGACAGAAGTACTGGAACATTATTCACAGCTTCTGTTTTCTTCTCCCTACCACTGGAAAAAAGCTTTAAAAAACGGAGCGTCAAATTCTGCCTGGCAACTCATCATCATCTATAGCAAAGGCTAAACTTGCCCACTGGCTGCAAACATCCATTTTAGAAACTTCAGGCCCCCTAGAAAACTAATATGAATAAAATGGAACATGAACGGGTATTCGAAGCAGAGCCCAATGTGAAAGCCCAACGTGAGAAACAGACATCTTTTAGAACATGAAGATGGGTGTGCATCCCTCCTCGCAATTACGCAGCCACCTCTTCAAGCCACGAGGCCCACCCCCTGCCAAACTGTCAAATCCAGCAGAAGTTTGCTCTCCCTTCCCCTCCAGAAGGAAGTCACAGCAAGGATTCATTTCGCATTTCCAACTTCAGAAGCCACGATGGGGTGGAGGCAAGAAAAAGACACAAAATAAATTCTCTCCCCCAGCCCCCAGTGACGTGATTTCTTGGAGCGGAGAGGCCCTCACTCAGGATCACAGCCTCTTCAAACAAAACTTTGTGTTATCTGTAAATTGTCTAGATGCCAGACCAGGTAGCGCTACATTGACTCCTGCAAACTGAGAAAGAGAGAGAGAGTGCAAGAAGGGAGAAAGAGAAACAAAAAAATAGATAGCCATCTAGGGCCTGTCCCTCTAATAACTACAAAAAAACCTCACCAAGACTTTATTCTTCTTGAAAATGACAGAGCGAGACAGCACTGGTCAGTACGCGAAATCCTAAAGGTAGATCCTCAGAATCTATCAGCTATGGCCTACAGGCTTAGTCCCAGAAGTGTTCTTTCTGCTCTGTCATTAGGATGGTGCCTGGTCTTTTCCTTCAATCCCAAGAACTGTACTGAATTAGATCATCTTTCTCTGATCACCTCCCCCTACAGGCTGCTCCCGAGCATGCTCAGCTCGGCCTTGCACTGCCATTTCATAACTGCATTGTTTACAGACACACAGTGACCTGCCATTTTTTGACAGTAAAATAGAAGCAACTATTTGCTTCTACTAGCAACAACTAATTCACAGCCCTGTTCAGACCTAGTCTCTTGTTACAACCAGGATGCAGTCAAATTCATGTCTTGCAATAAAAATCCAATCTGGGCAGGAGAATTATAAACCTTGGAAATTGCAAATTCTAAGGCTGTGGGGTTCCTTTTTGTTTGTTTTAGATCAAAATCCACCTGCTATAACAATTCAATCTAGTAGGGAAGAATTAACCCTTTCGAGGGGGGGGAGGGGATAGACATCTAAGGGCTTCAAAAGAAAATGCCAGCCATGATTTTAGCTTCCTCAAATCTCAACTATCTCTCAATGTCACCTAGAAATCTAACATTCAGCCCACTGTGCCATCCTCTGACAAGCCTTCCCCTGAAAAAGAAAGGGTTGGGAAGATGCTATTTCCCTTGAATAAACAAGTTGGCTTCATCCCAGCAAATAGAGTTTTTCCCTTTAAATGCAAACCAGAATATTTTCACAGGCACACAGGAAAACGAAGAAGGAGGGGGAAAAGTTCCTTATTTAACACCAAGAGTTCCATGAAAAGCCTTGCAAGGTTATCAGAGCTGCTCTGTGTTCCAGTCCTCTCTCTCTCCTTTTATGCCTAACACCGTACTTTACAAATGCAAGCAGCTTCGCGTTCTGAAGAAGAGCAAATGCCAGAAGAGCCATAGGTTTTCTCATCCTTGGAACTAGGGCAATTTGTTAAATGCTTCCTTTGCATGAGGCATTCGACTGCTCAGACACACCGTATGGCAGTGAGTCAGGGAATGTTTGCATGTTAGACTTCTCTAACATCTCCCACCTCTCTTTCCACCTTTATGATGGAATTTGAAAGAAAAATGGATCGCCTTGGATGAGAGGAGGGTGAAGGAGCTGTCTAAACAGCTGTTATTCTGGCTCCTAGAGCATTCAAAAATTACCCTGGTATCAACTTGGGTTTTTTACACATTCCTTTTAGCTTATACAGTGTGTGCCTCACTCTTGCTGCTTTCCTGACTACTGTTTGTTCTGACATGCGTTACGATATACTGAGTGTACCTTCCCATTCCTCCTCACCTGCCCACACCCCAACACCACCTCAACAAAGCCATCAGAGGTAAATCAGGCTGTCTAGCACACCACAAGAATTTCAAGCTTCTTTAAAAGGTACAGTAATAGAAGACCTCTGAAAATGATATTAAGAGCTGTACATTTGAGATTGGCCTCTAAGATATTGCCAGTAGTTTGCACAGGAAGAACACAAGCTCCATCAAGGCTCTACAGCAGTTTTTTAAGTGCTTCAAGTCTTTACTCTTTAATGGAAAGGCAAAGTTATTCTCTGATTCCTGGCTGATAGACATCTCCACAGTCGTTTCTTGACCCTGGCAAGTAGCAGGAGAAGAGATGGACAGGAAGAATTGTTTAAGAAAAGACAAACAATAAAAGGCATCTGAAGTCAAACCATGTCCCCCTCTCACAAACCTGCTAGACACAATGGCAGAGGGTCTTAAACACCTTGTTTATATGAATGAAATATTTCCCTTTCCATTGTACAAAGATGCATGCTAGTTTTTTTCATTAGGAGATGGTCCTGTGCAAGAGAGGTCACCCTGGCTTAAGGACTCTTGCAGCAAACCAGTATAACTAGATAGGATTTCAAATGCTGAGAGAAGAGGGAAAAAAAACCAAAAACCTGCCAATACAGCCAGCCTGGACGTTTATATTCCATGCGATACGCAGATACAAACAGCAGCTCTGCACACAAGCCCAATCCTTCAAGCTGATGAGCACCCCCAATTCAACAGAAGTTAAGAGGGCTGAGGCCAGAGGTAAGATGGAAGTCTCAGTTTGATCACCAAGGCCCTGATGTGCAGAGATTCTGAGCAGCCCAACTCCAGCAACAGTCACCTCCGAAAATCAGGCACGGGAATGCTTATAATAATATATCAGCTGAATCCTAACTAGCCATGAGCTACATTTCTGTCTCATCCCCTGGAAGCGACACAGATTTTTATAGATTACACTAGCAAAATTCTACTTACTCACTGGCTTGGGAAGAGTGAAAAATAATTTTGGGGGTGAGTCCAAAATCATTTTTCTCTCCAGAAATAACTATGGCAGGGGCAGGCAAATAGAGAGTGTGCCTGGACTAGTGAATTTTCAGGATGTTTTTGGAGGGCTGGTTTAGGCCAGGTGTACTATGTAGTTACAATGACCAGTTTCCTATGATGGGAAAAAAAGAATATCCAAACACACAGGTGTACAGCTATTAACCCTAACACCGCTGAAAGTTGACCCAGAATTTTAAAACAGAACAGAAGGATACAGGATGAGCATTTCAACATCACCTTTTGAAAGCGTTTGCAAGGTTTCAGCCTGAAATGCTAGACTGCCTAAAATGCTTAAGAATATTCCATCATGTTGACATCATCATGGCCATGATATCATAGGAGCACCCCTAGCATCAGTTAGTCAACATTATCTCAGCATTTCTATCACAAGCTACTTGCAATCAAAACACATTCTTTCTGGACTGCAACTGGTCACTCTCTTTCAGGCGGGGAATTTGCTTTTTCTTATTACTATCTTCAAAAAAACAAACCTTGTTTGTCTCTTCCCCAATCACTTTTAATACGCATGCTCTCAATATGCATTCACAAGAGGAAAAATGACATCCTTAAGAAAGTTTTCAAAATATTGCATAAACAGCAAGCATTTGGAGCCGGGTGTTTCAGACGGTCCTGTCATTTCCCTTACATTTGCAGGACAGATTTTCTTTATGATTGTATTTTCACTTTTTCTTCTTAGTTACAATGCGTGTGCGCACGCACGTGCATGGATGCGTGTGTGTGTGTGTGTGTGTGAAGCAGCATTAGGTAGATTTTACAGGCCTAGATTGTACATAGCAGTGGAGCTTGATAACATCACCCACAATTCTGGAAGCTCTGCAACCATCAAGGGACGACACTGAAGGTCAAGGATGGAGTATATCCCTTTACATTGAATGTCCTCATTTTTATCCATGGTATGCTAGACCACCAGGCTCTTTACACACAACGTAAACATAAAGGGAAAGTGGAAGAACTAAGCATAAAGATTTTAGCCAACATTTTCAATCATGTGCCAGAATGAACCTTTTGCCATAAATTAAAATGAAATATCAAAGGTTCAATCATTCTCTGATCTGGACTGCAGGCTATTGAAAAAGGATTCTTTCCCCCACAGTAAAATACAATCTTCATCTTCCCACTACCCAAAAAATCCTTGTAGGCTTGCTTGACATAAGCAAAGACTGTCAAAATATTTCTAGCAAACAGGTGAAATGTGGCTGCAGGCCCTCTCCTTTGTCTTTGAAAGATCAGCCTTTGAATGGTTTAAAAACTTCAGAGTTTTCTCCTCTCACTTATATGAAGTGAGGGGGAAGTTCAACGTGGAACCACGCATTCAAAAGAGACACCCCATGCTAAAAAAGCCCCAAAGAACTCCCCAACGAATTAGATAAGTGAAAGACTCTCTGAATGTGTAGAATATGAGTGCAAGCTTCCTTTGACAGACATAACTTAAGACTCAGAATTGTGTACCAGTCTGTTGAACAAAACATTCATTAGAAAAGTCAGAAAGTATGCAAAGCAAGCTCCTGACTAGATTACTCTCTACATCTCCTCCTTTGAATGAAGCCCTCCACATCATCCTGCATGCTGCATCAACATGCAATATATTTCTGCTCTGCTATTCTTGCTTGCACAGGGCAAAAAATAAATAAAAAAATCCAGCCATGATTATCTTAAACTGTCTTCCTCCTCTCAAAGGTTTCTCCTTTACTCCCTGACAACAGTCTGTCTGTGGCCACAATCTGAGGGAATCTGCTATTTATGCCACATGGAGCCTGGACACTAGAAGTTACTGTACCTGCAGACATCTGTGGTCTTCTGTTGATGAAGACTCAAAGAGTTGCATATTCCAGATCCTCATGAACAGTGATTCAGTTTCTGCTCATGTGATAAAAAGCTCCCTCTACAGAGTGAGCATGCCCAGTGGAGACCATTTCACTGTTCACTCCAAGCTGCAGCCATTTCACAGAGAACCTTTACACTCCAGGGCTTCCATTGGAACGACTATTATCTCGGGCATCACAGGGATACGGCCTCTGTCCTGGTACAATACACAGTTAATAAAGATAATCTGTCAGCATTCTGACATAATGCCACGCCTAAGACTGATCACTAGCCTGTAAAAACCTTTTAAAACCATACAATAATGTGTTCTGTTTCAGAGGCCTTCAAGAGAAGCTCTTGTCTGCAAAAGGAGATGCTGCATATTAGCATTTAAAATTGAGGACTCTCACATACTAATTATAGTCTATGTAATAAACTGAGTACCCTCGGAAGGCTGGGCTAAACGCACATGGCTTAATTGGTAAGTTTTCAGTGTCCAACTGAAAGTGAACGTGAGATTTGATATGCCGAGTTGAAGGACTGCAGTTTTTCACTTCAGGGATGCATAATACAATATGACCTTACATAACCAGCCTTAAAAACATCATAAACAAAACCATTTAAAAGAAGAGTCAATGAATGGATAGCAAAGTGTTAGAAGCTGTAGTTCTGAGCCGAGCCCATGTCAAATCATATGATACAACTAGCTCAGCTAACAAGATAAAGTAAGAAGTTTTAGCTTCAAAATCACAAGTGGTTTGTCTCTGTTCCATTTAACAATTAAGCACAAACTCTTGGCAACTCGGAGATCTGCTAAAGTTCCCAGTCAAACTGCCTGAGCAACTTACAGGAACATCTGTAAGCAGAGATCAGTTGGACTGGATTCAAATGCAAGAAGTGACATTTATCATAATGCAAAATGAGGGTTTTTCTGTGTTTAATATTTCTCTGGAGAACCTCCCAGAGAGAAGGGAGGGATAGGGAAGAGCAGAGGAGAAGGAAGGGAAATTCTTATATAGAATATAGCAACTCCTGTTTGTTCTTGAATATGGAAAATACAACTCTCCCATCAAGCAGAACTGAAGAAGTTTCCCATTTAAGACTCAAAATTAAAACAAACACTAGTTCAACTCATTGCATCACAACAGACTGAGATGAAGTGGAAAAGCTAGCCTGTGAGGGTGGAGGGGACTTTAAAAATCCATAGTGAGACACTGAAACGTCCAACAATTTTATTTTCCTCAGACACTGCATGAGAATCAAGAGTACTAACTAAATTCTAGTTTTCACAATCTGCTATGTCCTCGTATCTGACAAGATTCCCCTTCTTTCCTCTACTGCTCTCCTCAACAATGCATGTGACAGTCATGATCTTTTATTGTCGCAAACCTGACAACATAAACAGTCCCAGTTTGCTGTAAAACAACTATTTGTTGCGCCATTTCCCATATACATGTTTGAAAAGTTGTAATGGTTAAACAACAGCAGGAATCTTCCATCAACTAAAATGACATTCTTTTCCCCTCTCCAAGCACTTCAGACACATTTCACTACCAAATGGTTAAAGTGCACCAGGCTAAGCTGAAAGGGTAAAATTGATAAAGAAAGAAAACTTGAGGTGACAGAATAAAGCAAGGATATCTTTTTCACTCACTGGGTTTTTGTCTGATTCAGCTTTAAGTTGTAATACATATATAATGGGATGTTTTTTTCTGGCCTTCCTCTCAATCACTGGAAGTTGTAATGGTAACCTATTTAAGACCAAAAAAAAAAAAAAACCAACAACAACAACAAAAACCTGACAATTCAGACTTGAATGTAACAAAAGATTACTGTAGTTCTAACCAAAGATGGCTTTACAATAGGTCTAGTGTTTCCTTTATACTTCTTTATGGCATTAACTTACAAATGTAACAGTAAAAATGTGGGAAATTCATTACAAATGCAAAGTCAATGAGCTAACTTAGTCAAAACACATTTTCAGAGGAAGCTAAAAAAATTATACAAAAGCATGCTACAGTATTCATTCTTTCAATAGGCTCACTAATACAGTACTTCTTACTGCATCTCAACACCAGAAATATTTTTGCTGCTGAGGCTAAAAATACACTGAAAGCAAAAGCTAATGCAGATTCCAATTTGCTTTTCAAATCTCCCCTCCATTTTGAAAGCATCTCCTCCAAAGCACTAAAACACTGATGATCCTCAAACAGCATAGTGGGACGTTTCAGCAATTATACTAAAAACTCAAGCAAAGCAATCAATTAGCATCTTACCAGGCACATTTCACCATGTCACAATGACACTGTGTAAAAGGATCAAGATTATTTGTGTGTTGGTTGGTGATGTCAAGTTCTTTACATTTAAGAAGTCAAAAAAAAAAAAAAAAGAACAAAATAGCATGTAGGCAGCTCTTAAAACACTACACATACCATCAGCTGCATCACACGCTGGCATCGAAAGGCCAATATTCTAAAGTAACACTGTTGTGTGCATCATGTCTCAAGAGAGAAATTTTTCTTCCTTTGGAACTAACATTCAATGGAATGCTACAAGCCACATTGAGATAATCAGTTACAATACCTACGAATGAAGCAGCTCTGGAGTTTAACTGTGTCCTGACAGTCCCCCACGCTATCATGTTATTGCCTGATGCCCAGGGCAAAGCTGAACTGTTGTTTTAAGGTGATTGGTATTTGATGGAAGCTATAGACAGTGCTTCTTGCTCTGTTTCTTTCTTGGTCCACATGAACAACAGTCCTGCTTAGGCCACATGACCCAGCTCCCTCTACAGGTTCTTAAGCCACAGTAAGCATGCTCAGATGGGAGACCATTTCCTTTCAGCCCTTCTCAGTGCTGTGAAAACTGCAGCCATTTCATGGAAGCCAGGCAGTGCACAAACACAACCTCTTTATCAATAGATCCTGCAAGACATTAAGATGAGCCATCTTTTGCATCTCTCTCTCCCTCTCTCTCACATGCACACACACACACACACACACAGAGACTGAAGCAGAAAACTACTGACATTTCAGAGGAGAAGATGGTTGAACAATTTAACTATTCAGTGACTTTACACATGTAGAATCAAGTTGAATTGATCTTTCCTTTCCATCCACCTCTCAGGGAAAAAAATCAAACCCTTCTCTAAAATGGATGTTAGTTAAATGAATTCAGACATAATTTAAACAAAACAGTCATTTGTACCAAGTAAAGTTTTTCTCTTCCCCCACCCCTTGAATTAACCCAAGGGTACCCTAGCAATTTCACCATCAGCCTCTCTGTGGACTGTCTTTGCCAGGGACAGCATATCACTTGCGTCTTTTTTAAAAATGTGTTCTACAGGGGACCATAAAACTACAGGAATCTTATTTTTACTCTCCTGGCTCTCTGGCCTCAGTTTCGTGATTCAGGGCTAGAATATCCTTTTAGGGGCTCACATTTTAAAGAGAAAGACAGCAGAACAACTACCTTCCTTCGCAAAGGACACATGGTTCAGAAGGGGTCTTTGCTTAATTACCCCTTTTATACATCATTTTTACAACAGGAATGAAAGCGGGAGGGAAGGAGAGGCTTTTCTTCTGTAAGAAGAGCAATATTTTGCCTCCTTCTCCAAGTCATACTTTACTTCTACTCAGAAATGAAGTTGCTTTTCTGTCTTCTCTGAAGCTATCCTAAAAGTACAACAAACAGGAGAGCTTAAGAGAGAGAGTAACTTTCACTAGAAAGGACAGTGCTTCTCTTGGAACCCTCATTTACTTTTTCATGGCTCTTACTCTTTCAAGCTCTTAAAACACCTCCTTCCTTCCTCAAAGATTATTTAGGGGAGTTATGTCCTAAACAGAAGGCCGGATCTCTCACGGGCGTGGCAGGTGTTGAATGCCTACTCAACACCTTGCAGGAATTATAATTTGATAATATTCTGAGAGGTCTTCTAGTGAATTATGCTCCTGTGATCATATTCCATCCCACATTCTGAAACCTGGGTGTGTTCAAAGGTTTTAAAGCCAAAAAACTCAACAAGTTTGAAGCTATTTTTAGCTATTCTGAAGTGTAAAATTGCCTCATGACACCCTATGGAGGATGCTATGAAAACCCATGCTGTAAGATTAAAGCTCTTTGGAAGATGCTTCTGTGGTTTAATAAGAATGTGCATTGAGTATATCATTAATACACCAACCCTAGATCTAAAAGGTTAATTTTATAATAGGCAGACAGGGTGTAATTTAAAACATACTGTATTTCTAACGGTCCAAATTTACAGACTCCTTCAGCTCTGACACACAGTACCTTGGCAATCAACATTTCTATTTTGGAAATCCCAAATCCATTTTTTCCCTTCAGTTAGCTCCCGCACGTAGGAAGCTCGTACTATACAAATAAAGCTTTGCGAGGGTACTGAATGACATATCATTCATACTTCACCTTCAAGAACAAAGATCAAACTTATTCCTTTAACCACAGTAAACTTTTGCTCAGCAAAGAGAAGTATTGTTTTTTTCCTTGGTGGTGATCAGAGACGTTTCAGTGGATGCACAAAGCAAAGTCATATTAGTAATGATCATAGGCTTGTCAGTAAAGCAAGCAGTAAAGATGGCTGCTTCCATTCACTCTCACTTTTGTTACAGCTCCACTGAATTGCTGATGATCATTTTAGAGACAATTCTGCTTCTAAATTTCATGTTCTGTATTTCCCTCTCCTGACCTCCCACCTAATTTTGTATCTTTCGGGACAAAAAGCAGCATGAAAATCAGATATTTGAGTTTTTGGAGGATTCATCTGTTCATGTTGCTTTTATTCATTCCCCAAAATCATCAACCTCTGGTTGCAGCATCACAGATGATAGCTCTATAAGCGATTCAGTTGACGTTATGAATTTATGTGAGGGAAAGCTGGAGGAAATGAACTCTTGAAACCAAAGATCCTGTCTTCATGCAAATATAACTAGTAATAAGGGGAGAACAATACAGAAAGCATGATGTGTACAGAGTTATCTCTAAAGGGATTGCTTTTCAGCCAGCGATTGCCATGAGGTGGCAGTGAGCCTTTAAAACTATCTTACCTTTCACACACACACAGTAGGAAAATGTCACATGAGACTTCATGTCTGAAATGATTATCAAGTCAAAATTTCCTCCTCAAAGAGACTTGATCATACATGAAATTTCAGCCACAATTTTTCCAACACCAGAGACTGGGGGGGCAGGGGAGGGAACCAACGCAATCAATCATAAAAAGCTATAAATATATTTCACATCTGAGCCGATGAAAATGAAAGCTTTTAGCTTTTAAACTGCATTGTCACAATGCATATACTTCCCATATACAGTTGGGTTTTTTCCTCATACATTTCTCCACGATTAGCCAGCCATCACCTCTTCCAAACAGAAATGCTATACATCCCCACAGGTAGTGTAGATGTCCAAGACTCAGGACAGACCTTCTGAAAGGCACTTCAAAACTGACACCAATAATGAGACTGGTTACTACAAAGCTGCTAAACCAAACAAGTTATTTAATGATTGCATCGTGCCTCTCTTATGTTCCGACAACTCTCAGCAAAGGCAAATGGAAGCATTGGATGTGCAAGAAATGCAGGTTTGGGCAATAAACATGCAAGTTAATTTAGGTAATAAACTGACTCATCACTCAACAGATTGATCTAACCATGTAAGGCAGTCATCTGGGACTGAGCAATAAAATCAAAACTTGCAGGTTTCACTCTTAAACATTCACACACTAAAGTATGTTGTGAACAACAACCAGAGTTGTCCTAAAGAGTCAAACTACCACCTTACTGGATGTAGTCTAAAGATGGACTGTTATCAGAAAGATTTCAGTTCATGAGAAAAGCTAAATACCCTAATTTTATAATTCCAAAGATCCATTCTTCATAGTGTTCTAAACATGACACCCTTATTTGTAACTTTTTTTAGAAACAGGCTGCTCTGAATTTGGACAGCCAACACAGTGTTCCCCATAGAATATATACCGTACCTTAGCACTGACTAGATGTTTCTATAATCACCAAACCTCCCCCTTCTCTACACTAAGTAAGATTGTCATCACCCCTCCCTATGACAAACACTGACAGCCAATGTAAATGTTTTATTATTAAACCACGTTGCTTGCTACTACACGGACTGAAGTCAATCACCTCCTCATACAGCACAAATCAACTGTTAATCAGAAATCCCATGGAAAAAGCTGGCAACTGCACACCCAGTGCAAAAACCCAACCCAGCACAGGTTAGATTGCTGTTCTTTCCCTCAAACTTCCTTGCCAACGCTAAATCCTGTTGACTCCAGGCTGACAACTGGCTGAGATGGTGCTCTATGCTAAGAAGCAAAATATATATATTTTCCCTACTTCTTGCAAAATTAGAAAGACAACTGATTTTTGCAGGGTTTATTTTGTTTATAATCACTGGAATGCAAAATAAAAAAGGGAGTTAGTTTTACATTCCTTTGCACTCTCTTAACCCCAAACAGCTTTGGATTTAAACTGAAATGTAGATCTGTTCCTTTTCCGTGTTAAAGATAATAATAATTAACAACTGAGTTACCACAACCCTGCACTGAGTGTGATCACATGTTCTCCAACATGAAGGCACAATCAGACAATTCCAAAGCCTTCGCTGCCAGCCCTGTCTCCAAATGGCCTGCCTATTGTTGCTTTATGTCATAACCCCAACTTCAGAAAGGTTCTTTCTTTATATAGGTTTGCAAGTCAGTAAAGGTCATTATTTTAAAATCCTCCACGCTGATCAGCAGGAAGCAGTTTGAAGCCATCTCATCTGAGTGGTTAACTATGCTGTTTTTGAATCAATTCCAACACTTTCCTCAAGAACCACTTCATCTGGTCTATTTACTCCCAAGTCAGAATCCCTACGGAAGCCCCATGGCACGTGAATTAAATTTCCAGAATTCCCCTACCTCTGTGGTTCTGTCTGAAGAGAGCTGCTGTTTCCTTCCAGATCCTGACTTCAGGCCTATAACTCCTTCAGCCACAAATCCATCTCACTCTATGGGTGCAGCTTCAACCCTGGAGCATGCTCAGTAAAGGCATCTTCAGCCATTTCAGAGCTTTAATGAAATGTAAGCATAAGGAAGTGTCATTAGTAAAAAAGGTGCAGGATTCTTCATGATCCAGCCAACCTCACTGTTTCCATCCACTGTGTCATCAAGGTTAATCTTTCTATATGTGGAACACAGGCTGCATTTTCAGTTGTCAAGAGTTATTTTAGAACAAAAGCAAGGAGAACATCTTGTCTCTAGCAAGCCTTATGAAAAAAGTAGCATTTAACAGTGACATTGAAACTAGTATATTTTCACCTTAGGCCTTTCACAAATTAGAACATTTTCATCAAAAGTCATTAAAATATGCATTTACAGCAGGTTTAAACTGACACTTTTAGTACACTATGCAAATAGTGCTTTTCATCTTAACACTAAATCTTCATTAATTTATTCTGTATTACCTGAACAATTATTCCAAAGGAAAGTTACAAAGAATAAGGGGAAAAGAAAATTGCAATGCATATCAAATTACTTGTTACAAAACCAAACAAACAAGGATGTTTGTTGTTGTCCAGTCAACCCTCAATTTATTTTTCAAAATAAGAAAACTGGTTCAGCAAAATACATAAGAGTATTTTTTCCCTCCAAACTGCTTTACAAATCACAAAGTACTCAAAGTCACTGAAATCTGACTTCCATCAGGCATTTTCCACTGGCACAGGAGAGACTATGCACACATCTTGTGAACTACTCTCCTTGTGAAAACTGATTTATGAGCATGCTCTTGCAAACCTTTACTCCTTACTGACATGAGCAACACCATTAGTTCAACCAAACTGCTTACATAAGCAAAGACTAGTTGTGTGAGTAACGATTTGCAGGAATGGGCACAAAACTAGCCACTACCCCCGACAGTTTTATTTTACACCCTATTCTGCATCTTGGGTCTTAGTCAAAAAACCTCTGGACGCTCAAATCAGTTAACTGTCCATGCACACCGCTATTTGACACTGGTTTCCTATGCATCTCACGAATAGCAGTTCTTTAGTTCAATGGTTCTCAACCAGGGGCACACGTACGCAGAGGTCTTCCAGGGGGTACGTCAACTCATTCAGATATTTGCTAGTTTTACAACAGGCTATATAAAAAGCACTAGCAAAGTCAGTACAAACTAAAATTTCATATATACAATGACTTGTTTATACTGCTCGATCTACTATACACTGAAATGTAAGTACAATATTTATAATTCAATTGATTTATTTTATAATTATATGATAAAATGACAAATAAGCAATTCTTCAGTAATAGTGTGCTGTGACATTTGTATTTTTATGTCTGATTTTGTAAGCAAGTAATTTTTAAGTGAGGTAAAACTTGGGGTACACAAGACAAATCAGACACCTGAAAGGGGTACAAGAGTCTGGAAAGATTGAGAGGCACTGCTTTAGTTCACGTACAGCGTCTGCTTCAGTGCAAATGTTTTGGGTCTTCGAAGAACAACCTGACATTCACAATATAGCATTTCACAGACACCGTGGAATAGCTTAGCTAGTAGTTGGGATAGGAGACTGAATCTTTTTCTAAGCTAAATTTCCAAGGAGGTAATAAGAACCACCCAAATGATAAAAAATGGGATTAAAAAATATATTTAATGCCATAAACCAAGTTCAATGTACTGTTTTCATCTATCTACAGCATACTCTAATGCGAGATGGACGTTTCACATGTAGCTTTCACTTGGTATTCAGCGAATTCACTTTTATTTATATATCACTCACAAAGCAGTGACGTTCACTATTGATACACCTCCTCTCAAGCAGAGCGCTGGTGCGATGCATTTCACCAGAGTACTTTTTGGAGCATAATACATTTGGTAAAGTGACTTACGATAAATTTACAATATAAAAATTGTGTGTTTGTGTCCACTCAAACCATTAGTTCTCCCATACTCAAACTAAAGAAACCATTTGGCCCCATGACACTGTCTCTGTGGGAATGTTTAGTAAGCTCATCATCTTCAATGCAGGATAGTGGTCTCCCTATACCACATTAGACAAATCTAAGGTGTTATAAAGGTTTTCATTAAGTGCAAATTGGTAAAGCCTGCTGACAAATTCCATCCTCTTCCTCCGCTCTTTCCCTTTAAATTGAAGGAAGGTAAAAAATAATATTCAGACCCTATAATCCTAAGGCATGCCTGCTGAATGTGTTCGCAACTAGCGCAGCTCAAGCATGTCAGGTTTGTTTCCTTGGAAACAAAGACCAATTTGTAAGCATTGCTTTTTTCTTTTTTTAATAGAACGAAGATGTACCTGCAACTCTTGTTGATAAAAAGGAATTAAAGCTGCTTTACGTACCATCAAGGTTCTTACAGAACTATCAATAGATTCAGATAGTGCAGCAAGCCAACTGTTCATCAAGGGGACAGAGGGGCTTGCAACGCCATACAAACCCCTTTTCACTGGCTATCTGCCCAAGGCATGTGCTTTGTTTCCTTGGGAAGGGGTGGGGAAAGAAAGAAAGGAAATCAAGATTCAATTGCTGATCCTAGACAAGGTACTCTGCTTCCAGTGGATGAGCAGATAAGTGGGAAACTCTTAACACAGTTCCACAAGGTATGTTAGCACAGTTCAAAATACACCTGCCATCAACGCAGACTGAAGAGCGGCAACAGGCCTAGTAAAAACAGTAACCTTTCACAGATTTGTTTGGTTGGTTTTATCTTTAAAAATTTCAGGCCAAAGGCATGCGTTCGGGTTTATGTGCAAATGCAGCCTTTTTACACAGTCATAACTCTTCTCCTAGGGTTGTTCACACCAAAAGGTCCTCGAACTGAAGGCTATAAATCCTCTGGTGATGACACATAACCTCTTTGTGTGGACCAGAAAGAGGAGGAAGGGCAATGAGGGAGAAACAGCAGTATTAGGCTCCCACTGACTTAATCTGGAGTTGCCGGGGCTTAGTACCTCTGAAAATCAGGACTCCGGAAGACAAATGGACACATATAAAAGAGCAAATAAAATGATGGCTCCTTATACATATTCTTCTGAAGACCGACTCAGCACAGTTCATATTAAAGCAAGCTGGGACCCAAGGATAATTTGCAATCGCTGCTTGAGTTGATATGGGCCTGATTCTCCTCTCCTTTACACACGTGTCAATCAGACAAGTAACAGCAATGAAGTCAGTGGAGATACACCGGTGTAAGCAGATGTGAGGGGAGAACTGGTCCCAGCAGCAAACCTCATATTGTTATTCTGAATGCAACCCACGCTGTGCTGGACCCTTTCCAAATACAGAATGAGATGCCCAGGAAACCATACAAGCTAGAGAGAAGGAAAAACGGATGCAACATACAAACCTCTGTCCCATTTAAATTGTCTTGTAAAGGTAAAAGTCAGGTGTTTACCTTTCTTTGATTTATAAAACGAAGTAAACCACCTTCAAGTTCTCATTATTGATGATTTATCTGTTATACTGACACTTATCGTTTATGTAGATTATAGATCCCCAGAGGATGGCCACATCACCAATATCCAGTAAAACTACATTCCTTTCTTGTAAGTGGCCAGCAAGGCATTGAGACTTCCATGGCATCAAGTACCTAATTTTCAGAACTACTCTGTCCAAAGCTTCAGCAACGTTCACCTGCAATCAGGATGCCTGGAACTTTTAAACACCAGACCTTCAGCTCTTCCACATCCGAGGGATTTAGAAGAGGCCTTTTGCTTGAAAATGGCAATTTACTGATGGAATGACCTTGTGACCCACTGGAACATGCTCACAGTGGAACCCAGCCAGTAGCCTGAAGGGTAAAACTTGAAATTAAAAAACCTGCATACGTCAAGGGAAACTGCCAGAGGAGGAGGGGAGGATTTTCCCTAGAGTAGAGACGATCTGAAAAGCAAATCCATTGTCAGTGCATTGACTTTTCAATTGACAGTGAATGATATTTAACCAGTTTAATGCAATTTTCCAATCCTAGTCCAGTCTGAAATACTGTAATCCCAAAGGCAAATTCCCCAGCCAACCAACCACAAATATGCATCTTTACCTCCTGCACTTTATTCTTATACAACTAGATTTATCCAAACCAATGTAGATGTTTTTAGAGGCTTTGACAATTTCCCTGCCATAATAAACTGTGTGTCTCAACTATAAAGACAGATCAAATATCCAAAAGAGCATTTAAAACCACCTAAAACTAGTTATAAAGAAAGATTATAATCTTCTTCATTTGATTACTATAAATAATAAAAATAATTAGCACTTTTCATCTCTAAATCCCAAAGCGCTTTAAAAGATGTGGAGATAATGAAACTTACCCATTTTACAGATGGAAAAACTGAGGCACAGAGAAGGGGAAGGCCAAAAGTTTGAAAAGTGGCCTTAGGCTATGTCAGACTCCAGGGGTTGTGAATAGCAAAGTACACCAGAGTGCTGCACTCTGTAACACCCCTGTGTTGATGCTGGGTTCAGTTAGTTCAAACTAGGAACCTTTTAGTTCACACTCCCAGCACCTATGTGGGAGTGTTACAGTGCAGCTCTCTGGGGCATTCTGTTATTCACACACCTGCAGTCCAAACTGCAGGGTAATATAGACAAGCTCTTAGTTTAGTGTACTGAGCATGAGGCTGGGCCTTTGGAGACCTGGATTCTGCTCCAGGCCCTGCCACTGATTCATTGTGTCACCTTGGGCATGTCACTTAGGCCAAAATCTAGGTCACTTCTTTTGGTTGCCCAATTTGAGATACCTTGAGTCTGACTCCAAAATTAAATGGGAATTGGGCATCTAACTCCTTTAAAAATCCTGGCCTTAATTATTTAAAAACAACAAGCATAAATATTACCAAACAGAAGTAGCAGCTATATTATTTTTCTTTATATATTCCCCTCCCTCAAAATAACTTTTAGTTGGTGAAAAAAAATTGTACAAAAAAATGTATTTAATAAGTTTAACTTTTAATCACTGCACTTCTTTTTTATGATAACCGTTGAACCAGTATTTAAACCAGACTACGCCCTACTGTTTTAGATGAATGTTGGGCCTGTGGTTAAAGCACAGGCTTAGGAATCAAGAGAAGTGGTTCTGTTCCTGATTCTGCCACATGCTCTGTCTGATCTTAGCCAAAGTCAACTGTAGCCCAGTTTGCAAAAGCAGTCACTGAGGTTGGCTGCCCAACTTTAGACTTCTGATTTTCAGAAGCGCTGAGCACCCATTGCTCTGACTGGCACGTATGGAAGCTGCAAGCGTGCAGCACCTCAAACTCAGGCCCCAGGTGTCTCAGATCGAGCACCCAAAAAAAGCCAGACAAACCCAAATGAGACCAATATTTTCAAAACTGGCCTCTCAAACTCTCAGTGCTTCAGTTTTCCCAGGTATGAAATACTGCTATTCACCCACCACCCAGGAAGATGTGAAGCTTTATTTGTTAATATCTGGAGTGGCTTTGAGACCTTCAGATAGAAGGTGCTAGATAAATGCCAAGTATTAGTAATGTTATTCTAAGCTTTCAGAGTGTTGTGCTAGGCAAAATGGCCATTTACTTTTGAAATGTTTTCAGTTCAGCAAAGCAGCCTCTTGGTTATTACTTGCTTTCTCTCAGACACAGTGGCTCATATCTGTCCTTAGTGTAAATCCAGCAAAGTGAAAGGAGTTACACTGGAGTGAACTTAGTCCAGCGAGAAAAACAATTCTTTCCCTAACTCTCATTGGGCAAGAAAAGTGCAAAGGCCCAGAGCTCAACAATGCAATGTTTTGTACTACGCTCAGACTAGCTCTCCAACTGCTGAGCTTTACAACTCTGTATTGGGTTCTGGCCCTGAAGTACAATCCTGCATTGAGAGTTCAACTGATCTTTGGAACAAGGGTTCTGCTTCTCCATTCTCCTGCACCTTGTGTAGTCATTTACACCAGTGCAGAGCCGGAGTAAAATGCTACCATTCTAATTGGGTAGCATTTTACACCCCCTTTGCACAGAATTCATGGGCAATGGAGAATCAGCCACAATATCTTTTAAGACAGGAACCTACTAGCAGGTGCCATCAACAATATGATCACTCAGGCCTCAAACAAAATCAAGCCAGCTTGCTTTTTGTCCAGTAGTTGGGTAATATTTCCCAAATGGTGAGTGAAAGCTCTGCAGTTTCACATGAGGCTTATTAATAGATGTATCATTTCATTCCTGTCACGTGCTAACTTGATCTTGTCCAGAAAACCGGAACTAGCCATAGGGCTAGTCTACACTTAAAACTTCCAGAGGCACAGCTGTATCAGTACAACTGTGCCACTGTAAGAGCACTTGTGTATCCATATTATGTCAATGGGAGAGAGGTATCCCACTTGCATGATAACACCACCTAAATGAGCAGCAGCTGTGCTGGCGGGAGAGCATCTGCTGCTGACATAGCTCTGTCCACACAAGCGCTTATGCCGACAAAACTTCTGTTGCTCGGGGCGGGTGTTTTTTTCACACTCCTGAGCGACAGAAGTTTTGCCAGCATCAGTGCTCGTGTAGACAAAGCCTGAATGAGAATATTTTAGACTCAGCTGACTGAATGGCTTTGCTCAACATATACCTGTAGGCCTTTGATCTAATCACTCTTGTACGTAGGGGGTTAAATCTTGTCCTCACATACCCCATGAAGGTAGGATTTAGCCAATCAGAAAGATTCCCAGGACAGCCATCCTATTCTTACAGTCAGCAATAGAAAACAGGCAAACCAGAAACCTCTTCAGTGCAGTGAGGTGAGTGTTTTGTACAGCGTTACCATGGCACATTCATTAAGCTTCAGCACAGTCTGTGTGGTGATCTTTCCCCAAACAGGTTAATGTCAAGTTAAATACTGGTAGATCACCTTGCAAACGTTATTTAGCTCCTTTATTGAGCGTCTGGTGTCTTTAGCTGTCACTAGAGAGCAACATCAACAAGGGAACTGCGAATCTGGGCTGGCAACCCCTCACAGCCCCAACTACACAGGAAAACAGGTTGATCCTGCCACCCCCATTTACATTAAGTAGTACTGTGCATTTCCTCCACAGAAGTCCCATTGAAATCTATGGAACAACTTGCAAAGTAAGGCACAAGTCAGTATAGGGTTGGCAAAATGCGGTCCATAGTGAACATCCCTGTAGAAAGTAAAACAATCTTTTTCAAGAAAGTAAAACAATCTTTTTCATTCTTTCTGTGTATACTTTGTGCCATTCATATGCCCACTCCACTTCGTAAGAGCAAAGTCTCAACACTACAGGTCTTAAATAAGGCCCCAATCCTGCAAAAGGAAATCATGCAGGCAGACCCCGGGGCCCACCTGGAGCCCTAATCTAAATCAACAGGGCTCCTCAGAGATGTCTGCCCACATCTCTCTCTGCAGGATTCGGATTTAGGTGATCAGCAGATGTAGGAGCTAGATGCAAATGTATCTTAAACCTTGACTGCTTGTAGGGAATCATCTTGTGGTTATGGGAGGGATTGCCGAATAGCATTTTCCCGTTCTCTCCCTTTAAGAGGAGTAGGGGGAGGCCCACTCAAGCACATCATAACAGCAATATCAACTCAGATGGTTATAATGGGAAATTCCCTTGGGCACCACTATTACTATGGTAGGATTTTTGATATTCCCCCTTCCTGATGTGCCTCAGATGTTGGTGTGAAACCTACAAGGGTGAATATTTACAGGTCAATAAACTGACATGCCTGGAGCTCCACACTCTTTTTTTAAATCCTCCTTTGGAAGGACTATTTTGAAAGATCCGTTTTAAGGCAATCCAAGATGCCTGTCATTTCAGAAAACATTCAATGATCTTCATCCATTCTGGAGTGAATAAAGCGTTGCTGGAATTCCTGTTAAGGGCTGCATATTACATATCTAATCTAAATATTCCCTGCTGCAGAGGAGACTGAAATGGATGTCATGAATCAAACAAGCCGCCTTCATCCATCCCAACACACAAATTGAAAACAAAAGAAACATGGCTCTTAGTCATAAATAATAAAAGTACATAAAAACCTTTATTTATCCCTGTTCAGTATAATTCCAACTCCTCAGTCTGTAACGAAATACTACCACCACATTTTCATAAAGCAGAGCTATCTCTGCAGTGAGGAATGCTACTAAATCAGACAGTCTGTTCAGATCTAAATTGTGGAAAGAGGACACTCACATGCATGCTAAGCAACTGAGAGAGACACATTGGTTTTTCACTCATTGATTTCTAGCACATTTTCATTTCTGTTGCAGGAATTTCTTTTATCCCTTGCAATGCGACTATTATGCAGTTATGCTTAAACTTAGGCATCTCTCACTCTGTTTGATGAAAAGGAAGGGAAAATAGCCACTGTCACTTTGGTAATAAAAACTACATCCAAGTAAACTGTGTACACAACAGAGCTCCATCAGGATCGCTATGGATTTAAAGTTGCTGAATCCTAGTCCTTGGAGGTTTTGAAGAACAGGTTAGACAAATAGCTGTCTGGGATGATCTAGGTTTCCTTGGTCCTACTTCAGCACTGGGAGCTAGACTTGATGACCTCTTGAGGTCCCTTCTGGCTCCACATTTCTATGATTCTGTGTTAGCCCATGCACTGATATTCTGCATCTTGCCATGCAAAATATTAAGCCAGGTTCTCTGTCGGATCTACAGAATGCATTGAGAAGGGTGATAGCCTAAGGTTTGGCTAAGGCAGTTGTTCTGTTAGTTATCCCACCCAGGCAGCCGTTTTCAGTGTCCTGTTACATCAGAACCTAGCTCATACTGCCTATCAATGTCACACTTCCTTTCCAAGCCAACTCTCCTGCCGCCTGGTTCCCAAAATCCCCTGTAAATGTTATATTCCTGGAAACCAGGGGCACCTCCTGAGAAAGGAAACATTTTTTAAATTGTGGCTGTCTTTTCACTGAAAAAAGGGGTGCACGTTTTACATCAGGATAGCTCACTTGAGAGATAGCTAGCTCAATACAAAATCCCAACAGAGAGAAGGCACTGTAGCTTTTACCTTGATGTTGCTAGCTGAATTAAACCCCAGGTCAGATGTACAGTGTTGACCTACACTACCTACACTGAGGTCAAACTCGCCTATATCTTGTCTCTACTAAGATATCACACGGAGATAGCTATTTCACATGAGCCACCTTGACGTAAAAATACAACTCTTTTAGCAGTCAAGACATAGCCGAAGACTGTAGTAGTCATTTTATAATGTTAAAGACGTGCTATTGCCATGCCCTAGGAAGCATGAGTTAACGGAATATGTATTCACTAGCACAGAATATAATCCTCCTAAACTCTCTTTCCACATGGCTATTCACATGCTTTATCAGGGACTCTAAGCATCAAAACATTACTCAGCCAGCTGTAACTGTCTTAAATGACAGGAACCTCCTGCCTCCACAGGGGGTCACACTGGGGGGAGGGCAGGGTCATCCCTCCCAGTCCAATGCCAGGACAATTTTCAGATTTATTTTTTCAAACAGCCAAATCACCATTTAATCACAGGTTCACATGATGGATAAAGCAAACATCCTGTTACATAATACAGGGGTAAGTTATTAGGTCTTGCTTCTTTCCCTCCCACCTCCTTTGCCCTTTTCATCCATTCTCCACCTTTTTGTCTGTATCTTTAAGTGTCTTTTCTTCAGTCTTTTTTAACATCTCTGCTTTCCCTTGGACTAGTTGGTCTATAATTGTTCATCCCCTTAAATGCTTCAGTGCATTTCTCTTCTTCCTCCTCTCTCTTAAGACAAGTTTTTATTTTTCTGATCTGGCCTCTCTTCCCGTCTATTTTCACCTTCCTTTCCCCTCTCTCCCAGTGCCATTCTTTCTCTCTCTCTCCGCTCCCTCTCTAATCCTCTTCCTATAGATCCTTTCGAGTGGTAGTTGGAACACAGATCATGCTTGTAGAAAATGCAGGGGATAAAGGCGCCTGGACAGTGTTAATTGGAAGATGCCGCCTTCCAAAAACAGGTGAGCTTGCTTAAAACTTTGCCAAAGCCCCTGTCCTAATCTCAGAAACTGTAAAATTCGTACCACCAAACACATATACACACTCCTCTACAGCAACCAGGGAGCAGTAGGCCCAGCTTACTAGGGGACCTGTGTCCCACTCTCTGTGTATGTACAGGATTCCAAAGAACATTCCTTTCTCTAATTCAACCTAAGGATAGACACAGATCCTCCTCCTTGTTAAACGTCCAAACAGCAGCGTGTGTGTGTTTGGCCAGGGAAATAGGAGGAAGGGCTCCTTGCTTTTTTAAAGTTCTTCCAACCTCTTTCCCTTTAAGCGAATGAACAGCCACTAGAAAGAACTTGTTAAACCCTTATGATTATCCCACTGTATTTATATCAGAATATGTCCTCATGCAGACCCACTATTCTGGAATTAAAGTGGCTTTATTCCAGTAGAATTACTCCACTTATAAAACCATGATTTCTCCCAGTATAACTACGGTAGAATAATTATCTTACTGTAAACTATTGCTGGAAAATTTCCCTAAAAATTGTTGGAGAAAATAAAGTTTGGAATTAAAATCTCTGATCCAAAAAAGGCCTTTTTAAAGGCAGACCCTTGGAAACACAGGGTTCCGTTCATTTATAATTGTCTGGATTCTGCTAGGCACAGTCCCTACCTCTTACATTGTATGTTCTAACTCATGGGCACAGGCAATGTCAGTATTCCACCTGTCCCACTCTGTAGCCTGTAGGTGACAGCTCCTAGGCTGTCTCATTAAACACTCCAGCACTCATATTTACTCTGTAAAGGTGAAGAACTCTCAGGTGTAGAAGGCCCACGCAAGGCAACATCTAAGCCTCACATTGTCACTGTGGGAGGAGGAGGCAGAAGGGCGTGTGTGTGTGTATATCCTGATCCCCTGTGCACTCTGGGCTCAATCCTGCCACAGGAAGAGCGCTTTAAGGAGGATTGTTCCCATGCTTGAAGTTAAGCACCTGCTCAAAGTGGTTTGCTGGACTGGAGCAAATAAAACCAGCAGTTTGCAGAAGCCAGCTCCATGCTCGGGGGCTCTCCAGCAAACCTGATTAGGATGGCATGGAAGGACCACTACGTTGGCACTTGGATACAGTAATCAGAACTCCCACTTGGGGGCATGGACAGGCTGCAACCACTTCCCAGTCTGCAGACTGGAAAAGCGGTTATGCCTGCCCTCATGTCTCTGGGGTGAGTTTTGTCCCTCCCCCATCCCTAGCGGCATTCCTGGCACAAAGCCCAATTAATTGTGGTTTGTGTGGTGTGCAGGAGGAAGAGGGGAGACGGGAGCGATGAATTTCAGCCAGCACCCTCGCAGAACCTATGCATCCATCACAGGAAAGCACCAGGGCTCCAAAGCCCACTGCTCTGGAGCATTTCAGAGCCACCAAGAAGAATCCTTTAACTGACTGACGCCTATTTCCCTCCTGAAGGCTGAGCTGGCTTCCTTCCCACCCCCCTCCATTGAGCGCTGGCTTCTTATTGTAGGTTTTATTGAAAAATGTATGCCATTGCCAGGGGCCTTATATATTAATATATATATTATATATACTATATTATTATATAAATATAAATCTTAAAAACACCTACGAATTGATATTTCAGCATTACAACTTAGCAACCTGATTTGTTATTGTAGGGTTGCTCATGAGACCTAGGCTACTGATGCCAATTTTTAAATTAAAAAAAGGAAATGGCACTGACACTTTATTTATTTTAATGCAAACCCTCAAATAGCAAGAATTACACAGAGTTTTAAGACAGAAGGAGGACAAAAACAGATCGAATTATGGGCCTATTGACCTTACACAGTGCCCCTTTAAAGTCAGAGCGATCACACAATCCACTGAAGGGGTACGAATGCTATAAACTCACAGAGGAGGCAGTGGCGACATCAGGCTGTTTAGTAACATTCTAGAATGATGCTATTTAAGAAACTACTCAGACTTTTCATCTAGATGCCCATTTTAATACAATGCAACCTGAAAACCAAATTAAAAATCCAAGATAAGGACACAACTTTTTTTAAATGGGCCTATATATCACAATTACCCTAATTTCTGTCTTAAAAAAAAAAAACTAACAAACAAAACTATTTTTGAATTCTGGAAAATGTAACATACAAAGTAAAGAGTCCTCAAATTGCTACGCAACAAATCCACCCAGCTCTAATCTTTTCTCCATATTATACATTATGAATGTAACCCAAGGCACTGTGGTTTGTAAGCTGCATTTCATGGCTCTCTTTGCCTACCTACTTCAACACTCAGAAAGAGGACGTGTTGCCTTAATTTTACTGCATTAAAAAGAGAAAGACTTGGTGGAACTTACCACAGGCAATTAAAAAAAAAAATCCAACTGACTTTGCAATTCATGGCCTTACCTGTTCTGAAGTAACACAAGAAAAGGGAATATTTCCAACAGCAGCAGCATGCAAGCAAAAGGCAGCACCTTAGAAATGGCACCTTACACAGCATAAATGAAAAGTGCAAAGGTTCCATGCTACAAGAACTAGCCTGGCCTTCAGCAGAGCAGATAAAATATCAGAGAGACAAACTACTTCTATGTGCTGCTAAGCCATTTAAGTTTAGAGAAGCATTTCCTCTAAGACAGTCTTTAGGAAACCCCAAAGGACTGAAGAAACAGCAGTAAAAACCTCTTAAATAAAGCTCGACAGGATCCATACCTCTTTGGCCGTGCTGGCTTTTAAGATTTTCATCAAGGATTTCAGAGGCCTACACTGGTCTGTCCATGAGTTCCAACCCCAGGGTAGGTGCTGAAGAGCATGCTCAGTGACAGCTTTCTCACAATGCTCCACAGCTTCGTTCAGCTCATGGCACTGCAGTTGTGCTAGCCAGCTGAAGAGGAAGTGAGTGGAAGCAAGGTGCAGGAGATAGGGTGTTACTCTTTGGGTGTTGCAGGGGGAAAGGAAGCAAATATTTCCCTGCCAACGGAGCACTGGGACAGCTTTAAGCACTCCAGACTATGTCTCGGACTAAATTAAGAGATTGATCAGTAAGTGATTAAAACATGCAAACATTTTGCTTGGGTGTTCCGACTGCCACATTAAATATTTCAAACAACATCCAGGCCAATATTATTGCTTAATTTAACGTAACTGTTAAATTATATAACTCAGATACATTTCCAACAGATTCAACCACAGAAACATCCACATTTTATGGAGGATTTGGCACTATTCAAAGCCAAACAGATTTTAGCAATATTTGTAGGCCATAAATTCTTTGAAGAGAGGGGGGAGGAGGAGAGAAAAACCAATGGTAATGACTCTGCATTCCCTACTTTAGAGCCTTTTTGAATTTTAAGTGCAAATTAAAAACCCTAAATATTGTGTGTCATTATAATTCCAGCAACATCTGGACAATTTTCTTTGCCTTGTAAAAGATTTTAGCCAGCTTTCGCTGAGACTCAGTCCATGTTGTTCACGCAGAAAAGGCTCCTTTTACATTTGCATGCTTCAATCAGATTCTGTAGTTTCTATGCCAACATGCATTTGTAATTCTTTAAAAAGAGGATGGGGGGGTGGGGGAGAAGAGGAAGAGCTTGAAACATGTTAAGGGAATTTTTTTTTTCTGTCCAGGGCATCCATTCCCTATTTTCTCTGAGCCTGGTAGCCTTAAAAAGGCCATGACGCCATGAACTTAGCCATTTGAACATTATCACCTGCTTTAACGTGCAGTGGCAACTCAGAAAGAGGAAAATAAAGTGTATTCGGTCAGGCGGGGTTTTCCAAAAAATTATTATTCCAGCTCTCAAGCTTGGAGTTTGGAACTGCCAAAAACTGTACACCAGTGAATCTTGATGAGATAGCTCTGTTAGGAGTGACTGTGGCCACAATCCTGCAATTTGAACCATGTGGGTAGACCCCAGTACCACCGCGCTGACTTCACTGGAACTCTATGTGTCTACAAGGGTCCCCTGTCCAGAACAGACTCCAGAATCAGGGCCTATGCAACTTCGCAAACTCACAGGGAAAGTACTGAGAGGCAAACAGCTGTTGAAATATTGCTGGGAAACACAGTAGTTTGTTTTTTTTAACTAGCCATGAGCAACACCCCCACCACACCCTGCACACCACTCTAATTTTATAGTCAGCCGTCATGCTCAGAACGATGCAGAACTGTAAAGTTAAAGGTGCAGCTGCCATGGAGACAAAGAAAGGCACAACCAGGGGAAAAAACAGCTTAAGAAAATCACTGAGATATGTATCGCCATCCTTGGGGGAAAAAAGCCTTCTGCATGCACTACTATGGTAGTTTTCTGTTTCACCTAAAGTTCATGCATAGTATGTGGTAATGCCTTCAGATCTATTCTTATAACACAGAGATGCCAGGAGCTCATTAAGAAGGCACCCACTGGAAAAATACACAGGCTAGATGGCTAAGCCTGAAGGAGAGTTGAAATGGGCCTTTCCCACAGATCCAGAGAATTGACATGACGGTTTTTTTAACAAGGAATCTCTTGCTGCTCATTAAGACGAGAAGCTGCATGGACAGGACGGGCAGGTCTCCCTGTCTACAGAGATGTCTGACAATGTTCTCACCTTTGGGGTCCAGGAAGAGAAAGAGCATAATGCAGTGTTCGGTGATCCATTTCAAGGATAACGGTAGTTAGTAGATCTGTTGTATCCTCCAAACCACCCCCTCTGCAGGAGCGGAGTATTGTCCCTTAACACAGGAAGTGTCAGACTGTAAACTGCTGTTATGATCAATGTGAGCCATGAGACCAAGAGGAAGTTCTCCTGGGTACCCAGCAGGAGTCAACTCTTCCCACTGACTTCAGCTGGAGTTTTCAGTGTGCAAAGCATGCAGAATGGGTCCCTCTAAATTTGGATGGCAAGGGAGCTAATAACAGGAAGCCTCAGTTGACTACAGGCTCAACAACAGCATTCAAAATATCGCATATGCGTAGGACCCTATTGGCGTTGTAGATTAATGCCACTTCATTGTGTGCCAGCCCCACCACATTTTTTATTCCTTCCTATGCTGATGAAAGAAACACGCTTAGGATAGAAGTTTATTTCTTTACAGGGTATGCACTTGTCAACCCAGAATAATGAGCGATGCTGCAGATCAGGGAGCCCAGGATGAAAAGCGTGCAGTTGTATTATAAATCCTGCAATGTTCAGGGTTTTAAATAACCCTTGCAAAACCTGAGAGCTTCAGGGATGTTTGTGAGTGGGCAACAGGGAAAGCAAATGTGTGGAGATATATATATATTGTGACTGCATCTACATAGACAGGCAAGTCAAGCGTGTTAGTCTAAGTGTCTTAAGCATTCAACAACTGAGGGAACAGCATTGGAAAAGTCCAGGAGGGAATCAGGCAGCCCTTGTTGATGGGTGCACTTTTCACATGTGCAGCCTAAATCCTCTAACTGGCCACAGAGGCAAAAAGGAGACTCACAACCATTCCACCTCTGAAGCAATTGATTTCTCCCCAAAGATGGAGTGAAAGGTCAAAACCTGGGGATAGACTGCGGGATCTGTAATGAGGACGGCACCGGCTATGTTTGAAGCTTGTTCTTGCCCCTTAATATGCCCCCTGGAACCGATATCAAGGTTTCTTAGGGGAACTCTCCAAGTGCCGTGCCTTGAGCTGAGACAGTGGCTCAATGGTTTAAACACATCTTTAAACGGGAATAGATGTGGTATGTCTTGCACCCTATGGAGCAAATTCTGCAAGGCGACTTGTTGCCTGTCGTCCGGAGAGGAGATATTGGCAGCCAAGCAAGGTTGGTCAGTCTCATGGCACCTGTTGTTATATTCATGATTTAACTCAGCTGACTATCTACTAGTTCTGGGTGAAGAGCTGAGCCACACCGTAGAGCAATACTCTGCTACGGAATAGCAGAAAACAAGCCTAGAATTCTTTAGTCCCCCCACACCGGCTCCCCAGGTAGAACCAGCTTGACACGGGTGGAACAGAGATCAGAGTCAAGCTCAGAGAGTGCTGGTACCACTATATAGACCTGTGAGAGTGGCAACAACAGTAAGTGGACACAAAAGGACAGGATTATCATGGGGGGGACAGTCTCCACTGGACTAGTAATGGGACCCCGTTAGCCAAAGCAGGTGCAACAGTGAAGCACCACGAACAACTTGGAGGAAAGAGAGAGGTACCTGGAAAACACCAGGCCTTTCAAAAGACTATTGAAGGGGACAAAGCTAGGGTCCTGAGAAAGCCTACAGGGCCACGCACATGTTGGCCACTCCCATCCACCTGCTCCACTTTATGTTTTGCACATGGCAAAATGTACCGATCCGTTGTGGTTAAAACAGGTCTCTAGTCTTTCAGGATCTTTGCTGTGAAATTCAAACTTTGACATTTCACCCTGGCATGACCCTCCCTTAATATGCATACCTTCCAACTGTAACCCTGGGGATTTAGAGAGCCTGGCACCTTTCAAACCTCGTCCTGAGGAAGTGCTGGTTGTTCCAGGGGGAGAGGCATTGAGAGGGGAAGAGGACAGGGCAGTGTGGGTGTCTGTAGCTCCAGACAAGAGGGCCTACAGAGAGCAGGCCTCATGTACCAAAGCAGCCAAAAAGCAGCCTGAAACCAGGGAGGGACAGAGCAGCCAACGAGGATAGGAGCCAGGAGGACAAACTGGAGCTGAAGCCAGTATCACCACCACCCAGAACTGTCTGGGACCAACAGCAGTGGGGCCTGTGACTCTGCGTTGGGAATAAGGAAGGAGGTTGTAGCTAGTTGAGCAGGGAGGTTGTTACTCTATGTGGGTTTGCAGAAGAGGGCACTTAAAGGTCTTGTTGGGGAAAGTTTACTGGTGTGGAAGACTACCAGGAGCACCCAAGACTCGCTGCTGGACTGGAACTCCGCCAAGGATTCCTAATCTCGGAGTCTAGATGTATTGCTCAGCATCTGGATCTTGTGTTGGATGTAACTCTGTTTTACTGCTCTTCCTATCTTTTCCCGCATTTTTCTCCATTCACCCTTCTATAAATAAATATTTCCCTTTCCTATATTCATTGTATCATTCCAGCGTGCATGTGTGTTTACTCCACGGGGTTTGGAACAGCTGCCCTTGGAGTGGAAGGGCATTTCCCTACTGCATTCCTGTGCGTGCCTCTTTCTGGCCAAAGCTGTGCTGCAGAGTGGACCCCATGTTGGCTCTGAGGGGGCTACTGTTCCACAAAAGCATTTTTGACAGTAACACACCAACCACAGATCATATCTTTAAAGCAAAACTCTGCCTGGCTTATAGATTCACCCTTCAACTTATGTATCAGGAACATTTGAAATAGACTGCCTGTGAGTCAGATCCGCAGCTGATATAAATCAGGGTAGCTCCATTGACCTCAATGGAACTATGTGGGTTTACATTAGCAGGGAAACTTGCCTGTGTTTAACTAAGGGACTAATCCTGAAACACTGAAGTCAATGGGTGCTTTCCTGTTGAATTCAATGGGAGCAGGAGCAGGCCATGCACTTGTAAGCTCTGCAGGACTGGGACAAGGTCTTCCTCAATGTTTGTTAAGTGTCAAGCACATCAAACAGCACTCAACAAGTCACCATCATCGTAAGCAGCAACAGAATCGGACAGCTTTATGCTGCAACATATCCCTCGAGGACTTCAGAAGGGGAAGGAGAGAGTTCTATTGTAACATGCTATGCAGACCAATTTTAAATCACTCTTTGGCAAAACAGAAAGTCATTAGGAGCCTTGTTAATTAACTAACTGTCTCGCTCATTTTATGTCTTGAAATATAAATAAGAGACCACCCCAAGATCAATCCTGAATGAAGAGGGTAGACATTTGTTCTCCCATACCTGGTGACAGTGCCAAATTTTGGATGGAAATGCAAGGGATTCTCACCTGTGCTGTTGGGCTGATGGAAATACTCCTAGGCCCTGGAGCCTTTGTGCTAAGCCTGCACCCAGTGGGTCCCTTATGGGATTATTGCATCAGCCTAGTAAAACAATTACTACTAGTTGGATTAAGTGCGATGGAAAGATCATGGAAATGAATTAACTTCTACCTTGCCCCTTACTCTGGGACAGCCTCACAATAAGGGGAGGTGGAAACACACAACAGATATGAGGGATTTATTGCCATGTGGTTTCTTGGTACCCTTCTGTGTTACATTGGGTTGGAGCTGCCAAGGCTCTGTCCTTGCTGCCTTCTGATCAACCGGCGAGGTGAGGAGGGAGGTTTCGACCAGACTCAGCCCTGGTGTAAGTGAATATCTCCACTGAATTCAATGATGCTCCTCGTGTGTCATGCTGATGGGGAAAGTGAATGGCTTTGGACAAACGACCCCTGTTCATTACCTTCTTCTCTCCTATATTCATACCAGTCGTGCCTTGCATCTGACAGTATTCACAATTTTAAATTTTCTATAAATGTAACGCTCAGCCCAGTCCAAATTGGGCAGAAACCCCCAACGTGTATTAGGATTAACATTTTGACTGGAATACACACTAAGGCACTCCTGGCAAGTGCAATCACACAGGCCTGGGCACTTAGCACTGGTGGTAGGCAGGAGGCGGATCATATCAGCCACAAGAAGCCTTGTTTCCCATTTAGTAGCAAAGCTGTTTGTTCAGCCTATGCATCATTCTGTCCTGTGCTGAACTTAATCTCGTGGCAAAGGCAGGAGGAAATTTGGATGTGGCTGTTTGGGTTGGGAATTGATCTAAATGGCAAAAATGGAGGGGATGAGTCTCTTCTCTAGCTGGCAGCCAGTCACAAGTGGAGTGCCCCAGGGGTTGGTCCTGGGGCCGGTTTTGTTCAACATCTTCATTAATAATCTGGAAGAGGGGGTAGATTGTACCCTCAGCAAGTTTGCAGATGACACTAAGCTAGGGGGAGTGGTAGATAGCCTGGAAGGGAGGGATAGGATACAGAAGGACCTAAACAAATTGGAGGATTGGGCCAAAAGAAATCTGATGAGGTTCAGCAAGGACAAGTGCAGAGTCCTGCACTTAGGACGGAAGAATCCCATGCACAGCTACAGACTGGGGACCGACGAGCTAGGCAGCAGTTCTGCAGAAAAGGATCTGGGGGTTACGGTGGATAAGCAGCTGGATATGAGTCAGCAGTGTGCCCTGGTTGCCAAGGCTAATGGCATATTGGGCTGCATTAGTAAGAGCATTGCCAGCAGATCGCGGGAAGTGATTATTCCCCTCTATTTGGCATTGGTGAGGCCGCATTTGGAGTATTGTGTCCAGTTTTGGGTCCCCCACTACGAAAAGGATGTGGACAAGTTGGAGAGAGTCCAGCGGAGGGCAACAAAAATGATTAGGGGGCTGGAGCACAAGACTTATGAGGAGAGGCTGAAAGAACTAGGCCTGTTTAGTCTGCAGAAGAGAAGAATGAGGGGGGATTTGATAGCAGCCTTGAACCACCTGAAAGGGGGTTCCAGGGAGGATGGAGCTAGGCTGTTTTCAGTGGTGGCAGATGACAGAACAAGGAGTAATGGTCTCAAGTTGCAGTGGGGGAGGTCTAGGTTGGACATTAGGAAAAAGTTTTTCACTAGGAGGGTGGTGAAGCATTTGAATGGGTTACCTAGGGAGGTGGTGGCATCTCCATCTTTAGAGGTTTTTAAGCTGCGGCTTGACAAAACCATCACCGGGATGATTTAGCTGAGGATAGTCCTGCTTTGAGCAGGGTGTTGGACTAGATGACCTCCTGAGGTCCCTTCCAACTCTAATATTCTATGATTTTATGCACCTGTCTGAACCTGAAGTCACTCCATAGATGTCAATGGAGATACACCAGTGTAAATTCCAGAGTAAAAGCATTCTCAAACAAGGAGAACAAAATTTAGCAGCAGGATCAACGACAATATGACCCAAGATAAAGATGAAATTCTCCTATTCACCACATACAAACACTGACCTGTATCACTGCAATAGCTACTCTCTTCACTAAATATCAAGACAGTGCTTTTGATCTTTGCAAAGAAGCCATACAGGGTTTTGCTGTAGTGACCAGGTAATGCTCCCTGTGCACATGAGCAATCATGTGATCTTTAACAGTCTGAAGAGCCAGGTATGATATGCAGTAAAAGTCTCATTGTCCCATGACAGCTCACTGAAGTAGTTTAATGCAGCTGAACTGACTAGGAGGCAAACAAACAAACACAATGAAAAATGACAATGCTCCACATTTAAAAAAAAAAGAAATAGTTTGTATTTAATGCTGTATAATTTTAGGGCTTCAATTCCAGCCAATCCACATTGCCAACAAAATCCTAGATAAGACACACTATCTATCACAACAGGTTTGACCCCATTTTTAATACGTAGAGAGAGGACTTCATAATCCTACAGAACACTGAACAAATGGTACTCTCTGTGGCAACTTGAAGCCTATCCTATTAAAATCCAAACCCTCCTTTATAGCAGCTCAGTGATTTTAAACACTCAGCCATCTTTTCAGCCCAGGTTTTAAGCACTTTGCCTAGCAACTCTGTCTGAAGGGCAAATCACTCCTGAAATAGGCAGACAATTAATTTTCTTTTATTCCGAAAGACAGGATTATTGGAATAAATAAAATAATCAGCTTAGTCAAGAGCACAACTGACAACTTCGAAAACCAGCTGACTTTCTCATTTTCCCTTCCCATTCAAGGTATTCTTGGATGAAGCCTGAAAGGCAACTTCAGAATTTCTGGAGGTAAGGAACTTGGGAGCGCTAACCCATGGCATTTTCTGTATGTAATCAGCCAGAGGAATACTTAAGAGATGATTGTCCTTTCAGACATTATTCTCACCAATTTTTTAACTGGTAAGAACAATGCAGAAATTAAGGGCCAGGCTGCTCTCCTTTGCACTAGTATAAATCTAGAGTAACTCACTGCAGTTCGATTGGATTTCCATCGATTTAGAGAAGATTGGAATCTGTATCTAAATTAAGTGTAGGAGAAAGGTTCCTTGGACAAGGTTTGGTGCTGAATGCAGAGTAGACGAGTGCTCCTCTCAGTTTAATTTGCTTGATCACTTAAAAAAAAAAAACACACACACAACTATTTGAGATAGTTGGTTCTCTGTTTTGTGATTAAACCAGTTACTGGGATGTCTGAAATACCCTACGGCCTTTAAACACACACATGATCTATTAAATGCTTGGTATTTAATTCCCAATCTCCAACAGCAGAGGAGGGAAAGGGGAAAGGAGATCACCATTTTCATATTATTAAGAGGGCAGAATTTGACTTACCAAGAAGACCTCAGCCTGATTTGGTAAGAGTTCTGCACACAGCACTGAAAGATTCCAGGTTATAAGCAGTCAGATTGTACAAGACAGAAAGTTTGAAAACTTTGTTTCAAGATTGCTAGGGGCCTGACAAGGAAACCAAAGACACAGAAATAACGATCAATGAACCCAAAGATTCCTGAGAACACTCAGATCTGCAGAAGCACTGAGAAATCAAATTGATCATCTGGAAAATAAAATGATATTAAGACATATCAAGTTAGAGGTGACTCCTCAAGGCGCAGAGGCATGGAAAGCAGACTTTTAGTTTGCAATGGATTATGGAGGAGGTTAGGGACAGATAATTTCTAACGCTCATAATGTGCCATTATGCGATGTATCCCCAGGCAAGCCAATTAAGTAACATGCTTGTAGTTCTTGGGGAAAAAGCTGCTCTTGCATTAAGAGACTTGCACATTCAAGTTGGTAGATAAATCTGAGTCTGATTTCAGGATTCCAATACTGTCCTCCTTTGGTATCATGATCCATAACACCAGAGTGAAATATGGGGCCCTGGGCTTACCCTTCAGCTTTCTCCAAAGAGTTCACTGTAAATTCCAGATGTCCGCCCCTCCCCTTGCTGTAAAGTTGTTGACGAGTTTCTGGAGAAGAAGCAGGCTGGAAAGAACCATTACACATAGATGGATCTGTATCTTTTCTAAGGAGAGCGTCAGTTTCTTTTGTTTTCCTTTCTAACAGCAAATTACTGGCAGCAATTTCGTCAGGGAGTAGGAGATGCTCTAAGAATGATCAGTTGTGTACTTCCTTCTCTTCACAAGCCACTATGTCACTTCCTCTCTTCAAACACTACTTTAAAAACCTGCCTGTTCCTGACTCTACACCCCCATCCACCTGTCCCTTCCCCAGCTTTTTCATTCTCCCCTTCTTGTAACTAGCATCCTCACAAATTTACCATTTGCACTGCAGATCTTTCTCTTCACTGTTTCATTTATTGTTCTTCCCCTGCAAGTTGCCATACCCATCTCTATACTGCACTCTCTCTCTCCTTTCACTGTGCATCATTTTTCAAAGATACTTTATAGGCAATAACATTTTGTTCCCCTGTAGCACCTTTCATCCAAGAACACCAACATACTTTCCACCTTGTCTTCCTGGTGGTAGCATAGTTATTAACCTCGTTTTGCAGATGTGTAAAAGGCTTCTGTCCCTAAACTACTTCCCCCTTTCTCTTTATATACCTGCCCTAATAAGCCCCGATGAAAATCCTCTTTCCAGCCAGTGTAATCCACACCCTGCTTTATCCCCTTTTAGGGGCACCACCCCAGCAGGCTGAGCTGTTTTCCTGGGGCAGATCTCCCATGGTGGCTTATGAGACAGTCCAATTTCCTTGCCCTTGCACCACAGGTCCCCGCAGAACACTCCACAGAGCTTGGGTACTTGAAGGGAAGGTGCAGACCTGACTCAGGCAGAAGGACAGCGATCCTGGACGTGTAGCACAAGTGAAAGAGTAGGTCGGACTCTGATCCCTTCCCCCAGTGGAGGAGGGTGTGGCAGCTGGCAATGCTGTCACAGCAGAGGAAGTACAGCAGTTAGGAGCCCTTTGAGGGTTCTGAAAAGCTGAAATGCAATCTTTGAAATGGATTCCAAAATGGCCAGCAAGCCAGGACAAGTGTTGGAGGAGGAGGGGTGACAATTCCACACCTAGTGCCAGGCACAACGACGCACAAGTGGAGACAAACTGCATGCTTTAACCTAGTTACTTTGTGCATGCACAGTTTCCCAGCAAAACGAGGATTCAGCACAATGGGTAATTACAATGCGTAAGCCATAATGTCTGGCTTTAAGGTCATTGCCAATTGGATAATGACTGGCTGAAGGAGTTAAGATACTGGAGCAAAGGCAATGGGCCTCTAATGGTCATTACTTGGCTAGTAATGACTGAGGAATATGTATAATATGTCCTCTTTGCGATGTCACTTTTGTCTTTGGATCGCTGCTAGAGACCTGTAACAGTTCTGAGAACTGGTCTCGTGTCTGAAAGGCTGGTGCGTTCCACTTTCTTTTATTTCTTATGAACTGCTTTTAAACCAATTCAGTGGCTGATGTTCTGCCAAAGAAGTCGGCATTTACTAGTCAGCAAGGCCCTATTCTGCTTTCAGTTCCTCCACTGAATTAAGTCAAGTCGCACCAGTGGAACAAAAAGCAGAAACTGGCCCTAATGCTGGGATTTGCAAGGAAGCCTAAGAGAGTTAGGTAGCCAATCCCACTGAAAATCCAATGGAATTTGAGCACCTAACTTTTTTAGGTGGGATTGTCAATGGAATCTAGTGGTCTAGGAAATGACTGCCAGGCCTTCCCTGCGCTGCCAACAATGATTCAGCTCCACCAGCAACGGGAGCACTCGTATAGACAAGTTGCTTGTGATTAAATCACTATGTTGTCCAACCTTGCTCAGACGGGGTCCAAACAACCTGGTGGCCAAACTGCCTTTGGCAGTCAGTCTCTCCCAACACTCCCAGCAGCAGAGCCTGGCCTGGCCTCTGGCTCAACTAATTTAGCACCTGTTAAAATTGGCACTGCCTTGTCTGCACTAAACTTTCTGAGTGCGTGAGTGACGACGTTAGCGGACACTTCTAAGTGTACACCTTTGAAACTTGGTCCAGACTGAAGCTAGGTCCGACAGGGATAGACTAACAAACCAGTGGGAGGGCCTTGCCCGTCATCCACAAGCTGCTCAGCCCCCTACCTGGAAAGAAGGGTGTCCTAGGGTAATTCTTCACGAATTCGCCGCCGTCAGATCGATCTATCTGGATTGATTGAGCGGTCAGTGAAGACCCACTTAATCGATCCAGAAGTCGACACATTAAAACTACCCCCTCAAATGGCACAGCGCAGTAAAGACGCCATGTAGAAGAGGAGTTACCAAGTCAACGGGAGTTACGCAAGCTACTCTGCATAGCTTGCATAACTCCCGTCAACTGCCAGCAAATTTGAAGGTAAGCATAGACCAGGCCCTACACAGGTTCGTCAACAGGAAGGGGAAGTAACTTGAGGGATATATCAGGAGGAAGTCCAACCAAGCCTTGACCAGGATGCTTCAACACCCCAAGAAGCTGAATGTTTGGTGACACCAAAGACCTGGACTTCTTGCTAAATAAACTGAAACTGTTTATATTCCTCTTTTTAGTCTGAACCAAACTGAACAAAGCGTCAGTCCTACCCCAGTGTAAACTGACCAGAGCAAAGAGGTTCTGAGCCAAAAGGCGTGTGCATTAAAGTGTTGTATTTCTCCTTGTGTTGAGTCTTCCCTTTAGTTTCTGGTGCCAGACATTACAGTGCTAAGCCACCTCACCTCCAGTAAGAGGAGACAAGGTCAGAGGCTGGAAGAGATTTTGAGGTGACCATTTGGAATTGTTTTAGTGACTAGGTTAATTCTTGCTCATCCCCTGGATGTCGTGGAGATGAAAGAGGACGGCGAAGAGCACTGATCCAGCCTCTATAGTCATTTTCTACTAAAAGAAGATGGAAACAAGAACTATCTGCACTTTGGGAGACACACAGTGGTATCCTAGATCAGCCAGAGGCTCCTTCGCTGTGTGCTCACAGCCGTGGTGTAATGAGACCTTTGGATTCTATACTTGGAAGACACTCCAGCACTTACACATGGTGGGTTAATTAATGTGAGTTGATTGCAATGCCCCTACATCAACCAAACAATCCCATTTTAAGTCCTATTTTAGTTTTCTTGTTTCAATTTTTTCTTGTATTTTACCTTAAAAAAATTGAAAAAAAATTGAAAGCCCTTCAATAGCCCTTTGCTTCAGCCAGCCGTACTTTCCCCTGAGTTTGAGTGGTTTTTCTCATCATGAAAATCCTTCTAGTGCCTGCAGATCCTTCACTGGCATCAGACAAAAGAGAAAAACCCCTTGTTAGGAAACACACACACACACACACACACACACACACATTGAGAAACTATGCAGCACTGCTGGATCCCAGCAGAACTATAGCTCTTCCAAGATGACAAACAAGCTTTGTTCCTTCACATTTGAAAACATATTCTGAAAACACTGCTCCTCCCCATATATATAAAAAACCCTTTCCTCACACCCAACAAAAGGGAGACATAATTAACCCAACCTCGGAGAGACTACTATGCTATTTCAAACAGTAAAACACAATCCATTTGCATTTAGTAGCTAATTATTCCCCCTACGCACACACCCATCAACATTCCCTAAAAATGTCCACAGAACATTGGCAATCTGTGCTAGCCCGAGCTTTCGGAAAGAAGTGAACGAAGATGGTTCTGAGCGAAAAATAAATCTAAGAAACTCAACAACAGTCTGGCAAAATCTTCCTAAAAAACACAGTGTATAGAGCTCAGCAAAGGCTGCTGTAGAAATGCCCTTTTGAACTCATTTGACTGCATTAACATTCACCTGCACATTGTATGTAAGCTGATAGCTATTGCTGGAAGAATCTAGTGGAAGTCATCAACGTTTGCATACCTGTTAAAACACCATCCCCTTCTTCACACCACGACCCAGGACATAAGTAGCCATTTTCCAATATGCAGCATCGCAAACACATGCTGCTGCTGCTGTTGGAAATTCATGAACAACAGGCAATGCCAGGACTAAATTATAGCCATCCAACACAGCTTCTCCATGACATAGACAGTACAAAAAGAACTGTTGCCTACTGTTCACTCTCTCATCATATTGCAAGACACTTTAGCTTCCTCAGAACAAGGAGTGCGCCCTTCCCCCCTTTTGCTCCAGCAATACAGTCCTAGAACTAGCAAGCTAGGAAGCAATCCGTAAGAACTCTTGCTACTGAAGACAGGTGAATTACTAAACCTAGCAAAGTAATAGTTGGTCATCCCACTCCAAAAGAAACTCCCCAGCATGCTTCATTGACAATCAGTTCACCTTGATTCCATCATCCCCTACAAGGATTAGTTAGAAGTTTTCTGTGGCAAACACCCAAGTTGTGAGTTACTCAGCTCTGTCCTTCCCAGCTCTCACAGTGCTGAATCAGCTTAAGAAACAAACTAAACTGGGCCGGACTTCAATGGAGTTACAGCAGCGACCAGTCTGGCCCTTGATCAGCAGTGTCTTAAGCTTCTTGTTGCTGATGTTGTTGTTAATTAAAGCATCAAGGATGGTAAATAATGTTTTCCTCCATCCATGCTTTCAGAGCAAGAGTTGATATCATGCCGTCCTTTCACTAATAACTGACAGAGGATTTCACTCTTCCAGGCTGCACCCAGAAAAGAGCAACTGAAGAACAAAATGGCCCAGTTTCACCTTGACACAGTCCTTGTGCACACAACACCTACCGAGCCACCAACACAAGCTCCCCTCGGCATTCAAAAGTGATCACTCTTTAGACCAAAAGGTAAGATATCTCACCGATACAACAAGTTTGCCATTCTTTATGCATGTTTTCTAAAATAGAATAAAAAGACTATTATTCTGCAAGCAATCAAAGCTAATCCCTTTACAAATTTACTTTCAACAGAAGAATGATATTTAAGGAAAAAAAAATCATACTGGGTTATGACCACAAATGAAAAGTACTGAGTGTTATCAGCACCTTCCTGCCAACAGAGCACAAAGAGCGGCAGGCCTCAACCAGTGTATTCGTTTAGTTCAGCGTGAAGGCAGAACGGGGCTCTACCTACTTCTAGAAAGTAAACCAGCTTCTCAGATGGCCTTGCACTGAAATAGGATTACATTGGCCTGGAAAACAAAATAAACCTGCAACATGAAGGTCACCCATAAAATCATAACAAAGATCCTTCCTTCTCACTTCGCTACAGAGAAAACCTTTACCAACCCCTCTATGCTAAAGTAGAAATACAAAAATATATGTACATTAGTCCCATGTACCTCCGTCAATTTTTTTTCCTCGTGTCTTTAGAGCAGTTGTTTACTGCAGCCAACTGCAGAGAAATTACAGTAGCTTAACTCTCCAACTCCCTCTAAAGGATTAATCTTCCAGTGAGCATGCTCACGCGAGATCTTTTTTCAGCAGTTGCATCCATTTCATGAAATGAGGGCTGCTGCAGACATGAGGAAATGCCATTTCAGGACTACATGCAAAGTTGAGCAGCCTCATAAACAAGTGCTAATCCCTTTCTGAAGTTCTAGCAAGAGTCTTTGTCAAACTCCCTACTTCCAATGATTTTAAAAGCCCTCAGACTAACGTGCACTTTCACACTTTTTTTTTTACAGTGGTTTCTCTATAAGACACATGGTTTAAATGCCTGCTCTTGACTTTCTCCCTACAAACTGGCGAACAGTCCCTCGAATGAAGCTTTAGTCAAAATAGCTCCTTGTCAGTGGCAGATTTTTCCTTCTTATCAATTCTTGCATCATCTCTGCTTTTTAAAAAAGGGCAGACATTTTGAGGGGGGCAGTGTTTTTATTCAAAAGGAACAATGTTAAAAAATATAGTTTTCAATAGTGCAGCAGAGTAAGTAACAGTTCATCCCAAAACACATCTAACGCTACAGATTAAGGGCCAGTGCAAATGAGGATTTGCTAAGCAGTAACAAATCCAACAGCTAAACAAGAGTGTTGGAAGTAATCTTGTCCACTCATTCTCCAGCCACCCTACAGTACATCTTAATTGGAGCAACTTAATTCCCTCTCCCTCACTCCATGGCTGTGCTCCTCAATCAGAGAGCTTTCTTGGTTAAAGTAACAACATTGCAACTGCAAGACAAAGACTTTTATCCCTTAGAAATAGATTCTTGGGTATTCTTCCATTTTCATCTTCTTGCATCATCATCGTATCAACATTTCTTCTTTGTCTCCTCATCTATTTTATGTCCCATTATTTAATTACTCTTCACAGCCGGCAGGAATCCGAGCTCCCCTCCTCCCCTTCCCCACTCCCGTAAATGCTCATATTTCAGGGCTCTAATTGATGCTTCAATCTAGCAGATTTAAGGGACAGGTTCTGATCATATGAACATCAGTATAAATCTGGATTAACTCAGTTGAAGCCAGTAATATGAGAACAGAATCCAGCTCTCAATCTTCCCCACTTGATGCTAAAGATCTAAACATTTCAAAGAACGTTACATTCTTAAAATATCACACATTCCATTTTGTTTTTCAAACTATTCTTATGAAACGGCACTAAAAATCCAAAATGTCATGAGAGTGTTAAATAAGGGTTATGTCTACTTTTTAAAATGAACACAAACCATAATGAACGATAAACATTTGGTGATAGTGGATATTTTGCTCCACTGTCACCTAAATAGAGTCACCCATAGGAAGGAAACCTTTGTTACCATGCACTAAAATAGATGTTTTGTTTTATTTATAAAGCAGACAAACTGGTTGGTTTTGATGTGTCACAGCACAGGCTGTTCAACCACCCCTCTCTGTTCCGTGATTTTGGGATTTAGGCCCACATCCATCCTGAAAGGTGTTGAGTTCCGTCAACTCCAATCAATATCTACAGGAGTGGAGAGTGCTCTGTATGCTGCAGGAGGATTTTAGGATCATGCGTAATCTGGCCCTGAAATGCAGAGAAGGAAAATCCCAGACTTGAAAGCAGGCAGATATGAAAACAATTTTGTTCTGTGCTTTCTACATCAGGGCAGGATTACAACCAAATGCAGTCAGGACGTCAGATATGGTGTCATCCTGACCCGCTGCTCCCAATTTGGAAATGAGTCAGACTCCTTGAAAGTTTATACTTTGAAGATTGATTGCTATTGATTCTTCTTCAAGCAAATAGTCCACGCTGGTAATTCATCAATAATAAGCAATTACTTGACAGACTCTTATCTGCAGATGCCAGCCCAGACAACTCGATTTGCAGAGGCAATGGGTCAATAAATCAAAGCCCTTCTCAATTTTAAAATATCAGCATTTTCAAAACCACTCGACCTGCAACCTGGCTGAAAAGAGCAACCATGCCAGTGATATTCTGGCAAATGAGCAAATCTGTGCTTTATTAATCTGCCACATGAGCTGGTTATGGGTGATGCTGTGAAATCAGTCCATGGCTCTCATTTTTCACTGGCATAATGAAACCTTTAGTTGGGTGTGGAATGGGTAACATGGGAAAGAAAACAAAACCTGTTCCCTTAGAATAATTAGTTGGAGGACAGGAGCAGAATGTAGCGGCCCTTGCTAAATGTTTACCATTCAAGCCTTAAATGACTATGACCCATTTAACCCTTTAGCAGAACCACAAAGTTTACTGATAAGGGTACGTTTAATGACACTATTCCAACAAAACTCGGGTACTTTTATTTAAATTCCGCAATAGATTTAAATGCCATCAATATCTAATAGGATCAATATTCCTGTTCATTTTATGAAAACCTCACTTCTCTGTTCTTTCAAGTCTCTCAGTTGCTCCAGGGCAAATCAGGAGTGGTGACACTGAAGTCAAGGGGGAGTTCCTTGCAGTTTGTTGGCACCAGTGTAAGAGGAGAACCAGCCCCCCTCTGAAGATTCAAAACAGTCTGTTATGCTATCAGATGCAGATGACTTTTAAAAGGCCCTTTGAGCAGGACAAAGAACAGGGATTGTTTGTATGATTTGCAGAGCTTTAAATCACTACAAAGAGAGCCTAGCATAATTCCTGAACAGGATCCCTTGGTGCTACAGTAGTATAAAAGATATGCATTTGTACAGTGCCTAGCGCAACCCATTATTAAGGCCCATGGATGATACCACAATACAAATGATAACAGTTAACTTTCCTTCTGCTCCTGTTACTGGAGGCGGTGAGACAGTCTCTTCTGTGCCAACTTTTACTTCAGGAAAGGAAGTGGGGAAGCCAATGAGCTGCAGAGCAGGCATGGAATCCGGGCCCCTCAAAATGAGGAGAGCCTGAGGAAGCATCTTGCTTCATGTGATCTTAGTACTGGCCCCAAAACATTTTTATAATGATTAGGACCAAATCTGAACCACATGAGTTGCCCCACTGACTTCAATGGGCTGCTCGGGTGAAGAAGATGAGCAGGAATTTGGGGCTTAATACTACTCCCTTTAGAATTAATAGGAAGGTTACAACTAACTCCAATGGAAGCAGGATCGACCCCTTCCTCCTTACTATACCATATGCTTTAGTGCAGCATCTTCACTGAATGGGACACCAAAATCACTCACCCAATAAAATGCAGGCTTTTGGATGGGGAGGGGATGGTTATATCTTGTGGCCTCAATTTTAAGTGACTTCCATAGCTTTGGGAAGAATGTGCAGGTGAAGATGGAGAGACAAGGTAGGTGAGGTAATATCTTTTATTGGACCAACTTCTGTTGGTGAAAGAGACAAAACCCTGCGTAAGCTCGGAAGCTTGTCTCTTTCACCAACAGAAGTTGGTCCAATACAAGATATTACTCACCCACCTGGTCTCTCATATTTAGGGACTGCTAAAGCTACTTCACCACTGCAAACAGGTGAAGAAGAATAGATGAGTTGCTTTAACTGTATCATTCTTACTGAATACATTTGATGGGGTGGGGTATACACAGAGAGCTGTTGTAGCCAATCACTGCAGAGCTGGACCTATTAAGCCTTCATCTGCTTATGCCGTGAAATGCTTCTGGGGGTTTCTTTTTTTTTTTTTTTTTTCTATCATTGCCTGGGACAACAGGAAGCTGTAGGAAGGCATGCCAAAATCTGCAAGGATTTCTCTTCCTCCTCTTACCCACAGAATTGCAGCTGGCAACATCTACCTCATCTAGCCCTGCCTTTTTAGTTTAACACTCTAGCATGGCAAAGCAAAGCGGGACATGAAAAAAAAAGATACTAGCTTACAATACTGAGCTGCTGTCACTGTTTCATAGCAAACCCACAAAATGCAACCCCAGTGACAAAATCCCACAAACCACACTGCAGAACAGTAGCCAGATTTCTTGGTTATACGATCAGTCAAAATAATTTTCCATAGAATCTCTGCTGGGTAAAACTTGCTGCCTTTTTCCTATGGAAGGTAAGAGATTGACAAGTCAAGAGCATGACAGGTACATCCAGCCTCTTTGGGTAAGTGCATTAGCTGGATGTGGAGCCTGCGAAATGAAGAATAATGCTGGCAATTGAAGGAGTTCTTTTCCTGTTGGCATGAGTCTGTCAGGTGCAAGGCCTGTCTTCTAGGTCAACGGAAATTTGGATCCCACCCTTTCACAGCTGGGGCAGCAACACTGGTATATCTGTGAGCATTTGGGATGAAGAACTTCAGGCTGCAAAGACCCTCCATTCACACTTTCCATGTGTTTGTGAGGGTCTTTCCATGAGGGTGTTCTTGGTTTCTTGTCATGTGCTTCCTTCTTTTCCTTCAGCTTCATTACCATTGGGAACCATTCCTGTTCGCATTTGGAGTTGTGGTCACAGCAGTGATTTCTAGCAGTGGGAGCAAAATGAAACAAGGCTTCTGGCGGGGTACCGCAATGGACTCACTGATGCTCTCTGGGGAGGAGATGATGGCCATAAAATGGGAACAAGCTGCTTCCCTCAGAACAAGATACAGTCACCATGCACTGCAGTGAACACAACTTGGTGGAAGAGGCAGGTTGGCTTTAATGAACCCGATTCCCCCACACCCTTGACTACTGTGTAGTGGGTGTGAAACAGGACCACTGGCATAAGTGTGCAGACAATTCTCACTTGGCAGTCATTTACATTCTCTCTGTCCAGGTGCAAGCCCCAACCCCATGTGTTTACCTTCTCCGTGTGGTGTTAGCAGGGGTCTAACCGCCAACCACAATGAATTTGACAGGGGTGACATCAGTCCTGAGGCAGCTGATCAAGTTGGGGAATACACCACCTGTGAGATGTGACAGCATGATGGCAACAAGGCTCTGCATCAGGCGGGCACTCCCTCTCATTGCTCCTGGCTGCTCTGTCCTGACGTGTTGCAGTGCTCCATGATCCACTCTGATATGCTCAGCCTGGACATATCATGGTGGCTTGAAATGTTTTCAGCTTGCATTGGGGTGGCAGGAACTTGCACCTAAGCGAACTGCTACTTGAGTTTTGTAGTGGGTAATCCTTGCACAAGGAGGCTTCATGGAAGTACCCTGACAGGACACTTGTGGTTTGGCCAAACCCAGGAAATGTATTAGGTAGGGGAGTTAATACTAATCACCCAGTGGACTATGACTAAATCCCAACTATCCACCAGGGTTCCTCTATTCTCAGGGTGTCCCAATTGCTTACCAGAATATAGGCATTCTGTAGAACAATCACCACACAGGCTGACTTAGGGCCTGGGTACTGCTGCTACAGTATCTCCAGAAAGGTTGGACCCCAGGTGGATTTAGACGGTTCTAATTGCAAGGATGCCCTATTGGGGTGTCCTATGCGATGACATGATAAGGTTACAGTCTATTGCCAAAATCAGGTCATTGTAGTTGTGGATCATCGTGGCATATGATCCATGATAAAAGTTTTGATTTTGGAAAAATTTGGAATGGGGGATGATCCTCAGAAACCAGGGACTTCATTAACTCATGGCATTTGTATTGGCCCAAGACTCGCTTTGTTTTCTGTCTCTAAAGAGAAACAATCATTGCTCAAGACAGTGGTGCTTCTGAGGATTGAAAAGTAAATCTCAGGGCCTGTTTCTCCTCTCACTTACCTTAGTGTAGAGCAGGAGGAGTGCCAGTGAAGTCCATGGGGTTACCATGGTGTAAATGGGAACAGAGAATAGCACTCTCTGATCCTAGACCAGTGATAGAGTTTGAGGCCAAAAAGGACCATAAGATCATCTAATCAGATCTCCCGAATCTCACAGGCCACTAACACCGTCCATCATCTGCCCACAAAACCCAACCACCAAAATTAGTCTGCAGTATTACAACCCACTGGAGACTAGACTACTGTATGACACAGTAAGAGAATAGGAGGGACTGAGGTGCGCCAATGCCCATAGCCCCTGCAATGGCTGGGAAATGATTAAGTGAGATACACGCAAACAATCCTGGCAAGCGACCCACATGCTGCAGAGGAAGGCAAAAAAAAAAAAAAAAAACAAGGTCACAAGTGGCTTAGCAGAGTCTAGGAAAGGCAAATACTCTTGCACAGGCTTGTAAAAATGAATCTGGAGGCTTACTGAATACAGAGCTATCCATATCTCAAGCTAATAACACCATTTAGCAGTTAAACAGCCCTTTACATTTCAAAGCACTCTATGCATGTTACCAAACTAACACTAACAACCCCGCCAGTGATGTAGGCAAGCATTATTATCCCAATCTTACAGTGGAAAAAACAGAGGCAGAAAGTTGCTCACAATCACAGAATTAGAAACTGAGCGATTGCTTAGCATTGGAAATAAGACAAAAAGGGTCAAATGGTACAGTCTTTAACAGTCATATCTCCCAGTGCAGCCAATGGGAATTCAGACCTGAGTAAGGACTACAGAATCTGGCCCTAAGTTTTTGACATCTCCTGACCTTGATCCAAAGCCCAGAGACATCAGTGGAACAATTGCCATTGACTTCAGGGGGCTTTCAATCGAGCTCCTCTCAACAATTAACTAACAACGCTTGAGCCCTCCCTATGTTTTCGTGTTCATGTATATGATGCTGTCCATGCAGTAGGTGTCATACAGTGGGAGATAAGGGCCAAATATAGAGCAGGTCCAATGCTCCAACAAGATCTCCATCTAAAGGCACCTCTTATGGGTCTTCTCTCTTTTGCTCAGCAATGCACCTTTTACCCAGCATACATAGCGAGGAGGCTTTGGGTTGGGCTCCAGCTCTGGGAGCTAAGCCCTAGCTCTTCCACAGCTTATACAAAAGTGTTTCTCACTGTTTCATCTGAATGAGCGAAAGCCCACGCAAAGACAACGACTGAACTGAAAGGGTGTTAAGAAAGAAAATTAACCCAGGGGTCTGATCAGATTTCAGCCTGGCCCATACATAGTTTTTGTATCGATTTAACTCCTTCGGTTACAGGGATTTTATAATGAAATATTTACACTGGGATAAATGTGGAGACGCAAATGCTTATAGGACTCATAGTAACACCACCACCTTTAACTAGTCAAACTGCATCCACACGAGGGGTGGTATCAGTATAACTACAGCGGTTTTTAAACTGATATGTTGAAAGATGTATAAAAACTGTGCGTAGACAAGCCTTTACTCTGTAGCATTCACTCTTACCCTTGCCATGTGCCTTATACTCATGGATTTTAAGGTCCAGAAGATCCACTGATTGAAAGCCAACCACTTGTAGCTGAAAACACTCCCTTACTAGGCCAGCAGGTATTCAAACTCGCAAACCCTAGTTTAGGAAGCCGGTATTTTAGCGATTAGCCCACTGGGTTTTAGTGCTCCCTGTAGGCCCGATCCAGTGGATGTTAAGGCCTGGTCTGCACCTAAAATTTAGACCAACCTAGCTACATCACAGTGAAAAATTTCATACCGAGCACTGTAGTTAGATTGACCTAATTCCAGTATCAACGCGGCTAGGTCGAAGGAAGGACTCTTCCACTTCTCAAAGGGGTGGATTACCTACATGGACAGAAAAGCCCTTTTCTGTCGACACGGGAAATGTCTACACTACAGCAGCAAAGTTGCAGTGCCATAACTGTGCCGATGTAGCAGCTGCAGTGTAGACATGCCCCAGGGCACATTCATAACTGCTACTCAACTACCTAAATGTCTGCAAGATCAGGCCCTGTCTGTCTCTCACTGTTATGTATTTATAGAGTGCAAAACTCAGCAGATAATCCCCACCCCCACCAAGTTTAGACCTACACAGTGTAGCATTATAAGAGATACCGTTTTTTTATTTGCACTTTGGGTGGTGTTTTTATGGGATATCTTTGGCCATGGGCATGTCACAGCTCAGTCACAAGTACCATGTGGTGCTGATACCATAGGAGATACTTTAGTAGTGAAATGGGGTCTCTTGTCATAGAGGTGACCCAAAATAGCCACTGGAGAGGACATAGACTATAACTGTTTCTCCAACACCCAACCCACCCCAGCCAAGAGACAGCATTCTAGTTTCAAGGAAGATATCCATTATAGCTTGCAAAGTTCATACCATAATGCAGTTGTGAGTGTAAGGGGAAGGGAAATGTAAGCTAGAAAATGACAGCATGTGGGTGAATAAACAGTTCTGAGATCAAATTGTGAACATCATCGTCCTGAAGTTCCTAGGGCAAAAAATAAAAACAATGATTCAAATACAGTTGTAGAAAGAAGCTGGGGAAATGACTGTGCGTCCTCAAAATCTGTTTACAGAATGAACACAGACTCCCAAAGGTGGCCCGCTTCTGACATTCCCTGGATTACTATGCTATAAACTGATCTGTTCATCCACGTGTGTCTGCCAACCCAAGGAAATAACTAATGGGTAACCTAACATTGCCTTGCAGAGCAGAGAGCTCCTTTACTTGGGTCAAGTACGTCCCATTTCTTAAAAGGCTCAAATGCTGATTAAAAATACAATCTTGGTTAGTATTCCTTATGTTCAATTTAACATCTAGTACTTACATTACACAATATTACTTCACAAAAAATGAAAAAAAAAACAAAAAAACCTGCAGAGAAGGCCAGAGCAAAGGCTTTATAACTGAGAATAAGACTTAAGTAAGATTTGGATCACTAACCTTCAATGTCCTGCACACCCGTAAATTACACCCAATTTCAAGGCAATTCAAGTAACTATGCAGATGTTAGAGCACTTAGAAGAGAGCATCTTTAAAGAAAAAGCTGGTTTAGACCTTAACTGTAGTAGACCTGAGGGTCCCTTATAATTTAACTTGTGCATTGGTCTTACAATGGTGCTCTGCTCAGGGGTGAATTTCAGCTAAACCGAGTATGAAGTTGTGTAACGCACAATATGGCCGTCCTTGGAATACAAGAAAATTCAGTGAGCTCATGCTAAAAATATTAGGGCATTTATTCTATGCAGAAAGAGGTTACATCAACGAATGGTGCACAGCCTATAACAACGGTCATGGTCTTCAGGTGCAACAGTCTCATACTTGAAAGCAGCGTTGGAAACTGGGAATGGTAAAGAAAGAGCTCATTGAAAGTGACCCTTTTCTAGAAACCATTTCTCAAGTTACTCTGGAAAATCACTGACAATATTTCAGAGCTAATTCTGTTTTTGTAAATGATCCGTGTTAAAAAGGGTATATACAGCATGTGTAGTAGCCACCATACTTGTAAGGGTATTTTAATATAGAATCTAAGAAAGCCAGTGAGACTACTCATTACTTTTTGTAGCTTTTTTCACCTTTGAAGTGCTTTGAAGACATAAATTACCTAATCCTCACAGCAGCCCTCTCAGGCAGGGATGTATATTTATCCCCATTTTACAGAAACAGAGAGATTAACGCCAGTATTTTCAAAAGGGGGCTGTAAATTGGATGGCTCAGATTTTGAGTACCCAAATTCACACCCCTAGAGCCTGCATGCAGAAGTGCTGAGCATCTGCCGCTCGCGCTGACCCTGATCAGAGCTGGGGGTGCTGAGTGCTTCTGGAAAGCAGGCCCCAAGTGTCTCAGTCAAACACCAAAGCACATAAAACCAGCGATCCCTTGTGAAAATTTCAGCTACGTGACTTGTAGTCAATTGCAGAGGAAGGCTGACTAATACATAGCAATAATGCTGCTTTGCACTTCTACAGCACCTTCCACCTAAGGCTCTCAAAGCAATTTATGTATATTAATGAATTAAGCCTCTCTGTGGTCAGTTAGCAGCATTGTCCCCATTTTACAGATACGAAATCACTTGCCCCTCAGCACAGAGGAAGGCTGTGGCAGATCAGAGAACAACTGGTATAGCAGTATACTTGTCCTCAGATGACCACTGATTTCAGAATACACAGATCTGGACTGATGTATACAGTAAAAGATAAATCCAACTTATTGACATAAATAGCAAATTCACAGAAAACAGCCCATCACCCCTTCTTCTACAGATGTATCAGATGCTGTTTGTGCATTGCTGGACATGAAGACATTGCACTACGGATTGCAAAGGCAGTGTTAGCAATAGACTAACGTAATGCAATGATGATGCAAGGCCAATTAGCAGAATTTTGGGTATGTTGGATTTAACAAGTCAATTAATACATTTTGGACACAGCTGCTTTTCAGTTAAGAGAAATTCTAAAGCTCATTATCAAGCTCAGCCATCCAAATCTGCCTTGGAAGTTTCCATGGCCTCTGTATTAAAAGTTGAAAGGAAAAAAAGATCAAACTTTGTTATAAACTGCTGAATGCATAAACGTAGTAGGGCTAAATCCATGCCCCATGAAGTCAAAGGCAAAGCTCCTATTAGTGTCAGTGGTGCAGGATCCGATCCCAGGAACATTTTTAGTTCACTGTTCCGCCTTCTTTTGTGAGGCCAGGAAGTGAAGCCCTCTGTTTTAGGGGCTCACTCCCGCAAACTCTGCCTGCAAGAACTCCCACTGACTCCCGATAGAGCCGCACGTAGAGAGTTTGCAGAACTGGGCCCTTAGCTCTCTGCTCATACATCTCTGCACTCACCACTACTGACCAGCCTTGAAACTGGGCATCTTCTTACAGAGAGAAAACAAATGTGGTTTTTTCTTTCACTGCTCAGAAGCATAGTCAGCTGCTCCCCATTTTACTTCCTGTACTACATACAGACCAGAAGTTCTTGAGAAAGCAAACAGTTCCTTCTCCGAGTTTGCACAGCACCATTTACAGCGCTATAGAAATTAGTTTTATTAATAAAATAGTAGCAAGAAAAAGTTAATGAACATCCAGCAAGGGGAGGGGAGGAATGTTCTCACATGCTCCTACATGGACTCCCTGCTTTGGCAAAGTTCAGTGGCAGCATCAGGACTGCCGTCTCAGTGCAAGCTAAGACATCTAACGCAGCACAGAAATAAGAGGGGAACCATAGGCCAGCAGGTCACTGTTTGATATCCTTTAAAAAAAAGGTATTGCTGCATCAAGCAGTAATTATGGGTTGTTCCATTCTCACTGGTAATGAGTGAGCTTCTGTCATTTTAAAAAATATTTAGGGCCTCTGTGGGTGCTTATTATGTAAATATGTGCATATGATGAGGCCTATTGTATCTGAATTGTAGGTCAGGTGAGGCAAACTTGCCAACCAACTTCTCATGATCTTTTCCTTTCTCACCAGACTGCACAGAATCTAGGACACTACAGTGAGATGGGGTCATAAACACAAGCTACGTCTTCACTGCAAAAAAAAAAAAAGGTGTGTCCTTAACTCAGGTTAGCAAACTCAGGTTCAAATAGCAGCAAAGATCTGCAATGCGGCTTTTATCTCGAGTCACCGGCTCAAGTGCAATCCCCAGCCTACACCTCAAGTTGCTAACCTGAGTTAAAAGCCCAGTTGCATGTCTTCGCTGCTATTTTAAGCTGAGTTTGCTAATGTGGGTAAATGAACCTGAGTTAACAACACACTTTTTTCTGCAGTATAGACACAGACCCTTAAACTGCAAGCACTTTGCAGCGGTGATCATTTTTGTGTTACATCTCTGTATAGCACCTAGCACAAGGGGTCCCTGATCCCTAACAGTGGCCTCTAGCCACTAACACAGTACAAATAATAAACCTGCAACAGTTCAATGACTATTAGCCAGGATAGGCCGGGATTGCTGTTTGCCAGAGGCTGGGAATGGCTGACAGATGGATCACTTGATGATGACCCTGTTCTAGTCATTCCCTCTGAAGCACCTGGCATTGGCCACTGTCAAAAGACAAGAGGCTGGGCTAAAAGGACCATTGGTCTGACCCAGTACTGCCATTCTTATGTTTTAACAGTAATACTAATAAGAGGAGGTGTATATATTAATGCAGATGCATAAACGAGGTATTTTTTCATCCTAAAACACTGAATGAAATTCTGGTCTAATACCACATGGGTTAGAAGCTGGACAAAAGGTATTTTAAACCAGCTTTTCTTCATTCTCAGTCTAGAAGCGAAGATTTTAGAAAGAAACAAAATCAATGAGCCATGAATGATGAAAAACACTTCACTATAAACATCATATTGCAAAAGGAAGGAGGTTGGGACTGTTAGGAAACCAGCAGTGCAGCCATGTCCCCAGGATCTAGGGTATCCTATCTGGGAGAGGATGCTATTGAATACATGACCAGCTGATTCCAGAGACTAGACACCGTGCCCCATATTTGCGTTGGGAGAAAGCAGACCTGCCAAGGCTATGACAGTGACGTTGGCTAACTCATAAGATGGACACAGAACACTAAAGATAGTGGATGGAAAATCAGAACACAGTGCGGGAACAAACTCACACTTTTCTCCACCATTTCAAATGATGTAAGCTGAACTCTCTCTATACACTGTATAATGTTTGTGGACCGACGCATAAACATTTCCAGCAAATGCACTGAATATACATTTGCTGGGCTAGTACGGCTGCCTTCTTGTGTTTTAATTCAAAGAATAAAACAAACAGCACGACTTCTTACCTCTCCTCTCTGCAAGCACAGTGTTTGTCACCAAGGGTGAAAGGCTTATTGGGAGCTTTTTGTTAAAATACTGGCAGCACAACTCACTATTAATTACCATCTGCACCTGATGGGACAGTAGGAAAAGTAAATACTGCACTTAGCTTTGTATAGGTGAGGTACACTTTTTGAAGAAGTGTTAATTGTTTATCCTCAATGCTTTGGAGGGAAGTTGAAATATTCAAGGTGAAGTCTCCAAACCCTATAAGACATTTGCTTATGAACAACAAAGCTTTGGACTTTAATTAGAGATTTTCTTAAAAAAAAAAATCTTACAAGCACCAAATGGCAACACTACAAGTTGGCTGTATTAAAAAGCACCTCTCCCATTCCAAGGGCCATGAGGTGAGTTCCATGTGCAAGGAATTCACACTCCTTTAACATTTGGAACTCAGACCAATTGACACTGACTATTATTGACAAGCTGCCAATTAAAAACTCCTAGTATCTTAGGCTATGTCTACACTACAAACCTTACAGCAGCACAGCTGCACGGTTGTAAAGACTCCCAGGGAGCCGCTCTATGCCAACAGGAGAGAGCTCTCCTGCCGGCATAATTAAACCACCCCCAACGAGCGGCGGTAGCTATGTCAGCAGGAGACTGTCTCCCGCCAACATAGTGCTGTCCACACCAGCACTTTTTCGGTGAAACTTAAATTGATCAGCAAAAGTGCTAGTGTAGACAAGACCTAAATCACCAATTCATCAGCCTGTCTCTGGTGCTCTGTGCAAAGCATTCAGGATGCTAATTTAGTTGATCAAATATTAATAATGCCCCTCAACTAATCCATTATTTAGATTCGGGCCCTATCTTCTAGTAATCTGGACATCTTTACACAAAAAATGAAAGGGCAATAGGACACCAGATAAATTAGTCAATGCACATGCCCGTTTACACTAACCACTTTTGATGGTATGCAATTTGTAACGACTCCTTGCCCATACCGACCCCACAGCATTGGCATACCCAGTACTACTTCAGGTCCCTTTGAAAATCTAAGGGAGTTAAGCTCAGATCCCATATAGAGTATGTCTACACTACACAGTTAACCTGGGTTTTAACTCAATCCCCCTATCATCCACAGAGAAAAACCTCTGACCTGGGTTTGGAGGTGCTTTAAGCCTAGGTCACCCTACCCCACTGAGAGCGGGTTACAGACCAGGCTGTTTTCTCTCGGGCTGTAACCCACCCACTTTGCAATGAGTATGCATGCTAAGTCACTGCACTCCTCCGATGTCTTCCCACAATTCCTCTCTGCCCTCAGAGCATAGACAAGTTCTCCCACAACGGACATAACTGACAGGGAAAGAATCAGTGTGTCTCAGCACAAAGAACGATGGGATAGGACCCCAGACACAGTTGGGGGAGTGCAGAAGCAGTGAAGACGTGATAACATGGGTAGGGCCTTGCAATGAGGGTGCTCACACCCAGGCTAAACTAATCCGGGTGCTCAGACCTGAGTACCAATCATCCACATTAACTTTGCAGTGAAAACATACCCTAAGCATATGCCTAACTCTGCAGTTAGCCCAGGTTCTCGCTCATTTGTTTCCCCTAATCCCTCTCCCATTCACACACAAAAACCTCTCACCTGAAGTTAAGTGATGCTTTGAACCCAAACTAGCTGACCCATCTGGGGGTGGTTAGAGTTTGGTTCCACGCCACTCAGGCTGGTGACCTGCCCACTCTGTAGGCTAAATCACTCGACTGCTAATAGTTCTCCAATGCCGTCCCACATCTGCCCAAGACAACAAGTTCTCACAAAATTCATTTTAAAAAAATCATAGAGCGGCCCAGCTCACTGCAGCACAAAGACCTACACACAGTGAAGACATACTCTTAAAGTCAAAGGCAGTTGGGTGCCTACATTCATTTGGCCTCTTTGAAAATCCCAGACTAATTCACACACCCTTTTCACTGCAATTGACACATTTTCTAAAACCTTATCTATGCTAGAATGAAAGGTGTCTATCTGAAACTGGTTTGCTAAGATGTTTTAACTAATATGTTTTCAAACACTACTGTAGACTGTGTAAATTTCATGCTGCCAAACCCAAAGCATTAAAAAATCCTGGATAACCCCGATCATGAGATTTTAAAACATAATAAATGTAGGGTATGTTCCTTTTGCCTTTAGAGAGTCACATTTTCAAACTTTCTTCTGCAACTACGAGGCCTAGAAAAGAAAGAAAGAAAGAAAGAAAGAAAGAAAGAAAGAAAGAAAGAAAGAAAGAAAGAAAGAAGACTCTCATAATCACATGCCTCCAGGAGCTGGGGCTTGGGGAAAAAAAACCAATCATCATAAGAGTTGGCAACACTGTAATTTGTATTTTAATATGTTAGCAGCTCAAGGTGAACTGGAAAGAGTAATTTAGGATTCATCTCAACCAACTAATATGCAAGCTAACAGGTTTTACAAATACACCTTTCATCTTAGTCTAAACAGGGCTGAAGAACACAGCATTTCCGTTCCCTTCAAGTCATACAGAGGTCATCATTAGCTCCTCACTGAGATCCCCTCATTTCAGTCCTGGGTTCCCATGCCTCTCTTTATAGCCAAGGTCAACAGATTAATTCTGTCTGCTCTCTACTATTCATTCTCCACACTTGGAATAATCCGTGTCCCTTTCCTTTTTTAATCAAAGCGCAACCACAAAAAAGCACATCACACCACACACAGAATCACTGATTTCATGCTCTTTATTTCAAAGCACAGCTGTCCGGCTCTAAAGTGCCTCTCATTGTAGCCTTTGGGCACCAATATTACCTCTATCTAGTAATTTAGTCTCAAATGTTGTGCTGATGGTTTTGGGTGCTCTATCTATTATAAACCCCAAATCCTTTTCCTGCTCTGTGCATTGTGCTATCTGACCTGAGAAGCAATAATCCCTTCTTGAATTTTTGCCCTTATTCCCATCACTTTACATTTCTCTACACGCAACAGTAACAGGCATTTACCGGGCTATAATCCCACTCTATCCAAATCAATCTGAATCTGGCCTCGTTCCTCTGCACTTATTTCCTCCCCACCTGCAGCTTTCTTCCCTTTACTACATGCTGCTCTGCTTCTTCCAGACTGTTGATATGCAAAGAGAACTAGGCCTGAATGCTCCGATTTACCATTCCAATCCACTTGCCGCCTCTTCTGTCCCAAATGGTTGCTACTCATCGCTTCCCTTGAGAAATCCCCCTGGCAAAGACACTGAAAGGGGTGAATTTAATATTGAATGGCCTCTCTTTATCCTCCATGCCAGTTCCTTATCCATACTTGCTCATCTTGTTCAGTAGTTATCTGTGTGCTACGTCAGAGCTGCAAAGAATCCCTTGCAACGTGTCATTCCATGGAACCAAACTATGTTTAAATTTAGACTCGGACAAAACCATGCACAACAGAAGCAGACTGCAGAATGGTAAGGGGGGGCCCAGGATTTAGCCTTAAGAATGCAAGCAGTCCTCCCGGAAGAATATTTCTCACTTGTTGGAGGGTTTCTCAGACCACCTAGGCTCTGTCTTGATGGGCATAAAGGGTGCTTTCTTCAATATTGTTTGCTCAATTGAGTTAGCTTAATTAAATTGAAAAGCCCTCCTAATGTTCCTTAAAACACAGGCTAACACATTTGAATTCATATTATGGAATTTATTGTAGCTTTGGGCTTGTCTACATGGGCAGAAAAAGGTGCTAGCTTAACATGATTAAAGCCCCATCTGGGGCATTCACATTAGGAAAAAAGATGGTGTATTATCATGTTAGTTAACATGTGGTAAAATCCCAGTTGGTAGTTTTCACGTTAGCAAGTTTAAGTAAACCTTAGGCATCCCCACAGAGTTTTCTGTGAGCTGCTAACATGTGAAAACTACAAACTACCTTGTTCACATTAGGATTTTACCATGTGTTAACAAACATGCAGTAAAACAAACAAACAAAAAGAGAAAAACACCTTTTTCCCCCTTAATGAAGACAAGGATGCAACTAAAACATCTGAAGCTGTATTAACTGGCCACATTTTAGCCTAGAGCAGAGCTAATATGGATGCAAACACACCCTTTTTCACCTGTGTAGCCAAGCTCACACAGACTTACCATTAAGCTAACTCTACTGAGTTGACATGATTGAAGAAAACATTCTTTTTGCCCATCAAGTCATGGCCATCTCGATGGCTCATATGAAAAAGAGAGAGAGGGATTTAAAATGAAAGAGGTTTTCTTATTTTAAAAAAAAACTTACCTGAAGCAGCCTGTGTGTTAAAAGTAACGGCCCTGGGCAAGCACAGGAGAGCACTTTCCTCACTTGTGAGCCACGGATCCTGAGAGGGAACCAGCCACCAGGAGTAACTGAGAAGGGAAGGCAAGCAGGGCAGGACTGAAAGAACCATAGGAGAACACATCACCTGCAAAACTGAAAGTGGGAAACTCTGAGGAAGTCACTTACATGAAGTGAGTGTTTCTCATTCTGCCCAGAGCTCTTCCTGCATCCCTACACTCAATGGCCTATTACATATTGTCCTTCCAGCCAGGGGCCAGAAACCCCGCTGGAGCCAGTAAATGCTCTCTCTTAATCCACAACACAAAGTATTTCCAGGAGCTGATTATAGAGCACGCCCAACCCTTGCTGGCTCAGGGGTTAAGAGCAAGACTCAAAGCCAGGGAAGAGTCTTATCACTGAGCCACGTTTTCAGAAGTGCTCAGCATGTTGGTCCTCTGCTAAAAAGCTAGCCGTGTATGTCACAACAGAAGTCTTGGGTGTTGAGTTCCTTAGACAGCCTGGTCCCCATGGTGGATGCGGAGCACTCGAGAATCTGGCCCTTTGTGGTTGGCTTGCCATCTGGCATCTTTAAAGATAAAAGCATCTCCAGAAAAAAGATCTTACAGATGAACCGATAAAAGAAGAAAAAAATCATTTGTAACGAGAGCTGCTTTATTCAAACCCTACATTTAGCACAGAACCTAGACACCAATTTTCACAGAACTTGCTCTGGACCGAGGAGAAACTGCATCTTTGCTTGCAATCTACTTGTTTTCAAGCTTATGTAAGGGCTACTCCTCCAAGGTTTAAACTGCAGAACCTGCTAGTGATTGTCTCACACAACAGACGGGCCAGCAACTCTGTTCATCCACAGACCTTGGGAAGACATGCCTTGACTAGCAAACTGACATAACCCTGACACAAATGTCTGGGGGGGTGTACCCACGCCTTATTTATTACAGACAAAACGCAATCTTTAGGGGCTTTGCCTGGGCCCCCGTGTACTGTGAGGGAGCTTTTCCCCAAGTTTTCATTTTAGAAAATGCACATCTCTAAAAGACCCAGGGCTTGGGGTCTTTCTCACTCATGCTGGTGCAAATCAAGAGTAACTCCACCAAATTCAATGGACCTACAGCTGCATTGGGATAAAATTGGTGTGCGCAAGAAGCGAGTCAAGCCCCCAAGCTTTTATCTTCAGCATACTGTTGAGTCCAAGATCTAAAGAACAAAACTAAACTTACATAAAACTTACATAAAAACCTGCAATGGCAATCTGCGGGAATAGTAAAGAAGGCAGGTATCCCTTGTGTGGATGTTGTCTGTATCATACTGGCAGGACAGTTAATTAACTAGGCTCTCAACCATTAGCCACAATGCAGATGAACTACTTAAGGTATCATACAAAGGTATGTATATCTTCACTACAGACGTTACACAGGTACAGCTACGGTACTACAGCTAGGTCTCAAAATGTAACCGTAAACAGGGAGACATCATCAAGGGGATGTGTTTCTAATAGGTTGCCACCAAGATCAGTGCTTGGCCCTCCATTATTTATCATTTTTATCAGTGATCTGGAAGAAAACATAAAATAATCACTGATAAAGTTTGCAGATGATTCAAAAATTGAGAGAGTGCTAAACAATGAAGAGGGCAGGCCACTGATTCAGATCTAGAGTGCTTGGTAAACTGGGCACAAGAAAACAATATGCATTTAAATATGGTTAAATTTAAATGTATACATATAGAAAAAAATGTAGGCTATACTTACAGGATAAGGGACTCTATCCTAGAGAGCAGTGACTCTCAAAAAGATTTGGGGTTTGTGGTAGATAATCAGCTGCACAAGACCTCCCAGGGTGGTGGCCAAAAAGTTAATGTGATCCTGGAATGTGCAAACACAGAAATCTCGAGTAGTAGAGAAGTTCTTTTACTTCTGTATATGGCACTGGTGCGAGCGCTGCTGGCATCCTGTGTCCAGTTCTGGTGCCCACAATTCAAGAAGGATGTTGATAAATTGGAGATGGTTCAAAGAAGAGCCACATGGATGATTCAATGATTGGAAAACCTGCCTTGTAGTGTTAGAGCAAAGGAGTGTGATCTATTTATTTTCACAAAGAGAAGATTAAGGTGTGACTTGATTACAGTCGATAAGTACCTACATGGGGGACAAATATTTAATAGTGGACTCTTCAGTTTAGCACACTGGCTGGAAGTTGAAGCTAGACAAATTCAGACAAGAACTAAGGAGTTAGTTTTTAACAGTAAGAGTAATTAACCAGTGGAACAATTTACCATGGGTAGTGGTGGATTCTCCATCATTGACAATTTTTAAATCAAGATTGGCTGTTTTTCTAGAAGATCTGCTCCAGGAATTATTTTGGATATGTTCTCTGGTTTGTGTCATACAGGAGATCACACTAAATGACTACAGTGGCCTCAGAATCTATGAATCCCAACACATATGGCTTGTCACAATATAGTAATCATAGAAAACAAACCTGCCTTTCAGTGCTTAGGTTGGTGCTAAATACTGTTCCTCCCAGCCTCAGCATGGGCTTGATTACTCTAGACATTTTTACCTAGAGTTAACTGATTGCCAGGTAACTCAAGGTACTTAGCAAGTTTGTAAAGGCTGGTGTGGACACTTGCCATATAGATTACAAATGTTTTTTCTTTACCTTGGGTAAATCAGAAATACCCTGTTTTCTGAGCACAAAGCTAACACAGGAAAGAACAAACCAGACACAATTCCCCAATCCCACTCAATTTCTTCACTAGGGTACTTACCTCTGATGTAAAGTGCTGAGTTTTCTACTAAGGAGGAGCGCTATATAAACACTAAGTGTTATCATCTGGCAATACAAACTGGTGATGGGATGACAGAGAAGGACAAGTCAGTTCCTGCTTTCCCATTCCACTTGCTGGATGCAAGGGCTACTCCTCCTAAGGGCTAACCCTTACAAACCAAATTGCTAGCCATGAGTCTAGAAATTGGCATCAGTTTCCAGTATTCTGCCCTGATTTACATACACTCTATCCCCATCGGGGGTTGGCGGTGTTACATATGGTATAAATCAGGGGAGAATCTGGTCCCTAAACTTCCTAGAAGATGGCAGGGACAGAGGGGGAGGAAAGACTGAATTATGCGAGTGACCCAAATAACTAATCATTTCCCCCCACATCCCACTGTTGTATCTGTAGATATTAAGCCAGTGACCTCAGAGCAATATTACTCAATATTTTCTCCAGAGAACTGTATTCACAACAGCCCTCAGCTAAGACCCTTGGAGATTTTCCCCACAGTACGTGTATATTTGTATACTATAAACTTGTATACTTGTAAACTATATATGAAAAGTTACTGGGGAAAGAGCCCTCCGTTACAGCCATGCAGCGCCACCTCAATCAATGGGGTCACACCACTGTAGCTGAAGGCAGAATTTGGTGTATTAAAATGATGGAATTGCCTGGATGCTAACTCAAACCACACAGCAAGATTTAATACCTGGTCCCCTTTAAAAGGCTTACTGTTATTACTCACATGAACAAGGGAGGGCAGCAGGATCAGGCCTTTAGACTGCAATAGGATGCATATGGAGCACAACTCCTACTGAAGTTACTGAGAGCTTTCCCTGATTAAGAAATTCAAGCTCTCACCCAACAAGCATTTAGATTGAGTTTTCCACCTTCTAAGTATTTTATAAAGAACTGCTAATATTACCACCTGTGAAGCTCCACCGCAAACTTCATCCCACAGGGGGCTGAAATTCCCTCTACCATGCGGCAGTACTTTGAACACAGGATTAAACCAAAAAGCTGTGACAGGTTACAACATATACTACTGCACACCGGAAATGTAACAAGTAGCCAGGCTGTTGGAGGATACTAATCATTAACTGGGCTTATCGGATATTAGGGGGATGTATCCAATTATCAATCTGCAGCAGTTTGTATCCAGTTGATACATAAATATACAACAGCATTATTATCCTGGCTGTTCTCTTATGCACATGAAAGGTTTTGTTCACTGCTGCAAGCTAATGTTTATTCTCCACTTCAGTACAGCTTGTATATTCTGAAACTATGTTCAGAAAGAAAGCTTGGGGGAAAGTCTTAGTCTTGCAGTCAGTAGCAAAGAGGCATCCTCAATGCTCAGTGTGATGCATATTCCTGTATGGGACATTTAGAGCTATGGATCTGTGTAATCTTTGGGGCTATTTAGAGCTTCAATCTGATGACTAATTGCCATCATGCAGTGAGGGTAGTTAATAAATACCACTTTCTTCAGGGATTTTGGATTTGAATTTGATGTATTCCCTAGTGTTTCAGATTCAGTGCACTTCAAACTACTGTACGTGAATGCTGAGTCGAAATAAAATCTACATAGCTGGATACTTTACAGTCTGAGTTCACGGACAGATCTCTGACAACGTTCCAATACATTCCACCTCCCCCAGAAAGCGTGTCACAACCTCCAAGCCCATTTATGACCCAGAGGGCTCTCCAGTTCTTTGACATCACCTTTTTCTGATCCACATAACCTTGACGGTAAAGGCTGCTGCACCAACTCATAGACTTTAACTTCAGAAGGGACCATGTTGATCATCTAGTCTCATCTGCACACCACAGGCCACGTAACCTCACCCACCCACTCCTATAAGAGACCCCTAACCTCTGGCTGACTTACTGAAGTCCTCAAATCATGATTTAAAGACTTAAAAGTTACAAAGAATCCACCCCTGCATTAGTTTAAACCATTTCCCATGCTGCACAGGAAGGCAAAAAACTCACAAGGTCTCTGCCAATGGGGGGCGGGTGAGGGAGGTAATTCTTTCCCAATCCCAAATATGGCAAGCCATTAGACCCTGAGCACGTGGACAAGAACCAGCAGCCAGAAATCTGGGAAAGAATTCTCTGTAGTAAGTCAGAGCCCTCCTCATCTAAACTACTGCCAAGCAGGCAAAGGGAAAGTGAAAGGAATGCCAGTACGCATTTAGCAACCAAGAGCAGCCTGGTTTTTATTGTTAAAAGTTCCTAGGCCCTAAAAGTTGTTTTCTCCAATGGAAAAATTGCCTACCCCATTCCCCACACTCCCATCGCCCCCACTCCCTCTGTAGATGCCAACTTCTGGCTCTTTTTGAAAGCTCATTTTCCTCAATGTAATTTAGAATGGACCTCTTTAATAGAAATGTATTTCCTTCTCACCACCTCCAACTTCACCTTTGATTGAGAAGAAGTTGTATTTATTTTAAATGCATCCCTCCAAAATCTCCACATACCCTATAACTGAGGTGTGTGGACAGGAATGAAACACCACCCCTTGATTAGTTGGTTGTGCATGTGGTGGTTATGTTGTACTCATTGATTACCTTGGAGGAAGAGGGAAATTTGATGATTTCAATGGGGGGAAAGGCAGAGCAGAAGAGAATTAAGGCAATATCCTCTGAGTTACTTGGGACTGCATGAGTGATACTGACATACTAATCACAAAGTTATTCTGGGGGGAGATGGAGCGGGTCTTGAGAGAAGTCCAGTGTTCAGTTTGCACCAGAACTGAGCCCTGGCACCTCTAGGTTGGCAGTTCATAGACCCGGCACCTATGGACTTGCCACATCAGTCATGAAAGTAAAAAATTGCCTAAGCCCCAGCACCTCTTTCATTACAAATTAAGCACTGGAGAAGACTCCTGAATGCGGGCATGTTTGAAAGGTAAGTAGGTATCAGCTGTCCCTACTGAGGTGGGGAGGGATCATCTTCCCCTCCGGCAGGTGCTTAAAATCCCATCAGTGAGTAAGGAACAGACAATCTTGCTTTCATAACAAATGCTTGGGGCCAAACTGTGCAGGACCCTAATGATGCCTTGGACTCATCCCTCTATTGCCATGAAGGGGCGCTCAAAAACGGCACCCCCGTGTCAGTATGTGATGGGCCTCGTGTGGGAGATGGCGCTGGAGGCAGCCCACTCTCCCAGTCACCAGTTCAGGCCCCGTCAGACGCTCGACTGGCTGGGTTTTGGAAACCCAGGATGAATTGCTGTTCCTTACATCAAAGTTGCAAGAGGGCTCAACACAGCGTTCAGGGACACCCTAAAACGCTGAGCCCTGTTCCATGCCCCCAGTTACGGCCCCCCACACCTGCAGGGTCCACGCCTGCGGGTCCCCAGCGGCACTGCCAAGGGAAGGCTCTCAGCCACGTCTTTAGGACCAGCAGCTACATCTTGCCAAATAGCTCTCCTGCGGCCAGCGATCCCCGGGGGCCAGCGATGGTCTGGGGGTGACACCCCCATGGGGGCGGTGATAGCCATGGGGCCGGCGATGGCCAAGGGGGTGTCCCTTGGGGCCCATGGCCAGGGGGTGACGCCCCCCATGGGCCGGTGATGGTCTGGGGGGCCCCTTGGGGCCCAAGGGGGGGTGATAGCCATGGGGCCGGTGATAGCCATGGGGCCGGTGATGGCCAAGGGGGTGACACCCCCCC